>JAPQRN010000005.1:13177131-13192310 GCA_037367275.1 Coranthus polyacanthus | reverse complement strand
CACACACACACACACACACACACACACACACACACACACACACACACACACACACACACACACACACACACACTGAGGCACTCCTTCCTCCCCCACACACACAGAAACAATATGATCACTTACTCTGACAAGGTGTTTTCTTTAAAGAACACAAAAAATTTGAATGAATAAAATCAAACAAAGCAAGGATATATATAAGATATTTCACCTCATAAGATCAAGTGGGCTAAATGAAGCTACCTTCTCGTAGGTTTCTGGTCATTGCTATAATCTGCGCATCTCTATGTCTTTGTTTCAATTATGTTTCCAGCTCAGAGCTCAGGCCTGACTGCCATCACACTTAACTGAGCTGAAAGGGGAACTTCAGGACCAGGAGTCGGTTGATATTTAAAACTGTACGCCTGAGATAAATGAACTTCTCAAAAAGCCTCTGTTTATTTGAAGAGGGGGTGGCTTTGTGAAAAAAAAGCACAAGATGAGTTTAACAGTGATCACCACATTATTAACCATTAACCTTTACAATCACATCTATCTGAAGCTCTGTTTATGACATGCTGGTCAATTGGAAATTCAAATAGTCACAACTTTTATTTCAAATCAGCCTCAGCACCAGAATAAACTCCTGCACACATGGAGAGTGCAGCGTGTTGAGACATAAGGACTTAATGACAACCTTATGAAAAGAATTTAATAAGAGGGATTAAAAATTCAGTAAGTAGGTGCAAAACCCAATCATTAACAAATGAAACCAGCTTTTAAATCTACAGAAGAAACTCATACAACACCTTAATGTACAGTCAAATTAACTTTATCTTAAATTAAGCCGTTAATCACTATAAAACTAAAGGGTGAAAAAATGCTGCAACAAATTCATTTTTGCGTCTTTAAAGAAGAGTGATCTAAATGTGATGTAAAGAAATGAGTTGAGTACTAAGGAATAAATGCATATATTCTGACCACCTATTAATTCATTTTCTTCATTAGATTTTTTTTTTTTTTTTACACTTTATGCAAAATCATAGTAGAATTGCAGATATAAGAAAATTGCATGCTGTTAGATCTGCACATATTATTTTTACTACTTACAAACATAGATGATATTTATATATGATAGTGGTTTTTTTTTTTAATAAACATTAATATATATTCATGATAGCTGCCAAAGATGAAAAAAGACATTTCTTGTCCATGTTTTTTTTTTAAAGCCCAGTGGTTGGCTCTTATCACAAATCCTTTTTATGCAAATGTCTGTATGTTTAGATTTCAATTTACTGAAAACCGTATTACTAAACACCTCCATTTATGCATGCAAATTCTCAGGTCGCAGAGAATCAGTGGTATTCCTGGGTCGAGTGTGCAATAAAAGAGGTTTTTGTTGTTTGCAGATTGTGATCTCCACTATGTGAGAATATGATGCTCAGATGTCTGGTCTGTGCTTTCAAAAAAAGAGAAGTGTACGGCTGCTCTGCATCATGACGACAACAGTGAACAGGTATATATACGTACCTGTCCAAATACTTTACACCTGCACTAGTTTACCTACCTGTTAGGACAGAAGTAGCCTCACCCGAGGGCAGCATCAAGGATAAAAGATGGTGAGTTATTCAGGCGCCACCTTTAAATATATATTCACTGCTTTTTAGTTTTGTTCCTTTTTAACAAAATAATAGTCAGTAATATGCTCTAGGGTGTAAACTGGAGGTTTCTTTGCCTTTGTCTGTACAATTTAGAGCTCCTTGGACAACGACATCAACTTCCAGGATGCAATTGATGTGATTAAACAGCATTCCAACAATTCATATTATGATTCAGGTACAGGAAAATATTGCAAATACATAAGGATAATACAAAACTCTTATTATATTTCATGTTTGAGTTGACCACCTTCTCTGTCTTTTCAGAGTATTTGTACTATGAGACTCTAGGTCCACAGCCGCCGCCTCTGCAGTGTCAGTTCTCCTGCCTCGTCACTCACCACGCCGATGCACCGGCTCCCACATATGACTGGAATGACACAACTGTAAGAAGTGCACAGGAAAAAGGAAAAAGAACATATGTGTCTGAGATACAGGTGGATACAGAAAACATTTCTTTGTCTTACAGCAGCAGTCCTGGCCTCAGGTTATTCCTGATGTCTCCTTGAGTCAGTCCGGACAGACAGAACCCCCTCATTTCTACACCATCTTACAACCACAGAGGAAAGGTAATCAGCGTAAGAGTCAAAGAATACTTTAAATTAGGATTTTTTTTTCTGGCAGCAATTAGATAAAACTATATTCATTTCCCCAGGTCGGAAGAAGCTGAGACTTTATGAATATCTCCATGAAGCTCTGAATGACCCCAACATGGGTGACTCCATTCAGTGGACGGACAGCAGCAGCGGCACCTTCCACTTCATCTCAAAGAACAAGGAGAAGCTGGCTGAGTGCTGGGGCCAACGCAAGGGGAACCGCAAGACCATGACCTATCAAAAGATGGCACGGGCCCTGAGAAACTACAGCCGAACGGGCGAGATCATCAAGGTCCGCCGCAAACTCACATATCAGTTCAATCCTGACATCCTGCACAGGCTGGGCTCGGCACAGGTGCCCATGCACCTGTCCTGCCACCCTGCACAAGAGGAGGTCCACACCCAGCAGCCACACCTGACTGAACAGAGCTACTGCAGCTCCGCGGCACCAGACTGGCACAGCTGTTACGGACACTACCCACTGCAGGAAGACTATGACCTGGCCTCAAGCTTCACTTCACACACCACGACCTAGTTCTGAGCTGAAGGACAGTTCAGCCACAAGGGACAGAGACCACTTTAGTCATGTCATAGTGGGACTAATAAGGAGGATTACTCATTGTGTTTCAAGGGAGTATTACTGTAAATTATTTGTGAATATTCATTTCTGAAGTACAAAATAGAATATCCTCAGATATTCTAAGTGTTAATAAAAATGACGAGACATTAACTACAGATCTTACCAAAACGTATATTCGTGTTCAGGTTTTAACTAAACACTGCAAACAAACAGCCTGACGTTTACAGTCAGCACATCTGCATTTAATAAATAATGAATTACTGTAGGTAACTGTACCATAATGTTCTTCTGTGTATACTTTTAAAATGGCCAAGACCATTTCCAGTAAAATAAAGAAACAAACCAAACATAATGTTCAATTCTCATCCCTCTCACATTTTTGATTTAATCGCATTTACAACAAGACACCCACGTTGTTTTTTTAACACAGTGTTGTCTACCAGTCTTGAATCTATGGTTCGTATTATTTATATTATAAATTAAATGATGTTTTATGTGCCTCCTGTTGTTACAGGAAGCAACCAGTGATAAGCATCCTGTATAATGACATGTAAATCTGGATAATTTTCTTGATAAAAGCTTTTTGTATATTTAATTTATTGTGTGTAGATAAACATTTTAATAGCACCACAATGAGTTGTTCTTCAAATGTTGTTTTTCTTACTTTCTAAAATGTTTTGAATATGATCAATAAATTCATTTTTCACAATTGCTGGATGTTATTGACCTGTTCAAATCAAACATTGTACCACTTTCATATTTTACAACTAAGAGAAAACACATGCCTTGATGTCCAAAAAATAGTTATTCAAATCAAACATTTTGTCACCATTGTATGAAATATGACAACAGGCAGACAAAAAAATATTAAATTAAGACACATCCTGTGAGGAAAAATATGGCACCAAGTGTGTTTTTCCTGAAAAGACAGCATTGTGTGCAGCCTGCCTCCAGGCCAGGTCTTATCTTGTTCAGCGGGGAGGATGTGGTCAGTGCTGGGACGCTTTGTTGATGTGTCGACTGGTGCTGGTGTTGGGCTTTGTGGGATGGTGGTCATTGTTCATGTGAGCCCAAACGTCTGGTGTTATGAAGAAAGACGCTCCCGTGGGGGGGTATAAGAAGAGTCTGGGTACAACAGAGGCTCAAACTCAGAAAGGGCTGTTCTGCTCATCAGTGATGGTAAAGACCACATTTGTTGCAAGGATGACATTTCAATTACATAAAATTGTTTTGTTCAACAACAAAATTGTTCTTTTCAGGACACTCAGTCAGATTTGGAGGTGATTTTAGAATTCCTAGAGGAGTACTACAGACAAAATACTGGAGAAAATGGTAAGAAAAAAGCCTTATCTTACAGTCATAACTCAGGACTTTAATCTGATTGTGCCTTTAAGTAACTTTTTGCTTTTCCAGTGGACAAGGTGTACTGGACTTCAGGTGTGGCTCTAAATGAGAGGAGTGCGCCTTCAAATGAAGCTTCATATGAGACATGCTATGAGGCACCTGTATGAACAAACCATCCATTTTCACTGTCAGTTTGTTCCATGTGAGACATGTTTGTACAACAAATCCTTTAAAATCTTTTGATTGTCCTTTAATTTTTATCTATCATCCCATCAAAGAACATCAAACCTACACTCCAGCCCTTGCTATCACATGATGTCTCGGCACACACGGGGACATTGTCTGAGTGTGGGTCACTGCCAAACTTTGAATCAACAAGACAATCAACCAAACATCAGGCCACAGCAGCGGGGAGTGGTGAGTTCTCCTTTTTTTGGTCACTAGATACTGTTATTACGTCAATTGCAAGTAGCCTGGGGGAAACAATACCAAGAGAGCAAATAAGAGACCTTCCCTTTACTGTAAAAAACAATTGTACCATGCATGGCTTGGCTCAGTGGCTCTTTTTTACATATCTATCAGATAACCACAGTGTTTACAGCTTTACGCTCGCCACTGAATGGGATCCCACAAGTGAAGACATTTTCTGGGAATTGCTGTATTTGAGGAAATGATTAACTGAAACTGTTTTGGTTTGACACAGCTCAGCCTGATATTCCTTGTCTTCATTGTGAAACCAAAGAAAGATAACTTGCTGTTCATGGTTTGCAGGTAGAAAGGTGCGTCTGTTTCATTTTCTGTTTGAGATGTTGGAGGACCCAGCCATGGCCCACTGTGTGTCCTGGGTCCCAGCAGCCACTGGGGTTTTCCGCTTCTCCTCCAGGAATAAGGACCAGGTGGCCGCGCTGTGGGGGCAGAGAAAGGGAAACAAAAGGCCAATGACTTACCAAAAGATGTCCCGGGCCCTCCGGAATTACGCCCGATCTGGAGAGATCTTCAAGGTGAAGAAGAAGCTCACCTACCAGTTTAGCAGAGACACTCTGCTGCTTCTACAGAAGTGTAGCCACAGAAATGTGTAATGTGAAATGTAAAATGTGATGTGAAATGAACCCTTTTTATGTCCAGAAGCCTTAACTCTCACTCCTTGTTTTAATAGTGTGACAAAGAAACTGTCAGTAATTTGTATCGCTATTCAGTTTGTTTTGTAAATAATGAATAAATATAAAGAAACATGTTTTATTGCAACAGTTTAAAGTGCTGTCATTAGACTTAATGAGTAATAAGTTTGGGTTGTTTGTGTTTATGGGTAGACAAAAATAAAAAAATGTATACTTAAACACGACAGTACAAAAGCAGCATATGCAACAAGTATTCATTTTACAGTTGTCACACAAGTTTTTGTTTGAGATAACATCAAAAACATTTGCAATTATGCTAAAAAGCTATTCAGAAAAAATAATGCCTTAACACTGATTGTAAGCCACAAAATGCATTTAAAATAGACAATGTTTCCATCCAAGTCAATCATATGGTCAAAAACTTCTTTTTATATATTGCTCACAGTATGTGATGTGTGTATTATTACGCTCCCTTGACTCTAAAATTGAAGGAATCAAATCACTGCTCATCCTGTATCACACTCATTTAAGGTGCTGGAGCTTAAAGATAAAAAAAAGTTCAAGTGTCCTGCATTAATGCTTATCACTTAAAGTCTGTTTAACCTGTTGCGCTGCTGCATTCTGTGACTGAAAGCTTGTACATTAAAAGATCTTTGCACAGACTTGATTGTGCGGAGGCTTATTTCTTTTTTTCCGCTCCTCCGACTCTAAAAAGACGCTCCTACTGTGTGCAGTTCCTGAACAATATGAGGTCATGTGCTGAAAATGTCTAATTTAATTGCAAAAATAACGTCCTTCCCCCATGAGAAAAGAACGACACAGCAGCCAAATGTGCCTGTTGACCCACTGACAAGCGTGTGTGTTCATTTATGTAATAGTTTTTTAATGGCTGTTGGGAACCAGAGGGTGTCAGTGTAGTCCATCTCAATTCCTCCAGTGTCCTTTTATTTTCATGTCGGTTGTGACCTCACGGCTAAATCGCCTCTGTGATTTGAACTCTCGCCCGTCCCAGGCAATACCAAATGGTTTTGTGGTCTTTGTAGCCGACCCACTTGATACTTCCCTAAGCCTAGTATTTACTGCTGGAGCCCTCTCCAAGTTATAAATGGGCTAACTGAGCTATGGGTGTCTGTTACCAAGAAAGGCCACATACGTTAAACTGAATTATGAAAAGAGTCAAGGCAGGAGAATGTTTCTTAATGAAACGCTTCCACGTGGAGATAATGAGCATCATTTAGCAGTGCATGTCCTTTTAGTCGCAGCAGTGACTTATTTCTAAGGTTCTCCTGCATGATATAACATCCTGAATAACGATGGTAACCGTGTGAATGTTCATAAGCTGCATTCCTGCACCCAGACAGTATCCGCAAAAAATAGAGACATGCTTCGCCTTGACTGTCCTGTTTGGTTGCACAAGGAATTAACTGTGCGTGTTTTCAGTGCACTTTCATGTTTGGATCATTAGCATGCTCAAGTGGTTAAGGCGGTGTTACTTTCTCCACAGGCTCGTGGTTGAGTACACATCAAGAAGCTTCAGAGCTTTAGTTAAAAAAGCGGCAGCCTTGTTGTTGCTTGTAAATCCAGCAGCTTTAAGCCTCGTTGTCTAATCTTCACAACCTTATCGGAGACCACACCTGATTTATCACTTGTGTTTGACGTGCTAAAAAGATTAATTAGGACCAGAGCAGCCACATCAATAACATAATTCACCACCAAACGTGCTTTTCATGTCAGATACACATGTCAAATGTCAAGGTTTATGACAGCTTTCTAAGTATAGGCCATATAACCACTACCCAGGCATCTGCCCAGTATTTATTTGCCAGGTCGGAAAGCCTGCTGTTCTTGGACAGCATTCCCCTTGGATTAAATGGATATCTGATATTTGGCATTGAGTTGCTGCATGTCATCTCAAACCTTTCTTTTATAATAAATCCACTGATTTTCTAAGCATGTCATACTGTTTATCATCTCAGCATAGAGAGAATTACATCAGCCTCAGTCCTGTGGCCGCTCCCTTTTATATCCAGCATCCTGATTTGCCTCATTAGTCTCCTCCCTCATCACCTACATCTGTCGTGCATTGAGGACACTCGCTTCTGGTCGCATACTGAAAGACTTCACCCAGAGCATATGTTTAATCGGGTAAAGATGACTGACGTAGAGACCATCTGGAGGCAGGGGGTCAAGGGCACCATGTCTTTATCCTCTACTTTCTACTCTCTACTGTTCTGAAGTAATCTTATGAAAATACATGAAACAACACTTGACATGTGTTGTCTATGTAGTATAGGCAACACAAGTCTAGAGTCATATAATTATGCCACTTCTGAGAATTAGAGCAGCCTAAAACAATAATTCACATTTACTTTCCATTGCTTCTCATCCAAAAAGCTGCCATAGCTGGAAGAGAGGACAGTGATGCTCCAGTAGATGTAGGACAGACTGTCCACTACAAAGAGGAGGAGCATGCCATCCGTCTATATAAGGCCTGAAAGCCTGTCCCTTTTGATCTGCCACTGTTCCTCCTCTCCTCCCCCACTGAGACCTCCAAATTGTATCCCCGTGCCCACTTCATCTCCCATCACTCTGGTCCGAGGGGGTCCCAGAGGTTTTTTCTTCAATCGTCCCACCGTCATCGCTCTCCCTCGTGGACTGTGAGATCCCACACTTTACCTGACCTCCCACAGAGTCACACTGCTCTGACGGTACCTACCTGCACTTTTTTGACTCCTCAACGCTTTTCTTGGGACGCGGCTCAAGATGCCAGAGCCCACAAAGAAAGGTAGGAGTGTTGTGAGTGAGGATGGGTTTAATATATTGCCTGTTGTCATAACATCAAAGCAACTGACATGAAACAAAAACAAAATCTCATCACAATGAAACTGAACCTTAGAAGAACCTAGTTTTCCGTTTTCACCCTTGGCTTGTGTTTATCCCTTTTTTACTATTTATTTCTTGGTTGCCTGTTTTGTGTTCTTAATTGGGAGTGCAGTGGCAGTAGATACATGCTGCAGGGAGCTCCATCACTTCATGGGAACCCTGGCAGCTTGTCCGTAGGAACTCTGAAAGTGACTTTGACAGTGGTATTGTATTACTGATGCCTGAATGTTTATACCATCGAGAACAATAGAAGATTTGAGTTTATGAGGAGATACTATTGTTACTGGGGGCTTGCATACCAGATTCTTAAATTTGAGCCTGCTGAAGACAGACAATAATGAAGCGAAGTGGAGGAATGTTGATGAGTGCTGCAGCTTTGCGCTCGGGCTGAACTGGACATGAGCAGACGCCTCTAAAGAACGATGATGCAATTTGGAAAAACTGAACGAGGGTCATGCCGTGTGAGGCTAAAAGCTGTAAAGCTTATTCTGATTGTATTTATCATCCTGATTCCTGATGATCAGGAAATCCACAACCAAACCACAAATTCAAGTCAGTGTGCAACCATGCACAGCATCTTAACCCATCCCCTCACTATATTTCATTCGCGTCTTACTGTCACTCATCTGTACCATCATGTCCATCAACATTCCCGTTTAATCCGCTCTTGTCTGTCATTACGTTATGGTATTACTGCCACTCTCCCATTAGCTCAGCTCTTTGGGGGGTTTCCAGACAACCCAGACATGCCCAAGTAGAGGAAATGGAACGTTTTGGTAGGATCTTGGAGGAGTTCCTGACGAGAGCTGATACAAGTTTTTAATAAACTTGTTATCCTCTAGAGAACAAGTGATCTGTCTTTAGCAGATACTGACACATCATCCACGATTTACACGCAGACTCTAACATGGCTCTATGTATAGTGCATTAGTTTTGTACAGTAGAGATGACTGATGGACTTGGAGGAACATTTAACATTGGGTTTATGGGTTTTATTGGCACTAATACATCTGGGCAACTTCATAGTTCTCATCAAATAAATTTCTACTTCCATTTATTGTCATTTATTGATCAGCTGAAGATAATAAAGTTTAGGGCAGGCAGGGCAGAGGAACTTAAAGCACTGAAATAATGTGAACCTCAGTACCAGCTTGGCACGGTAGATTGTGTACTTTGCAATTGTCCCCAAAGTGTTCATCCACTGCCATAAACATCCCTGATCCCTTCAGAGACAATGCAGTGGGGATATAGAAGCAGCAAATTCCAGTCTGCTACAAACACTACCCATAAATAGCCGATAGCCCAGAGTAGCAGATAAATGAGAGTAGAAAAGTATTGTTCTTTAAATGAGTCTGAACAGCTGAAGAGGAGGAGGCCACTGTTGTTTTAGACACCCCACTCTCAAGCCTTTAAAAAGTCGGAACGAGAGATGACGGACTGGCTGAGTTGCCCGCAGATCTCTTGGGGCCGGGATTCTTGTCCCTGGAATAGTTCAGAATGAGTGCACTTTTAATCCCCATTCCTTGTTCCCTGCCATCTCCCTCCATCACCACCCCACCCTTCCTGCTCACACTGCCACACACCAAAACAGACATCTCACCGTTCAGTGTGCATCAGTCACAGGTCATCCACCGAGCAATCACGCCTCTGACCCTCTGACCCTGTGTCCAGAGGCCTTCTTGTACTGTTCTCACTGCAGGTGCCTTTGAATTAAGCCCATGTCTTTGCCTCGTGATATTTACTGTTACATCCTGGGCTCTGTCCTCTGACAGTTTTGCTTTGCGTTACTGAATACCACCTTGTAAATCATACCCCCGGTTTCATGCAGTAGTGGCGTCTGTCAGCAGCTAATTGCCACCAAGTGCAGGTCTCATCTACTTTCAGCCACCTCAAGTCTCAAAGAAGTTCCTTTTCATCTGTCTAATTTAAATTCCTGGATACAAAAAGATGGCAGTTAAAAATTACATTTATGTCAAACAATGAACCGCAGCAAAGACAAACACAGAATCATTAATGCGGTCTCATCTTTAATAAAGGTCTATATTAGGAAAAAACGAAGCTGCTGGCAGTTTGGCTCTTGTTAGAGCCTGTGTGAGCCCTTCTGTCTGCACGCCAGCAGGGGCAACAGCTGAAAATACCTGCAGCCCTGTCAGCTGCATTGGGAGACCTCAGAGGTAAAACAAAACCTTTCTCCACTCTCATTATCTCACTGATGATGAGACAGAGAGTGAGGGCGTCTCATTCTCGGGTGCATGATGTGACCCTGCAGGATTGTGGCCCGGTGGCCAGCGACACATTGTTTTGAAGTGAGGTGGGAGAGTGTCTAATTTTGACATGGAATGTTGAAAGGCAATGATTACGAATGGAGGGATATCAGAAGATAAGTGGAAATAGGAGAAAATAGCTGTGTTTCCATTATGTACTTTTGTGTGCACTTTGACATATCGCATTAGAAACGGTTGATGGAAACAACCATTTCAAAAAAAAGTTTCTATGCTCACAGGTGGAGGATTCGTCTTTTATGAAAAAGAGTTAATGCACTTAATGGGAGGTGGAAACACCTTTTCCAAAGAAGTCCTGATGTAGAGAAGATTTAAGACTGTTCAGATGTTTTCTCATCATCTTCAAGCATATTCACACACCTTTCTGCTCATTTCCATTGATGTCACACATGATAATCTCAAATAAATCATTAACTGGTTTAATGCTGAAATTTGTTCTCATTCAATCTGATTTGACGAATCTGATTGCTTCAGAATTACCGCAGTGCTTTAAACTTACGATAATGTAATATAATGTAACATTTATTACGAGATTTTCAAGGGTGCTTTTTTATTTCTGATGTGTGAATGGATCACAACCTTAAAAAATGAGCCATTTCCCTGACTCGCAGTCACCTGCATCCATGATAACAGCCTGTACACTACGTTCTATGTCAAGGATTCGGGATTTTATTGTCTGCAAAAATCCAAAGAGGGACATTTATGCTCACTGCTGAGTTCTTTAATTCATTTCTTCTGCTCCTCTACAGCAGCAACAGTGCACAACACTAGCTACTGTTAGCTTATAAACTGAGTTAGTATCACAGGGATAGTAAAAGTGGACTTTAATGGTGGAGAATTTGTAAATGTATGTATGTATTTATACTTGACGCAACCTTGGTCCAGATGTAAATACCTCCCTCACAAAGGACCACTCTCCCCATTCTCCCCACGAACCCCACACCACCTACTTTGTGCCTATATTTACGACCCTGGGTATATGTTACCACAAATATATGTTACCACATAAGTCTTTCATCAACTTTGTAATTAAAGTTCTCTTCATTATCAACTATGTCCACATGCAGAACGAGAAGTCAATGGTCTTTCAGCTTTCACACAGTATTTCTATAACTGCAGTATTCTCTATGCAGATACTCTAGACTACGCTGTAACCATTTCACACGCACAGTAAATCCTCCTTTAAAATAAATAGTACACTTAAAAACAGCCTTTGAAACTAAACCAAGCATGACAATAAAACAACATGCTGCTCCAGATGTTTCGTGACTGGCTTGATGCTCCCATTTGTCGTAGACAGCCAGTCTGTGCTCCACTGACCCATTTATAACAAAAGAGGTTAATTTTTAACCCCATCGCTGCATGCCAATGTCGACTTTGATCTGCTGAGGCCCTGCATTAAGTCCTGTTGCAGGTTTTGAATGTCGTATCCAAATATGTGTCTGTCGGTGCCCTGTACCATCAATCACATACGTAAGTCTAGACGAGGCAGAAGGCAAACAAATGGTGTGTCATGTTGGCCTCCATCATAATCAGTTAAGACTACTCGGTGTGAAAGCATGAGGAGCTAGTCATCCAACACAAAGATAATATGGCTTAGAGGGGAATAGATATAAATAAAAGGGGTCAATGTACACAAACACAAGCAAATTTTGGGGTATGCTCATGTATAATAAATCCGGATGTCCTGACTGATACAAATGTTTGTTTGTTTTTCAGATGAGATGCCAAATGGCCAGCCAGAAGGTGAGTGGGTAGTGACAGATGTCTAATCTCACCTGTCATCTCAGAGTGTAGAGGATTATACTGTGTCTGCACACTGGACACACAAGAGAAAACACACAATCATAGATAGTTTGCTTAAAATTATGGTTCATTTCAAAGTAAATGAGGGAGAAAGTGAGTGATACACTAAGCTGTGAATTTTCAAAACAGGAAAAGGGAAGCATACGTCAAACACCGACCCTTGTTTGCATAAAGATGTACAGACAGAGGACAAAACTGAGCTGCTCATGTAACATGACAACCACAGCCCTGAACTTGGCGTGAATGTGTAAACACAGCCGCATATGAGTGTAAATGTGGAGCCAATAGTCGGCAGTATGGACGTGCTGCTGTGCTCCAGAGAGATCTGCAGCAACAACCAAGCTGTCAGCATCTCTGACATTCCTCTTACCAGCCAGCTGATCCCTGTGTGTTGATTCAGCTGACACCCCTCATGTCCCCTGTGAGCAAGGTGCTGGCATGCTGTTGGAGTTTTGCCAGTGCTAGGATTTGACCTTGGAGCTGCAGCATCTTGAGACTGTAACACTAGTGACGTTAGAGCTCAGTTTTAAGGTGCTCTATGCCAAAACTGTCTCTGGAAAAACATAGAATTTGTTTAAGTTTTTTTTAAAAATCCAAACAAAATAAGCAGTGTCTCATTTCAGATACTAGAGTAGTGTTGTCTCAGATTGAGTATGGCCATTGTGCACTTATCACCAACATTTAACCGTGATTGTCGCCTGTTAAAAGACCTGCAGGTTTGTTTGCTCATTTGATTTCAGTTTCGTTTTCAAGCGAGGTGTAAATTATGCCACCATCGGAGCCACCGACGTGTTATGTCATTAGGTGTGTTTCCATAAATGTATTTAATGAGCATTTTGAATTTTCTCATTGGAAAATGTTTATGGAAATGGCAAAATTCAAAAAAACTTTTTCATTTTCCATTTTCTAATAAATTCTGACGGAGCAAACATTTAACTCACATGATTGATCAGCTGACTGATCTTCCTAGATATTCCAATAAAATTCCACCTGCTGACGACACAAATAGAACAGATATCTTGGTAGTTATGTTGAAGGTTATAGGAAAAAGAAGATACTCTTTCTCGTGAATTTGTTACTCATGTTCCAGCAATTATTATCCAGCTATTTGAATTGCAGTCCCTCTTGTTAGCATGATTAGGCCACAAACTCAGAGAGTCTAACATAGTTACTACAGGTAGCTACATAACGAATGCACAACATTGCCTTGCAATGCATGAAACTTCCAGTGAGTGCTGTGGTGGTGCTATCATCAAGTAAATCCTATATGTCTAAGCCAAAAGCATCTACATTTAAACCACCACAACAACATGATGGAAGTTAAAACAATGATTACATTTGGAGTCTTGTTAGAGTCAATGGTATGTGACTTGAATGCAAAACTTCTAATCCTGATACGTTAACAGCACATTTTTATTCCTTTTTCATTCCTAAGCAGGAAAATTATTTCTATACATATGTATGTTGTGTTAAAAGTGAAAATATGATTTGCTGTCATAAAGAGTGTGTGCCTACGAACATGCAGGTGGGTGGATGCAGTTGGATGTGTTAGTACAAGTTTGCGTGGTTTTGTGTCTGGTTTGGTGTTTATGTTTGTGTGTGAGACTGAGAGAGGCACTGCAGATGCTGAAGCTTTGTGCTTATTAAAAGCAGCTGTTCCATCCACCACTATATTTGTCACATGCTCAGAAAGTGTTGCCCCAGAAAGTAACGGTGCCCTGCCCCTACCTGAGATTTCCCTGGAGGTTTCCCCCCCCCCAGGTGGGTAACGCTGATGCCCCCGTCTGTCACGCCCCTTTTATTTTCCTTCGAATGTTGCGTTCTTTTGCACATCACACTCACATCACGTGTTTGTTTGGTGTTTGCGGTCACGATTTGTCCTTTAATCCACTCTGAGTGGCCTGCAATTGCACTTCTTGTGGATTCTTGTGGATTGCTCAACACGCGGTATGATCGCACAAAGAGTTAAATAAGATAGCTTTAAGTAAGGCACCCCATTTACAGTGCACATGTCACACGCCCGCACTGCTCTTCCTATATTTGTCTTGGTGCTTGGAGCTGTCACTAACTGAGGCTGTTTGCCCATTGGTGTAAGGGATTGGGGAAGAAAGGTTTTACTGGTTCCGTTTATTTCTGTCAAAGCTCACCTCTCTAAATGTAACAGCATTTAGGTGATTTCATACCTACACCACGTGAGTCAATAAAACCCTGCCTCCTTGATCACTTAACTGTATATTTAATGACCAGATAGATCCACTGGTGCATCTGATCTCAACGTGAAACATTGAAATCATTTGTTTTGTTGGATTTTATTCATCAGTTTTAAATGATTATCTTAACTTTACATACTCAAGTAGTGACAGTTGTTATAATTATAATCGTGGCTATCTGGTCATTGACTGTTCACCTCATTTAAGCAAGCATTGTTTTGCAACACTGCCAGTATTTGTGCTCAATGCTTGCTGCTCCAGCTTCGCGCTTTGTCTGCTGTACAGAAGCGGTAGCAGAGGGGAAAGAGCCAGTAGAGACTGATGAGCGGAAACCAGAGCCCACAGAGTCTGAGCCATTAGCTGTAGCTAAGGAGCCAAGCCCAACAGAGAATGGCTCTAACCAGCCACAGTCTGGTGTGATTGGGGTGAAAGAGCAAGCAGAGTCTGCTAGCTCTGCTGTAAAGGAAGAGAGTCCATGCTCTCCCCCATCACCTGGTAAGTATGCTAATTACATATCAATCAGTCTCATGTCTCTCTTGGTGAATATGCATACCCCTCAAGGAATACCACGCAAATGCTGCTGCAACAAAATCCAGAAGTCCCACTAGTCATGCATCTCACTGCATAATATAAGATTACATTTTGTAATCTCATATTATCTAAATTTACTGTCAGTAGAAAGTGAATAGATTACTTTTGCTTCCCTCCCAAGAATGCTACAGACTC
>JAPQRN010000005.1:13157461-13175567 GCA_037367275.1 Coranthus polyacanthus | reverse complement strand
TTCCCAGTCTTTGAGGATGGTTGACAAAAAGATAAAGAGCATTCACCTTAGGTCAGGCTCACATCAACTCCCAAATTTCTTAAAGAAACTGAAAAAGAAAGCTGAAGAAAAATACCAAACTACTGGTATGTCTGGAGAGGCTAATAGCTTGGCTCAAGTACAGTAATGCCATGTCACTTAGTTGGTTATATTGTGAGGTTATAGGCTTCTGTGGGGACAAGTGACATAGAATAGCAATAAACTGTTCTCATTGATCTACATTTGTGTGAAATGAGCATTTCAGCATCACAGGTTCCTTAACGTCTTAAGTGTTTTAGTCTTGTAAAAGAATAGGCTTTGACCTTCTAATGGGATACTGTACATTATTTGGTATGTAAGTGTAAAATTAGTAGAAATTCTGATGTATGTTTATGTACGACATACATTTAGTGGTTGTGTGTTTTTTAAAGCATCCTGCGCTCACACCATACCTTTACTTAACCTGTCTGAAATAAAGGTATGGATGTGACGATAATATTTTATGTATATTGCTGATACAAAATAGATACATGGATGTTTATTTTGTAAAGGCATATGCATATACACTTGCACATTATTAGTTAATAAATCTGTCATGAATTTCAGCTTTGCCCAGGATAGTTTGATACCGGTGAAAACAATGTGCTTCCATTTATCCGTTGTTTTCTGATTTCCAGCTGTAATTCAAAGTTAAACATTTTTCGGACAAAGCTGTGAGAGTGTTGTTAACCAAGCTGCAATGTTTTACAGAGTCAAGCTAAGTGTTACAATTTGAGTTTTTTCATATTTATTCATTATAACTTGAGCACAAATTGACTCTTAAAGTTGCAAAAGCACACACATCTACTAAAACGTTTAGGCAGCTACTGTATATGCTGCTTTTTTTGGAGGTGAGGAAGTCAAACCGTTTTCCCAAATCAAGCAGTAAATCCTCATTGTTTTATGCTTTTCTCAAGCAGAACATACTTTAAATACTTCCAGACCTTTAAATAAATCAGACCTTTGTGTGGATTATCTATCTGAGTTTGACATTTTGAGCATTTTTCCTGTTTTTGATGCACCAAATCACACAACTGGGAGTAAACAGTACATTTCTGGTTTACAACAGAATAATGAGGAATAACAGGTTAGAAAACCTCCACAGTTTCCTCCCTAGTGTTTTGAAAGGGACCCATCGGAGACCGACCGAGTGGGTTAAACGATCCCAAACCCACACTCTGCCAATCATCACACTGGTGTAGACGCAATAATCTATTCATGTAACTTTCTGAAGCAGTCGGGTTCGTCCTGATTATTTTCAATGATAATTCTGCTTTTTTTACAGAAGACGGCAATTCACTCAAGAAACTGTCAGTTGAGCTGCCTAGTAAGATCCTTCTGTTAAATCCTAGCACTGTTTCCGTACCTCTGACCAAACTGGTAGCCATAGTCTAAATCACAATGACCCACCGTCTGAATGCAGGAAACATGTTGGACACATGTTTTTTCTACTTTTTTGGGTGTGTTTGGATGTTATTTTACAATAAAAGAAAATGAAGATGTTTACTTTTTCATTTCTAACATATTAACCTACATCCAGTAATATATATATTTTTAGGCTGTACCTAAGGTTAGTCTTTTGTTTTGTTTTTTTCTTTATGCATATATATATATATGGCCATTTAAAACATTTGGAATTCTGATCACTGTGCTGCTGGGCTTCAAATTTAATCAGCAATCAGTATTTAGAGATATTTGCACTGGCTGTGATTCAGAATTCCTCCGTTCATTGCTTGCCAACCTCTAATTGCTTGTTGCTTTAACCATTTATGTGTGTGTGTTTGCTTCGGTGGACTTTACAGTACTATTTCTTACAATATGCTGTAAATTTCTCTCTTTGTTTAGATGATAGCGTCCCTGTGCCAGCCATGGGGAGAAAAGACTCAGGTAATGAAGTGGTAGTCAAAAAAGACTTTAATGTTCATTTTTTCCTTCACTCAGAGGACTTTGGAACAAAATCAAGAAAACCAGAACCGTTTTCTCTAGCTGGTCAGAGGAAAATGTTCATTTGTCCCAAGACAAACTTGTCGTATGGTATGAAAGCAACGTTACAGTCCTTTTGTTCTCCTCCCTGCATGCAGGACACTGCTGAGTTTTTTGGAAAGTTGTCTTTTTCAATGCAATATGAGAAAGAATTTTAAAAATGCAGGAAAGGCTGCCTTAAGAAATCTGTATAACAAGAGAATGGCAACATGTGATTCATCAACATTTAGACGTCTTGGACCACAGAGAACGTGGACAGTCGGGAAAATTAAAAATAAGAAACACATTATATTTTCACCATAATTTGTGAAAATAATTTTCTTTGAGGCCTCCAATGGCAATTACATGTCCTCTGCTATGTGTTTCACACTGCCTGTCCATGCTTTCCATGTTGCAAAGAGCTTGAATTTTGCTGCTGTATGAGGTGTGAATGTTAAAAGTGAGAAAATGTGTCAGATTGTCTGTCCTTCTGTCTGTCAAATAATTCTCCTCTGGTAAGACTGAAACTTTCAGATGAAAAGTGAAAGGTGGGTGTATGAATTTCTTTACTGTATTGCTTTTTTTCTTGTACATCAGCGGCCAATCAGCTCTGGTTCATGTATCTGTGTGTGCATTTCTCTGGTTTGACCAGTGTGGTCTCTGGGAGAGGGTCAGGCCCCAGAGGACCTGGAAAAGCCTATCGACACCCCACCGCTGTCCATCCTGCTGATAGAGAAACCCCAGAGTGGCACTGTAGCCGTGGGTGAGTCACAGCACAACAAAGAGGGGTCAAAGAGGATCTGAAGACAGAAATCTTCAAATGTTTTAATCTAATACAATTTTCATTCGGTTGGTGCATTATCAGCGGTGCTGATTATTACTCCAATAATCTGTTCCTTCCAAAGTAAAGCTGTTTTGGGAGAGATCTTGGTTAATGATTTAGGACACGTGAAATGTTGTTTTTTCCCTCTGTGGTCATGTGTTATCAATGCATGTCCAAAGGTGGAGACATCACCTTTGTTGCCAAAGTGGAAGCAAAAGATCTTCTGCGTAAACCCACTATCAAGTGGTTTAAAGGAAAATGGATGGATCTGGCCAGCAAGACAGGGAAGCACTTACAGCTGAAAGAGACCTTCGATCGATTCACAAAGGTACACAAAAGCATCCACCCTATATTGTCACTGCAGTAAGCATCACTGTAATGTTTTATGGTGCTGCTATACCAATCCCTATGTATAACCTTCTGACAGATCCACACATTTGAGATGCACATCATTAAGGCCAAAGAGAACTATGCTGGAAATTACAGGTGTGAGGTGACCTACAAGGACAAGTTTGACAGCTGTTCCTTTGACTTGGAAGTTAAAGGTTTGCCAGAGTGCATTAAAAATAATTTTAATACTTCGATTTCAATTAGCACAAAATGGAGATTACCTTAAAATGTTTGCATTTGTTCTTGGTTTTTTGCAGAGACAGAACAGGGCTCCCAAAACATTGATATTCGATCGGCTTTCAAAAGAAGGTAACAAAAGAAGTGTAATGCAACTACAGGAGAACAGAAAGCACTATTTTTTTTCCTCTTCAACTACGCAAATGGAGATATACTGTGTATATATAAAACAATTTAAAAAATACTGCAGCAAAAACAGGTGCTGTTCCCCCAGACAGACAAAATGTATTTTTATTTCAAGTAATATGACTGTATGGCATTAAAGTGTGACAAGATGGATGCAATAATGTGATTAACATTTCTGAGAGGTAATTACAAATCACTCAGCCAACTCAATGTGTTTATGTAATTAAAGGCCAACTCTTGCTTTTTAAATCTCCCTCCAAACAATGTGTCTGAAAGCAACGCAAAGCATCCCAGTTTCATTGCATTATCACAATGTTGCTGCGCCATAATGTTGCTTCAACATTGTGGCAATATTGCCTGGAAGAGCTCTTGATGAGTCTTACACAAATCACCTCGAAAGGACAAAAAAAAAGACGGTTTGTGCAAGCTCCAATTGTGCGTTAGCTTCAAGCTAATGCGCTGATTGGTGTCAGAGCTTTTGCTTTGTGTTGTTCTTTTAGCATTGTTTTCTAGTGCCTGTAACTGCCTCTGAATCTAAATCTTCATTAATCTCTTCTTGTTAACAACAGCAGTGAAGGACAAGAAGATGCAGGGGAGCTTGACTTTAGTGGTCTCCTTAAACATAGGTGAGAATCACAGCCCAGTTCTGAGTGGATTTTGTACTATTCACTATTTTTAAGATCTTTTTTTCTTTTACCCATTGTGCTTACTTTGTCGCTCTTTCAAATCTTTTGTAAATCTCATACATTGCACCAGCAACCACCTTTCATCCACCATCTTCTGTTACCACATGGAATACTATAATGTGTGAAATACAACATATTAGGCTACTGAATGAGTTGCAAGTAAATGCTACAACTGTAGTGACTCAAAATAAACACCATATGATGCTTTTTGAGGTGATTCAGTGCAACGTTTAGGTGTGAGTACAGATAAATGTAGGCAGTGACACTGTTCACCAACAAAATTATACATTTATTTTGGGCTTTTCTCTTCTTCTCCCCTACATATTCAGAAATCAAAGGTTAGTAGAGTGAAAACCATAGGTATTAAAACGATTAGACCTTACTGCGGGTGAGTACTGTAATCCTGTAGAGTCCCCAGCATGACATGTAGCTCTAGCAATTGGACACGCAAGAGTGTTGGCCTACTGTAGTACGGTAACACTTCATTTGAAGGCAGCATTCCTGACTGCTCTGGCAGCAATCAGTAATGATGGAAATGGGCCTTGTATCATGAACTCTACGGCTGACTGCTCTTCATCAAACCATGAAGCGAAACGTCACCTTTTATGATGCAAAGATCACCGTTTTGGATCATTAATGATGTGCTAGTGGGCCACAGAGAAATGATGCTGTAAAATAGTGTTATCGCTACGTTGTCATTTTATTTCAATTTAGAAATATAAGGCAATACCATTCACTATGTTTATTTCAGCCGTCTTGATAATTGCCTGAAAATAAACAGATGAGAAACACAAACAAAGAACTATAATAATATTTTACGCTATTCACCACCAACCTTTCGGACATTTGGGAAAATGTCTCAGAAAGAAAGGGCTGACTGAATGTTCTCTAAACTAATGGATAAACTCATGTCAGGACGACGTCTTTATTAACCTGAATCTCACACGTCTAACATGTCCTATAGACAGCATCTCTGAAGTGATCACTCAAACCAACAATAAACAAAGGGATGGGCCAGTTTATAAGAACGGAACAAAATCTTTGCTGCAGGTTTTCTCTAAATCCCTGCATGCTACATTTTATTACACACAAATGTCTAGCTTTACAGTGTGTTGAATGGCACCACATTTGGTCCTACCACAAAAAAACCTCTCCTTTATTGATCTGTGTCTGCTCCTGTGTGCACACATAAAACCCTTATGTCATCTTCCAGACTTACTTCAAAGTCTTGTAAACACTAAAAGAACCCAATCCAAAATTCTTCTTTAATTCAGCTCACCTATAATATCTCCCCTTCATGACAGATGCACGCTGTAACCCATGGCTCCCAGAAAAACATACTGTGATCCAGATTATTGTCTCATGGGTCTATTTTGAACACTCCAGCCTGACACACATATAAACGGAATATGGGGCAGTAATTAACCCAGCTCAACTATAAAAAAACTAGAAAACACGTTTGTGTTTTGTGTTAATAATGCTTCAACCCTGTCAAGGTTAACATTCACCTCAGCATACAGGTAGACAGCTCACATGCCCATCTCTTTGTGTGACATGTCCTGAGGAACGCTGTACAGAATAAGCAAGAGAAAGCATTATTCAAGTAAACAGTCAATGCACATTTTTGGGTCTCTTTTGCTCATACCAGTGCCTTTAAGTCTACTATCCTAGAGTTAATGAGTAGTTCCTCAGGACACGTTGCAAACGCCAGTCTGAGACCCCTACCCTCATACTCTTTGATCATATTCGGCACCAATAGGGAGCCTAAACAGCAGGACGACACCCCAGAGGTGGACGTGTGGGAGATCTTGAAGAATGCCCGACCGGACGAGTATGAGAAGATTGCATTTATGTACGGCATCACAGATCTGAGGGGTCTGCTGAGGAGGATGAAGAAGATTCCCAAAGAGGAGAAGAAAAGCGAAGGTAAATTGCAGAGTTGAACAGTACAGGGCGCCTCAGAAAAAAATGGAACACCACAAGGCTGATTATGTATCGTATCGGTAGGTATCATAGGTGTCACCGATAAAAATTCAGATCTTTCAGTTGTAGTAGCACTACAGTCCCTTCTCCTGAGGTGTCGAGGTGGGGTACACTAACAACAGGATAGTTTCAAAATAGGAATGTTCCAGTTGAACGGTCTTCTTTTGTTTGTCTGATAATCAGTGTCTGTTGCTCTTTATCAGGAAATGACAAATACTGTAACCAAAAAACATATTTAAGAGAAATTGGAAATAGTAATTAGGGTATCACTAGCCGTGCGCAGTTGCAAAGTGGAGGAGGTTTAGCATTTTGATGCCCCTCTTCTTTTTTTTATAGGAAACACGTCAGATGCCTACCTTCTTCACCATGCATGTTGCTATATTTCATACTCTGTGGTATTCTTGAAATAGAAATAAAATGGAGTGTCACATTTTTTTGAGAAGCCATGAAATACTGAAAAAGTGAACATCATTAATACCACGTAACCACCAGTCTCAAGCTCAGCGTTGAACACGAGATCTACTGACTTTTAATGGACTTGAACTCATCATACTGTCTTTTTAAAGCCTTTGCAAAGAAGCTGGAACCAGCATATCAAGTGGATAAAGGAGGAAAGATCCGCTTAGTGGTCGATTTGGCCGACCCCACGGTTGACCTGAAGTGGTACAAGAACGGACAGGAAATCAGGCCCACTCCAAAGTATGTGACCGTATTTTCTTAATATTTTACTGCGCCTTTTATGTCTTCTCCCCATCAACATTGCACAAATGAGGAAACATTTTACTAAAAAATGTTTCATTTGTGGCAAAACTCTTGTTTACCAGTCTTCTGGTATTATGTGTCTCCTTTTGTCACCTCTCTAAAGCACAATGGTTCACATGCAATTCAGGCTCCGTCCACTCAGTGATTAACTCATGATTCAGACATGATGTGACACTTGATCCTGAAAAATGGATTTAAACTTTTCAACAGACCAACAGTACGCTAGTAGGACAGTACATTACACTACACTCACAGTTTTATGCTTCTCGTGTGCATCTAGTCTACTGCACTGTGAACCATTGCTAGCTGATGCCCAGAGAATAAATAACGACCTAGTGACTCTAATGTGGCTCTAGTAAGTTTCCACGCAGTTTCATACACACATACAAGGAATATATAAAACAGCCTTAGAGCTACATTTGGGTGTATATGCAGTGTATGATGTCAGTTGTTGGTTTTATTGCTATTAACTGCTATATATATATGTCCTTTGTACAGGAAAAAGGTAGTACCTCCTTCACAGGTCTTTAACCAAATGTGGCTTTGTAACAGTGCAAGCCTGCAGAGAAAATGGTCATGTAGTTGCTTTGTCACTATAACCTAAACAACTTGATCTACTTCGAGGCTCGATTTTTTTAATTTTTGTTTCCAAATCTGCATTGGCTATAAGACTATGAGTAATATTTCTGAATGTTGTGACACTTTTCCAAATTGTAACATCTTAAAAGTAAAAAATACAATTAGCTTCCATTAAAAGGGACATAATACAATAATAACATTACTAAACAGTACTATACGAAATACAGCAACAAAAAACATATGTTAATGCAACTGTAAGATGTACAATAGCACGATTACAGACTTGCAGTATTTTCATAAACATTATGTTTAAATTAGCTTAATGTTCTGTTCAAAGCCATGTAAAGTTAAAGCCATCTGGGAGGTTATTGCTGTTTTCTGGTTTTGTTCTCATTTTCTCCAGGGCTCAATGCTCAGAAGATTTCACATTAAACACTGTCCCTTTCTCTCTTTTGAGCCTCTTTTTTGTTGTAACACTGTTGCCGACTACATACTGTACCCCTCCAGGCATGATGTCTCTCTGTCTTTGTCTGTCTGTCATATCATGGTGCTCCTTCCTGTCTGCCATTATCACATCCTGATCACTCCCTGTGATCTGGCACCATTCTGGCTCCACTGCCGACTTTAAGTCAAAGGAAGTAAGTTCATCCATCCAGCTGGTTTTCCCTTCTCTGTGCGACAGATTTTTGTTGTGACCCCCTCCCCCTCTGTCTGGTCTGACCTCTGGGTTTGTGCACTGCAACTGATGCATGCTGAGTTTAATTAATGATGTTTGAATTTTGTACTTCATCAGCCCTCCTACATTTTGATTTAAGAATAATATTTGGTGTCTGGAGCCACACTTAATATTTTGGAATAATATCCATTCTATCTGAGGATTATAGCATCTGTGATTACTCGCAGCTCCAGTTTCAGTGTGTGACCAGTGATGTGACTATAGACGATTTCCTTTTTAGGTATATTTTTGAGCATAAGGGCACGCAGAGGATTATGGTCATCAACAACTGCTCCCTGAATGATGATGCAGCCTACTCTGTAGCTGCAGGAGATGAAAAGTGCACCACAGAGCTGTTTGTCAAAGGTATCCTGAAGAACTATTCATCTATTATATAATTAACCTCATATGATAATGACCAGTTTATCTGTGTTTATCGTCGCTATAGTATCTTCGCTAAGATACTATAACGACTCATGAGACACTCAACACTCCTATGTCATCTTGTAGAGTTACCAATTAAGATAGTTAAAGGGATTGAGCCTGTGAAGACGACAGTGAACGAGAGGATTGAGCTGGAGTGTGAGGTGTCAGAGGAAGGCGCTCAAGTCAAATGGTGAGATTATAAGAGATGCACTGACACCAGAAAATACAACCATGTATTCAATTAATTATAAATATTTATAAACTCTTCACAAGGAAGTTAAGGAATGCCAGGATTTTTTGGAAACAGCTATGTAGTTATTACCAAAATACAGGTAAAAGGAAACGGTAAAATATAAACCATGTTCAGTAACAATTTACTCTGCACTTTAATGCATCAGTACTTTTTATTACATTTCTCAATTAACCTGTTTTAAAGGCACTAAACTCTGTCTCAAGAGTTTGTCAATAAATAACAAATCATATAGTTGAAGAAATGTCTGTCCAGTCATTATTATTTCTATTATTTTGATTATGAAGTTAATGTAACATTGTAACCAGGATGAAGAACGGTGTTGAGGTCCCCACGGGAGTGCGCTCCAGGTATCGAGTAAAGGTAGAGGGCACCAAACACTACTTGGTGATTGATGACGCCTCCAGAGAAGACACTGGGACGTACTCCATCATGGCCACCGGAGGCACATCTGAGACTCATGTACAGGTTGACTGTAAGTCTGCCTCGTCCTAATTTATTGTTTGCCTTGTTTTCAAAGGAATCAGTATAAATCTTTTTACTTTATTTTTTTTCTTGCACTATTAATTAGTGAAACCACTGAAGATCTACCAGGACCTGCAGGACATGACTGTGAAGCTGGGTCAGCCCTTTAAGATGCACTGTGAGATTTACCCAGGCAACGTCCCAGGTCGTTGGTACAGGAATGGACAGCTGATCCAACCCAACGACCGCATCAACATCGTTCACAGAAATAAGTATATCTTATTTCTTTGTGACACCGTGTTTAACCAAAATTAATTTCAACTGCTAAAAAACATAATGTTTTTTTCAGGGTCCACAGACTTGAAATTGAGACCAGCTCCCTTCACGATGCAGGAGATTATACTTTTGTACCAGAGGGATATTCTCAGAGCCTCTCTGCCAAAATTCACATAATTGGTACAGAAGATATATTTCATTATAATGGAGAACATGGTATCATGCTGGGAAAAAAGCAGCATATTTTATAATATGATTGAATTTTCTGCAGATCCTCCAAGGGTGCATTTGGACAGCTTGAACTTCCCAGACAACACCGTGACAATTGTGGCAGGAAGCAAACTTCGCTTGGAGATCCCCATCAGTGGAGAACCAGCACCCAGGGTGGTGTGGATGAAGGGGGAAAGGGTGAGTCTTTAGTGTTAGCCTGCAGCTACATGTTGATTGAATTTCAGGGTTGTCAGGCATTGGTGGAGGTATGCAATCTCTGTGCGGCCTTCTTCTCTCTTTCCTATCTCAGGTCATTCTTGAGTCAGGCCATCGTGTCCGAGCTGAGACTTACGGCGACCAGACCAGCCTGACCATTGACATCACAGAGCGGGAAGATACAGGGAACTACAAGATAGTCCTGCAGAATGAGGCTGGTGAAGCCACAGCCAGTGTCAAAATCAAAGTTGTAGGTAAGATCGCTTATGTCAAAATCCTTCAATCGGTAACACGAGAGGGTGTACATGCAGTACATGTCTCTTAACATGGCCTGGTTCTGTGTGCAGACATCCCTGACCCTCCAGATGCTCCCTTGGTCCCTGTGGTAGGCGGTGATTGGTGTTCTATGACATGGGAAGCCCCAAAATATGATGGGGGATCACCAATATTAGGTAAACCTTGCCTGTTACATTATGATATACTGTATGTGCAGTATGTGCATGTGTAATAATTAATGAGCTTTTTAAAACTTCCTCTTGAAGGCTACTTCATTGAGAGAAAAAAGAAACAGAGCTCCAGGTGGATGAGACTGAATTTTGACCTGATCAAAGAAACATCTTTTGAACCCAAGAAGATGATTGAAGGTGTGCCCTATGAAGTGCGAGTTTTTGCAGTCAATGCCATAGGCGTTTCCAAGCCCAGTGATCCATCCAAAGCCTTTATTCCCCTGGGTGAGTAAATGTCTCCTTGAATCCACTTAGCAATCCAAACACCCGTCTTTGAGCCGTTACTACTAATAACCTGTCCAGGAAAGTATTTTGACCTTACATAAGGCTGTTTATCTAACAACCATTTCATAATAATGCACAAAATGTCCAAGAGTGGACTTGTGATGGGCCAATGCATGTGTGATCTGCCCTTGGAGCCCTGGCAACGCAGCTGTTCATCCCCATAGTCCACCATCCCAAGCATTCTGACTGTGACCTCCACTGGACACGCAGGAGCTTTAGAGGATATTAAATATGTCTTTATAATGGCTGCCAAATCATCTGTGGATTAGAGGTTTAGGAGATCAGGTCTGTAAGAGGGTTCAATAGGAGTTAAATATGATTCAGAACACAAGAATAGACAGCAAGAGCGGAGACTAATGAGATCTGACAGGGAGATTGATACCAGCATACCAGCCTGAGAGAGCGGCGCCTTGCTCACGTGTTCATGACTCACCAGAATGGCTTGATGTTTTCCTAGTTCTTAGAAACAATCTTTGCTATGCCCCTTTTGAGCTCTAAATGTTCTTTCTCCATTTCTACTTAGCTGTGACCAGTGAACCCACCATGCTGGTTGTGGATGACGTCACTGACACCACAGTCACAGTAAAATGGCGTCCTCCTGAAACCATCGGAGCTGCTGGTCTGGATGGATATTTGGTGGAGTACTGCATAGAAGGAAGTGAGAACCTTAAATGTTCTAATGGCTCCCACAGACTGATTTTTTTCTGTCAAAGCTAAGTGGACAACAATGAGAAGAACTTTAGCTTATCTATGGACGCCAACTAAAAATGTTGACCCTCATTTGCACTGTGAGAAAGTTTCCACATGTTTCAGATAAACTAAAGTGAGAATTTGGGACCAGATTCTTACAATCTGACTGCTGCTTCAACCCACATTTGCAAAGCAACCAGTTGGTGAACAGCCTGGAATTACATAGGGTATAGTGGCCAGTACATCTATGGCATTGCATTCCAAAAAATACACAAATATACAAAATACCACATTGTTGAGTAAATATAATGGCTGTACTTTCCAGAAAAGCAGTGGCACTGCTATGGCCACAGATTTATTTGTTGTATTTTTAAAACAACAGAGTGGAGCAAATAGATTGTGCTTTACCAGATGTTAATTGCTGAAATATAACATGACATGCATCCAAAGCCAAATTAGGACCAGAGGTAGACAATACACAAATGACTAAATCGAAGAGAATTCAGTTGTTTTTCTAATTTTTGTTTCCCCTAAAGCTGATGATTGGGTTGTATCCAACATGGAGTTAACTGAGAAGACCAAGTACACCATCACTGGGCTCAGCCCAGGGTCTAAAATCTTAGTTCGAGTCAAAGCCATCAATGCAGCTGGAGCTAGTGCTCCACGGACCCTTCAACACTCTATCCTCGTCAAAGAGGTTATTGGTAAGTTCTGCACAGCTTTACATTCTTTGCTTGTTCTACTGCAAGATGGCTTGGACATTGGATAACCGGTGTAAAAAACAAAACAAAAAAGGGGATATTGACTTAAAGATTCTCGAATAATCCCTTAAATTAACCTCCTTCTGCTCGATCTCCTCCTCAGAACCCCCCAAGATCCGTGTCCCCCGACACCTGAAGCAGACTTATACTCGCAGAGTTGGAGAAGCAGTCAATCTTGTTGTGCCATTTATGGTAAAGTTATTTTCTAGTCTGTTGATATTCGCAGCAGCTCTGTGCAAATGACCAAAATCATACTGCTCTGTGTGATCTCTGCAGGGAAAACCCAGGCCGAAGGTCACCTGGCTGAAGGAGGGCAAGCCCATTGAGCCATCCCACGTTAGCATCCGCAACACAGACTGCGATAGCATCATCTTCATCCGTAAAGCAGAACGCAGTCACTCTGGGAAGTATGACATGACAGTGCAGGTTGAAAACCACATGGACACTGCCATTATTGACATACAAATTGTAGGTGAGGAAAATCATGCTCTTGAAAATTGAATTCATTAGCACTGCTGAAGCTAATAGCTCAAATTTGACATCATATAATAATAACAACTGTTAATAACACTAAGGTATTTGTTTAGCATTTTATAAATTTTTAAAACGTATCCTCTTTTCACTGATTGCTAGACCTACCTGGACCTCCCCAGTGCGTCACAATTGAAGATGTATGGGGAGGAAATGTAGCTCTGGTCTGGACACCACCAAAAGACAACGGCAACGCACCAATAACAGGCTACACCATTCAAAAAGCAGACAAGAAAACAATGGTAGAAAATGGATTTCACCATCTTGGCTAAATTGAAAGTGTATGGAAATGATTTATCTGAGATATTTACCAAATGTACATGTTTTATAGGAATGGTACACATGCATCGAGCACTACCATCGCACCTGCATCACAATCACAGAGCTGGTGGTTGGCAACGAGTATTTCTTCAGGATCTTCTCTGAGAACATGTGCGGCCTAAGTGAAAGTGCCACTCAAACCAAAAAAAGTGCTCTCATCGTCAAAGAAGGTAATGCTGACTGTGATACTTGGATGTGAACATGTGTGTCTAAGAGTTTATGTAGTGGTGGGATCTGAGGAAGCAGTGCTTTTTGTCTGTTAAAATATTTAATTAGGAGGTGGCGCCTAGTCCAGGTTAAAGGGATAGTTTGGATTTAAGTGTGGTTAGTCAGTGTATTACCTCCACCCGATCCGGTCCGCACAGCCCCATTTTGGAGAAGCTCTCCTGCGTCTGCCTGTCTATCTTCACTATTGTATTAAGTGGAAAAATGTATATCTTTTTAAATGCATCCATGGTGCATCTCTATGAGAAGGTCTGTGTGTCCCCATTACTTTTAAAATCCAATATATGTGAAAGTTGTTAGGAATGTTCACTTGGATGCAAGGATGAACTCATTAGATTTTGGTGGTCAAAGTTCAAAGGTCAAGGTTGTTGTGTGATCGCATGTCTGTCCATTCTTATGAATGAAATATCTCAGGAGGACCTTTAGGGAATTTCTTAAAATTTTCCACAAAGGTTAACTTAGAGCCCTTTGACCTCTGGCCATGTTGATGACGTTTTCACATTCTATCAAGCATTCTAAATGCATTTTCCAGGGGTTTACGGACACTTTAAAGGTCCCATGTCTTAACACTTAAAGTTCTATCTATACCATGTATACAGTATGTGTATATTAAAGAACTCTGTAATGGCGTTGAAAAAAGAACAGTATAGATTTGATTTTTCCTCACTTTTCTGACTTTTATATACACTCATTCTGAAATACATTTTTTTAAGTGTCTAAAATACTGTTTTGGTGAACCATCTACAACAGTACATTTGCTTTGGTTCTGTGCTAGTTGTGATCTACTGGATCTAATCCACCGACCATGGATAAGTACCTCAAACAATCCAATTTCAAAAAATCCAAACTATCCCTTTAAGAGGGCTGACCATGAATGCCAGTGTTTTTTTCCTTTGTTGAATGTCATTCACCGTCTATCTACCCATGTTCCCTGTCTTCTCTCTACTGTCAATTTTCAAAGAAAAAAGCCCAATGCCTGCATGAATGACTCTATATCCCTTAGGAACCAAAAACAGGATCTTAGAACCTATAGTTTTGATGAGGGAAAATGCTTCCATGATATCACATGGAAGTAGTTTTCATCATTCTTTTTTGTCAACATTTTTTTTTTGTCTGTTTCATCAAAAAGTTGTCTTTATATAATTTTTTGCACAGCTGTTTTTGAAGGTACTGTCAGTGATGTTTTCCACCCTAAAGTGAGTCTATCTCACTTCAAAATGTAACAGGGGTTGAGCTATGACTGACAGGCCCTTACACTTTGGTGTCACAGTCTCAGCTGATGATGAATGAAAACCCATTGTCTTTCCCTCATCACATAGGGAATTCCCCACATGATACCGCTCAGCGCCAGTATCATGCACAACCCCATTCCTTTACCCTTACCCCCACAGGCATGCAGGTCAAGATGCCAGAATACAACGATCACGACTTTAAGGAGGCCCCAAAGTTCACACAGCCACTGATCAACACTTTTGCCATCGCTGGCTACAATGCTACTCTCAACTGTAGTGTCCGTGCCAACCCACGGGTAGGTGGTGTGTGTATGTGTGTATAGACAGCGCAGTTTACTCAGGTAAATATACATCACGTTGCACTCATTTTACTCCTAGTGTTGTGTAAATGTAAAGGAGTACTCCACACATTTTATTATTGTAGTACTGGCTATCATGGTGCTATATGCACATCAAATCATTGATGACATTTAGGAATGTAATAATATAACTAAAAAAAGAAGTCTGGCATGTGCTTTTTCAGGTGAATTCATTCCTTCATTTTGATCTTTAAAAGAATTTGTTCACATAAGAATAATAAAAATAATAATGATCAAATCCTTTAAGAAGAAATGAATAACAAACAAGATCATGTTCCGCCTGTCTTCTTCTGAACAATCATGGATTATTATCATGCTGCTGATGTTTGTGTGTCGGACTGCAGCCTAAAGTGATCTGGATGAAGAATAAGATCGTCATCCTAGATGACCCACGCTACCGCATGTTCAGCAACCAAGGAGTATGCACTCTAGAGATCAGGAAGCCTAGCCCCTACGATGGCGGTCTATACACCTGCAAGGCCATAAATGACCTGGGAGAGGCCCAAGTGGACTGCAAGCTGGAGGTCAAAGGTCAGTGTGAACTAGGGCGCAACTCCTCTGTGCCTTCCTTGGTGCCTGTCCCGCCCTGAGTCTGGTTTCCCAAAGCGTTCCTCAAAAGCTTTGTGCTTTCTTTCCTGCAATTTCTTGAATTTTTACGTATCTCCTCCTTTCAAACAAATCTGAGGATAATTTATCATCAAAATTTTACATAAATATATATAAATCCATATGTTTAAATTTCTGTGAAGAGGCAAAGGCAAGTTTGGGAAACCAGCTCCAGTGGGGAACTATAGTGCTTGAACTGTGTGTTGCAGTATACCAAAGGGCTGGTCGTATAGGCACTGGACATGTAAGTACTTGGGCACCATTTTCAAAATAAGTATAATTAATATGATATAATGACAGAATAATAATCCGTCCATGTGTGTGCAGTGCACATAATATCTGGTTAAACTTTTCCATCACCACTACAGGTTTATCCCCGTCTTCTCTCTATCCAGCCCAGTTCATTCAGTCATCTTGTTCATCATGACAATACACCACATCAGCACACAGTCTGTTACACCTCCATAGACATAACATATAGAGCTGTTTGTGTTTGGTGAATTATTTAATGGCTCCATCTGAAGTTATTCTCCACAGATTCCAGTGTCTCCACACAGTTAACTCCTCATATAAAAGAGTTCAGTAATAACTCAGCGGTATTCCCTGTGAACACATATAACTCCATGTAAACATTTTGTTAACCCCTCTTCTCTTCTCTCTCCCCCAGTCCAAACTCAAGAATTGTGAATGTATGTTCTCATATAAGGTAAGCTTTCATATGGTTTTGGCATATGAAGCTTATGTCATTCATTATGCATCTTTCAGTCAGACTGTAACTTCGCTTTCCTCAGTTGGTGGCAGCATTTCTTCCCCACACCATGTGGTCTAAAAGAAAACAATACAAAGACTACAAGAAATTGGGCACTAATGAGACAATATATGCATGACAGCTTTTGCCAAATTATTCAACAGATCCTCAGATGGCTGACCTTAACCACCCTAATTTAAATATTGAATGAATGAATTGCCATACTGTAGTTGTTGGTGTGAAATGATGTGATATCAAAGCCTACCTCTCATGTATTTTGTGCCACACATAAGGTGAGTAAACTGTTTTGCATACTTTTCATATAGTGATAAGAATTGTCTATGTGTAGCAGGAGAGAGCACAGCTCATTGTGAAGTCTTTTGCTTGTTGTGGATGACTAAATACATATTATTATACATGTTTACTACTACATATTTATTAATCTGGCTTTTTTGCAAAGATCTTGGACTTGACATTGCAGTTCAGAGAAATCAGCAAAATCTTTGCTCCTAGTTCTGCAAGCCTGAGTAGATGTAAGCTGTCTCACAATTCCATATTACACTTGTAAGCATGCAGTGTGTTCATATTAGAAAAGTGACAGTGCAGTATAAAAAAAGTCATTAAAATCATTAAAGTCCCCCGTAGGTATCATTTACACTTGGGACATGTCCCCACCACTTTTGAAATGGCTGATTTTGTCCACATCACTTTTTAAGTGATTAAAAATGTTCTGAAAAATAGCTTGCATGAAGAAATTATACAGTAACTATCGAATGAGAGAACGTTTTGAGAAAGTGTTTGCACAATAAGAAAACATACAATTTACAGTGTAAATACAGAAGAAACAAATGCACCTTACATTGGTTAAAAGCTTTATGTGCTCACCACTTTTCAACAGAAAGTAACACTTGAAGTTGCCTGATGTTTTAGGACACTGTAACATTATCCCACAATGCATCACACTTGAAAATATCAAAATAACAGATGGATAGTAGGTGAAACAACTTTGGGGATACACCAGAGAAGTAAATGACAGAAATATAATGTCACTGCAAAAGTTTTAATCACTGTAAATGACAGGCCTGGAATTTCTTCACATTTGGCACAAAAGTTCACTTGGACTCGAGGATGAACTAAGTAGAATGTGGCAAATGTGTCCATCGTAATCTGAAATCTTGAGTTATGGCCAAATACATGTTTGGCGAGGTTACATCAACCTTGACCTTTTACCTTTGGCCGCCACATTCTACTTAGTTCATCCTCGAATCCAAGTGAACATTTGTGCCAAATTTGAAGAAATTCTGTCAAGCCATTGATGAGATATCACATTTTAAACGTAATGAGACAAACCTTCTGCATGGAGGCAAATGTGAAATAGGGTAAAATGAAGACATGCATTTTTTTCATTTTCTATCAAAAAGGTCAAAGGTCATAGTCTCATAGTATTCTGTGAAAACACTTAAAAACAGTCTGTAAGTGAAGACTTGTTTCTCACTGCAAATGATTCACCTGAATCATGCATGTCAATAAGTGGAAAAAGTGAGACTGTCCATTTGACAAAAAATTACACTTAGTACCTTTTAAATTCCTTCAAAGTCTTCACTACATATATCATATGAGTCTAGACAGACATGGGTGTGAACTACAACTCGACTGGTTGGTGGAGGCATACAGATGGT
>JAPQRN010000005.1:13136952-13157361 GCA_037367275.1 Coranthus polyacanthus | reverse complement strand
AATTAGTACACACTGTATACAAGTAATATGGAATTAAGACATGATTTGATTTACAAGCGGTGTGTATATGGGGTTGTGAACTTCTGGCCTCTCTTCTTTGCACTCTGTTTGTTTTGCTCGATTGGCCTGTTGCTCTTCATGTTTCCTCTCTTTCCATTCTTCCCACTCCACATGTGCATTTGTCCCAACAGGATTCATGACAGTGTGTCTCTTCTTGTCCCTCAGGGGGATTCACCTTCTACGAGCTCATGCAACGCGGAGTGCCCCTACACTTGATTGACAAATACATGAACGAGACGAAGTTTGTTGAGCAAGAGAAGTAAAATCAGAGTGCAATGAGACACTTTAGCTTTGCAGACGCCTGCCGCCACTAGTGATCTTCTCTCACCTGGTGAGGTCGGCGGCCTGAGGACGGATGGAGGGATGGTGGAGGGATGTTGAGATGGGTGGAAAGGTGTGGGGGAGGGTGTACTGGTCTGTACTGGCATGCTGTGTGCACATTTGGAGCTAGTTACCATAGAAAAAAGCCAGTTCATCTTCTTTGTCACCGTCTTGTGTTTGAAACATTCTGTGTCAGCTCAGATGCATGTTGGCAGTGTTTTGGTTCTAGCTTTGATGATTAGCGTGTACAAAAATATACAAAACACATATAGCACAAACTGTAACACACTTTGACAGCTGTATTTTTGTGAGTGAGTGCTTGCTGAAGGTGATGATTTCTGGTCTGAAAGAAGGACAAAGAGAATGTACGTATAAATAAAAGTCTGACGTCTGTATGGTGTTTCAGGGTTTAAGTTCAACTGACCTGAGTAATGTTGGAAAAATGAATGTGTTGACTCTAATAATTTGCATTTATGACATTTTTTTCCTTGGGGTAAAAAGTGTAGATTACTTATGTCTAACAAAAGAGAAAACATAGAGCTTTATACACAGTTCACATTTTGCATGACACATTATACTTTTTGGATTCATATTGGACTTGAGATGTGATTCAAGTGAATGTTTCAGTCATGTGTGCATGCCTTTATCTTTGTAATTATGACCCATGGATTACAATAAAAAGTAAATAAAAACTGTTCTGTTTCAGATGTGTTTAGTGTGTTTTAAAATCTGAGCCTTACACTTGTGATTATCTGAAAGATTCATAGTGGACTAAAAGCTTTTGATGAGAACATAAGCTAAATGTGTAAACACTGCCATCCTGCACCAACTACAATTTAGCACTATTTTTGTTATATTTTTCTAGTAATATTTTTCCCAACCTCAGGAAAACTGCTATATTTACTGAGACATAAAGAGCTAACATAATCCTTACAATACTGTATGTGACTGTATTTATTAGTCAAATATGAATAAATAAAAACACCAATGAAAACACCCTATGGGCCCTATGGAATTTGGTGCAATAGGTATTTTATTACCTGACTTGAGTATTTCAATTGGGTAGACTGAAATTTGAAAATGACTTTTGGACAAATAAAGGCAATGGAAAGAGTTTAATTTAGCAGCAAGATTTCGTGCTGGTAAATTGAAAAGTAGCTAAAAACAACCGTTTAAAATAAGATTCATGAAGCTGAGGGAGATTTTGGCTCCAGCTCTGGACATAAATTGTCAGCATCGCTACATTTTTAGTTAAGTTTTTAGTTCTATCATCAATATAGCACATTCAAACAAAAAATATTGAAATCTTTAATAATGAAATAATCTCTGTGAACAGCACTTGACATTCATACACTGTTTCCTTCCAGTGGTTTTATTTTATAGTTTTGTCAAATGATGAAATCTGACATCATTAATTAGAGATTACAATACAGAAACTGTAACCAGCTTTCATGGTATTGTCCACGCATTTATAATATTTATAACAAGTACATTTGAATAAAAAAAAAACAGACAAACAAAAAAATAACAGCATAAAATTAGCAGAGAACTTTAATTTTGAAAAAACACTACATCTTCCTTCATAAATGCAGCAATGCGTGTTATGAGCTCAGTGGTGTAGGCTTGAACCATGTCTCATTCTACAGTAGTTTCCATTAATGTTTTAATCACTTCTGGTCAAAGTGTGTTGTTTGTCTGCTCTGGTTTTCAGTCTGCTTCAATATCCCTAAAATCGTCCCAAAACACAGATATGTGTGATGTGTTCTGAACGCGCAGAAGGTTTGAACATGTGCAGAAATCCTGCTGAAACACACATGAGCTGTTCAGTTAATATAGTTCATTGTTTCAGGTCCAACTTAATGTCCTCTAATGTTCAGCAGGAGGACAGCATGTTTCTCTTTCATTAGTTTCAAGACACTGATATGATTGTTCACATCAAAAGAAAAAAAAAATCTGATTCATTTTTTTTCTCCATTTAGGTGCATGGATCAAATGTTTCCCCAGGATCAGGTGATTCAGCATTCAGTCTTTTTTTTTGTCCGTCACGTTAATACCGTCCCCCGTGAGAGGAGGTTGCAGTGGGATTTTCCTGTATTTCATTTTTAACTAATTATATATACCGTCTATGGTTTAACTAGAGGTTGTTTCCACACTTTCCAGTTTTAAACTTCCCGGCTGACTACCACATCGTTCTCTTCCGGAGTCTCGCTTCCTGTTGGCCGAGACGCAACTCGATCAGAAAGACTATCGACGTCTCATGGTTCCGCTGTGGAAATGGCCTAGTCTACAGACACGGCTGTAAAGGCCAAATGAGCTGCTACTGTTCGGACTCGGTCGAGAGAAGAAGATAGCCCGGTCTGAGCCGCCACCCGGGAGTACCGGGAGTTTGTAGTAGAAATTAGAGGAGTGACGAGGCAGAAAAACAATGCCACATTTCCCGTGGCCAGAGCCGCTGTCACCCGCTCAACTCAAGCGGCTGGAGGAGCATAAATACAGCGCCTCCGGTCGATCCCTGCTTGAGCCACCGTGTCAAATCTACTGGAACTGGCTCGTCCAGCAAATCCCGACATGGATCGCACCAAACACTCTGACTATTGTTGGACTGCTGGTGAATATCCTGTCCACGGTGGTGCTTGTGTATTATTGTCCCACGGCAACAGAGGAGGTGAGTGAAGCGACCTTGGCCAAAGTTTTTAAACGGGGACTAGCCCCAGTTGCGTGCCCCTCTGTGGTATGGAAAGAACGCAAAACCTCTGTTAAGAAAGGGAGTAATGTAAAGTTTCATGGCCACGAACAAACGTAAGATGTGTAAAAAAAAAAACAACAAAAAAAAAAAACACGCTCTCACATGTTGTCTGTGTCGGCACAGTGCAGTTGTTAATTTGGCCTACATTTAAGTCACACCGCAGCTTTATTTTCTCTATTTCCCTTCACTGTATTCACGGGAACGCCTTTGGCAGGAGGTTTAGCAGATGAACAGCTTCTTTAAAATGACATTTCACTGGACTGCGCGTCCTTTTGTATGTACATAACAAGCCGAATTACAGCCCCGTGTCCTTCCGGCTCTTTAACCATCTTAAACTACACTGTTTCAGGTCGTAACGCATCAGACAAAACAGACACGCATTAAATTGTCTGTTTTTAAATGAGATTTGTTGCTGTATCGACGTGTCCATCATGTGTGTGTGTTTTGTTTGTTTTTTTCATCGCCTAGTTTCTTGGAAAGTTGACAGCTTTGACGTGTTGTTGTCTGTCTGTGCTCATGTGATGCTCTGCTGTTGATGGCAAAACACAGAAAATGCTTCTGCTGTTACTCAGACAGCCTTTCAGCCACACAGACTTCATTGAATTAGAGATGTCTTATGTTTTGATCCCTACGCAGACCCAGCTGTTTAGGTGGTCGCTGGTTTAAATTTGCTCCAGATCTGTCTCCATACACTACCCATCAACACATTTGCTCCATTTAACCAAAACCAGGCTTTACGTGAAGCGGCTGACCTATGGTCCAGTGACCTGTGTCTCTGGGTTTACTCTGGATCAGTGACTCCAGCTGTAAATGCATGCATAGGTGTTTGTTTATCAGATTTGCACCTTTGTCCAGTCCAACCATGAGAACTTTGCCTTAAGGTCTACAGTCCATCCAACATACCAACTACTGTCAAATTCCACAAACTCGCTTCTTTTTCAGTACTGACAAAACACCTGACCAATGTCCACTCTTCTTCATGGATTAAAGTCCCATACCTGTGCAAACAAGGACTCCGTTAGGAGTTTAAAACTTAAGTGACATCTGAGATAACCTTTTGGGAGCACAGGAAGGAGGAACCAAAACAAGCAGACCGCGCCTGTAGGACATGGACTTTGAACAGCAGGGTCTCTGTACATTTAGGACCGCATGAGATTCTTGATCTCTCTGGAAACACAGACCATCTTTGTCTCATTTTCTCTGTGTGTCCCTCACAAACATACGTTCACACACATTGCAGTGGTAAACACACAGAGCTTCTGGCTGCCTCTAATGTCCAGATGGTCCGTAACCTCCACCCTAGTAAGAGGAACCGATTCCCTCCACTCAGCTGGAATCCTTCCTTCACACAGATGCATATGGTGTGTGTGTGTGTGTGTGTGTGGACGACGCGACACTTAAATACATTTAGTTAACACGCTTTTAATCCCACAGCATTGATTACAGTTCGCCCACGTACTTGTGAATTGAACCAGTGGATTATAACTCGTAAGCTGCTGTTTTACACAGCGACGTGCTGCTGAAAGATCATGGCTTCAGGTTCCCTCATGCGTGTAGAGCCTGCACAGTGTAGTCACATCTGAGCCACGTGAATCCTCATGTGTCCCCTGTTAGAAACATTTGTAAAACGACAAAGGCTAATCTTAGCTTTTTTTTAAAGATAATAAGACATTGCTTGACATTTGGCTGCACCTTGCTGTTTCTAAGTTCATTGATATCCTCACATCTGTCTCTCTTCAGTTAAACACATAGAGTATCTTTTCAGCTGGGCCTTGGAATTGTACACATTTTTTCTTACAATGAGGTACAATCACTGCCACGTTTTAAGTACATACAAGAGTTAAAGTTTTGGAAACTTTATTGACTTCCACTATATAAATACTTTAAGAAAGAGTAACTTCATGTCATGTGTAGTTCTTATATGTAATGTCTCTGAATCTGTACCTTTTTTTTGTATACTGCTGCATTTTTTTTTTATTATCTAGTTTTATGGTATTTTTCTGTTTTAGTCTCATAAAAGCCCTTCCTGGGACCTATAAACCTGTTTTCAGTTTATCCGTGTATTCTGTCCTTATCAAATAACCATAAATAAATAAATAATACACTTTGTGACCTTTCGGTTTCTTGGATAACATAGCGTCTGTACATCCTCCATGTTTTGCCATGAGTAGCGTGTGAGGCTTTGTTTCTGCTGTGTCATTTAAATATTAATACAGAACATCGATACTAGACCTGCCCAATTAACTGAATCACAATGTCAGCCTATGCTTTTATGATTTATTTATGATATAATTGAAGAAGGCTGCAATTTAAAGGTAAACTGTGTGTGGAGGTATTTCGGGCTCAGTGACAGAGCAGAGAGAGGCACTGTGTAAAACATGTCGAATCAAAGTTTGTATGTTTGAACTGAAACATACACATTTCAAAATGACCCGTAATCTGTGCATTTTCCTTGATATCCAAGCAAACAGACTCAAATCGCAATCGCAATGTTGTCCACAATGATCGCAATATGACTTTTTCACCAAATCGTGCTGCCCTAGTGAATACAGTATCTTATGAGTCACAGTGATGTAGATCTGAAACATACTAAAACAAGAGTTCTCCCTGAGCTTGAGGCCTCTCTGTCTTCACCATCGGTGATCGTTAGCTTTTACTCTTTGTGCTTCTCAGGCTCCGTCATGGGCTTTCATCCTGAGCGCTCTGGGCCTGTTCATCTACCAGTCTCTGGATGCTATTGATGGGAAGCAGGCTCGGAGGACGAACAGCAGCTCAGCCCTGGGGGAGCTCTTCGACCATGGCTGTGATGCCGTCTCCACAGGTATTTAACTTCTATCAATATTCTTAAAAGTCAGCCTGAAGATATTAGTTAATCAATGATGGGTTAATATTTCATTACTAGGATATTTTGACGATGGATTAACACTTAGTGACCGTGTTGCTGTTGGTCTGTTTTCTGTCTTCCTGCAGTCTTTGTTGCTGTGGGGACATGCATTTCATGTGGAATAGGAGCATACTCAAACTGGATGTTTTTTTGTGGTTTCATCGGGATGTTTATGTTCTTCTGCGCTCACTGGCAGACCTACGTGTCCGGGACTCTTCAATTTGGCCTGTAGGTCACAAGTTTATTAACATTCAATATTAAAACGGATGCTGTTCTGCTCTTATTTAACCATCAAACTCCTCTGTTGTCTCTTCAATTAAAGCTAATCTGATTTGTTTTCCTCGTTACTTCTGCACAGGGTTGATGTCACAGAGGTGCAGATTGCAATTATCATCATGTACGTGATGTCAGCTTTCGGAGGCGTGAGCCTTTGGCAAACCACGGTAACTGAGAATAATGTGTTTTGTGCAGTCACATGTACAACTACACAAATACTGTACACACACAGGAACACTTTCATTTCACCACTAGTAGTTTTACATCTATCTAATTACCTCAATTCCTAGCTGTTAGTCTTCCTTCTAGTCTTTAAATAGACTTTGTGTTTTACTTTCACTCTGTGCTGCCTTTGGAGGCTTGACTTAACATCACATGAGAGAATTGAGAAGGTAAATATGGGTAGCTAATGCCATGGCAACAGGTCATCTATTGGACATGATCTGGCTCACAAAGCTGATGATGTCACCCGCATTTTTTGCTTTGCCCTCCCATCATGCTCGGCATGCCTGCAGCTTTCATATGAGCACCTTTATTCTTCTTATAAGGAGAATACTTTGTGTCTTCACATGAATTTGACCATCACGCGTCTCCTTTAGTTGCCCATCATCGGACTGAAGCTGTACACCTTTCCCATCGTGGGCATCGTCGGGGGAGCTCTGTACTCCTGCCAGAACTATTTCCATGTCATTTTGAATGGAGGTGTTGGCAAAAACGGCTCCACGGTGGCTGTAAGTTATCACACACACACACATATATATATATTTATATATATCCTGAAGTTTCCTGGGCGTCTGTAGTGGTTTATTAACAGTGATACGCTCTGCCCTGTAGGACACCAGTGTGTTGACTCCTGGTTTGCACATCGGCCTCATCCTCACCCTGGCCTTCATCATTTTCAAGAAGTCCTCCAGCCAACTGTTTGAGCATCACCCCTGTCTGTACCTGCTCGCCTTTGGCATGGTCATCTCCAAGATTTCCAACAAACTTGTGGTACGTTGTTGTTACCTCAATAATCTGATATTAAACTTTTAGAACGGCAAAAATCATAACAATAACCTTTGAACTTATTTCATGCTTGGCATTTAATTAGATTTAGATAGATAATTTAGATAGATTCTTATGGCCCCAGGTAAAAACTGTTTTTAGCTGTTTGTTCATGATGCAATGACCATGAAGCATCTACCAGAAGGTAAAGGTAGCAGCTCAAAGAAATTATGAGGGTGAGAAGAGTCTTTCATGATGATGTTGCTCTGCTGAGGCAGCGAGAGTGAAGTAAGTCCTCCAAAGAGGGCAGAGAGCAGCCTATGATCTTTTGTGTAGTTTCGATTTTCTATCATTTCTGTTTTCTCCCTTTTTGTATCCTTTCTGTAGATAGCGCACATGACCAAGAGTGCGTTGTACCTTCCAGACACAGCCTTTATAGGACCTGGCCTACTCTTCCTCAACCAGTACTTCAACAGCTTCATCGACGAGCACATAGTCCTCTGGATCGCCATGGTCAGTTTCTGACACAGTATTTTTAACCCAATTCTTTACACACTCCACAAGTTCCAGACTTTTGAACATATATCATAAACATGTACTGAGTGTAATCACCTAATCTAGCTACCGTTGAACTATGTACAGTTTATAGCTTGGTGGTAGATAATCAGACACTCCTCTCTGATTTTTATTAGTTAGATAAGACCAGGTTTTGAAAAAAATGCCCTGCCTTGAAGTGATTACATCTGTTTGCATTAAGCGCTGCACAAACCAAGAACTGTTGTAAAGTTGTGTTTGATACAGTACTGTAGTGTAGTGAGAACCCACTTCCATGCATCCTACTTGAGAAATGGTCGTGAAACGTTCAACTTGGAAAGTAAATACTGCATTTTTAGTTAATGGTTTAAAATGACTTAATTAGGGTCCGGCCACGACACACCCACAAAACAGAAGGAAAGGTTTCTGTTTCTGTTGCAAACGGCTCAACTGGAAAAACTTGTACAAAACATTTTCATTTTCAGAATCAATTAATTCCAGCCCAGTCTTGTATTGTTTCCATTAAGGTCTGAGCCAGCTTAATGGAATCAGGTGTGGAGTAGAGCTTCAGGTAGAACTTGCAGGACAGTTCAATGACTAACAAGGTAATCACGGTCTGTAGTAAACATAAACAGAGCGGTTTGGAGACATCTGTGGGTCTCGATTGCCCTGATTGATTTTACTTCAGGCATCTGATCAGGACTTCTTACGCTTGCCGTTAAAGGTGCATTTGGTTCCTTGAACTATTTTTTGAAGCCTGGTACTGCTCATCTTAGATATGAAAGGATGAACACTGTGTAATAAGAGTGGAGTGCAGTGTAATAAGATTATGATATTGGATTATTAGATTATTATAACTGACTACGACTGCAGCTTTAGTGGACTAGTCATCTTATCTGTAACTAATCGCTAATACCCGTGCTTTCATACCATGGAAATTCAAACGTCTGAATGTCTGCAGTCGAGGTTGAGTGAAGGTTGATAATCTTGTATATTAAATAGTGTGTGTATAAAAGCAGGACTGGATACATGGTATAATAAAACAGCAGATTTCTTTCAGGAGGAACTGCTGCTTTGAGAATACAAAGTTTAGTGAGTAAAGACCCACATTATGATTATTTCAGTAAAAAGGGAATGTGATTTGTGGCTAAAAAACACCCTGCGCATCCACACCACGTGTTTTCAGTACCTTTGTCAGATTTGTGGGAAAGTTTTGTTTTAGAGATGCATCGCAATGGAGACATCATAATCAAAAAGAATCGTGAAGCCAGTGATTCATGTTTTTTTTGGGTTTTTTTGTAATGTTTATGTACTGAGATGCGTCACAGACACTGGAATTGAAAAGGTGCAGCTTATTATTTTATAGTTTTATAGATTTTTGAAAGCACTTTCTAAATAAAAGGAAGTTGAAAAAGTAGCTGTGTGCAGTAACACGGAAAAGTGAGGATAGAGTATATTGAGATGAATTCGAATCATTGACCGGTGAATTGGAATTGAATCGAATCATGAGGCCAGTGAAGATTCACACCTCTACTGATTACACCTCTGCTCATGCTGCAGCCTCACTGAAATTCACTGATCAGTTGATGAAACAGGGTGACAGTAATTGCTTCTGGGCACAAACTAACCTGGTTGCTTCACGCTGATCTGACTGAACTTTGACACATGAAATCGCAAAGGTCACCACTCTCTGTTTGACCTCTCATTCAGAAAATATAGTTCACGTTTGTTTTTTAGCGAGTGCCACTACAACTACTATTCAACTTTTGCAGCAGGTGATGGGGTTGGTTGTTTGACATCTGAAATCTTTACATTGTACCTTATTTATGATTGTCCAGTGACTAAAACCTTGTGCACTTGACATGTATAGTATTTTGAATCCATCTTTTAATTGTTGAATCTTATCTGTCTTTCTCCAGGTCCTCTCTCTCCTTGATCTCACGCGGTACTGTACAGGCGTGTGCATCCAAATCGCCTCCCACCTGCGCATCCGAGTCTTCAGCATCACGCCACCGGGCCACGCCCACCGCGACTGACGGCTTGCCCGGCGGGAGGAGGCGGAGGGAGACTTGGACCTCTCTCCGCTGCTGAAAGCAGACAACCACGATGACGAGGCGAGACCCTCGACCACGAGCCACTGCAGCCTTGACCAAGTAACCACGTCTGATTAAAACTGCCTCTATGTGAAACCAACTTTACACTGCAAACCAAAAGAAATCGTTCTCAAAAAGCATGGATCTATTGAATGCAAAATCAGAGTTTCCCTTGAACTTTTAATTGGCTGTTGTAGCCAATTCAATTTTAGTTTAAATAGTAAAAGCATGTTAACAGAAAAAAGATTTAGATTGTTACACCAAAAGGGCACTCTTTATATCACCTCCTGCTTATTCAACTCAAATACCAAAATGTTTTTCTTCTGTTGGTACTTAAGTTTGGGCAAACATCATTCTCTTTTTATGTGCTGTAAATTGACGACAACGTGATCAGTATGTCAGTGATTGTTGTATATTTAACATAAATATAGCACGATCATGTGCAGAGTAAAAGTTGAGAGTTAATGAAGTTGAATCTGTTTTGGTATTTGCCCAAACTTAAGAATACCAGTTGAAAATTTCTAAATCACGTATGTTTTTATTTATTAAATGAATGTGACTCAATCTGATGTGAATCAGGGCTAGGACATACAGAATAAAAAAGTTAGAATGACTTTTAAAACCTCTAATTGAAGTGTGTAATGTGGACTGGCAGGTTGTCAACGAGCTACGTGAAGGGGCTACGGTCTGTATTAATGCTGAAAACTACGACAGGTCCTCTACTAGGTTCTCCTTTAAACGCCACTCCAGCTCTTAATTTTCTTATTTCCTGTTACTCATCTCGTTCTGCAATCCTGGAAATAAAACCGTCTCACCTCTGGCCTTTAGAGCGCCGTCGACTGATGAAGCATTAACGCATGACTTGTTCTGCTTTCTCGGTTCTTCTCCCTGAAGGGCTAATAATTACTTGCGATTGTACAGATTTGAACTGAAGAAGCCTTAAATATTTTATTGTATTTACTGTTAAACTTGTGAATATTTAAAGCAGCTTTGTACATTTTTTTTTCACTGAGTTGTAATACCAGATGCAAACAATAAGTAATAATTCAACACTACTGAAGGTTTCTCATTTTCAAGTGTTCACTCAAGTTTTTTTTCCTGTTTTACCAATGTATACTGTGTTGAGGTGAGGATCTATCCGGTGATTTGTTTGATTCAAAGTAATAATCTAGATCAAAATGACTGAACATCTGTAATTTGACTGGGATGCGACACTTAGGACTCATTCAGGTTTTTTGGGAGCAAAAGGGATATATCTGTAGTGCCGGTGAACTATTTTAAGGGTAAAAAAAAAAAAAAAAAATTTCAGTTTTATTGGAACAGGGAAATTTTGTTCCTCAGATGTTCCTCTCCTGCTTGTGCAGGATTATGTACGTTGTATAGGAGCATGTCCTAAAAAGATAATTTTTCAGAACTTACTATGGACTACTGTGAAACTATGCATTGAAATGTACAACCCTGATTTTAACACTATGTTGCACTGTTCAATAATACAGTAAAACACCTTTCTACTAACACAAGAGTGGAAAAGATTGTAATAAAGAAAATATTTTTCATGCGTTTTCTTGTCGTCGTAATGAAAGTCTTCACCAAAGTAACTGAACCAACCACATTTTATTTTTGCCAGAGGAGCCATTTAACTGATGTCATTTGAGCAAAACTGTTTTTACATATTACTCATCGTCTCCCAGCCTCGCTGCGGACGTCATACACCACAGGACCTGGGCAGCAGCAAAATGCTTACAGTAACTGGTCGTCACTTCCAGGTTTGTCGTTATGATAAAGAAGCTTGAAAAACAGACTGTCCAAGGAAAGAGTTGAAAGAGCGGACGAGCATTTCATGAGGCTATGTTTACATTCAAAGCATTCATGTCCGATGCATCAGTCACTTGGCTCATAGTCACAAAATACAATCAAATAAGTTACAGAACATGCTGAGCGAGTCTGAATTTCAGACAGTAGCAGGCCTGTCGAGTCCCACAGGGACACACATACAGGTGGCTATGAAAGCTGTAGTCGTCATTTCTTAACTCCAAACAATCACATTTGTACAAACAACAATTAACAATGATGTTCATATAACCCTACATCCCATTCATTCTCACGGTATAAAACAAAATTTGTTGTGATATGTATGGCCAACATTTGTAAGATATTTAAAAAAAAAAAAACAGTGAAAAGTAACAAAATTCTTTAAACCAGCAGGAATGCATTGTGGGAACAAGCAATGTGTTTTAAATACAACAAAGGCACTTCAAGTTTTTATGTTTTTTTAAAGACAACACACAGCGTACAACAGCCAACAATTTAAATTAAATTATTCCTCATCATTCAATGGATACCTTTTCCTCCATTTTTTTACATGAAGTCTAAGCTCTGACAAGTAAACACAATAGTTTGTGGATATAATGTTAAAACTTGTAAAACACACCATGTCAAGTTTTCCTAGCCTGCTGTTACCAGGTTTTCATGGTTTAAAACACATTATTCAACTGCATGGCCGGAGCAGGACACGTGGAGGGCGTGTAGCTTCTGGAGGGAGTATTTCTTGTTTACATGCTGGATGACAACACTGGCTGCCCTTAGAGGAGGAAAGGAAAATCGAAGGGTGGCATTTGGGCTGCCATTCCCTTCTGACCAGTCCCATCCATCATCTTCTAAGAAATGCTTCATCGCCAACTCACAGAAGTGTGTTTCCTCCGTCCACTGTGATGCAACACGAGCACCAAGGGCTTCAGATTCCAGCGTGTCCTCTCCTGTCCGGAGGGAGATACGGAGTGCAGAAAGGAGAGGAGAGCGAACTTCTTTCAAACCCGCTCAGGGTTGTTGTCCCTGTTTGCTCTGCGCCTGGGGAACAGCTTTCTTTTCAGAACAATCAGCTGCAGGAAAAGGGAAAAGGCATATTTAATATAATATATATAATAACAATAATAACAGTCCATGCTCAAGAAAAAAGCAACAAAGACGGGGTGTGTTGTCTGTCAAGACTATATAGACAGAGTGGGGATGTTCACACTTCAGATAATCCAACCAAGAAAACAGAAGTATGGCAGAAAAGTCACTCGGAGAGCGCATACCTCCACCAAGGCCTCCCGCAATATTAAAAAAAATAAATCAGCCAAGTAGTTTCTGCATAATCTGCTGACAGACAGACGCAAGTGATTACATAACCTCCTTGGCGGCGGTCTTCACTTCCCTCTTGGGAAGGAGGACAGTTTTGATGTCTCAGGTCTAAACTAAACAAAGCTCAAGTGTCAGACTGTGAATCATCTTGTGCCCTGTTTGAGCGTCTGTCTGTGTGTAGTGACGCTGTGACATGATAGCTGTGGCCAAACACTGGACAAGTCTGACACATTCCACAATGAGAACACTGGTCCCACACGCTGCTGTGGGGGAAATTCTCCTAAGGTCACTCCAACTATTAACCTTTCTTTAGGTTCGCTGAGGAGAAACTGGAAACCTTGAGCTTCGGATTAAGCTTCACAACTGCTCAATGTCAAACCTGAGTCATGTGTTATTTGTTAAACAATGCCAAGCATTTGTTTTAATCTCCTTCCAGTACCAGGTGGGAAGAAACTAGAAGGAAAAAAGTTAACCATTGTAAGGGACAACACCAGTCTGGATTTTCTGGAAGTCCTTTCATGCTTTCCCGACTACAAATCCTACTTTTACAGCAACAATGAACGTTAAAGAAAATACACGCACTGTCTGATCCAACTCAACAAAGAGTCAAGTCTCGTGTTTCACAGTGGACTGCTGGGGGTCTTTTATTTCAGTGAAGTCAGGTTCTGGCTCAGCTGGTCATACTAACACGACACATGAGACAGACGCACCTCCGAGTGGAATTTCGGTAGCGAAAGCATGAATCATAGCTCAAGTGTGAATCATGGAAACAAGAGGTGTGTGAGAGTGAATATCCTGTGTCTTTATCTGAATGTCTAAACAAACCGTGTGGGGTCTGAGGTGGATACTGACCTGTTCAGCAAAGAAGGACATGACGGTGAAGATGACGAGCGCCACGAGGACGCAATGTGTCCAGAACTTCAGCTTGTCCCGGTACACCCGCCTGGAAAACATGGAAACCCTTCATTCAGTCTTTTGTTTTTTATTATTAAATGAGGAAACAAATAATACAATCGTTTACGTGTTTCAGCTCAAATGTACATGTGCTGGTTCGGGGTTATTACAGGGTTAGTTCTGGTTATCCACAAATGTTAGTGTTTCATAACGTACAAAATAGATTTGCCAATTATGGGACCTTTAATTAACAATGGTTTTGTAAATCATATTTGATGTTGTGCATTAATTCCTCCTCCTTTTTAAGCTTCTATTCATCAAGCCATTCATCATAATACATAAACTAAATAAAAACTAAACAAAACTAGTCAGTTCCTCAAATAAAGTACTCATGCATTCTCACACACAAACTAAAACTAAGCTGACGTCAAAAACCAAACTGAAAGACTAAATAAAAATACGTAATGGATTATTTCAAAACTATAATAACCCTGGACCTGATTGTGTGGAAATAACGTCCGGTGGAAAACCTTTCACTGGCATTCAAAAGAAGAGCCTAGTTGTGCTCTGGTGTAGCCAGAAGGAAGCTCTGAGTATGCAGGGGGCAGGAGGGCAACAGGGTGACAAGGTGACATCACCCCACGCCTTGTGTCTGTCACCTTACAAACCCCAAGACAGCAGGTGAGGTGGAGACGCAGGGGAGGACACTACCGGCTCAGCTGTGAGATGATCTTGGAAGTATCTTAAAGCTAGCGGCTGATCTAAAGAGCCTGATCTAATTTTAAAGTCCCTATGTGAGGAAGGCATCCTCCGGCTGAAGCCTCCTGAATGTGGGAGCAGGATCCCGGACAAAAACCCTCTAAAGCCCCAGAGGGATTCCCACTGCTCCAACCTGACAACAGTTCGTCTCATGTGGCGACAGCCACAAATTCTTAACTTAGTCTGTTTGGGGGAAAAAAGAGCTTGATAAATTACTGCCACACGTGCAGCAAACACTGGGCTATAGTGTGCTTCGAACCATTTATAACTAGCATATTTATGTAGTAACTATTGCTGAACTGATTGGCTGATCAGACTTTGTCATTTTTTATAATGTTGGAAACAGTTATAATAGATTTGAAATTTTCATTTATTTCATTCATTTAGTTTATATTTTAGAATTTTACAAATACATGAACAGTTTCAGTTTTAATGTTATTTTGAGGAACTGGCTCGTTTTAGTTTAGTTTTGATGAACTTCTAGAGTTTTAGCTCCTCAGGTATTATGAGAGGCTTCGATTAATGGAAGCTGAAAAAGGCAGGATGAAAGAATGCATGACATTAAAGTGCACATGCAGGTTAATAACATGTGAAGGAAAGTAAGTTCAGTCTAGTAAGTGGATTTTAAAACATATATGTATGCACATAAACACTTTGAAAATGGAGAAAGTTAGAAAAGCAGGGAGAGCAGTCAAGCTAGCTCCCATTTATCAACAGGAAATATATGGATAGCGATGCTAATTCTGACAACTGTGAGGTTGAAAACATGAACTGATACAGTAATGAGACATTACAGCCTTATTATTTTGAGGCCGCTGCATCAAAGGCACCAGAACAGATGAAGACCTTCTGTGACATAATTCAACGCGTGACTTTTTCCCTCTGAATTTTTGTTTTTATGCTTTGAAACTTAAGAAAATACTTCCAGATATTTATATATTATGTGTTTCCATCGTCTTGGAAACAACATCTTGCATAAAACCCTGAAAAACCAAACTAACTTAACTAAAACTCCTTACGACGCCTGATCAAACTGTTATCCACGTGTACAAAGTCAGCCCTCATATCCTACCATTCCTGGAGCTCGTCCATGTGCAGGAACCGGTTGCGGTACTCCCTGGGCAGTTCAAACTGGGATGGCAGAGGGAACATGGACTCATAGAAGTCTCTCAGGACAGCTTTCACTGTGGCAGCGTCTTTATGGCTGTGGTCGATGTTATCATTCAGACACACAAACTTCCTGTTGAGGGGTGGCACAGATGTTAGTACAGTCTATTAACCAGTATGGTAAAGATGTAAAATGTGCATGCAGCAACACAGAGAGAGAAAAAGCTACCCATTATTATACTCTCCTCACCTGGGATTCTTCCTAATGTCGTCTAACTGGCCGACCACATGGGACACATTAGTCCGTACCATCTTGAACGCTATCTCCTCCTCTCCCATGATCTCAAACCTGTCCAACACAGGACATGTTAGCAGCAACAACCGGAAAGGACACCTGATTTCATTTATTTGTCGGACTGATTAATGGCACATGAGGTCTCACTTGTACTTATTCTGGTCTCTGAAAGCTTTGTGAATCCGCTCTGTGATGGGTTTGCAGTGAAGGACCAGGCCTTTTGTGACAGGAGGCTGTAGATCAAAGAAATGCAGAATCTCAGTGGAATAAATCGGCTCAAAATACGTGGAAAAACATCAGTTTACACTTTAAGCGTGGCTCACCATGCTGGGGTCGTAATAGGCCTCCTGAGTGGGATTCACCAGATGAAGCAGAGTCAGATTTGTTGGGAGTGTCTTAGAGCAGTTTATCAGCATCTGTTCCAAACCTGTTAAGTCCTACACAATCCCACAAACGCCAAATGAACACAAGAGTCACCAGGGTGTAATGTGTAAACTAACATAAGTGTTTGTCACACCCTGGACCTACCTGGAGGCTGAGGGGCAGCTCGTGGATCCTTGTAGCGAGAGTTCGGATCTCACGGTCAGAGAGGATGCCCGAGTGGTCCGTGTCGATCTCGTCAAATACCTCCGAGACATTGAGCTGCTGCTGAGCACTCATCAGGAAGTAGAAGTATGAAAAGGCAAACTGCATATCCTCTGAGTGACGAACGCGGTGGCCGGATGTCTTATCAAACTCCTCTGGGAATCTTTGAGAAAGCGCACAGAGTGGCTCAGGATACAACGTAGTGCAGATTTTAGAGGGGCACATAAAACGGCGACTCAACACTCACATGTCTTGCAGCTCCTGCATGATGAGGCGGTCTATCATGTGGGGCATGTGTGCTGGAACTTTGCGGGACGTAAAGCCGAACTGGCTGTTGAGCAGCTTGTTGACGTAGCGAAGCGAATCAGCAAAAGTGTCCATCAGCCTTCGGGCCGAGGCAGTACCGTCAGTCTCATACATCAGCTCTGTCTGCAGACGCTCCTCCTTCTATAGTCAAGACACATAAACTTATTTGGAGCATAAGAAAATATTGATAAACTTGATTATTAAGATATTATGTTATTATGAGATACCGTATTGATTCTCAAAAATGTATATTTTAAGATTCCATTATTTTTTCATGACTGTGGAAACCGTGAAATCAAGATGCATAACGAGTCTGTAAGTGTTACTTACTTCTAGCAGGTCCTGGAAGTACTTCCTCCTCTCCCAGGGCAGGAAGCCTCTGTCTGAAGAGGTGAAGTGCTGCAGTCTCCTCCCGACAGGAGCTCCTCCTTCAGCATTAGGCTGCTCTGCATGACTGTCAGTGCTTTTGATTTTGGAAATACTGCTTAGCAGCTTGGATGTCAAAGGCCGTTCAATTGCAGCCCTTAGAATATTAGTTTTTGGATTTTCAGTGTCTTCCTGAGGCTTATCGTCAATGTTGACGGGGATGAGAGGGGTAACAGGTTTCAGTTTGTCTTTCTCTGCCATGTCCCTCCTCAACATCTCTTCATTTAAGTTTTTCTGTTCAATATTTGTAGCTTTATCTTCCACAGGTGGTTTTCCCTCCTTGTGCTCTCCCTCCAGGTCTTTATAGGGCTTCTTCTGGACTCTGGCTAGATCTTCATTTACCACCTCTGAATCTGTGTCCTGCTGTTTTGTCAGGGCCTGGATCAGTGTTTTGTAAGGTCTCAGCAGCTCAGCCTTCGTGAGGTTATAGCCTTTCATAGTGATGTCACCAATCAGCAGCTTCTCGTCCAGCTTTTGAAGCTCACTGCGCAGAACAGCAGGTAAAAATGACACATTTACTGCAGGTACTTCTATGAAGATCTGATGTTCAGATGGTTGCCTCCTATGAATCTTAGGACCCCTTCTGTTCTCAGGAATATCTGAGAAAGGGAACAGTGCCTCTGGAGTTGGGGTCGGTTTCGGCTCTTTGCCCGTGTCTTTGCTTGCCGTCTGCGACACATTCACTCGAGGAACCTCACGGGTGTCGACAGCTACAGTGAAGCTCATAGTGAACTCTGTGTCGTCCTGTTTTTGAAAAGTGAGGTTGTAGTGGATCTGTGTGGCGTTGTGGCCTGAATGGAGCAGCAGGTGAATGGTCTTCCACTTGTTGGCCACAGAGGTGTGACGCACCACCGGGTTGTCGCTGACATGGGCCTCAGAGACTCTGTGGGCCAGTCTGTCAAAGCTGAAATAAGGCCTGACCTCCCCCACGGGGAGAGTGTACACGCTCTGATTCCTCAGCAGCGTCACTCGGTGCAGCTCACCAAAGTGCTCTACAACACAAATACATACACGTTAACCACATACGTTACTGTAATAAACGTCAAATGTATTGGAAAACATAATTTGCATTAGACTCGCCTTGGCCGCAGTCGCCCACATCGAAGCCGCAGGAAAGAACATTACAAGCCTGATCACAGAACTTGTCGGCCAACCAGGAGTTGGCACAGCCTTGATTACAGTAGGACGTCCCCCCCAGGCCTCCGACACCACCTGCAAACTGCCACACCTGTCCACCAGCTCCACCAGGACCACCTCCACCAACCCCACCTGCAAACCGACCGTTTCCCGCTGCACCTGCCCAAAAAATAAATAACATATGAGTCATGAATCACACAAATGAGCTCATTGTATACATAAGATGTGAAAAGAGTTGCTCTGTTTACCCAGGCAGTCTCCTCCATCCCAGTCACATGCCGAGTTGTTGCAAGCCTTGTCACAGTAGCCATCTTTAATCCAGGACCCTGGGCAGCCTTCAGCACAGTTAGGAACAGGCCAGGTGAGATACACCTGTAAGACGGTTTTAGTTAAGAATGGCAATTTGTGGTGGTGCAACATAAAACTGAACATGAATCTGACAGCTAAAACACCTTTACATTTGTGGGAGCCAAAATTCAGTTCATTGATTAAATTTCAAAAGGTCAAAAACTCTGTGGCTCCACCCTCACTGTTTCCATTTCCTGACTCAAGTCAAAACCCCAGACTTTCCAAAGCAAATAAAATATACACGATTACTAAAAAGCAACAATAATCATCTACTCCCAAATATATAAATATAATGAAATTTTATGCTTTTAAATTCACCAACCTGCTAAGAGTAAGGAGTCAAAACAACTTAATGCATTACTGTACATATTAACTGTAGAAAAATGCAGCAAATTACAGTACAAATATCATACTATGTTTCTTTGAAAGTCACTTTCAGACCTTCTGTCCCTTTGAGTGGCTGTAGAAATCATCTGGCCAGACGTCTTTGCCAAACATCACGTCATCATTCAGGTAAATAAACTTCTGGGAGAGGCCTGGAATGCGGTGGATGTGGGTCTCGATGGCAGGGGAGCTGAAGGTGGGAAGGTGGCTGTGGTTCAGGAAGATGTCCTGTGAATCAAATTAAAAATGTCTTTGGATATATAGCAATAACAAGGAAAAAGTGATCACGAACAGAGATTTCTGACAACTGCCACAAAAACAGGAAGGAAAATCAGGAAAATCTATTTGTTAATTTTACTGTGTACAACAGTCACAGTGACTTCTGATTCCTAGAACAAAGTTCAGTTAAGTGATACACGTAGTATGTCAAGGCTTAAAATGTACCTGATGTGTGACAACTGTAACTCTGGGATTATCCAGGTTGAGCCAGGAGGGAATTTGCCCGTTAGTGACAATGAAGACGTGTCGAACCCAGGGGGCGTGTCTCTCCACTGACCGCAGTGAATAACGGAGCTCCTCGTTGTCTTCGAATCGGCTGGCAGACACATCCTCATCCTGCTTGGACTGGACACAAAAATAGACGGACGACTGAATTGATGTTTGTTGTCAATAAAGTATCGGGACGTTACTGACTGACAAATTCAAAAAAAATAAAGGACAAAATAAAAGACTGTCACACATTATGTATTTAATGGAAAGCTCTTGTCCTCTGTTTTGTCTGATGTTAAATACTTGACGATAAACACCTCGTCAAGCATGATGGTTAAAAACAAGCACTGGCACTAGCATGGCTTTTACTGCTTGAATGCGACTATTTCAATAGAGCTGAGACAAAAAAACTTCCTGAAGAAAAGTGTACCTGTGAGATGGCAGTGAGATCCCAGAACAAGTAGCCAGGACTGATGTTTAACTCTTTCCCATCGAGTGTCAGGTTCTTTTTCGCCTGCTGCGTCAGATCTGTGAAATCCTGCGGGCTTTTCAGGTGGAGCAGCGCAATACTGGCCTCTGAGTACAACTCAAACTGAGGGAAAAAAACAAAAAAACACACACACATACACAGTGGAGGGTTTAGGGGTGTTTTCCT
>JAPQRN010000005.1:13113817-13131826 GCA_037367275.1 Coranthus polyacanthus | reverse complement strand
GCTCTTAAACTCTAAGCTTCCCAGGAACAGACTCTCGTTCCATCATCCCATAGAAAACCCAAACATCTCACATTAGCTCGTGTTGTGCCTCCACTCATCCATTTTTCTCTGCTCCTGTTTTTAGGTGAGGATTAGCTCGGCCTTATAAACCCAGCGGGGTCCGGTCAGAAGGCAGCAAGCCCTGGATCACGTTGCCATTTTTATTGTACTCTTTATAGTCCTGATAATTCTCTAACACATGCACACAGAGCAGAGGTGTGCGGTGGCCTCACATTCTGCAGGCAGCCATGCTTTTATAGCAGCTGAGTGGAGATGCTCTTACACAAATACGAGCACATAAACCTGTTTAAAGTAACAACAAAACAAGATTGAAGTAATAAGTGCTGCAACATTTATTCAATGAATAAATCAGTTGTCAACTATTAAAATGAATCATTAAGCATTTTGATAATCGGTTAATCTGTAATATTTAAAAGAAAAAAACTCACAATTATGTGATTCCAGCTTCTTAAATTTTAAAACGTTCTTGTTTCTTTACTCCTCTATGGAAAATAACTTGAGAAAATAATCAACAGATTAATCGACAATGGAAATAATCATTAGCTACAGCTCTAGAAGTAATTGTACCAATCCTGTTTGGTTAAAGGATTTGTCATCTGATAACAATTATTGCATGTTAACAAGTCAAAGTACCATATATGTTTTGATTCCAGCTGCTCAGTTTTAAGGATTTTCTGCTTTTGTTTGCCTTATTGCAACATTGGTTTTGAACTACTACTTGGAGAAACACCAGGTAGTAGTTACACCTACAAAACACTTGCATTTTGACGCTTTTTTACATTTTACTCACTAACCATGGGTCTCAAAACACCAGATGAGTGTCCAGACATGAGCCAGAACAAAGTTATTCATCACCACAGGATTACTCTGCCCAATGGGTTTTTGCTCATGTCATCGGGGGAGACAAAAACCCTAATTAGTATAGTAGTATTTTTGGCAGAATTAAATTTACACTCCCCTTTGTTTGGTGTATGAGCTGGGAACAATCATTAAGAGTGCTGAGTGATCTTTTAAAGCAGATGGATTGAGATGTTGTAGTAAAGGTGCTGAGGCCTCGTGTGAGCTGAAGCTGCCTCATCCTGCTTTACACACTGGGTCGAGAGGTTAGGCGTAGAAGACCAGCCAGAAACACACCTAATCGACACGTTTTTATGGCCTCGTTTCCCGTAATGTAAGGCTGCACCTTTGACTAATTTAACTAAAGTAATAAAAGAAGATTTCATTTACATTTGCATCATTTTAAACCATTTAAAGCCGGGAAAACCAAACTGCAATGAAATCTATAAACAAACAAGCGTTGAAAATATTGGATCAGACAATAAAACGGCACAATTACAGAATTCAGGAAAAAAAAAAATCTAATTTATAAAGCTTTGGGAATTTGTTAAAACTATCATGTATGAAATTGATTTTTAAGTGCGGGAATGACCCTGCCCCTTAAAAATTCAGATTTTACAACATAACAGCAAAGGAGGCACTACGAGGGGAGCCGCTAGTGGAGACCGCAGACGGCAAAACTACATTCAGTCAGTCCTGTTTTCCACTAAAAAGGTCTACAGATCTGGAACGCCTTGCCCTCAGAAATAAAAACGTTAACTGATTTGAAAGTTTTCAATACTAGAGCAAAACTATGGCTTAAACAATGGCGAAATTTGTGAGCACTGAGATACGTAATGGAATCATTGTTTCAATTACTGTTTGTCTGTGCGTGTTTTTTGTTCGTTTCCTAACCTGTGTTCAAGTGTGCGTGTTCATTGTTAGTCGTTTTGTCTTTGGCTTTTATTCTCTATGCCTGTAATCGTGTTGTTTCTTGTTTGTTTTGTCCAACCAGTTTTGGGTTGCTGATCGGACAAAACAACTTCTAACATCTGATGATCATTTTCCAATATACTGTATCAAAGTCCAAACAACACGTATTATTCCCAAGCAGAGTTTTTATAGCTCCTTTCGTTACGTGTATCGAGTACAATGAGTTGGCCGGCGTGCATTATGTGACGCCATGTGGACACTCGGAGTCTACTCCAACACTTAAACATACACTCTAATACAAACACATCATCACACTGGGGGGCAGGACTCGACAGGCGACAGCACGGGCAGATGATAGGGGCTGTGTGGCAGCTTTCATCACCATAGCACTCGGTCTAACACCAGCTATAAATACCAGCCATCTCTCACTGGTGAACCTCTCCTTCCACGCTATGCACATCATCCCACTTTCACAGAATCAGACCGGCGACACCAGGAAACACCTTGAAACCCAACCTGCGCATTGTGTGGCAGCCCTTGAATCCCCCCCACTTTCCCACTTTCCATCCTGCTTTCTGGACTCCGCTGCATGTCCTGGGACCATCTCTGCCTCTATTTAAAACCTGCGACACCCCCTTCTGCTTTCAAATATCAAAACTGGTCACTCCGCCGACGACTGACAACAAAACCCTCGCCAGGTAAGGGCAGGGTTTTGGGTGTGGAGACGAGTGCAGGGACGGTCTTTAAAATCCTGGTGACCTTTCAGTGTGCTGGTTGGCGCCGTGCCTCTCTAAACAGTTGTTCTAATGTTAACCCCCGCACCGCCAGCTAAGGTTACAGCGCAAATACCGGGGGCTATTATCACATGACCAAGAGGCTACACCACAGCAAACCTGGAGACAAATGGAGGGAGCAGTGGATGATGATGATGATATGTAGGTTAAACACTGTTAACCTACATATCATCACATACAAAGTCACAGTGCTTCTTGGTCTGCTGAGGTTCAAAGTACTGCTTCTTCACCAGTTTCTGCTACGAAGTTGAACCTATTATATAAAGCATTACTTTGTATGGTGTATTATTGAAGTTGACGGGTTTTAGATTTAGTTTGAGAGATTGTTTTTTCATACTACTCTTCAATCATATGTAATATTATCTATTTGTTAATGTAACGGTATCAAGAAAAGTGTCAAGTAGGGCTGGGCAATATACTGAATTAATTTGATGACTTTTTGCTTTATGAAAAGCATGAAAAATCAAGATACATATAGAGAATATGACCCGCTTGTTTGGTGTAATAAATGAATTGTGAATATGTTTCTCCTGTCATTGATTATCACTGGTGCTTTACTTTATTTAAAATATATTTTTAACACATAATTCACATTGACACCCTCAAAGGTCCTGCTTTTTGTTATTGTTCATGTAGAGAGAAGAAAAAAAAACATTAAGTTTCGCACTGTTTCTCGTTATGTACAATTTAGCATCTGCAAACTGGAAATAAGGCAGAAGTGTGTATCTGTGTGTGTGTGTGTGTGTGTGCGTCATCTATAAATGTATAATCAACCTCCACTGTTTTAAAGTACAAAGCTTTGCCTTCATTTAATTACATTTAAAGTACACTGTGACCCCTGATTGTGCTGCTTTGTCCTGGTTACTCTGTGCTTATGTGTCTCTGCATTTATTTGCCTTTTGTCTTATTTCAAAAATTAAAAGTGAGTAAGTATTATAAGATCTAAAAATGTTATATAAACTAAATGACATTACATTTGATCTTCTGGCCGCCTGATTGTACCGGGTTTTTACAAAAAAGACTTTTCTGGCCTCAGCTGGACTGCATTATGCTTCTGTTTTGGATTCAGTATATACAAAGGCTGTTACACAAAATGTTCTGTAATTCATCACCTATTAATTCTCATTAGCCATGTGAGTATATTATCAGAAGGGGGGACACACAGTCCATGCCAGGCCTCGGTCTCATGTCTGGTGGTGTGACAGGGTTTTGTTTTCTTTGATTATTTCACAGTAATCCACGCTCGTTAGTAGCGTTCCTCCCTTTCAAAATATAAAGCAGAGTTCTGATTAGAGAAAATTATTAGATACACAAGCCGCCGTCCCCTGATCTAAACAGAGGCCCTTTATCCACATCACAACACAACTGTTTAAAATAGAAAAGGCCCATAATTAGGAGCACAGTGTTCTCTAAGGAGGATCTGACATTTGTGATTAGGCCCATCTTAGAATACAGTGAGACGATGTATTAAAAGATCAAAACCTTCATTTGTGCACACGCCTACACATATACGTGTCTGTAGTCATATAATGCAGCCACGTCCTGAGGAACCGTGAAAGGACACTTCAAGAGTGACATCTGGTGTACAAGTCAGTTACTTTACATTAGTGAAGGTTGATTTTTAACTTGTAATTACACAAAACCCTACTTTAAACTTTGAAAATAACTGATATTGTCTGCATTAAGTGTAATATAACTTAATAATAAATATATAGAACTGACACAAATAGTTATGGGAGTCTACGTTCATCAGATGTTCAACTCTGCCATCTGCTGCCGAAGTCGAGCTTTTACAGATTTTCAACAGAATTTCTCTAGGAATAAAAGGTTTGAAGGGTTTTTTTTTTTGCTGAATCCAAATCAACAAACCCAGTAAAAAAATAAATGTCAGAACTACTCGTCGATGTGTTCCTATTTGTATCCCTAATGAATCCCTATTTTAACATGATGTATTTATTGCCAACATCTTTCAATGAAGGCATAATAGACCAACTTTGTCTAAAATGATTCACTGGAAAAAAATAAAAATACTATAAACAAAGACAAATGTACTGTTTTCAAAAACTGAAAGAACGTACTGTAGTATTAGTAGCGTACTGCATCTCTATGTCTCTTTCCTCTTATTATAAATCAAATTCCTCACAATCACGTCATCTCATCAAACACTTTATAACAAGACACAAGTTTTGAACGACTGTTTTACCTGTTTGATCTTATTGGTTATGACAGAAGGCAGTTTGACTCTCAGCTGCTCTGTTTCCTTGAAGGACGCTGGAAAGCCGCTCAAATAGGCAAGAGCCTGCATGCGGATCAGACCTGGAGCCTCTTTATCCGTCGTCTGCAGGACACACAGTAAAACAGTACACTTCAGTGTTTAATGCACTTCAGTGTTTCAACTCCTTTTGACGCCGGGTTCCTTTTGTCTGTCTTTGATCAAACATGCAGAAGGACTGAATGAAGAAAACACAGAGTATTAAGAGTCACACGCACCTTGTCATTTTGTTAAAACTGGAAGAATTCAACTCACCAGGTAACATCTGGACACAGAGAATTTATGGTCTTCTCTGGACACTTCGGTATAAGCTTTATCAGCTGTAAAAACAATGAATAAAAAGTAAGAGACTGAATTTTTTCATGCATCCAGACATGCAGGTACAGTTTAATCTTTGACAAACATAAGGTGGCAGTGGAGCGAAGGTTAAAGAGCCACATCTGTGACGACAAACTTGCTTCTGTCACTAAACTATGAAGGGAAAAACAATGTTGACAGGAATGAATAACTGACTGACACCTCAGCGCTGCAAGCAGGTCTGCTACACTCAGCTGTGAACAATTATATGAAAACTTCTATAACCCAACTTAAATCCCTGATGGAAATAAATATGCACTCTTAGTCAACTTGGGTTACAGTCTTGTGAATTAATATCAGACATCTTACAGTGACTGATTATTTTCAAATGAGCTTTATAGTCTCACAGTGTGGACAACAGATAAAAACAAAATCCACTGAATGGTTGTGACACATCAAGTCACACTGAAAAACCTGCAACATAATGCTAGTTTTTAAGGCCTTAAAAACCACATTGTGACTTATTCCATCCTGTGTTTGCACGGTGTTCTCTCCGCAAGTGAAAACCCACACTGCTGATTCCATTACAACCACTGATGGCACTAAAATGTCCTTTAAAGGAGCTCCTCTGTCACATTTGACACCTGAAATACCTCAAAGCTGACACATACTCGGTGTCATGACAAACAACACTTCTGCTGATCTTTCTTGTTGTTGCAGGTGATAGATATTTTTCCTCTCACCAGTGCAGCATCCTCATGTTCTGTCCATTCATTTGCCATACTAAATTACATCATTTGCATTGTAAATTATTTATTAGATGTCAGTGATGATCAGCGTGCTGGGATCAGCTTTGTGGTTATTATTGCTCGCTCACTGATATGAATCCTTCAGATATCATCCATCCTGCCTAATTTTCCCTCCAAATTTGTTAATAAAAATGTTTTAATCCCCACAAAAAAAAAAATCCAAAAAAAAATCTCTTGTGCAATCCGGCTTTACCGTCAGCCTGAGAATGGAAGACGACCACAGAGACGGTCGTAGACGGGTGGAACGGTTTGTTCATCAGCAGCAACTCCTTGGCAGCAGAGAAGGAGGAAGAGAGTGACGGCAGCTCTTTGATTGTAATGTTGGCTGGCAGAGCTGGATCCAGAGCCAGCATGGGCGCTATGATGCAGTGAGACAGCAGGCATTCTGGCTTTACACTGAAAAAGTGGAAGGCAACAGAGGAAAAAAAAAAGCAACAAGACTGCAGTAAATATGTCTGCACCTTGCACACAAATGACTTCAGTAGGTAGGTTACACTACATTTCCTCTTAAAAAACATATACATGAATTTTGTCAAGTTCACACTTTCCGCAAACAGCTTCTTTTGAGGAAATTATTGTGAATCAAACAGCTCTGTCTCTGTGTGTTTAATCCTCGCATAGATCTATGTAATCTTCACAAGGGAGGAAGAGAGAAAGGAAAACCTCACAAACTCTGCATTGTGCTGGTGAACGCACAGGAAATATCTACCCCGTCGTCTAATTTCTATTGTGGTTTGACATGTTAAGTGGGCTTCAAGAACAGAAGCACTTAATGTAAGTTAGAGTAACCCAAAAATCACCTCCTCAAATATAAATATTTCTCATAAAGCATCTCTTGTTTCTTCATATCCTATCCGACTTTTTTTTTTGTTTCTTTTTTTTTTTTTAAACATGAAAACTTAACTACCTTTCCCTGGTTAACATGTCTGAATGGCAGCTCAGTGTGGTCTTACCCCACCCCAACATCCTGTTTCAACACCAAACTCAGTTGTCACAGTGCTGTTTCATTGCCTCATTAACAGTCATTTCTCTGTTTCACAGGACAACAACCTTTTGGCCAAACATATTGCCACATATTTAGTATAATGAGTCTGAGAAATGCTCTAATTTAATGACAAACCAATGCAACACCATCACACTCACCTGTCTTTTGGCACTTCAGTTGTGTCAGTTGCATTTTTTCCCAGACGTTCCCTAAAAAAAAAGTGGATTCTTATTATTTTCGTCATATAATAAGTCGACGACCACGTGCACAGTGGGAAGGCACTGTTTACAAAGAACAATAATAGTCCGAAGGCACAAAATTGTTGCAGCGAAAAGCACAGAGTAAAACATGGGAAACTTTCTGTCAAGAAAAAAAATGTAACCTTTGCTCTGTGATTCACTCCTGGTTTGTCTGCCGGCCACTCAGTGTTAAAATGATAATGTCACAGCTCACTCTAGTATGCTAATTTTGACTGTTTTCAGGAACAGCAAGAAGAGAACCACTTAGGCCACCGGAGTCTGTCTGTCTGTCACTCTCGGCCTACACATTAAGGCTGCAGATAATTGTTCTGATGCGTTACGGCCTACATAAATCATCACTTCACCATTACATTCATTAACAGTGGGGCCACATCTACCTCAGAGCCTTTTGTTCTTGCTCCAGTTGCTCTTTGACAGCCTTTAGCTCCTTCAGTAGAGCCGTGTCTGTGCCGTTCACCCATGTGTACACAACATCAATAGGCATGGGCAGACAGAGCCTGCAACAGAAACACTCATGTCACCCAGAGAGTCTTAAAACTGCAGAGCTGTCATACCGTTTCCCCGACTAGTACACGCCGTTCTCATTTAAATAGAAACTGTCGAGTGTGAAATAGTTTTTGGTCATGGATGGTTACATCTCTTGCAGTTCTTTCAGATGTTTTTCCAAGGAAAGAGTGTAAGACGTGTTTCTGTACAGAGGGGTGTGGCTACAGTATACATCAGGATAGAGAGTGTTAACAGGACAAGATTTATTTCCTTCTCAACCCATCTCAGGAGATTTTCAGTCAAGCATGTCATATCATACGTTAGATCGTGCTTTCTTACCTGCTTTGGAATGATTTCCCACCTACATTGTCTCTGTAAGAGTCAAACAGCACATGATACTGGTCCCGACTCCACTCCACCACCACCTACGTGAACAGTCATTGACACAAATGATAAAAATATCCAAGAAACCTACTGCTTTTATTACTATATGACAAATATTAGCTACAGTAACACCCATACTCAAATATATGGCAGTACCCAGCCCCAACCCAGTCTATGAAGATGTAGCTTGAACAATATAAATGTGAATATTTTTGGTCCTATTCTGACAAACGACAAAATACAAGAACAAAACACGTATTGTAATAAAATGTGATCTTAAACAAATGTTTTCCCTGATATGCCAGTGCGATTAAATAAAATCCTCGTGCCGAATTGACTTGAACACATTAAAAACAAAAATATGAACCTAAATACACAAAGGGCTGGATATCATTTTCTAACACAGGTCAGTTTAAATAGATGGACCTTTGTTAAAATAGAGGCTGTGCTTCAGTACAAGTGAACAGGAAGATCTGAAGCCAGCTGAGTTGTGCTGCCGAGACTAAGCTGGCGTTAGCTAAGTGAATTATGAAACTGGTGTTTAAAGTAGAGTTAAAGAGAATATCCTCACCTCTCCAAACTGAAAGGCGGAAACAATCATGAGGACGATCCCCCCAAAGCAGAGGTAGAGTCCATATCGGTGGGACAGACAGGTGTACGTCTGCCTCTGTAACAACTTGAGCACCGAGTTCACGACTACCATGGTTCTCCTCGGCGAAGCATACCGCTGCATTCATTAAAAACACTCAGGTTATAGCACTAAACAACGAAAGTAAACATCACAAACAACCCAGATCCGTCAGCTGACCGCCAGCCAGACTGCATGACACATGACAGCCATACATTTCACACTTCTTCGACGGCGGTAAAGGCTGCTTCTGCTTCGCTGGCGGACGTTGTCGCCCCCTGGTGGTAAGGAGCATGGTCCGTGATGCGTTCACGGTCTAACTACTGTGTTTATTATGCTTTTAGGTGGGCGCAACTCGATTAGAGGAACCTTATTACAGTCTCTGTTAGTAGTAACAGCTTTTATAGCTTTTATATAATTAGTTGTAACTTTTGACACTGTTGGTAGAAGAACAAACCGTAAATACACTACTGAGATATTATAACGTTGTTGAGAGGTCAGTTAGCTAGGAGTTGTGTAGGAACACAGAAATCATTTGTATTTCTGTCTGCTCAACAACTGTAAGCACGGTATTTACTCTGCATTTCGTTTCTTTGCTGAGCATTTAGTGTACAGTGTATCAGCAAGGTTCAGTGTGTAATATTTAGTGGAATCTAGCTAGTGTTTGCGATGTAGGTTAAGTCTATTCTGAGCTACTGTAGAAACATGGCGGCGCAAAATGGCGGACTCCGCGGAGGCTACCCGCTCCCTCCCTAAGGTAATGAAAACACAACAAATCTTACTTCAGGGTGATTATACACTAATGAAAACATAAGTATGCATATTGTATTTAATTTCTGGACCTTTAGTATTAACTTAAGACACTAGGTTGCTGAGGCTGAATGTTATTTTGGCGCCTTTTTTTAAATACCTAAGGTCAACAGTAGAGGTCAGCATTTCTTCACTGCAGTTTGCCTTAACCAGGAATACTTGTTTATAATAGGTAAAAAATGTAAACATAGTGTGCGCAGTGTAGGAGAGAAATAAATAATTGATGCTTCCATGATGTAAACGAGTCTACCGTGTCCAAATATAAAAGACAAAGAAAGATAGCATCAAAACGAACAAGCAAAGTGAAGGTGGTTCTGTTTGCATCAGTATTATTACAATAATAAAGCGCACAGAATATCTAGTTTTGTAGGGATTTCACCTAAAGCTGATGGCGACCCTCCAAGATCAATCCAAAACAACTGTAATCTAGTGTGTATGGTTTCAGTGTTACACCAAGTGTCCTTTTCCTGTCCATTTCTGGCCATTTTTTTGTCACATCAGAGTTTCATTTCAGTTGCCAGTGCTGTAAAAACTGAGACTGGAGTGAATTAGTAAATAATTAAAAGCAACATCTACAGAAAAAAATAGTTCAGTAGAAAAAATATCAAATGATGTAACGGTGAGCAGACTTTAATATGGAAAAGGAAAAAGCAGGAAAACTGATATTATTCATTTTAAAGTCATTGTATTTGCACTTCATTTGCACATTTTCATTGCTCTACACACGACCTGTCTTAGTTTAATGTAAACGTTACCTAGAGATCTGGAAAAGATCCAAATATCCAGGGACTTAATAAATCTAAATTAATTCTGTTCAACATTTAGTAGATATAACTAAATCTTTTGAGGGAGAAAAAAAAAAAGAAAAAGACACCGAGAGTACATTTGATTAACTTTCATACAAATATGCCGCTTTGTTGCTCTATTTCTTTAAAATACCCAGTGATCACATTTCTTAAGGCCGGATCAGAAGTCTCCTTAGCCCGAGTATAAGAAAGGGTCTTTTGAAGCAGCAGGTTCTTATTATTGCTGCCATGTCTGGAACCGTCCAGCTAAAAACAGCCAAGAAAAGAGGGTTGAAGTGGACTCATCTGGGCCCCTTCCTCAACAAATAAGAATGGTTCCGTCTCAGGCGCCTGTTTGATGTAACACACAGTATTTGCTTCTCTAGCTGGGAGGACGTCTCTGATGATAAATCTGTAAACTTCTCATCCATGTTCCTTTTGCTACGTGTGGCTGTTACTCAGAAGTTGAAAGTAAAAAGAAAGAGGGAGGAAGGAAGGAAGGGAGAGGTGGTTTTATTTACGGGAGTCGTTTTGGGGAAGAGGTTACTGTAAAAAAAAAAACAAAAAACAAAAAAAAAAAAACTATATCGTCTTATTGGCAGAGGCCGAGTTGATTCTTGTTCACACGCCACCATGTGACCGTCGGTAACAGGTTTCATCACACGTCTCCGCGGCAGATCATCGTGCGTGGACCAGCGTTTGGACGTGGATTTATCTGATCTCTTGCGTTTAAAAAAAAAACAAAAAACAAAAAAAACTTTCTGAGATGCTGTGGTTCAAGCAAGGACTGTGCCTCCTACCAGCGTTTTTGGTCGTCTGGTCCTCCAGTACTTTCATTATTTCCTACATTATTGCTGTTTTCAGAGGTGATGTGGATGTAATCTTCCCATACATAAGGTAGGTTTTGTTTTTTTTTATTTCTACTTATGTTTTAGAAAAATACAGGTATCTACTATGAACGTTTAAAAAGCTATCGAAGGCGGAGGTCGACGTTTTTGGTTTGATCAAATCAAAGCGACAACTGCGCGCAGAGCAGAAAGCAGAAAGTGAGTTTTGCCAAAATTGCAAGTTTAGTTTCGTTTTCTTCGGCCATGGTTTATTTGGCTGGTACCCAAAATGCAGCTCTACGGATCGCATCTGTTATTTAAGGAGACTCCGAATAGCCTACAGCCTTACTCTGTACCTTTCATTTGTACCTTTATGATAAAAGAAGAGACGTAGAATGTTCTCAAAAGACAAACCCGTTATATCCGAACGACGGGAAGCAAATGTATGCCTCTAGTGTCATGACTAAAGTGCAGATCTTTCTTCCCTTTTCAGTGATACAGGTGCAGATCCCCCAGAAAGCTGCATTTTTGGCTTGATGACCTTCATTTCTGCGTGTACAGGTATTTTCAGCTTGACACCTGCCTCTGTTAACTGAGCCTCAGAGCAACTTTGGGCTTTCCTAAGGGAGGAACAGAGATTCCAGAGAAATCAGTAGCACTTCCCTTTTACACAAACATGAAAGCTGGCTCTCGTGCTTGGGATGCAAAAGGAATTTTTTATTTTTATTTTTTTTTGAAATATGTTAACAAAACCAACATTTCTCACAGCAACCGTCACCATGTATGCAATGTACAAGTTTGTGGAGAAACTGAGTGAGGAGACGAGGGCGGTGAACCCATGTCTGAACAGAGCTGCTCTTGGGATTGGGATGATCTCCTGTTTGGGCATGTGTATTGTTGCAACTTTTCAGGTATGTCTACACACAGAATGCACATTTCAAATACACGTAAGTAACTTAATTTGATGCTAAATGAAAACGTTCCTTTGTTGATTGCAGGAAACCACAGTGCCACCAGTTCATGATTTTGGAGCGCTGCTGTTCTTTATTTCTGGAGTTGTGTACATAATCCTCCAGACTCTCATATCCTATCGTGTCTATCCCTACGGATCCACCCTTTGTACCTGTCGGGTGCGCTTGATTATTGCCGTCATTGCCGCTTTGGCATTTTTACCTAGTATCCTTTCACACCATTTAAAATACCCAAAAAAGGCGTTTGTTTGTTTTTTCGTTGTTCTGTCCACTGAGATAACATGCACGATATGCATTGAACCAGGAACTTAGCTTCATGATTGCAACATTTTTCTTTTGTCAAGTCATTACTGTCACTGCCTGTTAATGTATGCACATTATGCTCTATCTCTTGCACATTTACAGGTTCCAAACAATGCTTAGTTGACTTTTCCTTAATGGATAAATCAGCTTTTATCTGTGCATTTTTTGTTAAACAATCTGAACTGCATAGACACCCAGATGACAAGGTAGGTTGTGGTCTGTTACTTTGCCAGATGCTTCAGTCGAATCTGAAATGATTAGTAAATAGTCACTCAATGGAACAGAAATTTTACATTGAGATAAATGTGGATTTTTTCCCCCCCCAGCAAATATAGCTAAATTCTTGCTATAATCTGCTGTAGTTTTGGGGTTTCGGACTGGTAGTCAGATCACCAAAGCAATTTGACAGGGCAATGTTTGGCCGTGTGATGTGCATTTTAGGTTTTTCCACATTTTAGACTAAGTGACTAATTGAAGAGTCAAGAATAACGAAAGTAACGTTCACTTGCAGCCAGTGGTGGGATGGTACTTAAGTACAATTTTTAGGAACTTGTATTCACTTGAGTATTTCCATTTTACGCAGCTTTATACTTCTACTCCACTACATCTCAGAGGCAAATGTCATTTTTACAGCTTTACTTACTTTTCACATTAGTTTTCAACCCCTTCTTTTCCAGTGAAAACCACATATCTCCATATGTGTTGATTTTGAATGTGATGAACTGCATTACAAATAATAATAATAGTAAGCATACATTCATTCATTTTATTTATAAAACAGGCCCGTTTTTCTGCCTTTTTAAAGATAAGCGGTTCTCACAGGACAGCAACGCTACAAACATTGATGATTTTATAGGATATGACGCATTGCTGTAGATTAAACTACCAACATTATAAAGTAAAAGTGAGCGCAACCTTAAATACTGCACTTTTACATGACTACTCATACTTTAACTACATTTTGCTGGTAATATGTAGATATTTTTACTTAAGTAAAGGATCTGAGTGCTTCTTCCAGCACTGCTTCCAGCCGTGCATCAGTTGAATGTAGACTTACTGCAGATTGTGTGTCACTTTACAGGACTATCCCTTCCATGTGGCCAGTGCAGCGTGCGAGTGGGCCGTCGCCTTCAGCTTTATCTGCTTCTTCTTCACATACATCGACGATTTCAAAGTGAGTATCACGCCATCAAACTGAACGATCACTCATTTATTTCTAAAAGAGATGCTAACTTCTGTCTTTTTTAATTTCTTACAGCTGTTTACTTTACGGGTAAAAACAGTGCATGAGGACGAGTAGCGTCGATCGGTCGGTACCTGGCACCGAATCTGAGTGAAAATATCAGTATTTTTCAAACTTTTAAAACTGCTGCACTTATTTTTTTATAAACATTTTATGCATTTTTATACACAAGGCTTTTATATGATTTTGTGATTTGTATCACCTAACTGATTTATTTATATGTTTTGTACCTGTCAGATGTTAGTCTGTCAGCCTGTATCTTTATACCTAAGTTATGATCACAAACCGTCAGTGCCAGCAGGTTTCAGTCAGTCGTCGTATTGCACTCTGCTCCTGACTATTGCCACACCAGCTTGTCATGTCTATAACAATGTGACCACTAGTAAGAGAAGTTCATCACACTCTGAACACATGACCACTGCACTTCTGGTTAAATGGGAAAACCACTCATAGATATGATGAGTTTGTCTGTGGGAACGTGGGACTCTAGTTTCATTTTGAGATAAACTGCAGAAACTGGTCACACTCATACTACACGTAGATCCTGACTTTTGTGTAGACCAGAAAAATGTCTAAAATATTACTCCAGTTGAGTTAAAGTAATTCAAAAAATGGAATTGTCGTTGCCAATTTTCTATCAGATCTATCTATTGCTTTTTTTAAAAAACGGTATTAACAGAAATAGGCTGAGATGCTCCAGTTCAGAGTTGTGGGTCTGTGTACCGGTACCGGTACTGGTGCTGAACAGTGTCAAGCTGATGCTGCAACCTGCTTCTACAGTGCAGCTATGGAAATAATACAGCCTTTAGGCAGCTGGGAAATAGGCAGGTTAGTCAATTTGTTTGCTCAGTAAGGCAGCCAAACATAATTACTGAAATAAAATAAACTAATTAATAAATGAGTACGTAAATTAACTAAATTAATAGTACATAAGTAAAGTTGTTTGGTTTGTTCTTAGATTCTTAGAGCAGTCTACCAGTAATGCAGTTGTGCAGGAACAGTGGGTGTTTTATATTATTCAGGTTGTAAACACTCCAAGACAAACTGGAAACATTCTTCTTACGTGCTGAATTTAAAGATTATATTTTTTGTCATGGTGTTGGCAATTGGTAAAGATCACTAATAGCCAACACATTACATTTGAGTACACTGACACAAAACAATGGACCTCATGGAAGAACATTTTCATATCCTTATCTTGAGGTTTTTTTGTACGATGGTCTAGTACAAGCGTACCACGTCACATTCAGCAAACGCTCTGAACTTCAAAACTGTAAATTACCTGCATGAACATGATAAATGCCGCCTGTGTCGAACACAAAGTCAAGAATGCTGAATTTCCCATAGGGATCAATAAAGTGAAATCTGAATCTGAACGTCAAATTATGAACTGTGTAGGGATTTCAGACTCAAAACTGATTCAAAGTAATGAAATATACAAACAAACTAAACAAAAAAAAAATGTAGTTACAGCAAACTAATTAGGATTTCTACAACAGGCCTGGACTACTCAGAAATGGTGTTCGTACCTGGAAGAAAATTCGGAATGTGGGAAAAATGGTGAAGGCAGCAGGTTCTCCTAAATCACTCTTATGTGACATTTAAGCTCTTGCATGAGGCCCATTGATTTAATTGATTTACTAATGAAAACGTCTTCAATCATTCCAAAGGGAAAGTCCGATACTATAATCTATAAATGGACAAACTAGAGATCATATGACCACCGGTACGAACCTCTTCACTACACATGCTGTATTTACAAGGGGAGAAGTATGTTTTTACTCACTTGATTTTGAAGTTTTAGTACTGTTTAGCTTATTACAATCTGTACTATATAGATTCTGGTATGCTGCTGTGCTGGAAAATAAAGATGCACTTTTTTTAAGTATTCTGTATGAGTGTTTATTACAGGCAAAGCGACAGCTTTCAGTCTGTTTGCTCTTGTAAAAAAAGTGCTTTCCTCGACACTTATCCTTTTCTTTTCCACAGGATTTACAGAGTAACATCCATTCATAGAAATCAAATCAAACTTTTTATCCTCAAATATTAATGGCACCCTTTTCTATTCATTTCTCATTTTTGGGAATGTATTCATTGCTCTGATTAATGCAGTTGTGTGTATCTAAACATGGTACAAAACAACATAATCAAAACCCATAAAACCTTGGGTGGTGTTGACGTATTTTAGACCTCGTTGTAGGAAAAAGTGCAACACATCTGTCATTCCTAACCAAACATGAAACCTCAACTAATTCACTCAAACGGTAGAGATTATGTACGAGCTGTCTTTGTCACTTACTTTTTTTCCCCCCTACATTTGCTTTTAATTATATATGATGTCTTTCTTGAAAATTAAGAAACATTCTGCAGCTTTAGAAAGTATTCAGATTTCATTTTAGGTTTTTAATACATTTGCAAACATTTTTTAAAAGTTTTTTTTTTTTTTTTGCTAGCTGTTTCTACATTAATGATCAAATCACACTTTGGTTAAATCTACACTAGGACAAAATGTGCAAAAAGTGAAAAGTGTGAACGCCGTCTAAAGCCACAGTAAATGTATCAGAAAAAACTACTTTCAACAGCTTTGAAGTCATGGTTTCCTTTCCAGTGCTAATACTGGAAGAAGATGACTAATGTTTTTCTTTGCCTAGCAGCCCATCTCTATTTCCAAGTATTCAACATGCACATTTTTTCAAGATAACGGAAAAAGAGATGTTCTGCTGACCAGTGCACATTAAAGGCATTGCAGGTGAAAATAGTCTGACCAAAAACTACGACTAGATGATACGTTTCGTAGAAAAAAATGCATACGTGCCATGTTCTTATGACAAATTCTTAGAAAATCAACTGAGGAAAAGAATGACCTGCTTTTGAAAAAATGTCAACAGTGTATGAGAATCAACGCAGTCACTAATGGACCAATGGAAAAACTATTTCAGTTCATTCACACTGAAATTACAATCACTCTGGTTGGGTTTTCCTGTTTCAGGCACATGGATCTGCTTCTACTCTGCTTTAACGTTCTGCTGGTGTCTAGCACAAGCCTACAGTAGTCCAGTTGCTGATGGAGGGCCTTTACAGAAAGCTTTGACTTGATTAAGATAAAGGACAGACATCAGTCACTGAAAGACGATTCGCTGTCTGAGGTGTGAGCATCGTCATCTTGATGCTCTGTGCTTCCTGTTCCGCCATCGGGCACGGGGGCATCAGGCGTACTAATGCAAACGGGAAAGGAAATATTATTGATCAGTTTAATAAAATGTTATTCAACCCATTGATATAAATATCTGAACCAGATAGAAAACAGTGTCATCCACTTGTAAAAATAGACTCACTCAAGCAAGTTGGGATCCAAACCCTCCAAGACCATTTTATTCCTAATGGCCATAACTGGAACCCCCTGTAACAGACGACACATGTATTAAGATACACAGACTTCTTAACTCTGTAGTCTATGAGCAAGTATTAATGATGGCTTACCACTTGAACCATTTTCAGGTAACGGGCATATCGTGGGTCCTTGGCCACAGTCATGACGTTCTCTGCAGCTGCAGCTGGTTCTGCTTTCTGTGCTGCTGCAGTTTCTGATTCAGTCTGAACAGACTGCAACATGAAATATACACATTTACACGGCTGTTTGAAGTAGGAAGTGGTTGAGATGACATGAGATATTGGATACTTGTGAAGTTTAAATTCAGTGTTTGTGTTTTAAGGTTTTTCTTGCACTACGTGACCACCCGAATCTGGCCCAACTATGACAAAAAAGTTTTTTTTAAAAAAAGCAATACAGACAAGTCATTTTGTAGTTATTGGAATTTTAGTTTGTCATTTCCTGGAAAATAATTTTAAAAAAATCACGTGGCATGTATTACTTTTACGTCCAAGGAAACCCTTATTCTGTTTTATATTTTACTTTTATGTAGTGTTTTTTAGTATTATGAAAAGTGCTATACAAATAAAATGTCTTATTTCTCAAATGCTGCCAGTTACTGACCTATGACTTAGCAGTTATGGGTGAGTGGGAGTGGGCCATTGCTCCACAGGTGGAGTTGACCAATCAGAGTAGACTGGGTTTTTCGGGAGGGGAACTGTCTCCCTAGATTCCTGTTTTTACAGGAAATGTGAATATGCAAAAGAAAATGGTGCCACGTCCCTTCATAGGGACTTAAAGTATTCCTCACTTCACTTTTAACATACAGTAGATGAGTTTAATCTGTCAGATATTTATCTGATGTGGGGATGTGTAATTCTAGGAAAAAACTGGGGATGGAGGTTATGTACAGCATTCACTTGCATACATTCATTTTAGACAATCTGCTAAACAGCATTATATGTCTATTGTGTAT
>JAPQRN010000005.1:13096209-13107155 GCA_037367275.1 Coranthus polyacanthus | reverse complement strand
CAGGTGTGTTGGAAGAGGGAAACATCTAAAACATGCTGGATTGTGGCCCTCGAGGACCGGAGTTTGACACCCCTGCTCTAGGTCAATAACCATGTGTAATAATAACACGTGTTTTGTCTATGTTTTAGTTGATTTTGGAGTTGTGTAAAGGCACAAGCCGAGGTTCTGTTGATTCTCAAATTGTCCAGAGCTATTTGGACAGACTTCCAGTCACGTCTGCAAACACAGATGTAAGTACGATCAAGCATCAACTGTTTGAAACTAAATGTGAACAAACAAGCATGTAAAAGCCCCTTGTTTAATGACACAAATCACATCTATGGCAGTACAGGGATGCAGAGGTGAAAACAACAGAATCCACTTTCATTGCACTTGTTCAAAGCCTGTTGAAAGATCCAGTTGAGAGAGCATACTTCTTCCAGGTCAGACTCGGTTTAACATGGGTTTAGTCATGTTTTTTTTTTTTAGCTTTTAAATATTAATACTGTGCGGTTACTGACAATGTAAGCATATTTAATTATCTTTTACAGGAGGTGTTCCCAGTGGAATATGGGCCACAGTATGATGCTGCTCTGCATGTGTTATTATGGGAACTTCTGTCAAAACTTGAAAAGCTTCTTCCAGTACCAGACCTTAAACAGGTAATAAGTCAGCGTTTACTGTCACAATAATATTCCACTATTATTCAGAATATTACAGTAATCTGATTTCGACAGGTGTCATGTAAACAAAATGACAAAACCCTATTTTTAATTGAAGTATATACAGCTGCCTTTAAACAGGAGTATTAGTGGATTATTTCATTTAGTCATGTAAACAGCATATTCAGAATAAGGGTAAAAAAAAAAATATTTTGTGCATGTAGACTGCAAATTATGTAGTATTTCACCACAAACCTCAAAACAACTTCACTGTGATTACAGACTGCGGCCTGGCTCGGCTCTGCACCTTCTGTTCTGGAGGAATGTGTTAAGTACATGTCTGAAGAGCTGTCTATAGTCTTTGAACACTGTAAAAGTTCAGGACTATTGAAAATGCAACGTAAGTAAATCTGAAACACAGTCCATTCCTTTGTCAATTCACAGAAAATAATCTGCAGTGATTCTGATTGTCAAACACTTCCTTGTTCCAATTTAGTAAATGTGAAGTTTATGGGTCAGTGCAAACCACTAATTTAGTAATTTCATACAATTTTTAATTGAATGTTCCTAAATTGAGTTAAATTCAGTGATTGACAGTGATTGATTTCTAAATCTAAATGTTATTACTAGACCAGGACAACTATTCAGCCTCATGTATCATCATTTGTCTGATAAAAATAGAATCTGAAGATGTAAATGTGAGAAAATTATGAAAAGCAGTTTCAAGCAATTTGTGTTTATACACAAAAAGATGAATCATTTATTAAAAAATAAAATTAACCATGAGTCTCTGGGTTTGATTTAAGTGTCCTAATATATTGAGTATTGTTGTTTTCATACAGTCTTATAAATGTATAGTTTTGCCTCACACAAAGCAAACGGTGACTTCTTGTTATCATTTTTCGTCTTGCAGATGGCCCTTCATCTACCATTGGTAGCTGCATCATGTCCGCTTTATCCATTCCTCCTTCACAAAAACCAAATATCTCTGCGGGACTGCAGTCCATCCACAACTACGCTAACGTACTAAACCCTGTCACTTTCATTGGAGCAGACCAGTACAGCGTCGTGGCTGTTTACACTGAAGTGGAAGTCGGAGCATCTGAGGTGGAGGAGGAAATAACGGAGTCAGATGAAGTCCAAGTTCAAACAGATTTCTATGAAGAAGAGATAGTGGCTGTAGGTGCAGATAACTCAGCCAGCCTGGAATCTACTAACTTTAAAACAGATGAAATAAGTGAAACTGTGGATGTTGCTAAAGCACTGGAGACTCTGACCAAAACATTCGCATTAAGAAAGGAAAACCTGGGTCAAGATGTACTGACGGCAAAGACTAATGATTCAAACGTTGAATCCTCCCTGAATGACGAGCAGGGATCAGGAAATGCAACAGACGATGGAAAAATGAATGAAAGACTTGAATCAGATGAGCAAAGAGGAAACACAGTTGGAGAGATGAGGGATGAAGTCATTTTCCAAACATGCAGCACAGAATGCAATACTAACAGAGAAACGACCGATGTTTCCAATGAACTTCCAGTCTCAGAAGAAGACCCACCTGACCACTCAGCCAACGTGCGCAGATCCACTCGTTTACAAATGAAGACCCCTCCAAGTTGGCAGGAAATGTGTAAATTCAGGAAGTCATCCAGAGAAATTAGCAGCGAACCAAAAATGTACAAAAGCCATTCATATATATAGATTTTTATTTTATTTTTTTTTTACATTTACTTTTTTATTGGCAACTTTGGAGCAGTACAAAAACAACCTGAATAATTTAAAATAAATATTTTACAATTCAAATCAATCAATCTTTGAAACATTTCAAGCAGATATCTGTTGATTTGTAGTTAAGTCTTCAGGTAAATTATTGATATAAAGCTTTAAAAAAAATGTTTAAAATGTTTAATATCACAGTATAGAGCCTAGACATCATTTCCCAAAGCACAATTGTTTTCCATTGGTGATTGATGTACTGTAAATTTAAAGCTCAAGCTACTTTTTAAAATTTATTTCAACAGGACTGATGCATCTCTTGCCCCATCTGTGATTGCAATCAAAGGAACTGACAGAGGTAGAAACTTTGCATCAGGATGAAACGTACATATGACTGTTTTCAATAAGATTAACATTTTATATGCTGTGTTTTTACAGGTGATTCAGACGAGATGACATCTATCATCTTTACCTGCTCGCAATGTCCCTATCACACCTCTGAGGAAAACAGTCCGCCTCACTTCCACATGCAGAGCGTTCGCACTGAACTATATAGGGGTGTTTCAGGAACTAAGTTTACACCCTCTCCTTCCAGCACTGATGAAATCTTTACATCAATTAAACTTTTTCCTAAAGGAAACACTGAGCAGAGCAAAGTAGACAAGAGTATAAAAGACAACACATTAAGTGTGCCTCAGTCTCACGGTAGACAGAAGGCCCTCACATGTGAAACGTGCGGCAAGACGTTCACTCGTACATCAGACGTCAGGAGACACCAGCTCACTCACACGGGGGAGAGGCCGTTCCACTGCTCGCAGTGCGACCGCACCTTCCAGCACTCATGGGACCTGGCCAAACACGAGAGTAAACATCACGGGGTGGCCATCTCTTTCACCTGCCAGCTATGTAAGAGCTCCTTCGCCAACCTCCGCGCACTGACTGTCCACCACAAGAAGTGTCACTTCCAGGAGAGTCAGCTTCCTCAGATCTGCTCCATCTGCAGCCAGAGTTTCTCTACTTCCTCTGAGCTGCTTGAGCACAGGAAGTCTCACGTTACCAGTAAACGATACATCTGCCAGCAGTGCGGCGAAGGTTTTGACACCCTACTCGCACGCTCCCAACACCGGCAGATGCATCAGATCAAGCGTCAGTTCAAGTGCCCGCACTGCGAGAAGACATACACTCGCAGATCTGACGTGAAGAGACACATGTCCATTCACACTGGGGAGCGTCCTTACCAGTGTAACCAGTGTAACAAACGGTTTTCACTCCGTTTCATGCTCATGAAGCACCTTCGTGTCCACACAGGTGAGCGTCCTTTCCAGTGTTCCCACTGCCCCAAGAGGTTCACTCTGGTGTCTGTACTGGCCAGACATGAGAGGATGCACACCGGAGAGAAGCCCTTCCTCTGCTCGCAGTGTGGGAAGGGCTTCTTGTCTCAGGGAGAGCTGTCCAAACACCACAGGTCACATGTCGACGACAGGCCCTACTCCTGCCCTCAATGTGACAAACGATTTAAGAGCAAAAAAACCCAGCAAGAGCATATCATCTCGCACACTGGTGCGCGTCCATATCCCTGCACCTACTGTGGTAAAGGTTTCACCAAACCGTATGCACTGACCAGACACAATCTCATTCACACAGGAGAGAGGCCCTTTCCCTGTGGCCACTGTGAGAAGTCATTCCTCACCTTCAGCGAGGCTCAGCTGCACCAGCGAATCCACACCGGAGAGAGACCGTATCCCTGCAACATGTGTGAGCTCAAATTCAAGAGTTCATCAGAGCTTGCGCGGCACAAACGTAGCCATTCAGGGTTAAAGACAATGAAACCACACTGTGAACAGTGTATGAAAACATTCACATCAAATGCAAAATTGAAGAAACATATGGAGATGCATAGAGACAATGGAGAAGCAGCAGAGTCTTTAGACCCTATACAGCCCAAATAATCAAATATTAATGAGTGACGGAATCATAGAAAAGCATTCAGAATCAAATCAGTGAAACCTTTGCATAGAATATTTGATCTGTTGGCTTGATTGTATTAGAAGTTAGAATTAGAAATAAATATGACTGAAAAAATACAAAGTAAATCAGGGATCTCCAGCTACAAGTATTGATCATTGAAGCAGAAAAGTCACATGACATCCCGTATGGCTCTGTCATTTCAATACAATTTGTACATTTCACACTTTTGTTTGCAAAAGGAAAATGACAATAATGTTTATAATTAAGAAGTTTTGAAATGGAAATCACAGGTGAACAATAACACATTAAAACATCTCTTACTTCATTTACTGCCTGTTTATTGTCAGTGTTAAACAGTGGATCATTTTCAAAACGTTACAAATTTACAGTTCACACAGTAAAACAAAGCTGAGGCACTTTGTTACACTAATGCACCAAAGTAGTTCTGAGTTACCATCTGAGAGCATAGGACGATGTAAGTCCAAGGGTACAGTATAATACAGTCTAAATCAGGTTGTGCATAAAATAAGTAAATGTTACCTTTGTATAGTGTATAATTTTTGTATAATGCGACCCTCCAATTTGACCAACTGGAGGATCACACTTCCCGAGTCACGAGTCTAAAACGTAACCATTAAAGAATGAACAATCATACTTATGTAACCTGCCATTCAGTTGCAAGTAGACATAGCTTTGTTGTGATAGCTTATTGTGGTCAATGCCGTAGCGCTTGTATTAGTAGTAGTAGTATTGTAACACTGGTGCCTCTAAAATATTAACCTGTAATCATCAGGTGATGTATTTCCTTCATTTCTGTCCAGTCTGCACATAAAACTGAATGACTGGTTATAGAGCAAAGATTAATTAAAAACATCATAAACATAAAGTCGTTTCTTCTCCCGACATCCAGCTGGTGATGTCGCTGTAACGTGGTGGGAAAGAACCCTGGAAAGTAGAAGAAAAAAAGAGAAATCTCACTTTTCTTTAATCCTGGATAAATACCTTTAACAGACTGTGGTTCAACCCGTTTGTCTTTTTTCAGCCAACGTATCTGGGTATTCCCCTTCGTCATCACACCACTGTAACAGCTGTCCTTATAAAATGGAGCATTAGAATGTATTTAATTAACTGAGAGGCTATAATTAGTTTTGATTGGGTGCGGTGGAAGTGAAGCAGCAGAGAGCGGTGAAAAGGAATATTTTTAGTTTAAAACTGGCTGTTTATTGTTAGCATAGAGTGTTGAGACATGAAACAAATTCCTAAAAATGTGGAATTTCAGAATTTATATAAATTCGGGTGTTAATCTTGGGTCATGTCCCATTTATGTAATATCACTTTAATTTAAAATTCCTAGTTGGGGGGGAAATGTGACCACTATCCCTGAATTGTGGAAAAAAACAACCATACAAAATCTAAACATAGTCCAGTTTGTAAACAGTAATGGTAAACTTTCAGGTTATAATGTAAAAGTTTTAACCATCAATCCCAACTAAAACCAGCAATTAAAAAATAATTAATTGCATTTGAAAGTTGTTTGTACTTTGCAATTCAATCTTAAAATGCCCCAATGATTTTATGTATTAAAATATATATTTTTTTAATTTCAATTGAAACACATAAGAGAAAATTATAAGTGCCATTAAAACCTTGTTCCAATCACTCACCCATAAAATAATTTCCACTAGCAGCCTCATGTCTTTGTTGATACATCACTAAAGTTCAGTTTTACGCCAGATGTTTATTCTATAAATGGGCCACATTCAAACTCAAATGTGTGTGGATGTCTCCTCCACACCGAGAGAGGGTGTGCGTGGGTGGACGGTAGGTCCTTCTCACTGCAATCGCCTTCCGTGACCAGAGCAAGGGGCAGCAGAGAGCCAGCAGATGTCGGATGCGGCTGTCAGTGGAAGAATTTCGAGTATTAGTGACCATACAGGTGGAAAAAACACCCGAAATAAACAGATAAATAGGGTGGAAATAAGGGGGCTGTGGACGCAGATAAGAGCTCGACGCAACACCCATCAGTGAGATTTACAGTCCAGCCAGCATCGGTGGTGCTGGAGGCGGATTAATAACCAGTCATAAAGAAGTGGGAGGGGGACTGTGAGTTGCAGGAGGACGAGAGTGATAGAAAAAGGAGGCGAAAGGGGGAGTGTGGAAAAGAGAGAGAGGGGAGTAAATAAAAAGGACCATGAGCTCTGCACTACCTTACGACTCTCTGTCAGCTCGACCAAGTCCCAGCAGACGAGCACTGGACTGGGAGCGCGAGCAGCTAGCTGTGCGAAGGCTGTCCTCTCCAAGGGGTCTCGACCTCCTCTCTCCTCCTCCTCTTCCTCGTCGACCCTCTGCAATCCCTGGCTACCTGCTTCCATCCTGTCGAGAGCAAGAGGAGCAGCTCCATCAGCACCAGCGACTATCTTTGTCAATCGGCTCAGAGGCTTCCCTGGCGCCCCCTGTCCCTCCACCTGGGGGTGCTGCCCCACCCTGCTGCCGCCCAGTGGGAGTTATGCATCTCCTGCGCCTGGGTCTCCTGGCCTTCAGCTGCCTCTTCTGGGCAGCCGGGTTGGCCATCTTTACCCTGGGAGTGTGGGCACAGATTTCACTTGCGGACTTCATGCTGCTGTCTGCCAATCGCTACCCCAATGCCCCACTCATCCTTCTGTCCACCGGGGCAGCCATCACGGCCTGGGGCTTCCTGGGTTGTCTTGGAGTAGCTGCCAACTTGCCCTGTGTGCTTCGGGCCTACGGGTTCTTTCAACTTGCTGCACTTATCGCTGGTTTGGCAGCTGGACTCTCTGGCCTTTTCTATCGTGAAGACATTGCTGGAGGATTTCGCAGCGGCTTACAGCGAGCGGTGGCAGGTTACACAGAGGATGAAGGTCGTGCAGATGCTTTAGACAGCCTGCAGAGGGCCTTGGAGTGTTGTGGAGCTCAGGGCTGGCGTGATTGGCTCTCTTCAGACTGGGCCATCCAACACATGGCCTTCCCATCCATAGAAAATGGCACCTCAGTGTCCCTGCCAGACAGCTGTTGCATTAAGCGTAAGGGCTGCAGGAACCGTCCTCTACTGTCGGACGACAACGAAGGAGTCGCTGCTGCAGGAATCCATCCACATGGCTGCTTCCGCAAAGTGTTTAGCTTGGTCAACGACAACGTCTTTCATATTGCTGCCACTGTTTTGGGATTGGCCTTCACCCAGATAGGAGGCATTGCTCTTGCTTGTCTGCTTGCCAACAGACTGGCACCAAGACAACATCGGCGTGTAGTGGCACATTGATGGTCAGTTTTAAAAAGGAGCACACAAAACCCAAGAACTGACCAATTTTGTTGATAATTAGGAGGGAATGTTTACTTCCCTTAAAGAATAACAGAGTTGCATTGTTGGGGAATCACAACCATCCGCCATACAAATGGAAACACGTGGTTTATAAGAAGCAAAGCAATGGCCACATATTACATGGTCATCTGTCCTGTGTTTCTATGCTGAGAAACAAATATCGAACAAAAGTTTCAAATTGGAATATCTAAGACTGAAATTACTTTGGAAAGCAGCATCTCTTTTCACTTTGCAACTCTCTTATACTTAACTGCTTGCCTGACTCCACTTACAGCACAATTGTGAAAAATGCTTCTTGATTTGATGGTGGGAGTTTGAATTGAGCGACACACTGCAAATCTAAAACAGCAGTTGGCAGTATTGTGAGGATTGTTTCCTGTTTTTGGTTAAAAAAGAAACGTTTCAGTAGCAGCATGCATTTACTACATAGAATGTGGAATCAGAACGGTTTAGAGAAGCCTGTTTCGACTTGAACTACTCTTTGAACCCATCTGTTTCAGATGATGTCCGAGTTTTTCCATAGGTGTCCGTATTTAGTACATGTCACCACTGACTGCACAGGAATGTTCAACTGTGTTCAATGTTCAGTTTTCCATTTTAGATAGTTTAGCTTGGCTGTGGTTGAAACATACGTGTCTATCCATTTAGCTGTGGCATTACAAAGACTACACTGTGCTAGAAAGGTAATCATCAGTAATAACGGATTCCTGTCTGTGGTATTTTGTGTTGTTTATAAATCTGAAAAGCCGTAAAAAATATTTACTGTATTGAGTGCAAGATTAAGACTGCATTAAACGGTGTCTTCCAGCCACTGTTTGTACGACCTGAAGCACAAACTCATATCCCAAAGGACTTTATGAACAACATTTATAAAACCATGCAGTCCACTGAAAGCATGAAACGGTGACTGGAAGTTGGGAACACACTGACATTTTTCCTGCTCTTCCCCCCTAATGAAAGTTAATCTTACTTTATTAATGTAGTGGTTTACTTTCTCACGTGAACTTGTTATAATCTAAAAGATTACCCACATGCACTGAAATGACACATTATTTCCAGAGACACGTTCCATCTGCGTCGTCATCATTCGTCTCACGTTTCCTGTTTAGAATAGGACAATTTCATTGCTCTAAATGTAATGTAAATAAATGTATAACACAACAAAATGTATATATTCTGTTATCAAAAGTGCAAACTAGCATGACTGAAACTGTAAAGTATATGTGCAACAGTAAACAAAAATCTTTACCTCATTACAGAAAATTAAATTGACTGGACAACGTCAAAGTCCTCGAATACATTGAAATGGCAGCAGCATTATTCTTGTGATGTAATGTCGATGTGAATGTAAGCAAAACAACATAAGCAAAGCAACGGTGAAGACATAGCTGAAATATATGGTGCCTAATAAAAAATGGAATCTCGTAATGTGTACTTTTTGTGTTTCGATGTGAGCTTTTGTCGTCTTTGAATTAAAAATAAGCACGACGTTTGTCACTCATCCTGACAGGTGGCAGGTTTTAAAACTCCTGACTGCATTTTAAAGACCTCGTGCTTCTGGGCTTTATTTTTACGACAAAGGCCAAGCTGGACGCGGGCCAGGGTGGTAAATTCTCTAAGCTGGGAGTGGTCCATCCACACTGAGACCTCTGGCTGGGTAATTCTGAATTATGGCTGACTGAATGACACCTCATTTCTGCCACCTGAGACAACGGCGATTAGATCTGCCCTTGAAAGGAGACAACAAATACAGACTCACTGCTGCATATGAAGAAACACAACACGCCGGCCCAGTATCGATTAGTGTACAGAGCAGATAATCATGTTCTACATACAAATGATAAAGTAATGGTTTCGTACGTTCACTTCTAAACATGTTGCTATACTAAAAATCACTATATCAACGTTTAGACTCGGAGAGGCATTAGGCTGTAGCCTCTGGACTGTAGCCTTCCATTTTCATGACCTAATTATTGTATTGATTAACCTACATATGCTCCAACAAGGCTCATGGATTTGGTTGGTTGGTTTGGTTTGTGTCTGATTGCGCTGTCCTTGTTTAACCTATTTAGCCTGATGTTACCACATCCTCATTAGCAGTTTCATCACACAAAAGCCAAGCTCTCAAAGACGTTCAAGCAACACCTAAAGAAACCACAAGGGGTATTTTACATATAATGCATCTGAAACCTGGGCTGGGCTGCTTTACCAAGTGCTATTATTGACTTCTTTTGAGCCAAAATAAACGTTCACCAGGAATATCTGTATGGCTTTAAAACAACCTCCAAATGTGAGGAGAAGTATGAAGTGATCTTCTCGTGTGGTCATCACGTTTTAACATGTACATTCATATAATACACTGTGTATTAATGTCACACTTTTAAAACGCATTGCAAATTCCTCTGAAAAAAATCTACTTTCCAACAATTCAAGAGTCACACCATTGTGTCCAAAAAAAAAACCCTTTTGGATTTGAAGCTGATGAACGTGGTTCTGGGCTCTTTACACAGTTGGGTGTGTCCTTAAAGCCTAGGTATGCCTCCTGAAGCTGATAACAACCGGAGTCCTGTTATTTGTTTGTGTTTTTTTTTTTAACAGACTGCACATTAAGGAGTTTAGAAAACACAGCGTGGATATGAGCGCTGCCATCGTTTCTACAATGTCACCATCCATGCTGCTGTAATTTGTATCCTTCTGTCTAAAATACAGTTTGGACGTCTCGCCACGGTTTAACGCATTTGAAGTACTTCTTTATTTTTGTGTGTGTGGAGGGACGTGTGAGAGTTCAGCTTTTATCTCTACTCTCCGCCTCTTCAAGTCTGCCCTACATCTGACTACTTTTGGTCTGTTTGCAGTTCAGTCTGTGCTCTGCCCCACATTTATTTGGCAATTCTCTCCGCCGCCACTTGCCCGTGGCTGCGTAAAATCCGCTGTTCCGCGCTTTGGATATGTAGTTGTTTTTGCGCTCACCGGGGTCTCCAAAATGGACCTAAAATCCGAGCTCCTCAAGTCCATCTGGTACGCTTTTACGTCGCTGGACGTGGAGAAGTGCGGCAAAGTGTCTAAATCGCAGTTAAAGGTAAGCAGGGTTAGGGTTAGGGTCCAAATGTAGTCGTTTTAAGGTGAGGGAAACGTGACTCTGGACAACAGGCTCCGCTGGTGTATTTGTCATATATTTTAATCTCCAACTACTTTTTCTGTTTGGATGAAGAAGAAGAAGAAGAAGAAGAAGAAGGGGGGAAAAAAGCCTAAAACATCACCAAACTGGTACCGTTGTGTTGTGA
>JAPQRN010000005.1:13037427-13083752 GCA_037367275.1 Coranthus polyacanthus | reverse complement strand
CCTCCCTCCCCCTCGCGCTCGGTGCACCTGTCCTCAGACCAGTTCCTGTTGTACCTCTGCTCATGTGCCTCAATGCAAATACGCCATTTCCATAACTCAAATCAACCAAACGGCTTTTCTCAGAAATAAAACATGAATGTCTGAAAACAAATCTTAAATGTTTGAGTTTATTCAAAATTCTGAGTTATATACTGAAATGTTGAGGGAATTCTTATGAGGCATGTATATGATTAAAAAAAAAAAATCAAAAATATAACCTTTAAGCTACTGGAAAACTTCAAATATAATCATAGGCTGCAAGCAAATAATAAGAGATTTTGAGTAAAAATAATTGAAAAGCCTACAGTAAACTTCTTTGTCATAACAAAGACATGAAGTCATCCTTCTTCTCACCCAAAGCAAACAAAGGTCATTTTGAAGATCACACACGTTGGATTCCACATTTATTCCGCATACATGACTAATTTAAAACTAATTACACATCCTCTATTTATACGAATATACAGCATTTAGTATCGTTTTGGACGTTGCCTATTGAAAAACAGGTGCATGAACAAACAAAACAAAACAAAACAAAACACAAACAAAACGAAAGTACAACTTACCTTTTGCGTCGATTAAAGTGGACGCCGCCCTGTAATAAATATAAGGACATTATAGTTAGAATGTACTGTGAATAGAAAAATAAATATTTGTTAGGTGTTTTCCTGTACTTACAGCAGCGTCCTTTAATCTTGTTGCTCTCAGGTAACTGCCACAAAATATTAGTAGCCACGCCTTCACCTGTTTCAGTCGAGAATGACGAACAGGAGGCGACAGAAGCACAACAACAACACGACGATTATTTATCATTTTGTGGTATTTTGTGTCCCAGGTTATGATAATAACACTACATGACAACACTGCTCCACAGAAAATAACACACAAATTAAATACACAATATCTTTTGTTGCTTTAAATATTATGAGAAATAAATTCAGACATGATTTTGAAATTACAGTTCATGTTTTTATTTGTTTGTATGTCATGTAAATAAGTCTACGGTGAATTCAGGTAAAATGGGACATATAAGGTTTTGATGTGATGTTATATAAGGTACTTTATTGAGGTCAGAGTGAATTTAAGTTCATTTCCGGAATATAGTCTTGAGCTTTTATTGTGAAGGGTAAAAGCGGATGTGTTTTGTACCATGAGCCGCCATTGTCGATCTTGACGGAGCAGTAAACGCCGCCCTCCTAGTTCAGGCTTCCGTTGCTTTAGTGTTTTTATATTTCACTTCTACTTGTCACGGCTACAAAATGAAAAACACTCAGGCAACGAAGTCTGAACGAGGAAGATAACTTTTACCGCTTCATCGAGATCAACAATACCCGCTAATGTTAACAAAACACATCCGCTTTTACCCTTCACAATAAAAGCCCCCGATAATATTGCGGAACTGAATTTCAATTCACTCTGACCATTTCACTTAGACGTACCTCAACAAAATACATTATAATAGATTGATCGAAGTAAATATTTTTTTTTAAAAAAATCACTGTTCTCAGATCTTTCAAGGTAAACCATGTGTCATGTTGATTTTCTCTCTAGTAAAAAGAATCCTGCAGCTGAAACGATAAGGCTCTAACGCCAAAAATGGTTGTAGGATGTTGCATTTGATTAAGTGTTGTAACAGACTTTTTATGGAAAAATTGTTTTGAGTGTCTACCTAATGCATTCAGGTAAAAATGGGACAAAAATCAGCTTAACTGGGACATTTTTCTGAAGTGAAATCAGAATGTTTCTAGACGACCAAGTACCATAAAAACACGTTACTGTGCTATTTTATGTCACCATGTCATACTGAAGACATTTTTAGAATCTTTGTCACTTAAAAGAATGGCTTTGGGTTGAGCCAGTGAGTCGGTGTCAGCAGCAGTACAGAGTTAGGAGATGCTGGAACAGGACAGAGGCCAAAACAACAATGTTGGCATTCCCTCCAGGATGTGTGTGCTCCAAACATCCTAGTCATCTCAGACCAATCAAAGTTATTGTTTCGTGTAAAGGACATCTGTGGCAACAACACTAAAACATGTTTGGTGACTGGCTGCTAATATTTAAAACCCTAAATGTAAAACCTAGTCTGTCCCGTTTTGAAGAACATGTTATTGCAGCGAGGTCGGGCTTCTTGAGGTGTTTGAATGTCCAAAGTTTCAAAAACGTATTTTACTTGGCAACATCTTTTCTTTATATAAGTATAGCAGAGATCCATAACCAGCTCTAAAAGTAACATTTAAGGTAGATTTAACCATTTATGGTGATGTGGTTGCTACAGTTTCCTTATCTTTTTAATATTGTGTTTCAAGTGTATTCTGGTGTTTCGTGTATGTTTTTTTTTTTATTAACAATTTATTGTGGAGCAGTTTAAACAGTATAACCATGATATGAGTATGAAGTATGATTAATATAAACAAAGATTATCAAACTAAAGGATCTTTAGTATCCTTGATATAAACGGTCCAGATGAAAGTCCGTAGACGGTGTAACACTACCCCCTGCTGGTAGACCCTGGTAATGACACTATCTTGCCATAACGTCACTGCGTCCTTGGTTGCTAGGTTATCCCGAAGTCCATAACGATGTCGTTTAATGTTCGTAGCTTAAAGCAGGTTTATCTGAGGTGTTTACTTTAGTTGTAATTAGGTACCTTAAGATTCTCAATGAATATTTAATCACGTTTCCATAACAAAGACTTTTATTGTGAAGCGTAGTTTGACCGTGGTTTCGTCACTGTCTTCAGCTTGTCGTCGACGCCTGGATCAATAAATGTAACGCTAGCTCATTAGCAACAATGACATCGCTAACTCTTTAGCCGCGCTTTGTAGCTAGTTGGAGCCGCCGGTGATGCTGTCAAACGGTCCTTCTGCTGTGCGTTTAATGAAATTGCATCCCGGAGTGATGTCCGCCCAGCCCCAGCCTCTGCAGCAGTCCAGGGAGGATTCAGCAGCCTGCTAACTGAGTCAGACCGGCTAGCTGATGCTGATGACTGGCTGTTTCCTGACATTGATTTGTAGGTATGGGACCGGTTAGAAACCACAGCTGCAATGCAAAATGCTTTAGCATAACATCTGCATATGTCTATTTTTTAGAATGTCTTTTTGTTAGCTTTCCTGTCTCTTTACCTGTTGTGTTGTTCTCCACCCTAGTGGGAGGCACCATGGCCGGTAAGGTAAAGTGGGTGACAGATATTGAGAAATCAGTGCTCATCAACAACTTTGAGAAGAGGGAATGGATTCAAGTCACAGAAAACGAGGACTGGAATTTCTACTGGTATGTTTTCCATCCCCATTTACCCTAAATTTCAAGTCCCGAGATACTTTTATTGATTGCGTGCATTTTTTTTTATAGTGGTAGTATTTTAATCCTTATGTCTTGGCTTCAGACTGTTTAGGCCACCATAACGTGGATTCATTTGTTGTCACATGTAGGATGAGCATCCAGACCATCAGAAACGTGTTCAGTGTGGACACCGGCTACCGCTTGTCAGATGACCAGATGGTTAATCACTTTCCCAATCACTATGAGCTGACAAGGAAGGATCTAATGATCAAAAACATCAAGCGCTACCGCAAGGAGCTGGAGAAGGAAGGAAGCCCACTGGCAGAAAAGGACGAGAACGGGAAATACATTTATTTGGGTAATTATTAGGGTGCTGAGAGGAGGAGGAACAAGTGTAAATATGCATACATAACTGCAAGAGTGTCACTATCTAAATATGTCTGTGGTAAGCCTAATTGTTCTTCATTATTCTCTGCATGTTGTGCAGATTTTGTCCCTGTGACGTTCATGCTTCCCGCTGATTATAATCTGTTTGTGGAGGAGTTCCGTAAAAATCCATCCAGCACCTGGATCATGAAGCCCTGCGGGAAGGCCCAGGGCAAAGGCATCTTCCTCATTAACAAACTGTCCCAGATCAAAAAGTGGTCCAGAGATAGCCGCACCTCCACGTGAGTAGACATTAAGTACTTTCCATAAGTCATGTAAACTTGAGGTGATGGCTTGCTGATGGTTGGCCTCTTGCTCTCTGCCTCCAGGTTTGTTGCAGCATCTAGTGGCAAAGAGGCCTATGTCATCTCACTGTACATTGACAATCCTCTGCTCATAGGAGGGAAGAAGTTTGACCTGCGCCTTTATGTTCTGGTGACAACTTATCGGCCGCTCAAATGCTATATGTAAGCCTTTGGTCACCATGTGGGGTATTAGTGTTGTTTCACATAGTAAAGACTAATATATTTGACACGACTGTGCTTTTACTCAACTCACTGTGGGTTTTGAATCTTAGGTACAAGTTGGGCTTCTGCAGGTTCTGCACAGTGAAGTACACACCCAGCACCAGTGAGCTTGACAACATGTTTGTTCACCTTACTAATGTGGCCATCCAAAAACATGGGGTAAGTCTGCTTTATGTCTGTTATGGCTGGTCAGCTTGTATAAGATATGACATACTCTAATGTTTTGATTTAGCTTTTAGTATCTATGGGTTAGGTTGTAAGTTATACTAGATATTCAAAGGTTTACTTTAGCTAACATCATAGTTTCATACATTGATCTAACTCCTGCTGACTAGATCCAAAGTGACAGATGAATGTCAGGTAATAATATTCCCCTAAAACCTGATCTGTACAACTTTTTAGAACTTGACCAAAAAGCAACAACAAAACAAACACAGTAACAAGTAGACTGTGTTCCTTTCCTTTAACACAGGATGACTACAACCATGTCCACGGAGGCAAGTGGACGGTCAGTAACCTCCGTTTGTACCTAGAGAGCACTAGAGGAAAGGAAGTGACAAGTCGTCTGTTTGACCAGATCCACTGGATTGTGGTGCAGTCTCTGAAAGCCGTGGCTGTAAGTGGAAAAGGAATGAATTGCCAAAAAAAACACAGTAGTATTCCGAACTTTAATTTCACACACACTGGTTCCAACATGTTGTGCATAGTACATCTTATTTTTTTTAAATGTATGAGTAAATTTATAAGAAAATACAGCATTTACACTCACTGGTGTATTCATCTCTCAAGTGCCACACGCAGTACAAAAAACACTATATCACACATGTTGAAGCGTCTTGTGGTTGTGTTGCTGTTTGTAATGTTGCACCTCCAGTAATTTTAGCAGGCTAACCATTTTAAACACACAGCTACACAACTATATGTGGTAGTGTCTCTTTGTTTTTAGCACACCGGTGCGCTCGACTTAATGCACACTTCCCCTTTATCTTAAGTGATCTGATTCACTTCCCCTTCGAAGCGTCAATCACAGGCCACATTTTATTTTGGCAGAGCGGAGCTGTTTTGTGAACACTTATGACCACTGGTTTATTTTTACTTGTAATTTTTTGCTAACATCCTTCCGTGCTGAATCATTCTCTGTTGCATTCAAAAGTTCCGAACACATCATTCATTGGTCAGTTCCTCTTCCTAATTCCCTCTCTCTCTGTTTTCTCTCAGCCTGTAATGAACAACGATAAGCACTGTTTTGAGTGTTATGGGTATGACATCATTATTGATGACAAACTCAAGCCGTGGCTTATTGAGGTAAGTCATTTTGGTGGTTATATGCATACAGACTCCCTCATTTTAAACATGTGGAAAGTGTAAAGAGTGTAATTTATTCTAAAAAGTAGTGTTTTCTTTTCTTAATTCTTAAAAACACCAGCTGCACAGATTACTATGCCCAGAGATACTTGACATGCTTGCACAGTGACTCCACGTTCCTTTCCCTTGAGTGTTGAGCAACTTTAAATGCCCTTGAGGTCGATCTTTATGTGTGAATGTTTGGGTGCGTGCCTTTCTGAATTCAGTGTGTGCTGAAGGTGTGTCTTTCATCTATTCATCTCATCATTCCAGCTGAGAAACCGATCCACCACAGTTTATGTAGCACTGCAATAATACTGGCTGAGTTTTATAATGTGCAACATCATGTTTTTAACTTAAGGAATAATTTGCTTGTTATATGGCTGTCATATCTTACTGCACTCATTTTGACAGCCATAGAGGGAGTAGCTGGGTTTTCAGGCTAGGTCTGAACTATTCCTGTTCACAGACACAAATGTGATCTATTTTAGTCGACATAAATTTGGTTGTAGGCCGTAAACGGTTCTGACGGGACTGATCAAATGTGTGCCACAAACCTAGTCAGGAACACTTTGTTCATTATTCTCGCAGCTTTCACTGTTAAAGTAAAGCATATATTTCAAACATAAACGTGTAATGCATAAGATATTAGCTGAAGACTGAAGACTGTGCTGCATCGTGTTTTTCCTGCATTGTAAGTGTTTTATTACCAAGTGCTAATGTTGCTCTTTGAATGTATGTTCATGTGCACATCTGTTAAAACGCATCAGCGGCTGCATTTCCTGTCTGACAGGGCTCTCTGGTAGAAAGAGATCTATTAAACAATGAGCTCATGCTTTGCTACTTCATGGTGCTACTTAGTCCTCTACTTAGTAGCTGTGAATTCAAACTGATCTCCATTTATAATGGGCAAATAACGTTTCTAGTAAAATATTAACGTGCTGTCTTTGTTTTTGTCTGTGTAATCCTTAGGTCAATGCCTCTCCCTCGCTGACCTCTAGCACAGCCAATGATCGCATTCTGAAGTACAACCTCATCAATGACACCCTTAATATAGTCACGCCCAACGGGGACATCCCAGACTGTCGCTGGAATCGCAGCCCACCCCGAGAGGCCCTGGGCAACTATCAAGTTCTGTGAGTGACCCCAACCTCTTTAATTTGCACTCAGAGACCCAGCAACACCTGCTGCTAAAAATAGTCTGAACTTTGCAATAAGTTACACAGTTTGTGTCATGAGTCTGAGATTTGTACCCTTCGATAGCTCAGTTGGTAGAGCGGAGGACTGTAGTGGCAATGCCAGGTATCCTTAGGTCGCTGGTTCAAATCCGGCTCGAAGGAGTTGCTTTTAACGTGCAAACTTCACCGCTCAACAAACAGCAGTGCTCGAGGAAACTAGAGAGTAACTGAAGGGTGGCATTAGCTGTTAAACAGAGAAATAAAACATCATCCAAGATCCTCTTATACAAAGATACTCATACGCTTTGACAATGATATGAAATGACTCACTTTTAACTGTGTTTAATTACATACCCCCTCTAGAATTTGCCATAGTAAAGAAATATTTGTATGAATACTAAACACACTTCATATATTAAATATAAAAGTTAGCAAAATAAAAAATATAATAGTGCAATGGTTGACCCAGCAACCAAAGGATGCTGGTTCAAATCTAGCGACTTAAGGGCCTACGAGTCTCCTGAATTTTTAATAGTAGAAGATCAAAACAACAGCTGAAAACCACAACAGCATTAGATTGCAGAGGGTTGTGTTGGATTAAAGCTAACCCCGAATCCTCCTGAAAACAGCAAAATAAGAAAATACAGGCACAGGGCATTGTCTCTGAACATAATAAGCAGTTATTATAAGAGCCTATGCATTGGTTTTTTTGACAGAAATCATACATATTTTACCAAAACCTCTTTTGTGACATTTAGGCCACACCGTTTATACTGCATTATTTGTCTGGTGAAAAGTTAGTGACTGATATAAGGGATGTATGAATTATGCTTTTTTCCCTGTCTGTACACCTTCGATAGCTCAGTTGGTAGAGCGGAGGACTGTAGTGGAAGTACCAGGCATCCTTAGGTCGCTGGTTCAAATCCGGCTCGAAGGAGTTGCTTTTAACTATAGATAGTAATGTGTTCATAATATATACTGTGTGTCTTTGCTTGTTCTTTGGAACTGTTCAGCCAATGAGAATGATATGACATGACTCACTTCCTGTCGCCTAAGTGACCATGGTCAGAGAAGTTGAGGATGTTGTATGGATGGACGAAAGTAGATTAATAAGGTCTACATAAAATAATAATAATATATCACATATTTTACTAGTAACTAACATTATTTTATAATAATTATCATCTACTTTATTTTCCCGGTCATTTTTAACTCGTTTAGACGAGATTTTTGTTGCCAAATCTCAATTTGTTGCTGAGACAGAGACAGGCCTCAAACAAAGACGATTTTCTCCTGATCTGTGTGACTGAAAAATGCAGTTTTAGTGTTAGAATGTTCAGGCTTGTGAAAAATGGGTCCAATAATGGCAGTAGGTTTACTTGGGTGACTTTGGGACGAAAGAATTGGTCGAAATCTGTAAATCACATTCACGCCTCCTATCGGGATGAATGGGACGGGATGTGCCACTAGTCTCCTAAACAGTGGACAGTGGAAGAACCCACTTGACACTGAAACAGGAAGTCACTCTCCAGTGAACTGTCTTGTTCTTAACCATCTCTGACTTTATCTCCTGATCACTGCACAGTACTTACTTTCTAAATGTCGCGTTAACATGTCGAGACATTCGCAAAACCTTGCATGAATGTTCTGAGTGAATGCAGTTGAAACACACCCTCCATCTCGAGCGGTGGACTGTAGTGACAAAGACAGATATCCTTAGGTCTTTCAAATCTGGCTCAGAGGAGGAATTTTTAACTGTGGAACATAAGACCATTAGACTGTGAAGAGTTGTAACTTATTAACTCGCACTCAAAGTAACTTATTAACAAAGATGAAGCTTTTACTTCACTCCAAGATTAAAAAGATTTCAAAGTTGTTAAAGTTAAAATATTTTTATAAAGTGCTGATCTTGGTTGATCTCCATCTTACTCTTCCTGGTTAATATCATTAAGCTCTTGCAATGTCATGAATATAACATGTAAAGAATAGAAGGTCTGTTCTACACTAATAATTGTAATGTACAGATATACAGCTGTGGAAAAAATTAAGAGACCATTGGTTTTACTATTTACAGGTAGGTAACATTTCTCCCAAATTACAAATAAAAACATTGTCATTTGAAGCATTTTTTTGCAGAAAATAACAACTGCCCAGAGTAACAAAAATGAAGTGTTTTCAGATCCTAAATAACTAATTTTGAAACAACACAATAATTATTTAATGTAGCAAGAGTTCACAAATCAATATTTGGTCAAATAATCTGGATTTCAAATGGACACTTTGATGCTCTCTCTTTCACTTTGCTGTTTGTGTTTCATGTAGCTTAAAGCTCAGCTTCATTTCAGAGGTTTTCAGTTGGTTCAGGTCTGAAATGTGGAGTGGTCTCTCACAGCTGTCTAATTTCCTCCTTCAAGTGAAGATATATGTTAAAAGAAACTCCTTCGAGCCGGATTTGAACCAGCGACCTAAGGATGCCTGGTGCTTCCACTACAGTCCTCCGCTCTACCAACTGAGCTATCGAAGGGGCGATGCTGGGCTTGGTGGGGGGCTTGCTCGACAGACCAGTGAGCCATGTGTTAAACTTTGAACAAAGGAGGTCCTCTAACTATTGTGAAGCAAATTCTGGTGTGGATATGAAATTAAACTCCACTCCTTTTGAACTGGATTCAAAATAGCGATCTTCATCTTCAGCAAATTCCCACGTTACTTCCACCAGCAGAGGTATCAAAGAGATACAAGAAAAAGATGAGAAATTGTGTAAAATATTCACAAACATATGTAAAATCTAAAATAAAAATTTGCTTTCACCAAACAAATAACATGACGTAAACCTTGTTGTCTAAATGTGACACATTTGTAGCCAGTTAATAAGTTACAACTCTCTACAAGTCTGATGGTGGCCTCATTTTCAGCTGACGTCAGCATGTCCTACAATTTAAAAACTTCTCCTTCGAGCCGGATTTGAACCAGCGACCTAAGGATGCCTGTTGTACCTCTACAGTCCTCCGCTCTACCAACTGAGCTATCGAAGGGATTAAGAGCTGGGTCGGGGTTTACTTGACAGATTAGCGAGCTATGTGTTTGGACAAAGCAGGTCTTCTAAGTTTAGTGATGGTACTGTTTACTTTAGCATGTTGTGTACATAGTAAATCCATGTAAAAGCAAACCTATGGAATTCCTTCTCATGCTGCCTATTGTTTTTACTACATTACTCTGCATGTCACCAGGTATGACGAGGAGCAGGCGCAGAGTGAAAACGCAGAGCGTGACCTGCGGAGCCGCTCGGGTCAGTCGCTGGGGTCAAAGGGCAGCAAGGGGAGTGCAGGCGTTCGCCCTGTGGCTGCCACCTGGAAGTGAGGTGATATTGCTGATATATAACTTCCTGTACAGAATTACAGCGTACAGTGGGGCACACCAGACAAAAAAAGACCACCCAGACTTTTTCCAACTCACCCGGGCATATTTCACTGACTGAAGCCCAGGGGGCACCAAACCCTACTGCTGGATGAGAGAAAAATCAACAGCGTGGTCATATGTGGAGAGTTAATGAAGTTAATGAATGAGTAACAAAAAACAGTGCCGGTCGGTTTAAGGTCAAGTCAAATCAAGTTTGCTCCTGAAGCCCAATATCAAACGCGATGTCAACATCTCTCAACTCCGTCTGAGCTCTACACAGAGACAAAGAAAAACTCCCACAACAGACCTTAGGGTAGCGAAACAACGGTGTATCATTGGGGGTTGATTGTATTAAGTGTAATACGTATTAAGGGATTCCTATTCTTGTGTTCCTGGGGGTGCAGAGGGAGCCATACGTAGGAAACTGGCATTTAAAGAATATGGAAAGAATATTGTAACAAAATGCGAGTAACAAAGATTACAAGAATCTAAACTATGCATGATTTCTGAGTACTGACACTTTACATTGACCTGCCGCCATAGGTGCTATATTAAGAACAAAAGACAATTTACGGAGTATAAAGGTATAAGTTACTGATAGGTTGTTGGCACAGGATTAACAGTAGTAAATGTATGTATATAGACCCCACAATAGAATTTAATAAAGTTTTTATACATTAATTATAAGTATGTACATGCAAGGGGTTGCAGTAAGATTGATTGTACTTCATTTTAAACCCTATTGCTCTTATTTTATTTATTTAACAGATGTCCAGTGTTGCATTTTGGACAGCTGACATCATATCTGCTCCTTATTTTAAAATCATGTCTTGAATGATATATGTTGTCGAATGTTAGCATACTGTGTTAGCCATCAGATGTTTTTTTTTTCTGCAATTTTAATACAAATGACACCGAAGAAACTGCAGTAGGTTTACTTTCAAATTATGTTAATTATCAGATGAATCTGACAGCCTTTACTTTACCTTTGAAAGAGAGCTTTGATAGTTTTATTTTTTTTCATCCAGCATTAAAATAGTTTATGTAAAGTATCTTATTTGCCTTAACACATCAGCCTTCCCAGTTTGTCCATTACACATTCTGACGTTGCAATGTTCTTGCTGAAACAATATTATTCAGCCATGCACTGCTATAAAACCCATTTTGTGAAAGCTAAACTCTGCTTTTGTATGCACAAATGTTCATTGATTCTTGCTTTGAAATGCACACAGGAGAATGCACTACTTAATTTGTAACAAGCCTTTTTTTGCTCCATTAATTATGCTTTTTAACAATTGAAATTCCACCTACTTTATATAAAGAATGTCTTTTTTTTTGTTCATGTTTCTTTTCTGTAGTAAGAGGCCCTGTTCCCTTTGATGGACCTAATCTGTCTGGAGTTAAGATTATTCAAAGGTCAATCCTTTAAAAGTCAAAAGACCTCCACTCTAATGTTCTTGCTCGTAACATGGTTGGTCTCTGCATGGCACTGTTCCTCGACCTTCAAAGTTTGAAACCACCACTGACGTCCTGCTGTTTCCTCCTTGACACAGGTGGTGCTAAAACCTGCAGAAAAGCATTGTGATTAGCCATAGACACCCTGACCTGTAATTACTGACCAAATCCCCATCTGATCTGCAGCTACATCCCCTCTACTCCTATACAGTAATGTGTGCTTACATAAGGGACAGAACATTGTTGGTTTTTATTATTATTATTAGAAATTAATTGTCAGATATTTAAGTTCTGTTTTCCTTTAAATAAAGAAATCCATGTTGGTGCTGCCTTGACAAATAATGTTCATTTTAAAGCAGCATAAGGGGCAACATTTGTTGTTTTGTGGTTTGGTTGAACTGACCCTTACAAAAATGTACTGTAGTTTGTTTATTAACAGCATTTCCAGATTTGTTAATGACAAAATAGAAGAGTCTTTTTGTCATTTCATGACAGCTCCCACGGCCTCTCTGTATATGATAAACGTATACAGTACATACTGCACTATATCTGATGGTTTGTACTGCACAAGATACAGCATCTCCGTTTAGACTGCTCAAAGGCTTCTGAATTCACTAAAGATTTTATTTACACAAGATGCTATGACATAAAAAAAAAACTTTAAACTTCTGACTTCAATTGCGATAACCGCATTTATCACAAACCTGAATTAACAAAAGTTCTGCAAAAATACATCCCATAAGCAGATGTTTTGAGAAAGCTTAAAACAGACTCGTTCACTTTTTTTTTTCTTTTTTGAGACTATAAGGCAGTTTAGGGCAACAGAACATTTTGATGATGAAGCCTCGAGGTATCCCACAACCCCTGGAGACCCCACACTGGGAACCAGTAATACCATTAATATGCCGAAGGCTGAAGTAACCAGAAGCGTTCACGAGATGTGACATCAGACTGCCGCGCCTCTCCATACTTGGAGTAAAGTCAAAAAAGTTAAATAGCTCAGAGATTCCAGAATAAAAGTTTTGACACTTGTCTGACGCCTCGTTATGGAGGCCTCACTTAACAATATGAAGTAGCAGCGTTGTAGCATCTGTAGCTTCAGTACGTTTTACCATTATCCTTTTATACCGATCGGTATGAGTTAGTGCAGATACCTCATTTAAAAGATTTCATGACAAATAAAAGTCACGTATTGTACAGAATCATAATCACAACGTGTAGTAGAAGTTTTGGATCAGAACCAGTGTGCTCGGTTTCTGATCCTGATGCTTCTGTCGACACAATACAAGCTTTGTTCGCCGTGCGTCTTATTGTGAAAGCGGTGACCGGATGTGCCGCGTCGTACCGTGAGTAACTGACGGCAGCGTCCGTCTGTCGGTGCCGCTGCTGAGCAGAAAAAGAAAGACGGGGGGGGAAAGATTTCTAAAGTGGTACCACGAAGACATTTGAAACTGCAGTTACATTTTAACCTTCAAGAGGAATAAACCCGTTTCAGGTAAGTGTGTACTGAGACTTTTACATTGTACCTTTTAACTTTTCGCCGTAAGGGATGTGGCGAATTCGCTAACATTGGAGCTAGGGGGCTAACGTTAAGTGAAGTTACTTCCCGATGGGAGGAGGTTGACACTGGTGGTTATCCATACTTTAAATAATGTTATCAACGTAATTCTACAATAATGGCAGTGCCCGAAGTTTTTGAGAGGACTAATAATATGTGAAACAGAAGTTTTAACTAGTCACCCAGCATAGTTCACTCTGAACCGTAACTTGGACATCGCTGCTGCTTGAAACAGCCATTCACTGCTACTTGAAGAGTATTAAGACTTAGCGTTGGTACGGCGAAGTCATGGTTTACAAAACGACGCTACGATTAATTTCAGAGCCGTTATCAGTCAGCTTCGTTTATACAGTCGCTTTAATTCGCCGTTTTTCTCACAGAGAGACTAGTGTTTCATATCCTGGAGTGATAAAGGGCGGGGCAGGTTTTGCCAGTAAAGATAACCTCTCGTTCCCTGCCGTGTGTTTAAAACATGACATTGTCGTTTTCTTTAGAGAGATATGTCTTGTTTTGCTGCCTGTTCGGTTGCACGGCGGCTCATGCCCCGTGCCCAGACGCTGTGTTGTGTCGGTGTACTTGGCGCAGTGCTAGTCAGATGCCAAATTCAGTCCTGCTGCTGTTAAGTCGGCGATATTGAGAAACGTTAGGTATGTTATCACTGTCAAGGCGTTGGTGACTAGTATTTTGATGTTGTAATCACGCGATCATTAATCATGCGTGGCAGGGAACCCGGTGTGTCTTCTGAGAATGAGAAACAGACGATGCCTGTGATATTACCATGAATCAGTGGAAGTTACCAGTCATCAGTTACACGGCTGCAGCATTTAGACGTACCTAGTGACATTAGAGGCTCGACATTTGTGTGGTTTGAACCTGTTTGTATGAATAGTGTTGTCAGGGTAAAGCAGTAGTGAAAGCTCTGGTTCCTTTTTTCCTGGGGGCCATGTGAACTGGTTGCACTGTCACAGAACCGAGCTAAACTTAGAGTGGGTATTCCAATTTAGGTTGAAGACACTGCTCTCCATTTAGAGGAATCTTTACTGCTGTATTCTGTGCTAATTAAAGGTATATGAGCCATTGCTTCTCAAAATACAGTCACAGAGTTTCATTAGCTGTGAGGTATCTGTAAGTATAAAAGGAACTTTGAACAAATCCTGTGAAAGTTAAATCAAAAGCTTTAAAACGGAATGTTTTCGTGCACTTCTCTAGGTTCCTCAAGCTTCTGAAACCCTGCCTCTATCGGGCTATCATAGTATTGTTATAAGGGCTGAAAGATTTATCAGTAAGAAAAAAACAATTCACTTTCATAAATATTAATATTTATGTTGTTATAAAGAAAGCTGAGTATCTTGTTTTGGTCAGGCAAAGCAACAGCAATATAGAGTTAATTATTTCTTATTTTTCCAGCTATTTCACTGACAAGCTATTGACTAATCAGATAATTGATGAAAAAATAACCATCAGATGAATCAGTAATGGAAGACATTATTCGGTTCGGATTTAATTCACAGACCTTTGGTCATTCTAAATACAGTAAGAAAAGCTCCAGAAAGTTTCAAATGAATAAGTCAAAAGAGGCTCTTCTGTTCACATGAGGGTCACAGGGTTAGCACCTGAATCGTGCGTATGACACTTTCCTGAAAAGTCTGCTACTTTAAAGGCTTGGTGCAGGACAGGAGCTTCCACAGGAAGTTGTGCATAAATTGGGCGTCAGTGATGTCAGGGTCTCCCCTTCCCTGTCATGTAATACAGAATTTCCCTCCATTATGTTTCTCTCCATGCTGCTGGCATGTCCAGTGGAAAATACCTGAAAGTGTGGAACAAATGCCATTGTTTTACCCTGAGCAAATGGTTTTCGAACACACTTACTGGTCAGTTGTGTCGAGGCTACAGCTGACCCTGTGCTAATGGACCAGTGGATTCATTGTCTGGTGGTTTGGAGCTTTTTAACCACAGTGTTAGGCACTGGAGCTCCATGAAGGATTTCTAAAAAGCCTGGATAGGTGGGAGTCTGTAATTGAGAAGCTCTGCTCGCAAAAAGCTGTATTCCTGTGAGATCAGCAGTCCCGTGCAGCTGTTGAGCTCACGTGACGAAAGAGGGCAGAGGTGATTGACTGACAGGGAAAGAAAATCAAGGTCATGACCTGTGATTGCCATGGAAACTTTTGACCTTCAAGTTTCTATGTAAGTGTGCACCGAAGAGAAAGATTGATTGTATTTTCTTCTCACGTAGCTCAGTCAGGATTTAGTCCTGCTGTGAAACTGCAATATTGAAGGGCTAGAGCAGCTCAGCTATACTCCCTGCCTGTGAGATATTGCAGGCGCTTTATGCAATGAAAGAAGGAAATGGAAAGAGACTTCTACCTCTTGATGGAAAAAAAGCACCCTGAGTCAGATAAGCAAATTTCATGTGATTGAGAGTACAGAACTAGCTGGATATTTTCTCAGCTTGCTTCTTATGTAACCATACACTCTTCCTGTAATCTGTACAGTGAGCATTTGCAACTGATGAATGAAGTGAGTTGCATGTTAATGTGTTTTTTAACTTCAAAGACAGACATGACTTTAAAAACAGCTGGCACTAGTTTCTCCTGTAAATAAAATCCAAAGGAAGTACGTCATATATTCAAGTTCAGATAAAACATCTAGGCTGTTTGGGTTTTTTGTTTACACCGACAAGTAGACAACATTGTGTGGTATCAGTATTTAGCAGGGAGAAAAATATGACATGGTAACCCTCAGGATAACTCCACTTACTGTGGATACATTTCCCCACTCCAGCGATAACTGATTAGCTAGTCTGTCAGCTTTAGACAGAATGAAATGTGGAGATAACATTACATTGATGTCCTTGCTACATACTGCTGATAAGCAGTTGTTCTGAAACAACCTGTCTGATTTACTAAAGCAGCTGCCACTTCCTGTGGATCACATGTGCTAAGAAAAACCTGAGTGGTACTTGTCACAGACTGCACACAGACTTCAAAAATCACTTGTGTGTGTGGCGCACTGATTATATTTTTCAGACACTAACATAAACACACACAGCTTCAGGGTAGGCATGCATGTGCCTGTCAGCTGTGTATGCACTCATTTCTGGGGCCTGTGTATCCTGTTGTTTTCTGCTCTGAGAAATATAAACATGGGCTGAAAAGGGTCTTTGCTGATGAAATATGTTAAAGAACCCACTCTTGTTTTATAAACCCTTTCTTTTACAGTCAGATAAAACAAAAGCTCCATTTGTGTTTTTTTCATTTATCAACATTCAACGTCTACACCATCATCTGTTGTGTTCGTTGTCAGATGTGAAACAGCATATGAAAATTAGAATATATACAGTACTTGTGTGTGTAAAATGACAGTGTGGGAACTTCCTTAACATGTCAAAGTTCAGTTTTGCTATGGAAAACTGAGGAATGCATCTGATCAGTTGTATCTTGATGTCGTTGTCAGCAACTGAATTCCAGTATGCTCAGTACATGTACTTATCAGACTTTAGTGAATATCAGTGTTGAATTTGATTACATAACCACTAAGCCTGTAATCTAAGAAGCCCATTTAAACTCACTTGAGGCATAAATGAAATGTTTTTCCAGCTTGACAAAGTCATGAATTGTCCTGAAAGACTGCTTTATAGATTTGTCACTTTTGACAACAACACTATTTCTATATTTTCTCTCATTCCCTTGAGTTTTTGGCCTGTGAATAACAGCACACACTGTTGAATTTTCTAGCATTCTCCTGTAGAGTGACAGATTGTGCATGGACTTCAGACCTCAGCTTAGTCAACAGCATTGTTTACAGTTCTGGGTCAATCTGCGTTCAATTGTTTAACACAGACCCTTCGTCCTACAGAGACAAGGCTGTGTAGACGTTTGTTCCTGTTTGCTGTTGATTACATCAGACCTTGGAAAGAGCTTTTGTGATGAAGGAATTCCCATCACATTGTTTGGACCACACTTGTGTCTAATTATTAGGTTTAAGATTTTTGGCTATGCATGGACATTTTCCATTCAGCTGTGTCCTTTGTTTTAGTACAAACTAGCTTTTCTTAATGCAGACCTTGGTGATGCACCTATTTACACCCGTATCATCAGAGGAGACAAGAAAAAAATCATTTTTTTATGCTAATTTTATAATATTATCTTTTGCATGTGGTGTGCACCAAAAGAGGAACATGTGGATTTCTGAAGTTACCATTAGTTTACTCATTTAATTCAACCACCAACTCCTGCTGTCTAGGAAGATTCTGCTCAGCAGCATTAAATGTCTGAAGACTTGTTGCCATGTTTAAGGTTGATATTTGTGGCTCGTCCATGTGTCCTTTTCTTGTGCTGCAGCAGTGATTGGTGAATGAGGAATATGGACAGCTGATGAAAAGCAAAGCAGCCAAGAGCCTGGTCAGGATGATATGTGATTTATTTACATACATGATTTGCATTTAGCTTTTTAGCTTGCGCACGCTCCTTAGGCTGAGCCAGAATAAGCGGTCGATCTGCCTCATAAGGAATCACTCTGATCGCTTGTCCCTTAGGGAATTAGATAGTCAGTACATTAATATTCATCATGCTTGTGTGGTTTTGACGCAACAGAAAACACTGGACTTTTGCACTGTAAGCATACAGTACATGCTTTGTGTGTCAGGCCTAGAGTTACACATTTGGTTTTTGACTAATTGCCCAAAACCCAAAGCTAATTATTTACTGTCCTACTGTACAGCCTTTTCCTTGGAAAATGACCTAAAGGCTAGACTAAAATGAACTAATCAAGTGTGGTAAAAGTTTCTTGAAGTCAATGTAGCTGGTATGACACACAAGTAAAACTGGGCCTCATTGGTGATATGATGAAATATATTGTAAAAGTAGTAAATAATATGTCATAAAACAATAATGAACAATAAAACACAGCCTAACAGGGCTGAGCGATAAAACAGTAATGATAATTATCATAATATAATTTTATTTTGTGTTGAGTATCATTACAGAAATCTGCTGGCACAAAGTCAGTTTTTATTGTCCCCAGACAAATTGTTTTGTTTCTTAGCAGTTTTCAAATTACAACAAACACTAAACTGACACATTTAATCGGTATGTGCAATTCTGAACACAGATGAGAAGGAAGCAAGATAGCTCACTCCGCAGGTATTTCTATCATCAGCTCTGGAAAAAATATTTTTTAATTATTTTTTACCACTCCCCTGATTAAACAGATGAGTTTCTAAATTTACTTGCCTGACAAGATATTTTACTTGCCCTGGTCAATTCTTATTGTTGAGTCGTGATTGTAATAGTAATGTAATAGTTGATTATTCTATCTCTAGATTTGTGAAATGTACTGTTGTTTGGTAAGTGTTCATCATTCATGTCATGTTCTGACCAGAAAGAATAGTTTATAACCACAAATAATCATCTTGTTTCTTCAACTTTCATTCAGGACCAAGAATCAGCCTTTAAACTGGAAAGAAATAAGGATTTGATATTATTTTTGAATTGTGAAAATCAATATCGACAGATATGAAAATGTCTATCTTGATAATTTTTTGTCCATATTTTTCTGGTGTTTAATTTTACAGTGTTCTACACATAACCACACCAAAATATTTTTTTCTCATGCACTATATTGGCCATTTGTAATATTACAGATATCAAGTAGCTGAGTCAAAACATTGTGTGTACAAGTTCACATCTACAAATAAAGCAATCTGGTTTTCTGTAGAAAAAAGTGACAGACAACATCTGTTTGTGTGTATATAGCTCAGTGTGTGGCTCTTTGACTGACCTGATTGTAAACCACAAACACAGTAAAGGGAGGATTGTTCATGTGCCTCCACAGTCTGTGATGACCACAATACTGCCCTCTGTCCAAGTTCGGCCGGAGGGTATGGGCCACTGACCATTGACCAACACGCATACAAACAGACAGAGCAGCAGCCCTTATCCTCACTCGGTCTCACCCACTGAAAGAGGCCCTGTTCACAGTTGGCACTGAAATACATCTGGTGTGATCAGATCAGATCAGATGTGTACAGAGATATTAGAGATGGGAATTCCATTCCACTTTATAGATAATTAAATAACAGTCAGATGACTCTAAAGCATTTAAAGACTTTTATGGCCTTGTTTTGCTCCTAGTTTATTTGAAAATAAATGAAGCCAGAATATCACAGGTGGGGGAGCTGCCATGATCTGTGACAAGCCACGTTGTCTAGATGCGCTGATCTACTGCACAGGTGTCTGATCACCTGTTTTTATGCCCCTCCTCTCTGAAAATAGACAGACAACAGAGCCAAGACGAAGTGCATGAGTTTAGTTTCCTCTCACCTTTCCTCACTTGAATTACAATATGCTGGAACATTTTTGTTGGAATTTTTCCCAGTAACAGCAAAAAGAATAACCTTCTGAAGCTGTAAATTAGAGTAGATTGATTGGCGCGAGTAGGGCTTTTTGCAAACTATTGATATTGGTGGAAGTTGGTGGCAATAGCTTCTCAAGTAAAATATAATATAAAATAGTGAGAAGCCTAAAAGCAGCTTATCACTATTAGGCTTTTGAGTTTGATGTTCAGTGATCCAGATTTCTTTATTTAGGCATTTATTACTTTGACATGGATGTTCAGTTCAACAGTTATCCAGTTTCTAATCAAGGAAAAGATTTCAGACATGCATAATGCGTTTTCATTTCAAAATGTTTTGGGGGAGGGGCAGGGATGATATTGTATATTATATTATATTATTATATTGTGTATATATATTTATCAGCTATTGGCTTTTCCCTGATCCACACTATCGTTATTATATCAGCCTTTAAAAATATCTGCTATAGAGAATGTGTGGGGCATCTTGAAACTGAAAAATGGACAACAAAAACACCATATTGTTGCACACCTTAGGATTTGTTTGCAGCAAGAATGGGGCAAATTTCATCTGAAACTTTTCACCATGTCGTGTCTGCAGTGTGTGTGTGAAAAGAAATGGCAACATTACAAAGTGGTAAATGCTTTACCATCCCAACAATTTTTTATTTGGGGTTGTAGACGAGAGTCTTTTTTTGTACTGCAGATGGACAGTTCTTGTAACTAATACATTTTTCTCTGTAAGTGATTGATGGTCCATTTTTCTCTGAATTTAACAGAACAGTTTTCCCACACATTCATTTGAACATGACCTGAAAAGTAAGGTGTGATCTCATGTGGTCACTTGAGATGGATTTGCATTCTGATTTCAGGTGTCAAATGCAGACTGCCTCAGCTGGATGTAGACACGGTCTGCATATATTTGGTTACAAGACATTAGATCTGAACAGACCAGTCACACTTTACAGAGACGAGACGAGACGAGAGGCTGATGGAGAAGAGAGACAAGCAGAGAGGAAGGGGATGGAGGAGAGGACTGAGGGGATGAATAAAGAGAGACTGTTTAAGGAGCTGTTGAGTTTGAAATGATGGACAGGAGGAGAGAAGAGGGGGGAGAGGGGAGTAACAGAGGACTGTCTGTCGTACCAGCCTGAAGGAAACGGAAGCTGCTCGCTGTGTGTCTCTTGACAGTTTCTTTTTCTTTCTAACTCGCACAGAAACTGAGCCTCTGTATGCCAGCAACTACTGCGGTTTCACTTTATCACGTGTTGTGGGCTGGTTGGGTTATAGAAGTGGATGAAACCACCCACCTGCTGCCTAGATTATCAAACCAGATCACACACTTTTACTTCCCCATCACAATATTCACCTTCTTATCTGAGGCTGATCCCCAGCAGTAGTTTCTGAGGAATGTTGTTGTCATAGAATCGTAATGTTGTCTCAGTGTTGTCCTCCAGCTATTGGTTTCATAGTTCGCAGAGTAAAGTTGTTTAATACTTTCTCACTCTGTCAGTTTATTTCACAGTGTTTGTGGACAACTTGATGAAAACTGAAAAGGGTCAGATCTACAAATATCTTGTTAAATATCTTAACTATGAATTCTGCTAAGACACTATGGTATTAATAGATGTGCAAATGTGTAGTTGAATGTCTTTTTACTTATCAGAGAGACTGTGTTATTTCCACTGTGTCATGTTGACACGTTATTTGTCTTTTTCTCTTTTTCTCTTTTTCTAGGCCCTACACACTGAGTGTAATTTAGGGCAGCAGCGATGTCAGGCTCCTACGATGACTCCATGATCGATGTCTCCAGCGATAGCTTCTGGGAGGTAAGATGGCCTGAATTCATTATTTTTCCATTACCTGGTTTTAAATCAAGGATTGCAATTCTTCTGTAGTGTTTTTTGACAAATCAGCTTCTATGTCTTAAAGGAAAACTAGTGCAGCCCTGACTGTAACATTGTCACTGTCTCATTTCCTTTCCATCTGTCTGTCTTTTCCGTATGTGTCCCCGTTGCTAGGTTGGAAACTATAAGCGTACAGTGAAGCGGGTAGATGATGGCAACCGACTGTGTAATGATCTCATGAACTGTCTTCATGAGCGGGCACGCATTGAAAAGGCCTATGCACAGCAGCTCACAGAATGGGGCAAGCGATGGCGACAACTCATAGAAAAAGGTAGGTATAAGTACACCAGCAGTATTTTAATCAAGCACTTTTTGTTTTCAGAGTCAGTGCTTCTTCACTATTGGCAAAAATGTGAAATACATACAACATAATGAGCCTTCTTAATAACCTTCTTAACTATTCAGCTCTTCTCTTATCTAGGTGTGCTAAATGCTGAATCCCACTTGGTCAGAAATTTGAGCCACAAGGCCGATTGTTGGTTGTTAGCATAGGTAACCTTCTCATAGCACTATATAAGGGCAGGTGTTGTGTCGTTTGCTAATACTCTGACACATGGTTAAGATTTGGAGCAATGCCACTAAAAAAAGGCAATGGCAATGTTAAGTAAACTTCAACAAAGTAAATGTAATTTTCCAGAGCATCACTACTGGTGTTGCAAGAAAATCAAAAGCCCAGCAAAGGCAAAATAAAAAAAAAAAATTAAAAAAAAAGCACATTGCCCAAGCCAAGTGCTCTATGACAACTGGAGGAGGATAGGAAGAGGTGGCAGCCTCACAAATAGACCTAAGAGTTCAAGATATAACTAGAGAGGTGCACTGACAGGTGTCAGACGCTCTGCCTGACACTCCAGATACATCAGGTTCTGAAGCTCCCCAACGCACACTCACTATAATCCAAGGGGTTTTATCATCTTAAATGGGATGAATGGACCAATAGTATTTCTTTAGCTCACTAATTTAATAATCCAATCATTGACTCTAAAACATAACAATGTAAATTTGATTATGAATATGACATTCGTCCTTCTTTATGTTCCTTAAATGTAAAACGTATGCTTCCTTTGTTATACAAATAATTTGTGGACTGTGAAATTGTTTTCTTTCATATCTTGGTAAAAGCACTCTCAGCTGCTTGTAAAATGTTCTCTTACCTAAGAGAAGAGCGAAACAAAGGAGCCATGACTGTGAATTCCAGAAATCAGCGAGTGCCAACACAATAAGATCAAATCGTGGATATGAGCAAAATTAAGAGGAAATCTTTTGCTTTCTGCATGAGGGTCATTATTCCATTTGGAACATCAAAATCTATAAACATCTCTTACCTGTTTTTTTTACACATGGGCCCACGCATTTCAACCACGATAGCAAAGTGAACAGACTCTACAAGTCGTTAATAATATAGTAAATAGTAATAGTAAATCCTTAAAAGTATGACACTAAATGATGAATAACTCTCACTTCAGGCCCTCAATATGGTACGTTGGAGCGGGCATGGTCCGCTCTGTGCACGGAGGCAGAGAAGGTCAGCGAGCTACACATGGAGGTGAAAGCAGCACTGATGGGAGAAGACTATGAGAAGCTGAAGAACTGGCAGAGAGACGCCTACCACAAACAGATGATTGGTGGCTTCAAAGAGACTAAGGAGGCTGAGGACGGCTTCCGCAAGGCACAGAAACCCTGGGCAAAGAAACTTAAAGAGGTGTGGCTTTCATACTACTCAGTATCTCACACGGTACTAAAATAATGTAGATGTCTAAAGTAATTTCATTATTACAATAATTTCCATCACCCATCTTTTGAGCTATAAACAGGCAGGCAACAAGCAAGTCATGTTCAGCCTACAGGTCACAGCCATGAGTATTAATTGTACCCTTCAGTTCACATGATTACATGTAACTGACTCAGCCTTGTGTCTTCTCTGACTACCTGCTGAACTAAACAACAACAGATCTGCCGTACAAATGTAACCTCTTAGTGTTGCTCTTGATTGAGAAACCTTTGTGAAATATCATTCGGTGTGTCAAAATGACAACCAGTTATCCTGCAAGGAAACCATTCTCTGTTATTGCTTGGAGCAACTTCTGGTTCAAAACCAGGTCACTTTATTTCCTGCCACTACTTTCATTTTAGCAGCCTGTTTACTTGGCAGCGTGCACATTCCTTTTCTCTTTCTGTACAGAGTGTACATCCATATTTTTGTCTATTCAAAGCCTCTTAATGTTTTGCAACCTCTTGGTTTCTTGTCCTCACTTCCTGTGTGTGTGATGTCACCGTAGGGTGGTGACATCCTGGCCTCATCACTGAACAGAACAATGCAGTGTTTTTACCATAGTGATTTATTGATTGACTAGACAGAGAGGGACGAGTGGTGGAGGACTGAGAGGAAATGAGGCTAATTAACTGGTCTAGAAAATGAGTAGCTGTCATGGATGACGTGAGCAGACTGTCAATATACACAGAGACGCATGCAGTGACATGCTAAACTGCATACAGTACTATTTGATCAGACTTGTACTCTTAAAACCTCATATGTTTTAGTCAATTGATATTTTGTTTTACATACAAAGGGAAAAAAGGAAACATGCAACTGCTTGTTCTGTCAAGCTAGGGATGACAGACTGGTGTCCTTGTGTTTTTAGTGCTCCCTACTTATGGCCACATGATTCAGACAATAGGGACATGCCTGCACTGGCCACTGGCACTGCCTAAGAAAACCACAATGGATGAGTTACTCCCTTATTTCTCATGTGTGGAACTTTTAATATAAACATTGTGATAGAAGTTGGTTCTTTCCGGTTGTCATAAATCTATCTTTAGGTGTCACCCAGTTTATTTATTACACTCACTATCTACATCAATACAAATTTTGGGAGTTGGTTGTTAAGTTTAGGGTTAGGTGGAGGGTTAGGGTTAGGGTTAGGTTAAATTTATTTTCATAGATCAGAATACTGACGAATCCTCATCCATTTCAAGGTTTTTCACTATTATGCTTAAATCTGCCATTGGAAACCAGACATGACACATTTACATGCTGTGAAGGAAAGAGCCTAAAACAAGCTTAGTTGGTTACTGGTCTTTATAGTGACTATATAGACATTCTAAAGAATGGCTTGAAATATGCAACGAGTAGAAAATACAATGTAAGATCAACCTCACCTGGTGTTTGCTTTTCACTAAAACAGCTGTCATCTAGTTATTTTTGTTATACAAGCCAGGTGGTTTTTGATCTGTGTATTTATTTTTTATGATAATTAATGTTGGTCATGGTTTAATCCACAGGTGGAGACGATGAAGAAGTCCTACCACTCCGCCTGCAAAGAAGAGAAGCTGGCAGCCAGCAGGGAGACCAACAGCAAACTGGAGAGCAACAACAACCCTGAGGCCCAAAAGAAGCTCCAGGAGAAGGTGGAGAAGTGTCAGCAGGAGGCACAGAAGGTATGATATACAGTGGACAAAGATGTGTTTGAGTTTAATGTGATTATGTGTAAAAAGATGGTTACACATAACATCTCTCCCCTTCAGTAAATGTTTTTTCTTTGCTATCCCTGACCATTTATGAGTGAGTTCATGGTATTTTTTTTGTCTCTCTGACTTAGACTAAGGAACGCTATGAGAAATCCCTCGAAGAGCTGGACAAGTTGACCCCTCAGTATATGGAGAACATGGAGCAGGTGTTTGAGCAGTGGCAGCAGTTTGAAGACAAACGCATCCGCTTTTTCAGAGAGCTGCTGCTGGAGGTGAAACAGCACCTGGACCTCTCGACCAATCACAGGTCAGAAAACACCCTCTCCTCTCATTTCGGTCAAAGAGGGAGAAGAAACGAGACCGATTTGTCGCAGCTCATGAATATCGGTGTGAGAGATTCTCACACATTTCGGGTGTCACCCAGATAATAATTTGTCTCCTGTATAATTTCTGTAGATTTCAGACAGTCTACCACACGCTGGAAGACACAATTTCTGCTACTGATGCTGAAGAGGATCTGAAATGGTTTCGGTCCAATCACGGCCCCGGAATGCCAATGAACTGGCCCCAGTTTGAGGTACCAGACCTTACATCAACACTAATAAAAGAATATTACAGAGGAGAGGAAATGGTACAGTTTTGATGGAGAATGATGGAGAAGGACCATTTGTTCTGAGTTTCCAAAAATGTTTTCATGCTTTTATTTTTTTAATTTGATTTTTATCCAGGGACTCTGAAAGGACAATATTTCCTGTTGTTTATATTATTATAACAATAACATAGACTAGTAGTGCTTATATATTATTTATTTAGGTAAATAATAATGAATTAAAGCCAATATTTAGGTGACTGCAGGTGGAGGGTTAAGAAAGGCCTCAATTCTACAATTTATAATACTGTAACACTGAGATAAATCTGAGATGTTCATTATTATGATGATGATTATTATTATTATTATTAGAATGTTGTTCTTTTTTCTTTAAATCTATTCTGTAACAAAATACACAAAAAGCTAAACATAGTGTAGAGATCAACAAAAAACCTCTAAACGAAGTCAAACACCACATCATATCTGCAAGCTACTCATTGGTTTTTTTCATGTAAGTTATTAAACTAATCCCCGATGTATGTCATGGCTACATTCACAAACTAACACTTTTGCAGCTCACAGCGTGAACACATCTTAGACTTTTAGGATTAGATTGTTTCGTCCGCATTAATCCTTGTTCCACACCTACTTCCCTTTCCATATGTTTGACAGAATTTGGACTGGTCCCATCCCCGCTCCTTTAAAAGATGGTCCATCGTAGTGAGTTTTGCATGGGAGGGTTGCTCTATCACAACAGCCCTTCGGGGGAGGTCTTTTTTTTCCCCACTAACAACACTCTCAGTCCTTAACTGCTTCCATGCCTGTGCGTGATTGAAGTGGTTGTTTGATCTAATAATGAAGCAGACATGCACGTTGTATATGAGTACATTACGTGGTTTTCCACAGCACGCCACATCTCCACTGTAGTCCACTCATGGAAATCTCCCTGTATTTGAGAACTACAAGATGTTAACATATTTTTTCCTGGATATCACAGTTATGTTCTACCACTAGTAACACTCTTGACTCTCTTCTGAACTCTCTTGAACTCTGACCTCTCAGTTGCCCCTGTCCCGGTAATAATTCTGTCCATGTGAACCCTGCAGTAAATCACATGAGGCCACTACAGCTGACGGTGTCCCACAGTTTCAGAGGTCATTAGCCTGAACAGAAGACCTTTGATGTTTAAAAGTTTAACAGGCCTTAAAAATCAGAGGGGTCAGACAAGCACTCAACCAATGTAATAACAAAAAGGAGGGGCATTAAAACAACTGTCTGAGTCTTGTTAATTCATTAAAAACACAAAATAGACCAGATTTAGGCATATTAAGATGCAATAAGAAAAACGAAATCACTAGGTCTTGTTTACTAAAATGAACAGAATAAAATTAACAAAGTTTGAGGAAAAGGTGTTTTGTTTAGCTGAATTACTAACATCCATTTACAAAAAGTGGTCTCTACTATGTCAGTGCTACCACCGTTCGATTTCTCTTTTGCCCCTGTCTCCATGGTTATCATGTGGTGGAGGGGAGATTCCTTGGTGCCTTTTCCTTAAAGAGGTGATGGATACTGTACAAAGTTTAGTTCTCAGTTTGCTGAATATACACAAATGCATGTACAGTTTTAAAACTCCAGAGTTAAGAAATGTTTTTTTTATTTTGAAGTGTGTGTGTATATTGCTGTGCACATGTCTCTGACGTGTTCTCCCACTGCTGGCTGTGAAGGCATGTTTTGTCCAACAAACAAGCTCATGAGTTATTCACTGAGCTTAATTTGACCTGTGTGTGTGTGTGTGCGTGTGTGTGTGTGTGTGTGTGTGTCCACCAGGACTGGTCCATAGACCTGAACCGGACCTTGAGCAGGCGAGAAAAGAAGAAGCCATCTGAGGGTGTCACACTGACAGGCATCAGTCAAACCGGGTCAGATCAGCCCGTTCAGCCTGTTAAGACCAGCAGCAGGTAGATATTTGATCACTCTCTGACTCACTGTTTCTGTCTATTACTAATGCACACACAGAAACGGAGCATCTGTTCCTAATGCACACACACTCACTCTCTCTGCTTTCCTAATCCAAACTGCCCACACCTGAGATATCCTCCAGTAAACCGCACATGGTGTCTTCCTTTTAAGGAATGCTTGTAAAATGTTGCATAAGGGAAGCTCCGGGAGTGACGTTTAGTTGTTCAGTTGTTTCTGTGGCAACGGTAAACATTGTGTTACAGATGGTTGGGAAAGCAGTCATTCCCAGGAGACTGGAGTCTGTTGGTGCATAGTTGAAACAGTGCCAGAAGCCATGTGGAAAAATATGGCTCTCACGTTTCAAAACATGTTTTAGCATTAATATTGGTACTGGAAAATTCAAAGAAAGACAGAATTAACAGGATTAAATAAAATTCATACATATACATTTTAGGACTTGAATACAATTCAAAAGCAATCCAAGCAGAGGGAACAAGTATATAATTTGCTGACTTGTTCAAGATTTAAACACAATGTTATCAGCCTAAGTCTGGAAGTCTCCCAGTACTGATATTAGCTGCAGAATTTATAAGGACAGATTAAACCTTCTAATGAATTGTAGTGGTATTAGACTGATTTGTCAAGGCTTGTAGCTGTTTTGTTGAGTGACCGTTTTTAATAACCTGATGTAATCTTTCTCGGACAAGATAGAATAATTATCTCTGAAGAGAAATCTGTCTCGGATGTTGTGGCAACAGCACCAAGGACATAACAGTGGCTCATGGAAACGACAACAAACAGCTGATTACTTTTAAAAAACTTTTTATGCACCCATTGTTGCAGTAAAAACATGTCACAGTGCTTTAAATTTGTGGAGGTTTGGTCTGGATTTCTCTGTGACCTCTACACAGTTGGACCGACTGCAGGAGCTGCTGCATTATGTGTTGAATTAAGTGTTTAACAGTTTAAGTGAGATTAGTTGTGATTTTCTGTGCCTTTGTCTTTGCAAAAACACTTCAGTTCACTCTTGAATTTTCTTTGCAGCTTTGTAATCACACTATCTTAATTCGATGTGCAGACACCTGCTCTCCGCTTATATCCAGACATCAATAACATGCAGTGCGTGTGCAGAACTCATAAGAGCATTAGAGGAGTGTGTAGAGGAGTCAACAAAGAGAATGTCAGGCACGGAAAGCATTTGACCTCTGGCCTTATGTGAGACTATCGTGACGGACTCTCCCCACCAGCATTTACAGAACATAGATTTCCTGTCATCTCCTTGATTGGAGACTTATGGATTGTGTGTGTGTCTATGTGTGTGCACTGAGGTATTTTGGATTCAGATCTGTCATTGTGTAGTCAACAGAGCATGAACTAAGGGCCAAAAGCAAACTTTATAGTGAACGTTGTTGACTTGTCCTTGTTTATATCCACTTATCTTTGCCCTTAATATCCCCTGTTTGTTATCTAAAGATTTAGTGAACGAGATTTGAAAATGCTAAAAAGTTAATAATCCCCGTACAAAATACAACAAAACATAAGGCATTTTTAATACCTGATTGTTAGTTACACATTCAGGTCTGTTTGTTATGTCTTGCCATCCAAAGTTACATTGTGTCAAACTCCCACTAGAGCAGTGTTTGATGTAATAACTCCTCATACTTAACTCGGAGAGCATGGTATGACTATGCAAACAAAGGCGTTCACATTTCTCCACTTTGCACTCTCAAGGGCTGACTGATAGCTACTGGTGTTCACAGTCCAATAAGTCTAAAAACAGGCAGTAGAAACCCCGTGTTTCCTCTGATACAGGTGGAGGGCTAGTCCTAGTTTTGTTCTTCAGTGCAGAAAGTGACAATGGCAGGAAGTACAGCTGCCCTCATGTGACTTCTTCAAAAGGAATTTGTATTAATTGTAGCAGTATAGCTTTGTATTAATTATAAAGGTGCATTGTCTGTTATTTTTCAAGGAAATAAGTTAAAATTATTTCATGGTGTCTTCATGTTTATAAACTTTGTGTTTTGTTTTTTTTTGTTTTTTTTGTTTACCAGTGTGTGAAATACAGTCAAAACTAAATGCTTTATGTCATATGTGCTGTCCTAATTGTGTATATGTACTGTATGTGCCGCCTCACATTATATTCATGTTTTAATGGATGAAATATCGAATCAAGCACTTAAACACTCTTAGTGTTGTTTGACTTGTCCACAGGTCATGTATGTGTCACAGGTTTGTCTTCACAAATGTATGTACATGTCAACCCATCTCTCACTGTGTCTCATGTCGTCAGCCTGACTGTGCCCACTAAAACAGCACCGGTGGGCTCAAACCCCTTTGAGGACGATGATGATGAGGAGGAGGAGGAGGAGGAGGAGGAGGAGATGTCCGTGGAGCAGCAGACTACAGTCAACCACATCAGTGTGAATAAAGAGGAAATAAAAACGTTGGTGAAAAGGAGAAAATACACTCTGCCCACCCGCAACCTTCTCGCCTTTTCTGTTTTTTTGTTTTCTGCCTGTTTCATGGGTCGCCGTTCATGCCTCGCCTCGTGCTGATTCTTTGTCTTTAATATTAGTTAATCTGCTTGTTCCTCTCTCCTCCCTCAGGTGCCAGGTTTTTGTGTTGCTCTGCATGGTCACTGGAATGGCACTGCACACAAGGCCAATGTGTGTCTGTCCTTCACTCTTAACAGTGCCGTGTCTCGCAAAAGTTCTAGTGTCATGGGATTTCTAGTATGTTTTTGTCTCACAGTCAGACCTGAATATTTTCATAATTAAACACATACAGTTCATATAAATCTATATCTGTTATCTTACAATGAATGGACCTAATCCTTCAAAATAAGTTTATATATAATGACATGAATGCAGTCCTTCTTTGTGTTTGACATGAATCAAATATTTACCTAATGTCAAAAAGGGAAAGAGCTGATAAAACCCAGTGTCAACAGTAGATTTACTACAAAAGACACTGAACAGGTCTGACTGTAAATCATTTTTGTGTGTGCTGGTGTGCATTTAATGTTGTTCAACTCTGCCTGAGAGGAAAAACTTCTCTTTGGTGTTTAAGTGGCTCCCTCTTCTGGCTGTGCAGGTTAAAGTCCAATCATGCATTTACAACCATGATTTTGTCTTGCTTGGTGTCGTGTTGCTTTGTTTTTGTGTTATGCTGTCTTTTTTTGCAATGCCTGACCTCATACATTGTGTGCACTCAACTTGACACTCTTTCTCTCAAAGTGGCATCAAAGCAAAAGGCTCGTCTTGCACCATTGATGTCATAAGTAGCATGTTTTCTTCTCATTTACACTGAACAGAATGTCTGTAAGATAAAGTAGACGGTTGCCAGTGGATTTTAGATTTGGGCTTTTAGTGTGTTTTCACTGTACTTTACTTGTGATGTTTTTTTTCTTGCTTTTCTAACTTTAAACTTTTGTTCCTGCTTATGCCTGGCATGTTGGATTGTCCCGTCAGTGTAAGAGACCCCGCAGTGCACATAGAATTACACCCTCATCCTAAGTGAGTGTTTTGTCTGTTTGTCCAGTGCTAGCAGTATGGAGAAGACTCCAGACTGGTCAGATGAAGACACTGGCGTTAACCCTTTCTCCACCAACGGCGATGGGAATCCATTTGAGGACGAGCCGGCTTCTCCGGTCGTATCTGTCGCTGTTCGAGCCCTCTATGACTATGAAGGACAGGAGCAGGATGAGCTGAGTTTCAAAGCAGGTGTGCAAGAGGAATTATATGTAGTAAATGGTAGAAGTAAACCAACATTGTGAAACAGCAGATGTGTTTTAATTCTGTCAGAACAGTAGTTGCATATCTGTCGTTATCTGGCCAACAGTTTTGCCTTACTTTAAAAAACATTCACTTAATATTTTCTATTTCAGGGGATGAGTTCACCAAGATCGGTGAAGAAGATGATCAGGGTTGGTGCAAAGGTCGGCTCAAGGATGGACAAATAGGCCTCTATCCTGCTAATTATGTGGAAGACATCCAGTAACAAAGAAAAAAATGTGAAGGCCTGGCCTGTTTTCAAGCCTTTGCTCCCTGTTGAAGACTGTGCAGGAGTGGGAGAAGGACAGATCAGAGAGGTTGCAGATTGTAAAAGGACCACTTGAGATATTGTCGCTTGTTACAGAATGACCCTCCATAGAAAATATGTACAAAAGTGGAAATTAACCACTTCCAGTATCGCTTGAAAAGTTTCCAGATGATTTCAAGTGAACATCTCCGAGAAAAAATGTTACTCAGAGCTACAAATGTCTTAGAATCTCATTCATGCTGTTACAAAAATAATAGATTTCTAATAGATAAGCTAAGACTCGATAAAATTTATTTGTGACTAAATGTATCATTTTTAAAATAAACACTGGGATGACAACTCATCTTGGAATGTTACATGCAGCCTTAAAATGCAAGCCACTGTGGATTCATTAAGGGAGATGATCATCTTTATAGCATCATTCTTCATTTTAAGTTACAACCATTTCTGCCTGTTAGAATCCAGTCCATAAATGTTTATTGTTAGAGCTAAAATCAGCCCTTGTGTTGCTATAATTGTTTCAGATTTAAGTTGGGTTTAAACTGCAATGTGTCATTCCTTTCAGGGTTTTGATTTTCTTTCTTTTCTTTTTTTTTTTTAATAAGGAATGATTAAGACCATTAGATATATATCCTGATATAGTCTTCATGTAGTTCACTTCACAGTGGGAAAGTTTATTCTCGTCACTAGAATTGAATGTATATTCACTGATTGTATAGTTCATTCACTGATGGTTCACTTTTGTCCCTCGTCAACAGCCTTCAAACCTTTCACACAAACGTCGTCTCTACTTTCTCTTACTTTTTTTTTTTCCATTCAACACTGAAACATTATCTCACTTGAAGCTCCATGTTTCGATTCTCTCATTTGTCAAATATCAACTTATGGGAGAATATTTTAACATTTTTAATATATAGAAAGGTAAGCAATAACACTTTGGCCAAGTATCCTGTTGCACACATGCGTGTAAATAGCCTTGATTAAACTTCCTGGAGCAAATTAAACATTGAGATCAGATGATACATAGTTGGAAGTTGATGATTGTTAATTTATGATGCCACAAGTGCTTTTGTCCTACTCTTGTTAGAATGCTGTGACTGAGAATCAGTTTGTACAATAATTGTTTTATGGCAAATATCCCTTGTTATTTTGTTATATTTGTAAATATGAAAATGTTTTCCTTTGCATAAGGACATACTCATTGCATTAATCAACAAATGTTATGTGAAAAGTTGCTATGAAGCTATGCCATGAATGGATATACCTGATTTCATAACTTTTAATACATATACTTTGATCATCAAGTATTTACTTAACCTGCCCTTTGGAGAGATAAACTGCATGCTTCTCACTTGTGCAAGCTTTAAATTCATGAATTGCATAATGTTTTGATAAAAATCTGATGCCTTCAACTGCAGCGGAGGAGGAAGATAAATTATGTTGTCTTTGAAAAAGGTGAGAAAACAAGTGTTTGCCATGTTTTCAGGGCTGTCGTCACGCGTGGCAACAGCTGTACTTGCACAGTTAGGTTTGTAAATGTTGTCCCACAACATAATAAACGAATTTAATGGAAAAATAGATTTTTTTTTCATTTGCTCTATCTGGGAAATACATTGTGTGCAAAAGTGTTAGGCCACCATTAGTTTTTTGTTTGGTCTTTGTCATTTATAGTGACAGCATTAAAAGCTAAAATTTCAGGGGGAAAAAAGCAGCTTCGACGGAAAATATACAAACAATATGAGATTTACTGCACTAATCTTCTGACGTATCCAGTCCAATCAAGACCAGTCACACGTTTCTTATTGTTTGGGCTATTTCCTGTGATCTATAAAAGGATTTATCGGACCAAACAGTCAAAGCTGACAATAAATTCTGCCAATATGCGGCGATTCTTGATAAATATTACGACTTTGGTAAAGGACCTACCACCAAACTACATTACCCAGTTAACCTCACTACAATAACATAACCACGGGTAAATTTCAGCCAATCAGAGCCGGACCATGACGTTGTCGGACTGACGTGTCGTATTCAGGTTATTATTGAGCTAAACACAGTGTTGTATTTCATGCTTATTTGGCCAACAGGTATTGCCGAGAGATTGAACAATGTCAGAGCCCAGCAAACACGACATTTCTGCTATTTTTAAGCGACTACGCGCCATCCCTACGAATAAGGTGAGTTTCACACAGCAGTCAGTTCACTCTCTTTAACGAGGAAGTCATCTGAACTAAATATTTGACACGTCGCACTTTGACATACGCCGTAACTGTCGTGAACTTGACAGTTTAAATAAAGATTACCTGAGGTGTCATGCTGTAAATACGTTGGTTTTGCTGAAGAGCTTGTACTTAGCGTCAGTAACCTCTAAAACTGCCCTAAAACACGGGAATTGTGTACAGACTTAGCAAGCGGCTGACAGCTTGGCTAGCTAACAAGCTAGCTACATTTTGACAGTTAACAGTTGTTTATTCAGGCGTAATTTTCATCTGCTTCCTCGTTGCTTTTGCTTCACCGGGAACATTTTAATACAGCGAATACTGTCACGATGGAAATGTGTTTTCTGTTACACTAATGTGCACTTAACATATAACTACTTTAACTGTGAATTGAGCGCACATCACTAACAGCTGTTTGATTTGAGCCTAAGGTTCATGGTTAGACATTTGTCTCTATCTGGCAAACAGACGCCACAGTGTAAGGTAGAAAGGTAGAAACCTTTACTGCCCATTAAAATGTTCACCTTAAATTCTTAACAGGACATTTTAATAAAGTTTTTTTGTGCTCTCTTTACTCTAGGTTTGCTTTGACTGCTCAGCTAAAAACCCCAGCTGGGCCAGCATCACCTATGGTGTGTTTCTATGTATAGATTGCTCTGGGACACACAGGTCTCTGGGGGTGCATCTGTCCTTCATCAGGTAAGAAATGCAGTAAGCAAAGGTCTCACATTTCTAATAGGCAAAACGCAAGAGCAATGGAGTCGAATAAATGCATGTAGCATCCATAAAATGTAATGCAGCAGCTGAGAAAAGTGGTGGAAAGGAGAATATCAAGTGAGTGGTAAAACAGGATTTCATTCTACAGACTGTGAAAATAAACTCTAAGCTCCATTGGCAGCCTCTGCTCTTGCACTCTTAGAAGGAATGTGTAGATAATGTTCACAAATTATGTGTAGTGCTCTAGTTTACCCATGCTGTGTCGATACTGAATAAAATTGTGTTGCAAGGGTTTTAGGTATGGTTTTTACCACAGTGTATGTAGATAACGGTATCACATGATGTGTTAATATTCCGTTCACATATATGTTCACAGATTTTGTGTTCACCTTCCTGACACATTCACTGTGTTAAAATTATTAACACAATGAATGTGTGTAAATTGACACAACAAATGACACAACAAATAAATCTCACCCACTGATGTGTAAAAATGTAATTTGGTTCAGTTTTAACACATTGTTTCAAAGAGTGTGTGTTTAGCCTTGTTAAATATTTGAAAACTTCTGCAGTCAAGCTACAGCTCCTTGGCTGAAGCAAAGCACTGTCCATTGCAGACATCTAATTATGACAACAAATTATTTAAAGGAGGATTTAGTTGCAGAAATGGAATAAAATATTGTTAAGTATCTTTTCATTAGTCTATATTCACCGAGTCTGTGCTTCTACAGTAGCTCAGAATGGACTTCATCTTCTCCTTATTCCTGCTTTATAGCATTAAGCCTCCAGGTGCATTACTATCACTGACTATGTTTGAGTGTGGACCATAATTATTATTCCCTTAACTAAAAAGCCCAGAACAGACAAACTCTGACAGTAAAAAAGGACCTTTTCTCATTTTACATGGCCTCTGTAGGAAAAGGAGAATGGGGCATTCAGTTAGTTGTAATCTGCAACTTCATTGCTAGATGTCAGTAAATATTACACACTGAACCTTTTGAAGATACTGAACCATAGAAAAAAATTAGAATTGGAAAAACATGATTTGTAAGGTTTTTATTATGAATAACAACCAGGACTCAGGTGTAAGGGAATATTGTCTTGAGGTGCCTCAGATGCATTTTGTGACTGTTGTCACATAATAACGTTGTTCAAATCCTAACCTTGTTGTGTTTCTCAGGTCCACTGAGCTGGATTCAAATTGGTCTTGGTTTCAATTAAGGTGTATGCAAGTGGGAGGCAATGCCAGTGCAGTGAGTACCTGAAAGCGAAATCTAATAAAGCTATGAGCATCTTCAAATAATAAACATAACTTCATCATTGCTGTCTGATTTTGTGTATTTTTAAACCTTCCTCTTTCAGATTGCTTTTTTCAATCAGCATGGTTGCACAGCCAGTGCTGCCAATGCCAAGTACAACAGCAGAGCTGCTCAGCTGTACAGAGAAAAGATAAAGACTTTAGCTACACAAGCCACCAGACGTCATGGCACTGAGGTAATGCACACGTTGGTTTAGTCTCTTAAAGCATCCTAAAATTGCAGGCTGATCTACAGAGTAAAAGCTGAGTCTACCTACCTACCACATTACACTGCACCGACCTGCATACTCCTTTGCTTATCGCTCTTTGTTGTAATCTATCTGTGCACTGATAGCGTTATCACTTTTACTGCTTCCCTTCTGTACAGTTGTGGCTTGACAGTCAGGCTCCTCTTTCTCCAACATCTCCAGGGGAAAAGCAGGTGGATTTCTTCAGTCTGCACACACAGGTATGGGAGAGTGCTTGAATTTATCCACACACTTGTTTATAATGTACACATTTACTTTTAATGGTGAATTCACTGTTTGTTTCTGGGCAATGGCAGTCTGATCCTGAAAATCTGAACATGGCCAAAATGAGTCTCAGCTCGTCCACATCAGAGAAGCCTTTCACTGCAGAAAAAGAGGAAGACAAAAATGGTATTCTGTGTTTCTGCTGAATAATGATCATAAAATACGAAATCAGACCAGTTCTGTTTATTTAAATACAGTTCACGTGGCTCATTATGTACTTTTAAATGACTGTTTTCAGGTAATCCAGAGGACGGTCCTAGTGTGGAAATGCTGAGTGTCTCTCCAAAAGCAAATCCAGGTTTGCTGTGCTTTACATAGCCAACATCCCATTTATTTTCATTCCTTATTTTTGTATCTCACCTAAGACAATTCTGTATAAAATGTAACTTTACTGCCCTTCACTCTTCTCAGAGCCATCCTCTCTTCTCAAGAAGAAGCCAGCTGCTGCCAAGAAAACAGTACGTACAAAAGTGCAACAATGTGTATTTGTGTTGGATAGAAGAGTGCATGTTCAGTGAGTTTTGTAAAATATTTCTGCTTGTAGTTGGCGTCTAAAAAAGGTGGTCTTGGGGCTCAGAAGGTTAGCAGCCAGAGTTTCTCAGAGCTGGAGAAGAAGGCTCAAGCTGCCGACAAACTCAGAGAGAGAGAAGAAAGTGCAGCTGGAGCCAAGAAGAATATTCACCCTGATGAATCCATGTGAGAGCACGTTATTTCTTTAATCATTATTCTTTTACGGGGTTGGGTGTTCTGTTGATTATCTCCTCAAGAGTAATTTTCCTTGTTGCTCAGCAGGAGGTGACTCTAAACCTCAAGTTCTATAATTATAATGTGACCTAATCACCACATGTGGCCCACTTGTTTCTCCCCTATGTTTGTTAATTTTTGAACTCACCTGCCTTCTTGCTTATCTCAGTGCTCCATCACTGCGACTGGCCTATAAAGATCTTGAGCAGCAGAGGAAACGAGAAGAGCAGAAGTTGAAGAATTTGGAGGGGAAGAAGAAAGAGCAGGCTGAGAGACTGGGCATGGGTCTGGGCATCAGGAGGTATATGTCTTGTGACTGATGAGATGAGTTGTTTCCATGAAATGTACAGTTATGCAGCAGTCACACATTATCTCTCCTTGTATCGTCATAACGGAATTTCTTGCTTGCCTTGCTCATCAATGTCTTCTCTCTTCCATGAAGTGGAGTCTCTCACTCTGTGACATCGGACATGCACCTCATCCAGCAGGAGAATCCACTGGGGACCAAGACTCACAAGAGTCGGAGATTCACTGAGGAAGATGATGATGAAGGCTCCTTCAGCTCAAGGTTAGATAAAAAATAATAGATTCAGCTACCTGTGATAAAATACTTGCACACAAGGAATGACTTTGAACTCCATATATCTTTAGGATCTTGTCCCGATTCGAGGATCAAACAGAATCTTCAGATAATTTCTCATCTCGGTGGGGTGATGGAAGCGACGGAGGAGGCTGGCTGAAAGAGAGCAAGAAACCAGAGCCAGACTTCTACATAACCTCCACTTTAACCTCCATGGACGACAGGTCAGAGAATGCTTGTTTTTACTTGTATACATCGAGTCTTTGCTTTGCTTTACACACTCTAAAACCTCTGCACAGCACACTGCAGCAGGAAAGTGTGATCACAGGAACAGATGTTTCACACATTGGAAGAGTTTTTCCCAGTTTTGTTAAGGTGTTGTGTGGTAGGAAACAACACTTTAATACCACAGACCAAGTAAATGTTTGGTTAGTTTTTTTGTTTTTTTTAATTGTGGTTAGAATAAGTTGCATTCAGTCATATTTTCCACACGCATGTCTCTGTAGATTTTAACAATTACTGCTTCGTGTTGACCTAGTTCTGATGGTCATTTCATGATTATTTAAATTTCTTTGTGTTTTTTCAGGCCCACATCCAGGAGGAAACCTGAAGCTGTACCAGTGTCGGATACAGGAGAAGCTCAGAGAAAGTTTGGAGGTGACGTCAAAGCCATTTCCTCTGACATGTACTTTGGAAAACAGGACAACTCTGAGGTATGTAATCACAACATGGACACAGACCTTTCTGCATATTTTATCTGTTGTGTTCAGCTTATTGTGTGATTATTTTTGTAGAAACCATTTTCCAGAAAAGTTGGGACATTTTCTAAAATACAATAAAAATGAAAATCTGTGTTTTGTTAATTAATCTGAACCTTTTAATTTTGGTTTTGACAATGGTGGGACAAAGCATGTGTACTGCTTTGTTACTTTCCTTTTTATTACCCTTTTTAATAGTTTGGGAACTGAGGACTTGAATTGTCGCACTTTTGCAAGTGGAATTTTTGCCCACTTTTGTTGTTTACAAGACTTCAGCTGCTCAACAATCTGTGGTGGCTTTTGTCTGACCGAAACAAAAAAATTAATTAGTCATTTTATTTTTTTATTGGATTTTAGAAAATGTCCAAACTTTTCTGGAAATGTTTTTTGTAGATTTCGTGTTCATATCAGTTGCTTATTGTACATATTTACACATTTATTGTTGAGTCACAGTGATGTAGAAATTACTGTCGTTGGAGTTTTTCTGTAATTGAAATATGTGTACTAAAACATTTAAGACATGTAATTGTCTCGGTTTTTTTTTTTTTTTTTTGTAGTATGAGGCTAAAACACGACTGGAGAGGTTTTCAGGGAGTTCCTCTATAAGTTCAGCAGATCTGTTTGACGATCCAAAGAAACCGACCGGTGAGGGAATGAACGATTTTGCAAAAAAAATGAATTTCTTAAACTCATAAATATAATGGATTAATCTCTGCCTTATCTGATGTTTTTCTGTGTTTTGTGTTTACAGCTAGTTCATACCGTCTGACCAGCGTTCTGCCCAGCGCTCCTGACATGACGCAGCTCAGACTCGGAGTGCGCTCAGTCGCAGGAAAACTGTCTGTGATGGCGAGCGGTGTAGTTAATACTATACAGGTCAGTAATAGACACACTGTGAAATAGGATTACACCCTTGTCTTGGTTGACAACCAGAAAAACCAGTTACTAAGATGTTTCATTCTTTATTTCAGGATCACTACAGTTCCTGAGTCTCCTGTTGGATTCAGTGTCTTCTGTAACCTTCCTCAGTTCAGCAGAGTCAGACGGCTTTGCCAGTGAGCGGTGGTTCCTCATGTGGGCAAAAGACAGATCAGTCAGTGCTGTCAGCTAATCTGCTCTATGGCGGCCTCAAATACTATCCCTAAATAAACTTGTATACACAGCTAATTTTTATTAGATAATGTATATATAGAGCAGTTCTTAAAATCAAGATGACTGAAGCACAATATTTTCAATGGAAATCCTTTCACCTTACAGGCATCTTGAAGGGAAATGTGTGTGTATAGTACAGTGGTTGGAGAATATTTAGTTTATTTCTTATTTTTGCTTTGAGGTCTTTGCATTTAAATATTTAGAAATATTGCACTTAGCCGTTTGGGAAGGTTTTTTTGTGTAATAGTGGTGTAATGAAGGAGGGACTGGCTTTTTGATTCCTTAAGGTGATTAGGTCAAAACCCAAGTGGTGGAAACAGTCCTGCTATAGGTAATGAATTGGGTTCCTGAGTCTTAATTCATCTCATGCGTTCTGTAATGTTGTCTTAAGTTTTTTCTTCTTATATTTTGCACATTTTGTATAAGTTTAGAAGTGTCCTGTTCCCAAAGTGCACTTACGTTTGCTCTTCCAGAGAAAAGGACCAAAACCTGACGAGGCCTTGGGAGCCACATTTATCTCAATTATATAATACAATGTTGGCCTCCATAAACATATAAGCTTCATTATTTTTGAAAAAAAAAATGTATAAAGCAGCTATCAAATTTACAGTAAAAAGTAATAAATGAATACTTATCGCACTAGATAACCCTGCATTATGTAGGTCAGTTGCACTGCAATGTGTTGCTTTGCTCAATACAGTTGCTTGGAATTAGACACCTTAAGACAATATAATCATGTTTTTTTTGCCTTTTATACTTTAACTGGGTTGAATTTGGACTGGTGTTTTTGGTTTAGAGTCTTGTAGCTGAGTTTTTAAGTAATTTGTCTTATCTCTGCTGTGAATTCCTTGGTTGTTCCCTCTGGTTTATTGTTTAATTTCACGCCTTAGAGTCTTGAAAGGTGTGGTGTAATCACATCCTCTTAAAATGTAAAGTTTGACGACAGCTTTAAAACCTTCAGAGGTCACTTTGTGTTGCTGTAATATACTGCCAGTCATAGTTAATTCCCTCAAATTTAACAAAGGCCGTAATGGGACACACATAGCATTGCAGTCGGCGCTATGTTGTGATTTGGATTTGACGTCAAAGCAATAGAAAAATGACTTGATATCTGTCGTGGCTTTGGTTTGAAGTGACTATGGCTTGTGCTCGAGCATTGGGTAAAAGTTTGCCATGATGCTAACGTCGCTACTTCAGATATACATTTGTGCAGAGCAAAGGGAGTAATATTTTTAATGCTCAGATGGGGCAGCTTAACATTACATTTATATACTGTTTATGCTCCTCAGGTGTTTGGTTCATGAAATATTAACAGTCAAACTGAGAGGTGTACATCCATCAATGACCAAATGTTTGTTTACTCCATCACTAAATGCCTTAGTCCAAAGATCTGTTCATCACATGCCCTAATGTTGCAATATTGCGTGAGTCATCCGGTTACCTGTTTGCACATTATTTGTAAAAATTGCACATGGCAGCTTTTGCTTGAATGTACTCTACTGAACCTTATGTTGACAATACGTCCATGTAGACAGACTGTCATTGATTTTCATAGTATTGTTTGTGTCTTCTGCTGTGTTGAATTTTGTTAAATGTTGTGTAGAAGATTAGCACCCTGTGTAATTTGCATGGCCTTTGCAGTTATTACGACCCGCTGAAATATATGGCTGCCACTCCCATCATTAAATAAAAATGGAATAGCAAAATAGTTCCATTAAATTGTGCATATTAGGTTATGAACTGCTACATACATACCATTTATAGGAAGCTACTGATAATCACATTTTGACAATTTTGACACTCAAAATGTAGTTTTTTTGAAACATGCCAAATAAATGGCTTATCTAAGCTCTCTTGTTCTCATGTTTTTTTTGTTTTTTTTTTATTCAGTCATTGTTTCTTTACAGTCCTAGATGTTCAGATGTGTTGTAGTCCGAAACCTGGGTTCTGTTTGGTCAAGATATTAAATGTAAAATCGTATAAAACGACCACAATAATTGACAGATTTTCTTAATTGTCACGGCTTAATTTTCGCCCAATCGACGCCTTGTTTAATGTAATAACTGTTTCGGCTTCTTCAACCCAACACTGACCCAACACGGTCAAATTCTGCAAACACTGGCAACCGCTTACGTGGCTGGGCGATGCGTTTGGGTGCTTCCTGTGATGTCGGGACCGCGGAGGTTCCGCCCTGAGCTCAGTTACCTTCACTAAATAGGGTAAACGAAAGCTGTTCTTCCTCTAATGCATTTATCTCGTATGTTAAAATAATACATCGACTCCGCGACTATTTGCATTATTTGTGATGTACAGCTGATGCAATAATCTGCTATTAATATTATTTACTAACTTTTAAGCAGCACGTGAAGGCATCATTTTCCTAGGGAACAGGAGAAGGAGAAGGATCGCTAATGCGACACGTTTTTAACGGTAACGTAAAGGACTTCAGACGGATGCATTTCGTATTACTTTACGACACTGCATTATGAACTTATTAGTGAAGGAAGTGACTTATTTTACTCTGCGACGGCGTAACGTGTAGGTCGTTGGACCTTTCCTAGGCGGCCTGTTGAATTTCTTCCTTGTCAAAGTTTGTGCCAAAGTGCTAAAATGCCTAATGAAGTCAAGCAGAGGAAAAAAACTCAGGCACAGAAGCAAAGTGATGAACCGTCCGAAACTTCTTCGGCGGCAAATGGCAAAGATGAAACGCAGAAAGTGAAGACGGACGGAAACCTAACAGGACCAAATAAAACGTCTTCAAGTCTGGACTTTAAAGGCATATTGTGCCTGTTGTCGCTTGCGGCGTGCGGAGCTCTGAGTTGGTGAGTCAGTCTACTACTTCAACTAATGTGCTAAGTTGTTGTGGTGTTGTCTTCAAGTAAAGCGTGTCTCTCTGGGTTTCAGGATGGTCCTGCAGCAGAATGAGAGGTTTTCTGAAATTGAAGAAAAGTACAGAGTCTTACATGGAAAGACTTCAAGTCTGTTCGACATGGAGGAAGAAGTCCTCAAGGTTTCTAAAAAGGTACGTTTGATTTATAGTGAGTACAACAGTAGCAGCCTTCAGGGATGGGAGTTTAAAGGGCCAGTTCACCCAGTTTACAAAAAACACAAGCTGAGAACAAATAGTTTCTTGCATCCTTTCATCTGTGACTCATTTTTACAGTTCACTTTGTGTTGTGTTTATGCATGCTTTTTGTTTTAGACCATAAACGCTGTATATGAATGAATGTTGAAGATCGTAGAGCTCCCACAGAAACAGCACTCCTGTTTTGTGTTGCGGCTGCAGCTTGCTGCTTCGGAGGATGATCTACAGGAGGCCCTCTCCACTGTCTCCTTGGCAACAAGACTCCAACAGGACATCTCCACCCTTCACGCTGCTGTCATGGCGATGCAGGCTGATGAGAACTCTGCCTCCCGTGACCTGCAGACGGTCAACGCCCACTTCCTCAACGTGACAGAGACGTGGCAGGAGCGCCTGGCGGCCATCAACTCCGATTTGACCGCCCTGAAGGCCGAGTCCCGGGAGGCTCATGCCGGAGCTACAGAGAAGGTGAACGAGGCTGAGCGGAGGGCTCGGTTGCTGGCAGAGAGGCTAGAGGAGCTGGAGGACAGCACAAAGAGGAACGCCCGTGCTCTGGAGCGCACAGAGGAAGATGACGCAAAGCGAGCTCAGGATCAGCTGGATTGGAACACCAAGCAGATCCACAAGCTGGAGGAGCAGATCGGTGGCCTGACCCGGAGGGAGGCAGAACTCAGCTCGCAGCTCCAGGAGCATATCCCCAGAGCGCAGGAGTGTGAAGAGCACCTCCCACAGGTGGAGGAAGCGGTGCGCTCCATCCTGAGGTTGGGTGGAGATCTGAGTGGGGCAGAAAAAAGGCTGGAAGAAGTGACATTACAGGTGTTTGGGACTGAGGACAGCATGTTGAAAACGCTCACTGAAATCGTCGAGATTAAGCAGGAGCTGGACACGCTGCAGGCTCAAAACAGCATCCTCAAGATGAAGAATGAGTTGTCAGTAGTCAAAGAAGCGGTCCGTGAACTCACCATGGTGTTAAGGGAAAATAGGGTTGACAGCCAAAGTGACTCAGACACTATGGAGGAAGAGGAATGGAGAAATGAAGAAGATGAGGAGGAGGAGTGGGAAACGGATGAGCCGTTTCATCTTCCTGCTAACGACCTCACACAATGATGTGACTGTTTTTTGTGTTTTTTTTTAAAAAGGAATAGCTCTGTCTTAGTATTTGTTCTATTGTTGTCTAACATTCATGTCATAAAAGTCTCACCCTTTATTTCTGTAATACTATATTTTGCTGGATTTTTCCACACACTCAGGCTTACGTGCACTGGTACAATCAAAAATATATTTAAATGACTTTGTTACGGTTGAGTGAGTCTTAAAGTGTTACATTGCATTTTTAGAAAACTTGCCTTGTCATTGCTTTAGCAGTCGAGCCAGCCATTTGCACTGAAACAGTATTTTAAGTCAGCTGTCACTCCTTCTACTATATGTCCGTAGGTGTTGTCTTGGATCCGGTTCAGGGGACTGTATTCTGTTTAGTCTGTTTAAAGCATGCCAGTCAGTTAATAAAATGACTTTTTTTGTCAAAAGGTCTGACTTGTATGGATTGTTTTGTTCTCCTGTCTAATTGTCTTGTGTAATAACTTGTTTCTTTCATGGTTAAATTCCCTTTTATGAACAGCATAAAAGGGTACTGACCTAAAATTATATATTGTAAAGTATGATTTTAAAAACTTCCACAGACACCTACAACCTACAGATTTTTCACCTTTACCGTATGAACTCTCTGTCCTGTTTCAGTGTGAGAGTGTCCAGCTGATGCTGGAGGGTCTTGGTGGTCAGAAAGGAGCCCTGCAGCCTCAGCTGAAGGCTTTGGAGCAGGATGTCACCCAGCTGAAGGACTGGGCCTCTGGGCTGACTGAGAAACGAGCTCAGCTCCAAGCCAGCCTGGCAGCACTGAGAAACGCCGTGGGGCAGATTGAAGAGCGCACTTCTGCTATCACAAAGGACTTTACTAACAAGGTATAGCAAATGTTTTGTTGAATATTTCACTTTTGTAGTGAATGAGCAGGACAAGAGGGTCCTTGTAAGGGGTTTGTCCTATGCCTTTGAATCCAGATGCAGAAACAAAATTCTCCCATGGGCATAATATTTTACAATTCAGAAGTTTGTCCCTTTGTTCTTCTGACACAAAACCACCAGAGTTTCTCTGTTTCTGTTTGTTGTTACCCATTAGGTGGCATCAGTGAGGACAGATGTGCGCAGGATGGACGGCCTGAAGTCTGAGCTGGAGACTCTGCTGACTCAGGTTGAGGAGCTTGAAGACAAGACAGCTCAGGTTGAGCGCAGTATGGTCAAACGCATTGGGGATGTGCTGGCCAGCAGCATAGACCGAGTCTCCAATCTCCGTGCTTCATCTGAACGCAACGCACAGGCCATAGAGCAGGTCCGCCGCCGCATCCCTGAGCTCGCTGCTGCTGACACGCAGATCTCAGAGCATTTGAAGGAGCTAGAGAGCGGTAGAGCCCGGCTGATAAAAACAGTGACATTTGCAAGTGACCTTAAACCAAAGGTTGCTGCCATTAAGAGGGACTTTGGGGCTTTTGAGCCTCAGCTGTCAGACCTGACTCTGCGAATAGGGCGACTAGCGGAGGATCTCACCACAAGAGAACAAGAGATCGCTGAGCTTCGACAGACACTGGCAAACCTCACTGAAGTAGAGGGTGATTTAGGTGTTACAACTAAACAAGTTAGTGAAATAGCTGATATGTCTGATATTGGAGAGATAAACAAGCCATCATAAGCAACACAACCTCAGACAAGTGGAGACTAATCATATTCTGATGTTTTTTCGTGTTATTTTGATTTTGGTTAGTGATCATACTGCTGTTTAAAGGTTAACTGAAATAAATATAAACATTTGTTTACCATGGTAACTCTGACTGTCTAAACAGGCTTCAAGCACAAAGCCGATGTGACCAATCTGGGAGCCTGTCTGTCTGCATTTCTGAGAGAACATGAAAATGAAGTTTTCTTGTGGTTAAGCCAGTTCATGCTAAAAGATCTTTGCCTTTTATGGCACCTGTCAAGTCACAGGTACATTATGAAACTGCGACTGGTTCTTTGTTCATTTGATTGTATCAGGAAAATTTAAGTATGCTGGAAGGTATTTAATATTGACATATAATTGGCTAGAAATGTTACCAGTAGTCCCAACACAAATGCTTAGCAATCAGTGGTGTGATAGTGAAACATCTTCAAAGCACCACTTAAAATAAATCCATTCTCCCCTTCTAAATAATTAAATAGACTTACACTTTGCACCCTTTCAACCACTTTCTCATTCATACGTTGTACCACAGATCCTGTCATAGTTTTTCATTGATGTTACCAGACTTGAATTTCCACTTAAACAGAAGAATGCACCAGGAATGTTTCTATGCCTCTGCAACACCCACTAAATTAGCTAGTATTCTGGAAATGTTTATTAGTATCCAGATGCCCTCGCGTAAAACATAACTTTGAAGAAGTGTTGTGTTGAAATGGCCCTACAGCCACATTCTCCTGTGTTCAACAAGGAAGCACGTTTCAGAAGAACATCTGGAAGAGTACACTTCCAAAGAGAAAATTACTTGTTGGGAGATGAAAGAGCTGAACATGTTCAGTCACTTTAAAGTGTGTTGCACAATAAGGTCATTTGTTTAACAAATTTATTAGACCACCACCCAATGTAAGGTTTATGCCACAGCTGCCCTAAATTAACAGCATTGGTAATGAACAAAATCATGTTTT
>JAPQRN010000005.1:13014652-13037327 GCA_037367275.1 Coranthus polyacanthus | reverse complement strand
TCGAGAGCTCAGTGAAAATGAAAGAGTCTGCATTAAAGCACTTCATGATGCTGGTATGTTTTTCTCATTTTTATGACAGGGGGTCTAATAAATGTGTTAAGCGCTGTATATATAGTGTTAATTTGAATAGATTAAACTTAATGAAAGCAGTTCCTACAATTTGTATTTAAAGAAATTACACTCCGAAAAATATGTTATGCAACTGAGGTGGAATTCTTAGCCGCTGGGTGTTTTGACACCTATCATTAAGTGCACGCTTTTATTCCCACCCATACAATAAAATGTCTCGTGTAGTAACAGCAAAAGCCACTAGAATAAAGCAATAAATCATGAATTCCTTCATACACTAAGTTTCATAGACTTTGCAGCTGTGTATGCACATTGGGAAATAAGTTCACAACTTTGGGTCGACAGAGTTTTTATTGTAAAAAAGACAAAAGAGTAAACAATGGAGTGCTCAAAAGGAGCTTATTGCATTTTGTTTTTAAAAGACCGCCATGACACAGAAAAGTAAAAAAAAAAACAACATCTTTGAAATAAAACTACAGTGCAGAATGAGTGTGGATTTGAATTCACAGATCAGCAGTCCAGCTCAGCTCCCCTCTCTCTTGACCCAACCCTCACATTCGCTTCTTTTCTACTTAAAATGTGCAACATCGTTACATTAACCATGAAGTACTGAGAAACACCTCGAGTAGGTCCTGGTCACCCATTTGGACTCATTACTGTCCATGCTGTTGGATGTTTTGGTAATGTGATGTTACATTGTTAGCTAAAGCACCCTATTTCCCCTTCTTCTTTGGGGTTGTGGATAAGCCTGCTAGTGTCTGTGTGGTATCCTGCAGGGCTTTCTGAAGCGCAGAAATAGCTTGTTCGTGGCCTTCTAGCTTAGCTGCTTTGCCTTCCAAGCCAGCTACCATGCTCTGTAAGCTCTCCAGCTGACCTGGCTTCACGCTGCCTGCACTGCTGTCCTCCAGAGAGGTCAGCCTTTTCTCCAAGTCCTCCACCTGATTGCCCAGGCTGGAGTCCTTGGAAACTAATTTGGCTTGGGCACCGGTAAGAACAGCCAGGTTGGACTGAAGCTCCTCCAGATTACTCCTAAGTGCATCCATCTCATGCTCCAAGCCAGTTTTGGCTTTATCTGCAGCCTGTCCTTGTGCAGAAAGAGTGCTTTCATGGGTGTCATACTTGGCCAGCAGGGACTCCACTTTAGCAGTGATGTCTGCTAGTGATGTGGACAGTGAATCCCTGCTCTCCTCTGATGTTTTAACTCTGACTTCCAGGTCTTCTGACCTTTTCTGGGCTTCAGCAGTTGCTTCATCCAACTGTTTCTCCACTTTATGAACAGAATCAGTAGCCTGCGCCACCCCGCTTTCCAGTGTTGTGGTTTTGTCCTTTAAAGCCTGGACATCAGTCTCTGCTGCAGAGAGAGATTGCCTCAGGCTCCCAATATTCTCTTGCACCACTGTCCTAACTGTCTCAATTTCTGTTGACAGTGAGGCCACTTCCTGGTTGCGGGTCTGGAGCTCTTCCCTAACTGCACCTATCTGCTCCCTGAGTGAATCGACTGAAGCATCAGCTGCCTCCTTGGTTGTTCTGATTTCAGCTACAGTGTCAACAATGGCAGAGATTTCCTGTTTGATCAGTGTGGGGTCTTCCAGATCGCCTAGACGGGCCTTGAGATCTGCCAGCTGGCTCTGCGCCTCTCCCTGAGCTTCAGTAAACTCGGCGACGCTGGCTGTGATCGACTGACTCACCTCAGCCAGGCGCTCCTCCACAGTCTTCTCCAAGGAGGAGAAGTCCTTCTCACGAGCCTCCTTCACCTCGGCGATGCCCTGAGAAAGGTCCCTGAGTAGATCGTTTTGGAGCTTATGAAGGGCCTCCTCCACCTTCCTGGTCTCCACCTCTCCCTTCTTCATCCGACTGATGGCCCCCTCCATCTCCACCCGTGTGATGCCCAGTGATGACTCCAGCCCATCCACAACACTCCTCAGAGACTCCACCTGTACAACAAGACAGGAAGAGTGGAGCTCTTTAAACCTTTTCTCCCAATTTAACATCTCATCCATATGACTAATGCATATCTTTATATTATATTTCAGTCAAATTCAATAACTCTAAGGAGCCTATTTTTGACAAAACAAACTAAAGATTCACTTTCTATACACGTTTCATGATTGAAGCAAAGGGAGTTGCTTCGGCTGACATGGAAATGGTTCAGTCAAATGATGATAAAAAGCATTAGTGTCTCAAAGCTACAGAATAAAGCCTGTAAAAACCTTGAATCATTTTTACTATGCTTAAGGTCAAGAATGAACCTGAATGCTCATGTTTGCAACTTGCCCAGAAACACAATGATATTGAAAACACACTCACACATACAGCAAAGGTCATGATTAAATATAATATATTGTATAGTATGTTTGGTATGTAACAGTTCCATTATAATCAGTACATTACTGAATACTCGTAGAACTACAGATGTAGACTGAGATCCCACCCAGAGCATATTGTCACAGCAAAAATGTCACCTATAGGAGTTGTTGGGACATCACGAGAACAGATGAGTCATCACATTACTGATGTTAAGGGTGCGCATACAGTATATGAAGCAGGACATACTGCATATCTTTTAGATTCAATTCAATTTACTTTTATTTATATGGCACCAATCACAATAGAGATTGAAACTGTGAAGAGAATAAACCCAGTAAATCCTTCAAGAGCAAGCCCAGGGCGACAGGGAGGGAGGAAAAACTTATTTTACAGATTGCAATAAACCACACTTGTTCTTTCTCGTGAAAACGTATGCAGTTCGTCAAACGAACGGAGGAAGGGTCTTCCTCTGGTGATAGACCGTGTCAGGTCATCTTATCTGCCCTTTCCAGCTCCTCAACGTCAAGCAACGGCTTATATCAACGTATGGCTTTGTGTAAAAGTCCCAACAAAAAGATGAAAACCTTTTTGTATTTGGTCTTGAATAAGGTAGAAGGAGACACCGATGTTCTACTTTGTTCAACATAAGCATTCTATATGCACCCAACCCCCCACAGTACACCAAGTACAAAAACTATATATGGACACTTATGTAACGGTACAAAAGTAACTTTCAATAACGCACCTATACATTTCATTTAAGATTTTTGAAAATGTCTCAGACTCATTGCTTTTGTCATTCAATCTGCATTCGGTGCTTCTTCTTCTTCTCTTTGCACATCACTGCCTACCTGTTGAGCGACACTCTCCATTTTACTCTTGAGCTCTGCGTTCTGCCGTGCGCTCTCCTCATGTTTGGCGCTGGTCTGGCGGATTTCTTCCATAACTTGCTGTAAATGAAAAGCAGCGAACCCTGCAGCCCCTATTAAAGCAATATAAAACACAGCGGACACAACGAGCCCGAGACAGCTCCCTGACCGCGGCCCCTGAGGTCCGGAGCCACTGACCCCGTTGCTGGTGCTCTTCTGGCTTTTCTTGGACGCGTCATCTTGGCTGGACGTCTGGCTCTTCTCGCCCGAGCTGTTCTTATGTCTGTTTTTCGCAGTCATGATTAGTGGGAGCTCGGTAGGATCTGACTGTGTGACAGTGCCGCCGCTGGTTTTGCAGTCGTGGATGGAGAGTGTTTCCAGTCCAGGCCCACTGGACCAGCAGCGTATCAGTGAGCGCGTCGTGTCTTTCTCGAGGCTTTTTTGCGCTGAGGTATGCGGATGGGGGCAGTCCCGTGCTCACATCAACCTCATAAAACACCAGGGAAACAATGAATGACTTCTACTCCAGCTTACGCCAGGAAGAGTGCCTATGTTTTTTATATGACTGTATTTTAAACTACACCAACCCCTCACAAACTCATCATACACTCGCTTTAATATTTCAGGCGCAGCAGCAGTGAGTGTTACCAAAGAGTGTTTCAGGGACCTCCAGAAAGCCTTTGTCTCATAAAGCAGGTATATGAACAAGGAAAGTTAAAGTTAGAGAAGTACTTTGACTCTTTTTTTTTAACACACGTATTCCCATAGCCTATGGTGTTAAAACACTCGCTGCAAACTGATGTAAACTTTCTACAGACGCTTCCGAGTGAAACATGGTAATACAGGGAGGATCGTTCTCTTCCCTGCGATGGTTTGCTCCTCCTTTCATACGTGGCAGCTGTAGTCGTTTCACTCCTTACATTTTAGGATCACATTCTCTCCGCAAAAAGACACATCAGCTGAAGCCACAGCATTTATCTTTCTATCGAAAGAACCAGTCAAAGTTATTTTAGTATCTGCATTTCTTCCAGTATAAATATATATATGCATCCTAACGTTGTTTGTACAAAGTGGCTTGATACAAATAGGCTGCTTTTTTCCACTCAACCAATAAAACGTTTTTCTTCTTGCGAAAAAAAAAAAAAAAAAAATCCCACAGCGTAGTCAGATCAGACGACAGCGTGTTATGCATTGGATTCACATTATATTGTTGTTTTATTAAATTAATTAGATTATCACATTAATTATAAGATATTGTTATTATTGGCTTTGTGGGTTTGTCGTCATTGTGTATCCTTTAGTTAGTGTGTAGTTTGATACAAGGAAGTAAATGTGACAGAAAAGTCAAGCAATTTGTTCAAGAGATATGGATGAATGCATCCATGCCTTAACACTAGATGTCACTAAAAGTGCGCTTTATGCTGAGAGTTAACACTAAGAAATAACCACCACTGTCACTGTACCTATTGACAAATCTGTACAGTTTCATAAAATACTATTCCATATCAGAACTATAAATTTGTTTAAAACAACGTCTTTGAAATAATAGCACATCATTTATCATTTCGCCCAAACAACTTTATTTATACAAAATGTGGGCTAATAACCAAAGAATAATAAAACAATTGAAAATAGAAAAGGAAGAAGAAGTTAATTGAATAAATATGTTTTTATATAAGACTAAAAGTGCAGTCTTAAAATAGGTTGATTAGTTTCATCTGTTTTATGAAAAAGCAAAACAAACGTAGGAACATTTGAGATATAAAGGATAATATATTCCTCACATTTCTCTTTCTTTAACTAAAAGCGTTGTTGTTGAAGAGCGCCTTTTTGTATCCTTACACATAAATTACCCCAACACTGTGAATTCCATTGAGGTCACTTACGGAGGACTTGAACACCCACTACAGTTGTTGTGTTTCCCAGCGGACAGTGAATGCAGCATGTGTCCCCGCCCAGACGCCGTGACAACAGACGCTCTTCCTCCGACGCGTTGTCCAGGTGTTCGGTCGGTGTATGATATCGCAGAGATCTGGACCGTTTTGGAGCTTTAACAGTGTATCTGCATGAGATGGCCTAACGGGATACGCTTTGTCTCCGAGCCCGGCTGTCACTGGGACGTTTGAAATGCCGTCTTCTCCCCTGGCTGCCTCATCTCCCGCATTATGAAGCGGGAACATCGTTAAAATGAAGACTGACACGGGGATGAGAATTTGAACTGTGTGTTTATACCTCGAGTGGGAAAAGCTAGCGGTTAAGGCTAGCCCGTTAGCCTGACAGCTCAGTCACCCGGCGGCCGCTCGGAAATCGAAACAGTGCAGCCATGGCCGGGCTTATCAAGAAGCAGATCCTGAAGCATCTGTCCAGGTCAGTCCGGAGCGGCACTTGGTGAACGTTAGCCGGGCAGAGAGGGGGCAGAAAAAGACGGAGACACTCAGCTGTCAAACACACACGTTAGCTAGCCATCACTAACATACATCTATATTTACATTTGAGACAGATTCCCGGCATCATTGTATCTGGGTGTAGACAGAAATGCTTCCTTTTGTGGTTCAGCTAGTGATCCCACATCCACTGTGTCTCTCAGACTGTCAGTTTTCAGCTGATATGGACCTCACTGACCTGACGTGGCTGCTCAGCTAACCCGCTAGCATCGCTGTTAGCTGCTGAAGGGCTTAACCCTCCTTCCTCCACTCCGCTACGGCAGGTTGAACCAGTTCAGTGGTTGAGTCAGATTGTCTAAAACAACAATTTCAACCTTTCTTTGAAACCAAAACTATCCTTCAATTACCGCTAACTAATAGACAGCCAGGCTGCAATATAGTAATTAATAATGTCCACACCAATAACGGGGTAATTGAGTGCAGGGTTAGCACGGGCTTGCGCAAGGGCAATTTAGCGTGGTCTGTTTACTTAAACCCCGGTCAGCTCTTCTTACTGGTAGAGATTTATATTGACAATGTGAACCCTGAACACCCACGACAAACAGCGCAAAACCGTTTAGAAATGGCAGTGTGTTGTACTGTGGCTAAAATCAAACACCTTCAGCAGCTTCTTATATCACCTCTAAACTCAGTTTCACCTAATTTCTACCTCTGTAGAAACAAATGTGAGGTCTGTTTTCCGCACTGCCGCCTGCTGTGGCGCCCCGTCTATTTTTTAATGTCTATTACAGGCAGCAGGCAGCTCTACCCGCTTTATATGCATTATTTATCGTTTTCCACTGTCCCCCAAGGGACTTTCAATGGACTACTTCCTTGTTTTGTTCCAGGGGGAGGACATCAAACATGCAGCTACTTTTTCACTCCCATGTGTTAAACCTCTGTTGACCTTTAAGTGAACACATTTCTACCTTGAACTATTTATTCAATCTATTAAGAGTTTCCTGAGCAAAAATGATGCTCAAGCAGTGGACTAATCGATAAAGTGAAGAATACGACGTGTAGTATAAAAAAATAAAATAATAATAATAAAAATAAATAAATAACAGCAGTCACGTTTACAGAGCAGGTCATAAATGATTTATTCATCAGTATGCAGATGGACCAGGTTGTGTTTCTGAAAAGAATATGCACAAGGACGATTGTGCTTAGTCAGAAGTCTTTTACGATGACAGTTCTTGAATGGAAGTTGGTTAATACCTTAATGGTGTTTGGGGTTGCTTTGCCCTTCATACACTGACACAATGCCACAACCAAGATTTGGATTGTCTGCAGCACACAGCCTATGGGTGGCATGTCCTTCATTGTACTCTGAGTTGTGCACTTGTGTGTGTGGAAGCAACACTAGTGTGTCTGCACACGATTGTGCATGCCCTAAGCAGCATTAGGATCAACACCGACAGGAAATGACTGGAAGACCAGTGATGTCATCTGTCTATGGGCTCGTCATCTGATCTTCTTTGTCCCGTTTCGATTGGCCCTGAGTGGAAGCCGACCCGCCTGAAAGACGGCCAATCCTGCCTCGGTCATTGCTGTGACGTTGCTATAAAAGTGCTGATGTCAGAATGCCAAAGCAGCTTCACCGTATACAGTACACTCAACTGTACGAGTACAGGTATACTACAGTATACTCCACTGTGAGTACAGATACTACGTACTGTGGTTATGGATGCTGTGTTTGCTCAGTTGCAGCCTTGTGCTACTTCATCAGCATCAGCCAGGAATAGCACGATTATTCATACAGGCTGTAGATGTGCTTTGAGCTACAGGTTATGTTGTGGGTGTCAACATAACAGCTCAGCCTCTTTGAAACACTGTTGCAGAGGACAAACGTCTGTCCAGTCAGTTAGAGCGACACAGCACCACATTTTTACCCTTAACCGACTCACAAATCTGCAGTGGCTCTTCCTCCTCTGGTCGTGACAAGTGCATTGAGGCATACATGACATATTAAAGTAGTTGAGAGGGCCTTTTTGAACAGTGGAGCCGTTAGAGGAAACCCTCTGTGTCTTAAGTGATTTTCCGAGTGTGAACATGCAAATTTGGAGCTACACAGCTGAGCCGCTGGTGTGCATGTGTTCGGTGTTTGTCACAGAAGAGCATATCGATGAAGTGTTTTACAGAACCGCACACTCAGGTACCCCCGGGGTGAGTTTATGTCAAAGTGTGTTTGTGTACATAATACACAGGTTTAGATATCGACACGACCCTGGACTGAAGCCAGAAAGATCCTATTACACTCACACACACACAAATGTAAAAGGACAAAGAGAAATACAGCCAAACACCGCCTGTCACATTCTCCCAGAAGATAAAGAAAGAGACCGTGACAGAGACAGTGCATCACCAGACGGACTTAGACTTGGTAGACTTTGTAGGTCCTGTCTTTCTCCCTCGTACCTAGCAGTCCTCGTTCCTACTTCTTTCCTTCCTTGAAAGAGGAAACCTTATGTGGCATCCTCCCATCTATCCTTCCTTCCTTCTTGGAAAAAGCATGACACCCACTTTATCTTAGATTTTTATCTTATCTTGACACTTAATAATTGTATTGAAAAAGCTATTTCTGAGCTTGTATTTGGATCACTTTTAGCTTGATGGCAAAAAATTATTTTGTTCTGCCACAATTTAAATCATGTCTGATAATGTCAGTCCTTTCTGATAGTCATTCTGATATCAAAAAAGTACATTTTTCCTTTGAAGTGACCCTTTCCCTTCCATAACATTGAGATTACATAGTAAATGACTGCATTTTAATGTGAACTTGAAGGCAAGCATAGAGTCGCAGGGTGATTCTTGAGACTCTTGTTGTGTGTCGATAGACTTAACACATGGATGGGCCCCTAAGAATGAAAAGATTATCACTAGCTTCTAATGCTGTGGGTTCATGGACTTGGAGATTAGGCTTATTGCCAGACTGGTATGTGAGGTTGATTTTGGAGTTCAGTCAGGACATTATAGGAGATTTAATACCCTGGTTCATCATCTCTCCATTCCTCTTGTGAGCTTAAGGGTTTGTAACTCCGTCTTATGAATGTGCTATCCAGCATGCATTGATGCTCTTCCTTCAGTTGCGGTTCAGTGTGAGAGATGGGTCCTTTATATTGCTGTGTTTGTCACCATGAACGCGACTCTTTCCGTCCTGCATCGGCTGCTGATGATGCACCACGGTGATGAACTCCACTATTCCCAGCGTTATCGCTCAGTGCTGGTGCGAAGGCTATTATGGCATGAGTCATGACTGTGGGTGTCTCATTGCTCTGCAGCTGTGAAGTATGTGTCTGTGTGTGTGCTGAATATCTAGTGGTGTGTGTGTTTTTTATATATGCAAGGGAGAGTGACATTTGGCATCCTGTGCTTTGTAACCAGGGTCTGGCTTGGTTTCTCCTTCACACTAACCTTTTCCTCGTCTCCACTGTGCAATGAATATTCCGCTCCCGGGGCCGTCGCTGCCACGACAAACTCACTTCACTTTGACAGGTTTCTTACATGTTGTTGCATTGTTGAGATGTTTGGAGGTGTTCTGTTCTGTTGGAGTTTGCGTATGTGTTTAGGTATGCTTGTGTGTGTGTCTTTGCAGTATATTGCTGTATGTCTCATGGAAAATAATTCATGTCATCCCTGCTGTAATCAGTAAGATGCCACAATTTTTAAAAATGGCTTTTCTTGTAGGACTGCCCAATGTATGTTACAAACCCTTTGATATCTCAATTCTCCTGCTTTGTTTCTTTACAAAGGTAAAGAGCTTTTTTATCAACATGCCAATATTTTTTGTAGATATTTCTTGGCATATATGCTGTTACTGTTGGCACTAAAGTATTATGTTTCACATATAAATATCTAACACAGCACTGGTGCTTTTAACTAATTAAATAAGCGATTAACAGACAGATTATTTTCTGGATAAATTGCTGAATGGTATGGTGTTTAAAAATCACATTTTCCTTCAGTAGTCTTCAGTAGATCTTGATTGATAGAACGATTCAACAACAATTTTGATAATTCATTGTCATTTTTCAACTCTTAAAGTCCTCATTACAGTAGTTTAAAACCTAAAAGCATATCGTAAGCTTGGTTCCACAAGATCCTGTTACTTATGAAGATCTTAGACATCACCACGGAGTGATTAAGAAAACCATTATACGTGCAGATGCCTGTTGATTCTAGGTAAGGTTTGTTTAAAGTTTCCATTTATTTTACCAACACACCCACACTGCAGGCAGTCCACCTCCAAACACTGCAGCGCTGATGTCTTCTAACAGGGGGCAGGAAATTCTACGATGAGCAAAGTGGGATTACGTTTGAGGTCTCAAAATGAAGTCAGTTAATTTGCATCATGTTCAACATATCAGTGAACATTTCGCGTGTTTGAGTATACAATAGGAACAATAGGCAATTTGTAGGTTTTAGTGGCTGTTGGTGGTTTTAATTTCCAGATGACTAAATGAATGAAATTCCTTGGTATGTTTTTGGGAAACCTGGCTTTACTGAAACGTCTTGTCTTACTCTTTGTACATGAGACTCGTTACACTCTCCTGTTTACCCCGAATGGCCTAGTGAAGGATTGAGAAATCTACTTAAGTGTTTTGTTGTTGAGCCAAACCGTTGCTTGGTCAAATGAGCACTGTCAGGAAGGAATGTGGTGAGATCCCAGAAACCTTTTTTTTTTTTTTCTGGAAAACCACATTCCTAAACCCTAGAAGACTGCCCCGAGGATACTTCCTCTCTTTCTTTTTGTTTTCCTCTATTGCTCTGTTTTTTATTTCTAAACACACTGGTTGTCAATATGAGTCACTCTGTCCATCTTTTTCCCTCAGTCTCCTTTTTTTGCCGCTGATGTCATCAGGCTGCGCCACAAACACATCATCAGAGAGCAGGAACGAGCTGGGAGTCTCCCTGTTTCCATTCACAGGATGCACAGACGTCAGCATAAAGCGTGGCGGACCAAAGTCTGCTTTCAGTATGTTGTGGTTGAAGGATCAGCCTATTGCTGCAGTTGTACTTTTTTAAGTTGGTTATGGCCAAAAAGTATAACACAAATGCCACATGGTCATCAATTTTAGCTTCATTAAGAAGAGTAATAGGTTAAAACTGACTTTTACAAAGAGGAATGCTGGCATAGATTTTGCTGTTGAGCGGTTAATTTTGTGTTTGACAGGCGTACAGGCTCCTCTTTCTCTTTATGGGACTGGATTTGGTCCAGTGAGCCACGCTTCGCTGACAGGAATAATGGCTGAAATGAAAGGCGAAAGATGACGTGCATGTTTACTTAATACCGTCTGCCTTTTGCTTCCCTTCTCAGAAGTGCTAATGACTAGAAAATGTCTGCTTAATTCGGTCTGTTTGTTGTTAGAAACCTCGATATTAGATCAACAACATAATATTTGAGCAGAGGACTGATTTATTGATGAAGAGGGAGAGGAAGCAAGACCTGGCCCAGGGGAGACCAAGAAGCCCGATAAGAGGGGGGAGAGAGCAGGTGAAGCTGCCCGGCTGATACTTGATCAGCAGCATGAATGAATATTTCACTGGTCACACGGCTGAGACACTGCAACAGCCACATCCCTCTGTGTTTGTTTTTAGAGCAGGACTGACTGTGTTTCTGCCTCTGACTCTGCCCATGTGGGTGCATTTGTGCATAACATTATTTGTGTGTTGTTTGCGAGTGTGTGCGTTTTGTGTTTTTTGATGAGTCTCTGCTTGTATTGAACACAACTGCTAAATAATTCACAGGGATGTCGAATGAGCGAAAACTCGAAGGTGTTGAGCGGAAAGAACCAGGAATTGGACAGAGTGAATCATTTCAAGGCGCGGAGCTGAATCACGAAGCTTTGCTCGTTTCTTTTCACGCTGCAGATACTGACCCAGTGTGCACCTTGTTGGTCCTCTTTATTGCATTCAGATGATTAGAACAAAAGCCTCAGTGTCCCCGGGACTATCCAGTTACTCTCTAATCATACATCACAGCTTTTTGATAGTTGACAAGGCACACAGTGTTCTTGGTGCACCTGTGACATTGTATTAATAACTTCCTCTATTATCTCTTTAAGCCTTTAAGTAGTTTACTTTGAGATCATTTTGGATATTATTACTGTGTCAAGTTTTGCATTGTGGGTTTTAGCTGTTATCACATGCTGTATTTAGTTGTGTTATTCAGAGCTTTATGCCATTGTTTTTTTTTATTGCTCTGTGTAGCTGGTTATCAAACCTGCACATTTGTTGAGCACTAATGTGTCATTTGAACTAAAGGTACAGGTACGTAAAGAGAAGAAAATGCTTCCTCTTTCAAACCATGACTTTGCAAATTAATTTCAAGTTCTTATTTGGCTGCTCATATATGTGTCTGCGAAGTTTTGTTTTGTGGAATAAACATCAAAAGCGTGTTTTTGGTCACCATTTGGTTGACAAGAAATTAGCGGTTAGGAGGCACAGATATGTTTGAGGTGATTCAAAAGAGTTTCACACTTCTCTAAAACCAAATAATTATCTGAAGTTTGTTTATTTTATGTATTTAAAAAGTGAATATCTTTGAAAATCTCAAGTATCGATTTTGGTGTCAGCCCAGAAAATCCAGTATGGTTCGAGGTATAGATAAGGCATCAGTGTGAAAAATGATACGCAGCCTTATTGTTCTCTCATAGGCACAGTTACACGCATTTCTCTAGCTTCAGTCTGTTACGCCTTGATAATCAGGTCAGCCCGTCAGTAACGTGTGTTGGTTGTAAACTCTGAGCTTTGATCTGGCCTGTTGACACACAAACACATACTGTAGGTGTGTGAGAGATCAGCTAAGTAACAAGATTAAGCCTTACTATATGTGTACATCTGCATGTTTTCACACTGCTGCAGGTTTAGATGAACAACTACATGTATTGTGTTCCTCTACATGTCACACAGTCCTGTCTGTTGACAGTGACAGAATGTGAAATCAGCGTTGCTCACGTTTGAGGTTTGATTCCATTAGTCTGACCTGCAGGGATCAATAAACGGGCATACTCTGCTAATTTTTAACCAATGATCAAACTGCGAATGGGTGCAAAAGACAGGTGGGTCATGGATGCAGACATTGTATGTTTAAGTGTATTTACTTTAGCTAAAGAGAAAACCAGCTCAACACACAGCATGTGTGTGTGAATCACTACAAAGCACACAGAGCTTATACACACAGCGCCTTCACATGTCAGCACAACATACCGAGGTGAAAACTTAACATTAAAACGACGATTAAAATGAGGGTTGGCCCCTTATCGTCTAAACAGTGTGAGGTTTGAGTGCATTTTCCTTGCTGTTATCACACAGAAACACCATGTGTTACTTTAGTTAAGAGGCCCTTTTCCTTTCCAATACAACAGTTGGGGTTTGTTTGGTTGTCTAGTTGCTTTGCCAAGCACTTGCTTCTATAAATATCCCCAGGCTCAAAGCTGCATTTTCCCCTTCTGTGTTTTGTAGGTTTGCTAAGAACCTGTCACCAGACAAGATCAACCTGAGCACGCTGAAGGGGGAGGGTCAGCTGACCAACCTGGAGCTGGATGAGGAGGTGCTCCAGAGCCTCCTGGACCTGCCCACCTGGCTAGCCATCAACCGAGTGGGCTGCAACAAGGCCGCCATCAGGGTGAGGGACACTTACAAGTTTGATTTGTAGCTTCGTTGTTTGAAGTCATAAAATAATCTCAATAAAACAAACTTTATTGTTCTTATTGCTACTCTTCAAGGCTGTGTAGCTTGTGCGAGGATTACAGTATCAAATCATGTGGAAGAGTGTGGTTAAAGTGCATTTACATGGTTTTGTTTTACGCTGCAATGAAAGAAACCCAGAAAACGGCACAATTACATATCACATGTATGTCAAGATGCAACATGCACACTTCTCAGAGAGAGTTTGCACTAAAGACACATTCTAACAGAGTTGTCTGATGCTCACAGTGACCATAGCCATCAGTCAAATGCCATATATAAGAGCAGACTCTGACACGCCCTGGAAACAGTGAATGGAGCTGCGTAATTTCCTTCGTGACTGGACTTTTATTCAGACCAAGGTCCACATTCCACCTCTTCTTTTCCTCCTCCACCTCAAGACTTACTCTGTATTTTTACATTGTTTCTAAACTCGCCGTCCTTTCAGCTCTCACATATCTCTACAGGTTTCAAACACTGTGACACTGGTTAGAGTTTCCCTTTCTCTTATACCGGTAGTTTCTGTTGTTTGCTGAACTCATTTGCTGTTTCATTGGCAGTGTGTGCTGTAGCTTTAATACACAAATCATTTGCCCTAAGTGTGTTTGGAGCATCATATTTCTGAGTGAACAGAGCAACTGGAGAATCGAAACCTGTGGTACTGCTGGGCGCCAGCTTAGAAGTGTGTATTGCAGCGTTTGTTAAATTGGTTTAACAAAAGCGAGCAGTGATGTCTATCTCACTTCCTTTCTGTTCAGATCCCCATCTTTTTTTTATGTCTTCCTGTTATAGAAGACCTAAACCCAACACTCTCTCCTCTACATTTCTAAATGCATATTGATTCTCGTTTGACACAAAATAAATCAAAAGCTGCTTTTTTTGTGTTGAATAAAGTTTACAGAATGATCCTGTAGCCCTTGGTATAGCTCTCCTAGGTGACAGTGAATGCAAACGGTCATGAAATGATGGAAACAGTGCATGTTCTGCTGCATAAGTTGGCAGGTTTTAGCTGGCGCCCCCTACTGGTACTGTTGAGCATTTCTCTGATGGAGGCGAGACGAATGAAATGTGCCTCTAATTCAATTAGAGCTGCAAATCCGGAACACTTTCCGACCTCTTGATGTATGATGCCTCAAAGAATGCGTTCCACTGCGCAGGGGGTAAAAAAAACTGTGTATGGACATAAGCATTTAATCTCTTTTTGGGTAAATGCTATATAATTTGACACAGGCTTGAATTAAGAGGCGGCATGTTGAGGATTAATGGAGCTCCAGAGCTGAATGGAACAAGCTCCCAGCCGGTCACGACTCACTGATTTCTTTTTCTCCCTCCTTCTCTGAGCTACCTTGCCTGCTCTTTTGACTTCATTTAATTCTGCACATTTCACTGGCCTTTAGTTGTATTTGAGCATCCTATCAACTCATGATTCAGTTAAACTAAACCAAAAGGCCAACCCTGCAGTGTAGGCGGTCAGTACTCCGTGAGACTGAAATGCTGAGCCACTCTTCTATGTCTTATTGACAGATACCATGGACAAAGTTGAAGACTCATCCCATCTCTTTGGTAAGTTATACCTCCCATCTCTGTTACTAACCAGAGTTGTTATAGTTTTGAAATTATCATTAGTTTTTATTTCAGTCTTTCAGTTTTTTATTTCACTTTAGTTTCTATTCGTTTTTTCGATTACATCATTAGTTTTAATATTCTTGTGAGTAATTGTCTATTTTTAGTTCACTTTTATATAGTTTTAGTGTTTTTGAATGAATGACATCAAACATGACTTACAAAACCATTGTTTATTAAAGGTCCTTTTATTCTTAAACACTGCTCAACCACAGTGGAAAATGTACCTGCAGATTTGATTTTAGTTCATGTTTGCATCATTCATTGCAATTGTTATTTTTATTTCACTTAACAAAATTATTTTTTACACAGCTTTTCTATTCTATAATCCTGCGCTCCTGGCTATGTTTTAATTTGAGTTCAGTCTTTTCCACACTCATTTGAAATATCCACTTATATGAGAATGAAAGCTAAACAAATAATTTCATAAAACGTTAATGGCTGGTCCTGAATCTGCTGAATCTAAACCTCCTGATTTTACTTGTCAGACTTTGGATAAAGTGGTGATGGAGATGAGCACTTGTGATGAGCCCCGTCCCCCCAACGGCCCGTCTCCCATAGCAACAGCATCAGGGCAAAGGTGAGAGCTGGGGTTGATTCTTTCATATACTTTAATACAGCAAAATCTCTGAGGCTTTCTGTACAATAATTCTATAGAAATAATATCTGAACCCTCATTCCCCACTCAACTTATCACCTTCTTATCACCTTGTTGACCTGTAAGTGTCTCTCCACTCATGTGTCCCTCTGTGTCTCTTATACAGTGAATATGGCTTTGCTGAGAAGGTGGTAGAGGGCATGTCTTTGTCCATCAACTCCATCGTGATCAGGATCAGTGCCAAGGCCTTTAACGCCTCCTTCGAGCTCTCCCAGCTACAGGTCTACAGCGTCAACACCAGCTGGAACATGAGTGACCTGCGGTTTACTCGCATCCAGGACCCGCAGAGGGGAGAAGTCAGTATTGTATGATCTGGCATGGTGTATTTATTTCCCACACTTGTTTTCTAATGCGGCATCCTGTTTGTTTGGTCCAGATCCTGACATTTAAGGAGATCAGCTGGCAGATGATCCGTATCGAGGCTGACGCTATCCAGAGTGCCGAACATGAGATGTTAAGCGCCCCCATCCGTCTCATCACCAACCAGTCCAAGATCAGAGTCACACTCAAGAGAAGGGTCAGACAAAAGCACACAACACAGCACAAATTTGATAAAAATGTAAAGAAGATTTCAAAAACAGTAAAGACTGGTATTAATTGTTATTAGAATAAAAGTTGGAAAACACAAGTTAATGTTTAAAGGCAAATTAGTGCTGCTGGTCCTCACGGCCTTAGAGTTAGATGAATTCATAGTAAACACAGAGACATAGTTTCTTTGAAGAGATTTAGACAGTAGATGTATTAAATTTGATGAACCAGACATGAAACCCAGACTGCTCTCAGCAACATCCTGTTACCCACTGTGAACAATAATCCCTCTGTGTGACCTCACAGCCTGCAGGGCCAACTCCAGCAATTCATCACACTGATGCTGTGTACTTAAACACAGCTGATGACTAATGACTGTATTGGAGATTCAATATAATGCAGTATAAATTGCACAAAAGAACTTTGCACGCGTTCTGTGAAAATAATTAGTCCTCATTTGTTTTCATAGGCTTCTGCAGAACTGCTGAATAAAACATTACCGCAAGACACAAACCTCTTCTCTCGAAAATGTTGCCGTCAGTAGAGTTACAGCTCATGCCGCGCAAAAGGCTATGCTGTTTGTGTTTTAAATTAAACTTTAATGGTTTTTTTGCATGTAATATGTGCCTAAGTTAAGATTGTAGCATCAGTCAGGAAAACCTCTCAAAGCTTCAGTTGGCATTATTTGTTGGCATCAATGAACAAAAATTCCTTATTAACCTTTCGGCATATTGTGACTGAAGTGGTCGGAGAGGAATCTAGACTTCTGCTTCTGGATCTGTTTTCAGGCTTTAGAAAATCTAGGCTGTGACGGAAGATGACAGGTTTTTTCAGAGATGGAGAGATAAAAACAGGTGATTGAAAGCCGTAATGAGCGATCACTGTTAAGACTTCATCAGGTCTACCGGTCTCATGAAACGCAGCCTGATAGTTTGTATAATCCTGCTGAAACATAGGCAAACATAAAAACATAACCTCCTTGGTAGAGGTTATGTTTTTGTGACAAGAGAGTTTCCCTGCAAGTGTCATGTTACATTAACAGGAGCTCTCAGACTACTTCCACCTGGATAATGCATGTTTACCAATGGCTCTACCTGATACAGATTAAGGACTGTAACGTGGTGGCCTCCAAGCTGATTCTGATCCTGGATGACCTGCTGTGGGTACTGACTGACTCCCAGCTCAAAGCCATGGTGCAGTATGCCAAGTCCCTGAGTGAGGCCATGGAGAAGTCTGCACAGCAGAGGAAGAGCATGGCCACCGAGGACCAGGTGCAAGCACAATGACTTCTGCACCGCCTACTATTAATAATGCATTTCTGTCTCGATTGTGGTCAAACATATAGGACACATTTCACGTTTTCACACTCTTTCACTTTGTATAAATGTTCCTACCTCTGTCCCTTTGCCCCTTTTGATCATTACTCCCTCTCTCCCTGTTTATGGCCTAATTCTACCCGGTGTGGATGAGCTGTGTCATGGTCTGATTGTTTGTCCTTGTGTTCATGAAACTCATTTCTGTCCCTCAGTGTGGCAGTCCCCTGCTGCCGTATGGCGTCTGTCTGCCTGCCCACACTATCTCTGTTTCTTGCTGTTGGTCTCACTGTATTTCAGTCTGTGCTATTTTTGCCCCTAAAAACACACAAAATGAACATAAATTCACTCCCCACGCAAATTCACACCCATGCACATCCCAGGAGGCACAAGTTGGTCATGTTCTCCGTACTTTGGTCTGACATGCCATCTGCTGGAAGGAGTTAGAACTGCAGTATTCATCTTTTTAAAGAACGAGAGACTTCTTGACAAGTTACCAAGTGTGTCTGAGGGTTAACAAATAGAAGCAACAACAACATCACCAAGCAGCATTACACACTAGCATCAATACTGAGCATAGTATGTGCACGTTTTCATGTGTTCACTAGGTGTCATCAGCGCCTCCATCGGCTCAGCAGGTGCGAACTCAGCAGGCGTCCACAGCAGCTGACCAGAGTGCAACGATGGCAAAGCTGTTCAGTGCTTACGATGTATGTGAAACATCCCACCACCTCCAGATCACACACCTCGACCTGCACATCTGTGACGACATCCACGCTAAGGACAAAGGTACAGATTTACATCTGTGGCACAGGGTAAAGATTCATTAATGAATGCCATGGGTTTTACATTGAATTGTCCCAGACATTTATTTTGGACTTCTTGTGGACACAGTGGCTAAAGCCTTAGCCTTGGCTGTCTTTTTTTCATTTCTATCCATTGTACCTTGGAAACATTTCACTAAAAACCTTTAACTTGACACTTTTCTGTGTTTTCTTTCACTCTCCAGTGATCAATAAGAGGATAACAGGTGGAGCCATGCAACTGTCCTTCAGCTCCATCACTCTGGATTACTACCCTTTCCATAGAGCAGGTGATGTGCTTGTGTTTTTTCTCACAAACACTGTAGCCTATTACAGCTTTTCACAATTAGACACTTCTTGTGGAATTTGTCTCTTTGTGTTAAAGCCCAGTACACACAAGTTAAATAAGACACTTAAAATAAAAATGGAAACACAACTGTTTTAGTGCTTTACATGGCCTTTTAATTTTAAATTTAACTGAGTTCAATAACTTTTTGTTTTAACATTTCTCTAATTTTCCTTTTCTGTCCACTCCAGGTGACAGCTGTGCTCACTGGATGCACTACAGCGAGGCCACGAAAACCAGAGAGGGCTGGGCACGGAGCCTGCTTGATGAGTTCAAATCTAACGTGGAAATGTTAAAGAGCGCAGTTCGAGACCAGCAAGGCCCAACGACTACACACAGTTCCCCCCAGCATGGTAAACACACACACGTCTACAAAGAGAGACATTAAATGAAACTGAATATATCTCTACTTGTTCTGGGTGAACATTTTTGTCATACTTCTTGGTACTTATACAGACCCACATTCGGTTTCTCTTACAATACATGTACAAAACACCCATGTCTCCGCACCAGCATTTACCTCATTCCTGTGGGTTTTCTGTCCTCCAGAGTCCCTTAGGGACGATGAGTATGGGCCTCTAGGAAGTCAGGAGAGTGAAGGAGGAGGAGTAGGGCTTAGGGAGGCAGATGGAGGACTCCTAGAGTGGAGCCCACAAACACAGCCTCCGGCCCAGTGCTGCTGGTGCCTAGAGCCAGGTACCGCGGTGTGTGTGCGCACAGCTTGGTGCGGTGATACACACCTTTTACAAGGCACAGAGGTTTCCCTTTGGAGAACTGAGTGGTGGATCTGTTTGTCTCTCTCTTTGTTGTTCTGTTTTCAATTTTATTCCTCTTCCTCTCTGCTCCTCTTTCTCTCTTTCTCTCCAGGTAAGATAAATACCTGTTCCAGCTCTTCCTTCAGTCCTCCTCCTCCTCAGACTCCCAAGACCCAGCTCATGTCGAGCTCCGTTGTTCTCAGGATGGCTGACTTCAGCATCTACCAGGTCACTACAGCATGCCTTGATTTGTATATGTTGCTGTGTGGAAAGTAATGGTCAGATGAAACCTCTTGGCTAACTGACTTTTTTTCCCCATTTTTTTTCCTTAGGTATCAACAGCAGACCAGCGCCGCTCTAGCCCCAAGACCATGATCTCCTGCAATAAAAAATCTTTGTACCTTCCCCCAGAGATGCCGGCCATCCATGTTGAGTTCACAGAGTACTACTTCCCTGATGGAAAGGACTACCCCAGTAAGACTTATATGTTAACACCTAATGCCTGCCATACACTAAAAGACTTTGAAAAGACTTTAAAAAGACTAAAGTGTGACCTCTCCTCACATTTAAAGACAATGTGTCATGAGTCACAGACTAGAAGATTTTGCAAATCTTGCAGGGTCACTAATTACAAGACTGCAACTACTCTTTTTGTTTTTTAGTGAGTTTAAGCTTGGTCTCTACATGACTGTAAGAATCAGGCTAGATCATCAGAGTTGAGGATTTAGTGAATAAAGTTCAGAGTTTGTGTCATATTCATATTTGGGCTTGTAACTCCAAAGTAGAAAAGTAAAAAATACCAGAGATGTAATGAGGTATTTAAATGACCAACAGTCGTGCCTGTAGGGGGTGCTAAAATTACTCTAATAATTGAACTGCAAAGGAAGAACAAACAGAGCAGAGTCACTGTGTGTTCATCATCAATCTGCTCCCCTCACTTCTCTACAGACAGAACACACACCAAACTGGATTCTCTTGTTTATTTATATATTTCTGATACCATCAGGTATTTAATTTATAGCATTTGCTGCTTCCTGTTTGGCGCTGAGAGAGCACATCTATTGGTTGTTGACAATATTCACTTGACTGTTTGTGTGAGCCAAGACTAAAAACTTATGATAATATTAAACAGGTTTGATTTTGTTGGAAGACAAAGACCGACTGAAGACAGTTTGGACTGAGTTTTATGACTGCCATACACCAAACGATTCCGATGACGGGAGCACGATTTTATACTGACAGTGTAAACTTATCTGCGACATTGGAATCACTTGAAAAGTCACCTGGTGTACAGCCAGCTTAAGATGCATTTTCTGTATGTTCAAAAGCGTAGCGACCCATTTAAAACCCATTAATCCTCATCATTATTAGGCTATTGGCTGTGTAAATAATCATTTTTACATCCTATCAGAACCACTGTTTTGGCAGTGACTCACCATTTTTCAGCTTCTCTTGGATCTATTCAGCCCATTCATTCAGTGTAGGGGAAGTCACTGACTGCTGTTCAGCTGAGAGGATATTGATTTTTCTGAAATACGCACTGTGCTGTCAATGAGTAATTACCCAATTAATTCACCTTATAGATTTCTCACACTTTCCCTCCATTAGGAAACATACGAACAAGTTTGTTTTTTCAGATGGATGAATTACTATTTTTTGGTGGAAAAAAAACAATATAGACAGGAATATCAGCTCTCTGTTATTTATCCAAAGTATCACTCCTCTCCTTCTGTATGCTTAAAGAATGTGCATCACCATATTTCTTCCACCTGTCTCCTTTTCGTCCTGCTCCTCCAGTCCCATGTCCTAACCTGTACGCCCAGCTGAATGCCCTGCAGTTGATTCTGGATCCTCGCAGCCTGGTGTGGCTCAACCTTTTTGCCCTTGACCTCAGGCAGAGTCTGGAGCAGTTCATGGAGATCTACAAGCTCAACGACTCGCAGAAACCAGACGAGCATGTCGACATTAAGGTCGACGGCCTCATGCTCAAGGTAGGAATGCAAACCACACACACACTCAATCTTCAGGTTTAAAGCATGGGAAATTATTCTCTGGTATTTATGGACATTTTCTCCTTGATGACTTTGCAGCGTTATTGTAGTTGTGAAATTTTCATTAGTTTTTATTCTTGTTTAGCTTTTCAGTTCGTTTTTTTAATTTCAGCTGAGGTGCTGAGTAGTTGTACTGTTCGTTGCAGTTTTTCAGGTATTTTGAGGAAGGCTTTGGTTCATTAATTTTTAATCTTAGTTTTGGTCAGCTTTAATAACCCTTTAACTTTGGTGTGTACTCTTCTGTAGCTCGTGATTCCTACAGATAAGGACCCCTCCTGCCCTGCAGACCTTCCCCGCTCCATCTCGGTGCAGACCTCGGAAATGGTGGCCACGAACACCCGGCATCCAGCCAACTGCACCCGTTCCCACCTTGAGGCCCTGCTGCAGGCCTTCCAGGAGGAGAACTTCTTCTCTTCCACTTTTTCCTCATTCCCTCGCTCCTCCTCCTCTTTACCCCTCCTCCATCCCGTCTTCCAGCGTCATGCTCACGAACAAGACACAAGGCTGCATGACATCTACCGAGGCCTTGTGGTGCCCACGATGGGCACAGACGCCCTTAAGATGCCAGCGGCCGCTGACTTTTGGGCTTTGCACTTTGCTCAGTTCTGGGTGGATTATGAAGGCACTCGTGGAGGCAAAGGGCGGCCGCAGCCCTTTGTGGACTCTTTCCCTCTCACTGTGTGGGCTTGTCAGCCAGCGAAGCTCGTCCAGCACCAGGAGAAGCTGAGAGGCACTGCTGGATCAGGTCTGTCCAGGAGCACTTCTGCAGAGGGTGTGGGACGCTTGCAGAGGAAGCGTTTACTAAAGGAGTATTACAGTACTGATGGTGCACCTACACCTTCTCAAATCAATGACGCAACACTGCCACCTACTAATGGACTCCATAAACCCCTCTCGTTGGACAATCTGCCTTCTTCCTCTTCATCCTCAAATAAAGACGCAGATGTGCATGTGTTGGTGCATGTGCAGAAGCATTTAAGTGCTCAGGTACGTTTTTGCTGCTTGTTACTTCTTCCTTTCAAATGTTTTTATCACAATCGCGTATCACGGATTTTGAACTGCACGCAGGCTACAGACAAATTGGAAACTACCGATATATTTCTCTCTTTACACAATTAAAACACAACATTGCTACTTCCACTACAGATCTTTATTTTTGTATTAAAGTAATGATTAATACCTGGTTTTAATGGATAATTAAAGAGTTATAATTGGCAGTGAACAATAACTTAATAACTTAA
>JAPQRN010000005.1:13002413-13014552 GCA_037367275.1 Coranthus polyacanthus | reverse complement strand
TAACTTAATAACTTAATCAAACATTTGTCAGGTAATCTGCACCTCACAACTTGACATAAAGGTGGGGAACGTCTGTACTGGAAAAATATTTAAACCGTAGCTTGTAATATTGCTTTTTACAGTCCACATTAGAATTTTAAAACCCACAAAACCCCCCCAAAAACCTTAGCCTGTCTTTGGCTAAATAAAAAGTAGCCTCTTTAGTGACCTCTCTCCTGCATTTGACACCTTGTTGAGATAGAGTGAATGATCGGTTTGGCCAGTTAATCAAAATAAATATAAAAGGACAAGATCTCCATGATTTCCCCCAAATGAGAGATTGTGGATATCTGAAAGGTCAATCACCTTATAAGACTGTCGGATCAACCACGTCTATCACAGATTCCTCATCATATTGCACATTAATTGCTTCTGTCTGTGTGTCTAGGTGAGCCACCGGCAGTATGTGTTTCTCATGCATCTGCAGCGCAGCATCAAAGCTCTGCAGCAGACCTTACAGCAGGACTTGGAAGAGATGGGCTCTAAAAAAGACCGTAAGGATCCTTCCCAGTGTCCTGCAGACCACCAGCCCTTCACTGTCTGCCTGGGCCTCCTGCTAAAAAGTGCAGAGGTGTCCCTCCTTTTGAAGCCCATCCCCCAGCCCGAGGGTTCAGGCTCTCCTATTGGGTCAGAGCTCTCACCCTCAGAGAGCAGAGGAACCCTGGAGCCTGGAAGTGATACTGCAGAGGGAGCCGAAAAGGCTGAAAAGGGTACGGAAGGAGCAGGGAGTGGGTCCGAGGGCGGAGCAGCCAAAGGGCCATGCACTGTAGACCAGCTGTTATGTGGAGAGGGCTCAGAGGGTCCGGCCCCTCTCGTCCCCACCTCCTCTTCAGCAACACGTCCAGAGTCAACTCGCAAAGCCTCACTGGAAGAGAGGACTTCAGCTAAGAACTCTGGGAGGTGGAGTTCTGAGGAAGGGAGTGAGGTGGTGGATGGGTTGGGTGGGGGCGATGAAATAGGAGTTGGACTAGATTCCAAAACCCAGACAGGTGACCCCCTGTGCGACCCACTCTGCAGCAAAGACTGGAGTGACAAAGACAAGGCTGCAGCTGGAAAAATGCCTCAGTCAATATCCAGGTATTAAGACAAATAAATCATACTGAGCCAGTGCTGTATGCATGATCCCTGAACAGATTGAAGCATTTAGGTTTTTAGATTTGAGCTTCATACAGTATTTATTGCTTCAAGTACATGTTTAAATACTTTTGGATTAATCATTTTTTCTTTTAATTAGTACATTCATAATTTTTCCATAGAAAATGTTTCCAGACTACAACAATCGATTGATCATTTCACTAATTTATCACCAGGTGTCTGCCATCACCCAGTGTTGTTCTGTTTTCACAGCAGGGACGTCAATTAAGTCCAACCTCAATGCAACAGAACGTGAAGTATTTGTTAAATTGCGTTGAAAATGTCTTTAAAAGTCAAAACTAGTTGAAACCTGCAGAAACCCCGTGTCAAGGTGAAATGCTTGGCACGCTGTGAAGACACCACCTTGCATTTTTCAGTATTTTTTTGACATCTTGCCGCAGCAATTGCATGAAATATTTACATAACAAAAGTATAAACAGATTCATGAAAATACTTAGTTGCACCTCTAAAAAGATCAAGATGTCAAGTCAAGGATCACGTCATATGTTAGGTTTCCTAACTGAACGAGCCAGCATTATTTAGTTTTTGCCCTGTGCTTCACTCTGATTAACCTACATGATGAATCTAATGAGTGAGTCTCTCTAATTTAATCTGTCTGTCTGAACACCAGAGCTGTGTGTTGAACTCCCACATGAGTCTTTGTCTGTATGGATGTTCAGTCTTCTGACTTCACCCTTGTCTCAGACATTATTAATGTCTGAGGCTGTCAGGTGTTTTTGTGTGTTTTCTCACATACTTGTCTGTCAGCACTGTTCATTAACTCATTCTACTTCCTTTTCTGCCTCTTAAGCTTTGCTTTGACCCGTGTGAGGTGTGTGTGTGTGTGTGTGTTTTCTCTCTACCAAGGAAAGGAAGTTTGTCTGTGGTTTCTGATCTCCTCAGCTCCTCAAACTCCAGCAGATCCACCTCCCTTTATTCCATGTCCAACATGTAAGGCACTGGATCTGTGACTAGCTGTACTAATGGCTGTGTGCAGGTGTAAACCTGTATGTGTGTCCTTGTGGTCCTTGGGTGGAAACAAATCAGTGCAAAAGAGTGTGTATGTGAATCCCTGTGGGCATGCATTTGCATGTGTGCATGACACACTGGCTGTTGTCTTTGTGCATCGTCTTTTTGTGTGAAATGAATAGATATTTCCTGTGTTTGGTGTCTACCTGTTGACTAATTGTAGAGATAAGAAAGGAGCTCCTTGTTTGTGACAGTTTCTTTCCTGGCCCTGTGTTCACATTCTTTTGGGAGTTACTTTGATTTTGTCTGTTTTGATTTCCTTGGAATCCTTTCTGGGAGGATAGCAGACTTTGTTCTTACATGACCTTAAAGGATATGACACAAAGGAATGAAAAGCGATATTTAATTCATGATTTATTGAGTAAGCTCTCTGCAAGTGCAGTGTTCTTGACTCGGTGTCGGCATTAAAACAAAGTCCCTATAAGATGCAATGAAGTAAAAACACTGAACCTGTTCTTTTCTCTGTTTAACCTTTCAGTCTAAGAATCAACCGATGTCGCTGTTAATCAGTGCATGCATGGACAGTGTTGACAAAGCAGAAATATACTAACAAAAACGATTAACTTATTGTTTTAATTGCCACTTCTAATTCACTTTCTTGTGTCTTGTGACCCCCCCACCCCCATCCCATACTGTGCATGTTGTAGTGGTCGTTTGATGCGGGATCGCTCCCAGTCCAGTTTCTCAGTATCTTATAAGAACATGAAGAAGAGTCCGTCTCTGCAGTCTCTGGACAACATCTCGATAGACAGCTACCTGATGGAGGACGGAGACACATACAGCCTGTTGGAGAGAGGTGCAGCAAACACACACTGTTATAGTTATACAATATCTGTCATTAATACAAAGAAGGGTGTTTTTCAGCACTGTCATCTGCCGGAGTCACTACTCTGTGGGCTCCACAGAGCTTTTCCATAGGAAAAGGAAACATCAAACATATAGTATTATTACTGTACATGCAAATGTATTGAGCAGCAGGTGGCAGCAGTGTGCTGCGGCTAGTAATGTACAGTGTTACAGGGGAATATGTCTCTTTATGTTTGGTTTACAGATGACGTGTCCATCTCAGGCTTCAAGGATGTCATCAGTGAACAAAGCACCACAGAGAGTGCCACGGAGAACGCCACCGAGGCAGTGACTGGTCAGGAGCAGGAGGGAGGCGTGTCTCCCGACAGTGTCAGCGCCACCTCACAGAGCATCGACGAGCCCACCAAAGATATAGTAAGAGATGACACAAAGTACCTTGGAGAAGATTTGAAAATGATTGTTTTGGTTTTGACAATAACGTATGGTCTGAGACATTTAAGTACAATAAAGTAAATGTAAACTCAACATTAATGCTCTACATGGCAAAGCAGTTTCAGACAGCACTCATTCAGGTCCAGCAGCTGATGATGTGGACTGTAATATTTGGATTGATTTTGTATGTGTGCTTTCCTTCAGGTGTCCGTGCTGGTGTTGAAGGTCCAGTCGGTGTGTGTGGGCATGGAGGTAGTGGGTGAAAGCACAGCCGTGGCTCTGGAGGTGGGCCAGGTCACACCCAGCCAGCTGGGCAACGTCAGCCTCAGACAGTACCTTAGTAACCGCAGCCTGGGTAAGAACAAGTCCACGCACGTGTTAACAGATTTTACTTTGCATGAAACGCGGAACTCTCTATTTGAGCTCCGCGATGGCATGATATTGTACAATTTCAAAAATTTTGACTGTTGGAAAACTGAAGGCGCACCATGTGTCATTGGCAAACTGGTTTGAACCATAGAATGTATATAAAGATGGACACGGTGACTGCCCCCCAAAAGTGAAGCTAAAACATCTCGTAGCCCCCTTGTGGCACGCTGCATAAATCAGTGGGACTTAGACCAAACTAAGTGCTCAACGTACACACCCAGTAAATTGTTGAATTCAGTCTTTTTAGGTTAATTTCATGAGACTGATTTGTGTTCATGTCATCATCTTTCTGATCAGTTTGTTTTAGTAAGGCATTTGATGTTATAAAAAAAGGGTGATTGACAGCTGCGATGACCAGTCACAGTCCAGAATCCATCAGACGTGCAGTCAGGCAGGCCAGCAGGCTGGTGGACATTACGTCCTTGCGTCTCTACTATGCAGACTCTGGCTCCAAGTTGCATCACACAGGCAGCATGGCAGCTCCTGTCACAGCAGGATTTTGGCTTCATTTTTACACAGTGGGAGAACATGGCATTGCAGCGACCATCTTTTATTTACAGTCTATAGTTTGAACAAAAGCATGGCCTAAAAGGTTTAAGAATGTTATATACTGAATTTCTAATAGCTATTTTTTTTTTACTTTATTGCCTTTATTGACTCATTAACAGGCAATTAACAACACAGAAGAAAAAAGAATCATCCTGAGATTGGGCATCATTCGTCATAAACCTAAGTCTTCAGCTACTCTAATAGCTGTTTAATCCAGTTTTTTCAAGTACCCTTTTACTGACTCACTAAATTCAGCTCATGTGCACTACAAACTAAAGGTTTTTTCATACTAATTATGTAGAAGTGTCTGCTTTTATAATGTTTTTCATACAAATCATTAGCCTGCTATTTCAATTATGTTTTCAGCTGTCTATACTATTTAAGTATTTATTATTTATGTTAGCTTACACTTTGAACTATGTATGCAGTTTAACACGTTTTAACATTTATTTTTTATTTTTAACTTGCTAAATGAAACTCTTGTACATTATATTTCGATAATTAACTACTTTCTACGTACTTTCAACATGTGCTCTTAAAAGTGTTTCAGGTGACTCATGTCAACTGTCAGCTGACTAGTTATTGTACATTTACTAAAGATCAGTATTCACTTTGTTGTTTTTTTTTTTTTTTTATGTTTTATCAAACCTCCTTTACAAGTATCCCCTGCCACCTGCAGAAGTGCCACCGGTGGGGTACATGCACCCTGGTTATGAATCATTAGTTTAACACCCGTGGCATACACTTAAAGAATATAATAATTCGTCATGACATTATGAAAAGCTGGTCCTGTTTAAACCGTGAGCTTGTTTATGACGTGAAACAATAGTCAAGTAACAAACAAAAACAAACTTCTGTGGAGGGAGGCTCCAGCCTGTTTCTTAAATCCTCAGCATAAAGCTGGAGATTAGAATGAATTTATCAACACACAAATAGAACCGCTACAAAATAAGAAAGAGCATCAGGGGAATGACTCTTTATTTGACAGTTGACATTGTAGAGGGACAGGAAACACAAGGAGTGACTGACACATAGGGGAAGGACATGGAACAAAGGTCCCAGGCCAGACTTGAACCTGGAAGTTGGATTTAGATCTCTGACAAACCGGCTGCTGTCAGATGGTTTGGCTTGTCACAAGTCTGGATATTGGATTTTTGCCGCGGATCTCAATGTTAGGGACTGAAAATGTTCAATATATCAACCTATATATACATGTATAAGCAAACTTTTTTTTCCAATGATTGCCTAAATGTGATTATGAAACACCTGCATCACTGAATAAATTTAAAAAAATACAATTACAATGAAATCCATGTACCGTAAGTTGGCCTGCAAAAATAAGCATATTTTCTGCATTTGATTTTATTTTTAAAAAGTTTTCATATGAGCCAACTATTGCAAAACCTGTTGGCCAATACTGATATATTTGTGATTGGCTGACCAACATATCGTCTGGATGTAGGCGCGCACACACATTTACACACTAACACAGCCACCCCCTCCTTTTATTTACCTTGCCATAACTCCCCACAGGTATGGTGTGCTCAGTACCAATACCTGCTCAGAGCAGCCAAGGTAACTGCTGTGTGTTAATTCACCATCTGTAACTTAACATGCATGCTTGCCTCAGCGTCTCTGTCCACACTTGTAGCTATATGTGCAAGTGTGTTTGTGCGTGTGTTTTTTCCAGTTTGTCTCATGTCAGGTCTCATTTGCAGAGTCAGGACTTTGCTCAGCGGCATGCACTGCAGATGCACATAGATACAGTGTGTTGGATTGCAAGTGACGGCATGAATTCTTCTCATTTTTCAGCGACAGGATTGCTTATGTCACAACGAGATCTTTTCCTCCTGTTTGTGTTTGTGTGTGTGTCTATATACAGCACTTAAGGGAGGGTAAATTTGACAGTAATGGAGTGAGTGGTCCCATTACTTGCAACATTAGGCCCAGAACCTTAAATGTCTACGTGTGCATCACACCAGTCAGTCAGATTCAAATTAACTGCTACTATGTGCACAGACAAATGTTAACCCCTAATCTCCCCACTCTCCTCTCTGCCTAATTTGCCCTGGTAGCTCTCTCCGTCCCGCCCCCCCTCCTCCCTGTCTCCTGTCCACCCCACCTTCCTCATCTCTCCACTGCAGCAGACTTTGCAGTTTCAGTCCAGCGATTCAGACAATGAGAGAAGCGCCAGCTTTTCCCCTCACTACCTCTTCTCCTCATATCTCACATGAGCAAACCCTCCTCCTCTCCCCCCACCTTTCTTTTTTCCTCCACCTTTCCTTCTCTCTCTTCTTTCGCCATCCTACTCCATCTTCTTACTAATCCTCTTCCATTTAACCCCCCCCCCTTCTTTCCTTCTCTTGTCTCCTTCTCTAGGCCATCTTTTCTCGTCCTTCCCGTCTTATCACAGTCTCTCAGTCCTTGGCCGCCAGCTTCCCCTCCTTCCCTCCCTCCCTCTCTCTTTCTCTTTCTCTCTCATCACCCACTCTCACCTCTTTTTCTCTCTCCATTTGCCTCAACCTAGCCGAGAGAATATGTCATTTTATTTGAGAAAAGCTGACAGTATTGTTTGTGCATGTGTGCACGTGTTTTTGAAGGACCTGAAATTGCTTCATAGTATTAACCCTCACCTTACTTTCCTTCAGAGAGTACATTAAAGGACATAACGCACTTCTCAATGTCATAAAGATTTTTTTCTCTAAGTAGCCATCTTCATGCATTGCTGAGTGTTTTTATTCCAACTGTGACTCATGGTGTCTCGTGCTTTTGACAAACTTTTGCTTGTAATTGTGTGCTTGCCAGCTGAATTAGTCTGTGTGTGTAAACTGGTTAAGATGGTATGAACAGAGGGTTTAATTACCTTCCTCTTGGATTAAACACTTCTCAACCTCTACTTTCATCAGTTAGTGATTTTCCTCTTACTTTCTTTCCTCACTTCTTGAAACTTCCCTTCTTCTTCTTCTTCTCTCAAAAGGTTGTATCATTACTCTTTGGGATGCGTGATGAGTGAAATTCTGGCCATTCAGGAGTGAAATGCTCTTCTATACTATTTTTTTTTCACATCACCTCTGATCTTAGTTTTTTACTTCTCTTGTGAAGTGTCTAATTCATGAAAGGAAGCACATTTTTAATGATGGTATTGGTGGGCGTTTCCTCAGAATCCTCTAGTCCTCACAAATAATTAAACATTTCCACCACAAAGAAACCTGTAGGATGGTAGAAAATCTAGACTTTTCATTCTCTTTCAGCCCACCTTCATCTTAATTCCCTTCTGCTTCTCTTTTTCCAGCTCATTTTGCTCTTTGCTTCTTTCCAACTTTTTCTCTCCCACTCCTCTTTCCAATTTTCTGCTCCTCTTTCATTTCCTTCATCCCACCTCTGACTTCAGTCTTGTTCATACTTGGCGTTAACATACACTCTGGGTAATTTGATTGTTTTTTGGCAGAGCAATAAAAGACGCTTTCTGCACAGTAGTGTGTACTGATGATCTGACCAAATAATCATCTCTAATTGTAATGCATTTTTACGTTTGCTGTGTAAATGTAACCACTTCATTCAAATCAAATGGCACATGTATAATCATTCAGGCAGTCAGGAGTAAATGTGCTACAGCTGAATCGCTTTTACATACCACAGATATGAGGCTGTAGATAATGCTAACTGCAGCCTCTGTGTGCTCTGTCGCAGCTGGTGGCGAGATCAGCTCTGGGTTCGTCAGGGGTCTCCACAGTCCGGAGGTGTGTGCTCGTCTGGAGTCTGGTCCCTGTGCCGTTGCCCGCTCCCTGCTGGCTGAGCGCAATGGATTCTTGCAGCTGCATCTCCACGGATACCAGGCCAGCTTCATGATGTCTACGCTGCGCAACCTGGCCCTCTTCTTGGAAGATTATTCAGCACCGCAGGTGCTGCCCATGGAGATCAGCGTTAGAGACACGCATATCAACTTAAAGGTCAGAAAACCTAATGTTCATGGAACTGTAGTGTGAGTTTGGAAGTGATTTTTAATCGACCAAAAAAAAAAAAGCAAATGCAAACTTGTCTAGATACCCTGTGGTGGTGTAATTTCTCATATTTTTAGGTATACATGGAGTTTATTGTTGCAGAACTATACCTGTAATATTTTAGTAGGATATTTGTCCTATATTAGCCTGTCCTGTTTCAGTAATAGACCCCATAATTCACTGCCACATAGAGCAGCAGCTTCTATAACCAAGTTAAATATTTTGAACCATGGCCTAATTGGAATTTGGATTTGAACTGAATGTTTAATGACATAGAAAGGCCTTTTTGCCTTCTCTCTAGGGTTTCTTCATGGGTGAGTAGATTTGCTGTGGAACTGATGTGGAAACCTGGATGTGGATAATTTCACTCTCACTCTGCTCCTTCTTCATACACACACACACACACACACACACACACACTTGAATACTACCGACACAATATGTATTGTATCTCCCGCAGGATGACGGTCCCCGTGAGAATCCCTCCGACTCCGAGCCGTCGCCGATCACTCTGCATGTGGACAGTTTGATCATAAACAGAAGAGACGATGGGTCCTTCTCTATAGGAGGTACCAAACACACTTAAAAGTACATCGGCATCTGCCACATATTTCCACCCCCACCTCAGCGCTGATTCACTGCCGTTATATAACATCTCCTATAAATGCTCAAATCCACGATCGCTACATTCATACCCTCAATTCGCCTTCTGTTATCTTTCCCTCTTCCTGCCCCGTAGTGGACACAGCAGCTGAGCCGAAACCCAGGAGAGAGACGCAGCTGACTGACGGCTCTCTGAGTCCGGTCCCTGAGGCTGTGGGAGGGGTCTCCGGCATTCCAAAGGCTACACAGACCCTGACCCCGACCCCGACCCCGACCCCACCCATCAGCCACCAACCATCTAACAGAGAAAAGGTAAGATGCACAAAACACTTTCTGAGCTGTACTCCCACAAAGATAAACTGCTGAGAAAATAACCCTTTTTTCCTACTGATCATTCTGATACATCATAAAAAGATTTAATGCCAAAAGTTGGATTTGCCAAGCTATTCCAGTTCTTTAGTTGGCTTCCTTTTTATTTACAGTGGGAGTGATATTTAACAATTTATGCAAAATACAAGTATTACATTTTTAGATTGAGAACAGTGAACTGAACAGATAGATGACTTTCAACATTTTCTTCTCCAATATAGTTGACAATACAGGAGCGAAGTAATTATAAAGGTTGTGTTCTCTGCAACTAAAATTAGTTTGTTGCACCACAATGACATAAAACCCCTTCTGCTAAGAGACAACGTGACCACGACAAGACACTTGACAGACAAAATGAATGATACGTTTATTCTACCTGAAATAACTGAAGCTGCCATTTTTGCTTTTTCTGTTTTGGATCAAAGCTCAATTGTATTAAATACTTTAACATGGCCCCTTTTTCATTTGTTGTTGTTTGCAGTCATTAATGGAGGAGAATGAATGTTTGAAAGTGGAGCTGTCCCGAGCTAAGATGGCACTGGCTGAAGCTCAGATGGAGAAAGACTCGCTGCTGCACCACATTAAGAATCTCAAAGTCAACACCAGCTAGGCACAGCTTTCCCTCCGCAGCCTGCCAGCCAGTCATTCATTCATTCAGCTCCCACCGGTCCACAATAATGAGGACTGCTGCTGATGGACGGGAGTAAAGGTCAGAGAAATAATTCAAGTCAACATCAATGAGGAAAGGCTAAGAGGGATTTCTGGATGAAAAATGGCTCCCTTTGCGCGCTTATTTGTGAATTGAGCCACCATGTGACTTGAGACTTTAAAATAATTCCTTCATAAAGCAATGCAGAGTCTGCAATAGACTCAAAAATACATGTTTTTACACGCTTTGTTGTCACTTTTATGTTCTCCTGAGGTCCCCTCTTTTAGGCAACGGGGGCCAGATATATCCGAATAGAAGTAAAAGAAGAGAACTTAGTGAGACTACATGTGTGCGTATGTGTGTGAAAGAAGATGAGGATCTATATCCATGGTTGTGCCTACGGAATACCCTCCCACACTTTTCATTTAGTGTAAGTAAAGCAATCACAGCTAATCTTAAATAGGAACACTGAATGTCGTATCCTCAGAAGAATGTCTACAAAAAAAAAAAACGTATTTTGCACTGCAGTGAAATTTAACTTTTAATTTAGCGCCTTCTTATTTGGAGGGGACGTGGCAAAATCAGTCACTTGTCCTCAAAGGGTGTAAAGTGTATATTGTATAAGAATGTGAACTATTTTCTACAGAACTCTAAATGGTTATGCAGTGATTCAGCTGAATGTGGACGCGTGTTTGTGTGTCATTCAGAACAAACATTTCATTACAAGTAGAGGATGAATTTCTGTCAGTTCCACAGCTTTGTCAGCAAAACACCCCACAATACGTCTGTATCCCTTCATATTTTTCTATGTGTAAATAGCTACTTAACATGTGCAGCACTTTTAAAACTGAATACAACTACCGGAACTGTGAGAGAACAGGAGTTGAGCCGACGAGTGGTGAGAGCAGCGTCGCCGTTTTGAAAAGTAATTCATGTGTCCTTAAAAAAAGTGGAGTATGAAAATGAGGGCACTTAAAAGCTGCCTGAGTGCATATGCGTGTGTCTTTATGTCTTTATGTAAATTTTTAGATCTCTCGTGTATGTTTTCATGAACAAGCAATGCCCACATCTGCTGCTGTTCCATGGGTCACGCCTGAGAAACGACTTCAGGGGGAAATCCTCGAGTAGGTGTTTAAAAAAAAAAAAAAAAAAAAAAACCACACACGCATTTGACTTTTTTTAACAGCACACGCTTTGGCACAGCACAAACGACTGTATACGGACTTTCGAAACTCTGCTCTCACACTTACAGTTAACAACAGACTCTGTACATCCATCAGTCTACGTGTACACCTGACGTAACCTTCACTTAAGCTCGGCCCGGTTCATTTCACTTCAGATGAAACTGTTCTCTGCACAAATGGGGTATCAAGACTTGAAATTTAACACGATTGTATACAAAACTATCGGAGAGGTTTGTTGTTTTTTGTTCCAGCTGCCCTGCCTCATATCACAGCCCTCCCCTCTCTCTCTCTCTCTCTCTCTCTCTGTGGGAGGCTGCACCTTCAGAAAACCTGTGGAGGTAAAAAAAAACAAAACAACAAAAAACGAAAAAATACACAAGGGATGAGTTGTATTTTGTTTGTTAAAGCTGCTGAAATACTAATGAAAATAAAAAGGGTATCCAATTTTATGGTTTCCTCTTTACATCTGTTTTGGTGTGAATTAATTTGCTGATGAATATCTCTTCTTTCATCTGCAGTTTGAGGCCCATATGCAAGATTTTGGGTTGCATATGTCGTGGGTTGATGATCTATTCTCTGTAGCGTGTACGGTGCATATAGTGGGTGTAGGGCTGGGAGATGTGCACACAAATGGTATCAGTCGATCGTTGCTTATCATGATTCCAGTTTAAAGGCTGATTTTTGGTCCCAAGTGAAAGTTGAAGAAACCAGACCATTATTTATGGTTTTAAACTCTTCTGAGCAACGCTTCAACGCTTGAACATTCAGAACGATTACAGTATAATGACGAAACGTCCAACGTCAAAATATGCAAGGTTGAAATGAAGTAAGAACACTGGAACATTTGTTTTAGCTTTAACGAGTGTTGTAGCTGGCAATGTAAACAAAATAAACCCAAAAGAAAAATGGATATT
>JAPQRN010000005.1:12979487-12990108 GCA_037367275.1 Coranthus polyacanthus | reverse complement strand
AAAACTTTAAACAAATACTGTCTATTTGAAGAGTTTGAACATCGTATTGGACATATAACATTTTCTGAAATCTGGTGATTTGAGGTGGATTTCCCCATTTTAACCATCACGCTTAAAATGCGGAATCTCATGGACGGCTTGACAGAATGTCGTCAAATTTGGCAGAAACATTCACTTGGACGGATGATTTGGTTAGATCAATGTGACCTCACAAAACACATTGTTGACTCTAACTGCGAATCACAGCGAACTGCACGACCGGATTATGATTGAAGGATAGTGGACACATCTGATTGAACTTTCAGTTTTTGTTGCCTTTCCTCGTGACTTTAAATGGCTTTTCGAAGGCTAATACTTGGTTTTAGGGTTTAGGTAAGAGGTGAGGGAATGCATTATGTCAATGAGTGTGCTCGCAAAGACAGAGAGACCTGTGTGTCTTTGTGTGTCTTTGTGTGTGTGTGTGTGTGTCAAACTGGGAGCCTTCTTACATCTCCATTAGGGTCTGGGCCAAGCTCTGCTGCAACATCCTGCCAAGAAACTGAGACCTCCATACTCGCCAAGACACACACGCACACACATCCCTCTCCCTGCACTCTGAGCCTCTGTCTCTCTTTGTTTCCCTCTCAGTCTAAATCTTTGTTTTTGTCTCAAATCCCTTCCTCTTTCTATCCCTCCATCTGGTGCCCTGGATTCTCTGTCAATATCTCTCTGGCTTCCTCTCCATCACTCACTTCACTCTTCAGTCTCTCTCCTCCCTCCGCTCTTCTCCAGAGACGGACGATCCAGCCTCCCTACTGTCGCTCTTTATCGTTTTCTCCTCCCTCTGCTCTCCTCTTACCTTCCTCTATCTTATCCAAACCCACTCTCTGTCTCTGTCTCTCTCACTCAATCATGTCTCACACCACACTACATCTGTTATCACCATGTGGGAGTATCTTTTACCCATCATGCCCCTCGGCGTGACATCGATGTTGGTTGATGGTGGCAAATGGGAAATTCAGGGAATCCAGAGCTCTTCTAAGAATTACGCTCCCCCTGCATCCATAACCTGAGATGTATTAGTATTGGCTGGAGTGTTAGAAGAGGAAATACGATGGTGGTGATATCCCAGGAAAGGAGTAGACCAGAAATAAATACAAACGTGTGAGATCTCCAGTTGTTAAAAGAAACTGCAAAAATACACAAAATTTAAGCAAGTGTTCAGGACAGACTGAACAGCTGAAAAGTCGTCGAAAAAAAAGAAATCGTTTTTGGACGTCTGTAGTTTTTCCTTTGCACAACATAAAACACTTCCACATGAAGCCTGAATGTATATGAAAACCAACTGTAGGGTCTCATTAGTTTTTAGGGTCAAATCACCTCTGCTTCAAAGAATCTATTGCAAAACAGACAGATTAATGCTTTTTCTGATAAGAAAACTCATACTATTATGTTATTTCTACAAGTGCAACTTAAAATTACTGTTTGTGTTGGATTGGACATTTACTATATTCACACTCACTTATGTAATTTAGTTAGACCTGCCAAGGCCAGTACAGTACAACAGTGAAATGAAAACAAGTTGGACCAAGTTAACTAGACTTGGCTTGGTTTAACATATCGCTGCCAAATTTAGCAGCTAAGATTTGAAGGTGCAGAGTTCGGTCTTTGAATTGGCTCCATTTACGCCAGTTTAGGTGAGTCTCTTTTAGTATATTTTTGACTCAGAGTCTGGTATCAAGATGTGATCGATTTAGGTTGTTGAGGCCCAGAGTTTGTGACTATCGTAATTTGTCTGATTAAATTCTTTAAAAGGAGAGTACACACACACACGTCACTCCACTTGAAATGTAAATAATGCAGATTCCTTTATTGAACCCCATCGCCTCTGGGCTTTGTTTTTGATCCTGAAGTAAAATTCTGATTGTGATGATGTTATGACTTAGTACAGATTAACTTTGCAGTTGCCGCCAAATTGCCACCAGTTAGCGGACCGCTACCTGGAGCCTCGTCGGATTGGTCAAATTCACATTTTCTTATTCACTGCATTTCGGGATGAAAATACGATACTGATCAGCTGTAATTGAAGTGACTGTTATCTTCCCTATTTTAAGAAAACAGCGTTGTACTCATTGAACATTTTTTCACTCTCTCTCTTCTTATTTGTGTACCTTTACACCAAACAGCATATAAAATGCTTAGATCAGTATCCGCAAATTTGTAAAGCGATTAAATCCTTGTACTTTTTTGGTCTTCTGGTTCTCTAAAGAAATTCATATTAGTTGCACAGCCACTCAGGGTTGAGCATTGCCATCATGGCCTGTTACAAAAATATGTGGTGAAAGGCATAACTCAAACTGTTGATGTGCAAAATCAATTACCTGGAGAGTGCTGGTGGGGATTTTTTGTTAATGTAATTCTCTCTTGACTTTCCCCTTTGATAAGACAGTTTTGCACACTTCCTCTTCTGGTCATGTTGAGTTGTGTCATGAAGAGTCAGAGCTGTTGATACTGAGTGGAGGAGACAGAGGCAACATGCAGCCAGAGGATTGAGCAGAGGTGTGACGTCCAGTCTGTCACGCTAATCTACAAATCTGTGACCCCACATAACACTGCATGTGCGCACACACACACACACGCAGATTCCAGCCGCTCTCTGCTCTCTGATAGATGACAGTAGTTAATGAAACGCTCCTTTTGAAGTAGATAAGATGTGCACTGAAGAGGGCTCCAAATGCTAATGTCATTATGTGGGTCGGGCAAGTGTTAGCTGAAAAGCATTGGAGGGAAGTTACGCAACTCAGTGACTGTGTGTTTTATGGGGTTGAACTTTTGTGGCTTAGCTTGGCTTTTGAAGTTTGATCCTGGTAGATTTTGTAAAGAAACTGAAAGAAATGCTGTTTTATGCCAATATTCACTATCTTAGACCACAACAGCTTCCAGTTAGACCTGACACAAATATTACAATCATCCTATTGCAATTGCAACCCTGTGCAGTTTTTGTTAACAAAGCCTAAAAGGCAAACAGAAATGCAATTTTTATTTATATGTTCCAGCATTCAATGTCCATAAATGGATGTTTTTCATCATTAGATATTGGATATGTATAAATATACTATTGTTAGGCTTATACTCTACTAGTGGAACAATTCGAACACAAAAGGATCGTGATTGCAATTATTTATATGACAGATAATCACAACTGATGACAGTTCCTCTTTTTTTATCTGGAATCTCCAGTCCATGTAATGTTTTCATATACACATATACAAGCTAGTTGAGCATCTTTTTCTTCTCCTCGTACAATATGTCCTTTTAACCAGCGAGCTGCTGTGATAAATGAGTATAGAACATTAATAGCGACCGAATGGAGAGAGACATGAACGTGCATCACAAGTACACATCAGCAGGATGCACAGACACACACACATGAAATATACATGTGAAGTGACATAAAGAATGAAAGAGGTGGATTGAAAGGATCGTGGCAAAGGGGGGGTGATTTCAGCCATACTGCACTGCAGTTTAACGTTATTCCATGAAAAAGATCCGGAAAAGCTTTCATCTTTTTATGGAGTTTTCCCAATTATGCAGCATCCCCTCAGTCTCTCCGAGACACACACACACACTAATCACCTCAGATTAGTGTGCGGCTGAACACCTTCCCAGCCTGTCACAAAGACACTCCATATGAATATTAAACACAGCTTGTTCCCTGTGTGTGTGTGTGTGTGTGTGTCTCCTGACATATGGCTGCTTACAGGTATCTTATGTAATTTGTTGTCAGTTGTGAATAACACTAGTCTTTACCTGTAAGAGTGATTGAGTTGGAGGATGAGTTTATGTGTCACTGTGTGTGATACTGGCCTCTCGGTGATTGATGCCCCACTCCTCTTCTCCTCCTCCTCCTCCTCCTCCTCCTCCTCCTCCTCCTCGGTACTGACAGTGTTTGCTGGGCAACCAGGAAGTAACTTAAATAACTTGGAGCTGACAACCTCCCACAGGATGCACATTTCCCATCAGGCTTTGCTGATGGCAACAGATTGCCTGGTGTTGACTTCTTCTCTTGCTGTCACTGCCACATGCACACACTGTTGTTTATGATAATTTGTGCTACAGGCTTATAGATGCGGCCTCGTGAGGATGCACACATTGATATGATGAATTCAGACACCAGTAAACCACACTGTATGTGTATCCCATGTCCACCCACTCAGAGCTGACACTACTCACACTTGTATAATGTATTAAACTAGCAGCAATTCGCACATCCTTATTTACACAAGTCATGTTGTCTCTCTCATCCAATGCATCATTCAGAAACGTTCAGTGCATCTAACAATAGATATTTCTACAAAAACATTACCTTTAGCTGCTAAAACCTGAAGTACAGGACATGGTTGTGTCTGGCAGTAGTGCTTTGAGCTGAATGGTCAGCTTCTTACTGTTGTCATATTAAACTTATCACTAAACACAAACCACAGTGAAATGTCCTTAATTTTTTGAATCAAAAGAATGATAAATCATTTACTTTATGTATAAAATAACCAATAAAGTGAAAGTACCCACCACAATACTGTTATGTAGGCTACTGTAAAATGACTTCAGATTGTTTAATCAGATAGTTTCTGATATTAATGAAATTATTGCCACTTCTTTAAACAATGTACAGGTTAATTTTAGCTTTTATGTTTTGGAATCAAAGTTGCAGCTTTAAAGTCATTAAGAAATAAACTGAAATATTAATATATAGGCATTTACATAATCACAGTTATTTGAGCTAACTGCAATTATTTTGTATAATCACGATAATTGTCTCCATTCATCAAAACCAGCTGGATGAGTTCTATTTCCATGTCATTTTCCACCGTTTGAGAGTCGACCGGTGTCCTTTAGATCACGTCGTCTCTCTGCACCGTCTTCATCTCGAGCCACTTAACTTCTATTCTTACTTGTCATCGTCTTCATCATCATTAGTCATTTATTGGTACATTTCACTAATAGGCTTTGTATATTTAAGTTATTTGTGTCAAATCAGATGCGCGTCAGCAGGTTTGTCCCAGCGATGTGTTGAAGTGGTGCCTTTTACTGTTCTGTCGTCCGTCCGTTGTGTCTATATATGTTCGTGACTGATTCAAGGTGTCATTTTCTGCAACTACTCGGCTCCAAAGTCAATGACACTAAGCTCACATCAGTAACAAGTATCACTTTGTTTTTTTTGGTTTTTTTTGTGGGTTTCCAGTGTTTAGGTATGTGTATAAATAAACTATTGTTAGGCTTCCACGTACGTCTGGCATAAAATGAACAGAAAATGAACACAGTCATGACAGTCCTATTAATGTTCGTGTAAATTAAATTACAGAATTTAACAGCTGGTTCTGTGGCTGTGAGCCAATTAAAAAGGAGTGACACGTTTTTTTAAAGTTGTAAAGATAGAAGGTTCAGGCGAGAGTTGAAGCCTGTAACACGTCTTATCCATTACAGGTGAGAGGAAGCAGACTTTTTAAAAGTTTATTTAAGAGGCTGACCCACAAATTTAAAAAGTTAAATTAGTTTCTGGATGAGAAAACTTTAAAGCTCAAGATCTCTGACTTAAACTACTCTGAATGCAGATTGAACTTTATCCAGTGCAGCAATTCAGCCCTTTCCTCCTGTACGTTTCTGTCACCAGTGTACTCTGTCTTCCTGATAATGAGCCTCAATAACTGGACGCTCTCCATAAGTCTGTCTCGCTGTAACCTCATCCTTCGTTTCCCAGCCGTCCCCTGGCCATTGTACGTGATGAATGACTCTTTTTTAAAAAGATATCAAATATTCATCTGCCCCCAAACTCCTGAATGAAAAATTGAGAATATATCTTCCACAGAGTGCTCGTTTTGCTTTCCGCCAAATTCAGAATTCACCCCCCCCCCGACAAGCATCAGGCTCAGAAGGCGACTGGGTATGAATTATCCTGCAGATTGTTTTATGCGTGATGGTTAAGCAGGACATTCCTTCAACTGATGGGAAAGCAAATCCGTATCCAAAAATGCTTTTCGTGTCACTGTTAGACTTGCCTGTGGTGCTTTATTCTGGACCTTCACTGAGATTGGAAAGATGTTGATAAAACCACGCAAGTTTAACAAGCAACCGAGCAAGGGCTGTTTTTATCTGCTTCTTCTTTTTCTCACTTCTTTAATTCACACTGAAATTAGTTTTCCCTCTGAAAAGAAAAGCTGTGACAATCCTGTCACAAAAACGCAAAAAGAAGAAGAAAAGTAGCCTACAAGTGAGTATCCAAAAAAAATTAAAATTTTGGAGAAGGAGAAGAAATGAGAGAAAGGTCTGTAGCTCCGATATGAAAGTGAAGGTATGAAGGTGTTGTGTGTCTGCGGCTTAAGGCTGTATATGATGCACATTCACACACCTGGCAAACCTGAGGGACAGCTCTGTAAATTAGAAATCTAACCTCCACACAACCTTCAGCTCACTCTTCTTCTCTGCCCTTTTTCCTTTTTAGTTTGTTTCATTCAACCTTCACATACAAGAACGGAAGAAAAAAAGAATATACTGTAGATATTTTGAAAAACATTTTGCTCTGTGTTTGGGCCTCTCATCCACACTTGTTTTAGGTCAGGATCTTTTGGGCATTGTTATTATTGTGTATTTGATAGAGACATGAAATTCAGGAAGGTAATGACAGGCAGTAAATGTCTGGCCAGTTGGGAATTGAACCTGAGACTCACCGCTCAGGGCATTTGTGCCCTTTTAAAAACAAGGCTTTATGCGTATCCTTGTGGACATGGAAAACTGAGAGTTTAGGAAACAGTGACATTACACTCCAGTTTGCACATGCCCATTGTTGTGTTGCGTAACGAGAAGGACCCTGAAACAACAACAATGGCAGATATATCGGCTATCAGTGTCTGTATGTTTGGTTAGCCCCAGCCATTACAACTTCAATGAACTTTAGTTTACAACTTACCTTAGCATTGCTGCTCAGCTTCATCAACCAGCAAAAGCTTCTTCATACAGTATATTGTGCCCAATATTTCCTGACCTACAGCCAGGTCTGGGTGTTGTTCAAAATTTTCAATACCAGTACTGATACCGGTACCTTGGTTTTGATACGATTCCTCGACAAAATCATTTTGCATTTTAACAAAACATTACACATACGGTACAAATGTGTAAGAACTTTTTAAACGAAAAAAAAAAAACATCCTATTTGCCACAACTTGAAGTTTTCTGTTAAAATAATATCATTTTATAAAAATGTATAAAATCCATGAGCTGCATACACGGACACTGATGAAAAATGATTAATTTTCCATATGATAGCAGACATATTTGATACTCAATAGAATCCGAGCATGAAAGTATTGACCCAGTCCTGCCCACAGTCGTTTTTGAGTTCTTGTACGTACCGAGATACTTTGTAAAATGAAGGTTGTGTGGATCAGGATGCAACACTTTATAAGTGAGTTCAAAATGCATGTACCAAATCAAACTAGTAGCATATAGTATTTATTCGAGAAAGAATCAGTTTTGTCCTTTTTGTGGACATACTTTGCATTTCTTGATAAATTAAAACCAGAGAGATTATTTTTCTTTTTGTAGATATTTCTTTTCTTTTTTTTTTCCTGCCAGAAGGACAAAGCCTTAATACAAAACGGGCCTTCATAAGGACTTTTCTTCTGTCTCTGACTCACACATAACAAGGAGACACTGGAGCTCTGCTGAGTAAGCAGTCCTGACTCTTAAACTAGTGAACACAGCAGAGCCCCCCTGCAGACCTCAACCTACGCACCAACCCTTTGTGTGTGTGTGTGCCTTCTCGTATGTGTGTGGCCTGTCTGTCCTCGTGTCCTTCATCGTGTTTCTTGTCTCTTTTTCCCCTCTTTCCCTGTCTCCTTGTATCCCTTCATTGTTGGTCGTGCGCTCGTCTTCGTCTCTTTGTCCGTATCTGGCAGCTTTTGTGTGCGTCTGTCTGCTCCCTGTCTGTCTTTCTGTCTGCTCGTTGGCATCTCTGCACAACCAAAAATGATTTTTATAGCTTCTCCCCTGAGTTTCCACCCCACACCCCCTCCATTTTTCTGTCTCTTTTTTGAAGTGTACGAGTAAATGAATCTCTTTGTCTTGCGCTGTAGTGTAACCTGCTAATCAGGCCATTCACTGATTACATGCTTCACGCTAATCATGTATCCGTTGTGTGTGACTTTGTGCATGCGGATGCCTTTGTGATTGTGCGTTTACATGTTTGTGTGTGTGTCTGTTACAGCAGCGAGGGGCATTAGTTGACAGTAAGCCCTCTCCATGGTGTTGTCAGCTCATTGTTCAGTGAGACACTCAAAGGTGCAAAAATGCAAAATCCAGTGCACCAAATCCAGAAAATTATGTATTTACAACAGCGTACCTGCTGTGCTCTTTGTCACCTGACTGGCTGGAAATGTGTGTATTTGTGGGTGTTTGCAGGTAGAAGGAGAGGTGCAGGAGTAGGGGGAGTAAGAGGGGGAGCAGGCAAGCCAGGAGGGATGAGGAGGAGGAGGAGGAGGAGGAGGAAGGATGCGAGAGGAGGGAACAGGGTTGGAGGGGAAAACCAATTATCGTCTAGATAACAGGCAGGCTATGGATTTTCTACCAGGCCTCTACTGCAGCTCTTTCATTCTGTGCTTTCTCTGTCTATTTCTGTGCCTCTGTCCCTGAACCAAATTTAAATTCCAGTTCAAGAAAGCTTTATTGACACGGGTGTTTTAGTGTTACAGATTCTATAGTATATTGTCTTCTTTTAGTGCGCATGTGGTCTGATTAAATACAGACGATGAGCTGCTGAAATGTGTCAGACAACAGAGACTGACATTTTGTCAATATGACCTATGTGTGTGTTTGTGTGTGAGTCACTGTGACTGGCAGTCACTCTATCTGATCTGCATTGTCATGTTGCCCTTGTGAATTAAGGGGGTTTGTGTTCCTGGCACTTGACAATTTAGGGGGTTGATTAAGTGTGTTTTTTTTCTTGTCTTCTCTGCCCTACGCTGTCAATCAGAAACTCTGTGTCAGATATTTGCCATTGTGTCAAAATTAGCTGTGTATCAGATAACTGCTGAGTACAGGGCTCTGTGGTCTCAGTAATGTTATGTTTTGAAGGCTCAGTGTGTAGTGACATGCAGTTGTGAAGTTGCAGGTGGCGGCGGCCTGCCCTCACCCTGACCCTGCCCTACGGGGTCCGCAAAAAAACACAGAAGTCCCTTGTTAGGACCGGTGTTTGTTTTGTCCGTTCTATGCTGTGCACTTCAGGGTATATTCGCTCTGGTCCACACTCGGAGACTGGAATGCACATTAATGCTTGATTAAGGAGAAGGTTAAGTCTGTTTTGAGCTACTGTAGATAATGGCAGCAACATGATGCACTCCGTGAACAGCGACCTGCTCCCTCTGCCGATACAAACGTCTCGTTCTAACGTAACAAAAACTCAGCAATTCACATTTTCAGGTGAATATACACTGTCATTCTGAATATTATATTCCATTTCTAAATCCCTAAATTATGTTTTTATTTAGCCTTCATTAATCTGATTTCATCCATCAACTTGATGTTTTCAACCCTTCTGACCGCGCCCACATAGGAGACAGGAAGGGTACGCTTCACACCATTGGCACAGCTTGTAGTGCATTATCCTTATTGTAGAGGAACACTGGGGATCAGGAATACTCTCATGATTTAGGTGAGGTTTGCTTTATTAATTAAAGTAACCTCATACGATATGACATTTAAAACCTGGTATGTTGCATTTCCTGATTGAAAACATCTAAAAACGGCTAGGCCTATGTTCTGTATTTTCTTAACATGTACTTAGATTATCAAACATTTCCAATGACGTTTAAATTCAGAGAAATCCATAATTTATTAACTGTAACGGTACGTTTCATTTGGTCGCCTGTCGATGGTGTTACATCTCCTTTGTTAGGATAATGCTGGTGTTTAGCGTTACTTTTTCACTACAGTGAAATTAATATATGTCACTAACCGTTATGTCAACAAAGCTGTTTGCTGTTTTATTGACAGAAATGCTCTGATTGAGTAAGTTCTGTCACAAAGTTTATATGTTTATTAGGCTTTAATAGTGATTGATTGATGTCATGAAGTCATTTTCAGAGCAAGTCATAATCCTCAAGAGCTTAAATTAGGCCAAAAATTAAATTAAATCAAATTAGAAATTAAAGAAAATATTATTAGAAGAAAACTCAAAGATGCAACTCGAAAAGCCTGGGAAAATAACATGCAAACTATCTGCGTATATTCCATTGTAATTTGCTTTTATTGTCCCTTAGTTAACACGTCGTTGTTGTTCATTGTTTTCCGTGGTACGGGGGCCAAACGCAGTGTTGGCATTGATCTGTGTTAATTTCTGGTTTGAAACGATTCCCATGTTTGAAAACAAACTTGCAGACATGTCTTAATTACCAAATTAGCCCATTCGAAGTGGTGCACGCACACAGACAGACGGTGTGTGTGTCTGATTTAGAAGATGTGACTCATCACCTCATGCTGCCCGTTTCATTAGTATTAATCCTTTCTCCCCCTTTATTCCCTCTCTCTCCTCCTCCTCCTCCTCCTCCTCCTCCTCCTCCACCTCCACCTCCTACGCCTCAGCCGCGGCTCG
>JAPQRN010000005.1:12928839-12939357 GCA_037367275.1 Coranthus polyacanthus | reverse complement strand
ACACACACACACACACACACACACACACACACACACACACACACACACAGACACACACACACACACACACACAGACAGACACACACACACACACACACAGATCAGCTGACCCAATAGAGTCAAGCTTGTGGTGTCTCTGCCCTCTGTGTGATTGTGTGCACTTTTTTTTCTGTTTTAATTTTCTAGTGGTATTTTACGTGGTATTTTGGTAAGTGGTATTTTTTAAGAGAGGTGTTGTACAATAGGTACACAATGATTCTCTTTGAGTCATTTTTTTTGGACCTGGTTTTTGGCAGTTTTTACCGTCATCATTTAGTTGATTGTTAAATTAAAAAAAAAAAGAGACGTACTGCACTTTTTTCTGCAGCAGAGTTCGTTGTCTTCACTGATGTACACTGAGTTGTGAGTGTGCGTAGCGTATGTGTGTGTAATACCACTGTTAATTGGCGTTTGGTTGTGCACTTATGTGCACGCACCCACTATAAAATAGCACTGACCTTGATCATTGTGTCGACGTCTGTCAAAGCCAATGAGTGTTCTGCTGCCTCCCCAGCAGTCAGCGTTTAGCCAGCAGCTTCCGTGTTTCAAAAGGAAAAATCACCTTAGGACACAGAATTTTACAGCAAAGAGGAGAGTAGAAGTCAAACTGAAATGCAGCTATTAAAATAAATACAGTTATAATTTATTTAGAAGTGTAAAATCTCCAACAAATGAAATTCATGGAATAAAAGAAAGGTATAAAAGATCCTAATGAAAGAGGCATAAACAGAAGTAATTAGGTTGCAGGTACAATACTTTGAGGAAAACCTTTGTATTTTGGGGGCCTTTATGTCAGAAGCTACTGCACGACGTTGTCTTTCATAAAAAAGGTAATACAGTCACTAACTTCTTCAGCTTTACGGCCCAGAGCTGGAATTCATCTAATTAGTACTTCTCCCTGACGCGCTTGGAGGAGTTCATGTGAAAAGGAGAGGTCATATAATTATAGCCCTGGGAAAACCCTGGGCTCGATGAGTGTAATACAGTGTGTGCACATTTCCTTCTATGTGTATACTGTGTGTGAATATGTGCGTAGCTAGCTGCGCTTATGAGATTCAGATTTTGTGGTTTTATTTGCATGCTCAGCCTTTCGTGGGTACAAACGTTGACCTCACTCACTTTCTTTATTTGCCAACATGATGAAATAGGACTTATACTCCTCCGGCCCTCACCCCCGAATGAGACATTGTACATCTCGCCTTGGGAGTTAAATGCATTATAACCAGATTCCTCTTTGTGGACAAAACAACTGATGAAACAAAAATGAGACAAAAATGAAAGCAACAGCAAAGTGAGCGACCTTCTGCAGGAAACAGCAATTCTGGCCTCTTTAATCTCCTTGAAAAACCTCCACATTCTGGTTTATAGCTTTCACTCCTACTGTTACAGGAACCAATTAACAAACCAATTAACTTACAGGAGCTATTGATTTTTTCGTCAGTAGATGCATATAATAACTTACCAGTGAACAAATCTTTTTAATTGGAATGAGTTCGATGTTTGCCAGCATTTTTTTTCATAAACTCACCACCTCCCCCCTCGACCTGTGTGTACACTTGGCACCTTCCACCAGGAACGGGCGTCCTGATTGGCTGAATGTTGTGCGTCAGTAGCTGGATCTGAAACACAACAGGTGCAGCAGAGAGGAGACATAATAGACTCTCAAATTGATTGAATTAAGATATTAAACTGTCTTGGTCTGTGTTATATTTTCGGACTAATGAGCAGTCCCGTGTGTGTGTGTGTCTGTGTCGCTGTGCCAATAATGATTCACAAACACTTAAACATTACATGATGCCACCAAACAGCCAATGCCTCAGCAGCAGAGAGATGTGATTTTGGCTGCGTTCACACTGCCAGCCTTAGCGCTCAATCCAGATCTATGGCTCAGATCGGATTTGTTTTTGTTTGTTTTTGGCTGTTTGCATTACTTTTAAAAAAAAAATTGGCCAATATCAGATTCCAGTGTGAACTGGTCGTCGTCCTAAACTGACCCACATGCACAAAAGCAGTGGTGGAAAAGGTATTGATATCGTTTGCTTCAGTAAAAGTACTAATACACACTGTGAAAATACTCCACTACTAGTAAAAGTGCATTCCAACGGTCCTTCAGTTAAAGTATGCATGTTTTATCACTCAAATGTACTTAAAGTGTGAAAAGAAAGTAGTCATTGTGCAGTAAAATGGTCCCTGCCAGTGTTTTACTACTATATGTGGTATTTTTGGATTTATATTAATGCGGCATTAATGTGTATGTTGCATTTTGCTGCTGTTGATGTTTACTTTACAGTACTTGAGTAACTCCCTTCAGCAGGAATTGTGTCAAATGTTGATCTAGAGTGATGTAAAAATCACATGAATTTTGATTTGACTATTGAGACGGAGATCACATTACATTAGGATCACACGTGGAAGTGGTCCAGATCAGAATTGAAAAGATCTGATTCCATGTGATTTGCGCTATTCACGCTGCCATGAAAAAAGAAAAACGGCAACAATCTGAGCCACATGTGAGCAAAAACTTTTGGCCACTTTTGCCTGCAGCATGGTGGCTGAAGGGGTGAAGTGTGTACTAAAGCGTGCGCATGTGACTCTGTGGGTTAATTGTGATGTATCTCTGTTTCTCCACAGCATGTGGAAGGGCCTGAATGTCAACTGCACAGACAGCTCAGGATACACACCGTTACATCATGCTTCACTCAACGGACACAGGTAAGAGGACCCATTACAGTTTATGTATAGGGTAGTTTTTACTTAAGATTGTTTTAGCACTAGAAATTCTGATTTTTTTTCAGCATTCAGTATGTGCAAGTGGGGTATTGTGCATGTGCGTTTGCAGAGCTGGAACTAATGATCTGTTTCTTGAAATATGATGCCAGTTTTCTTTAATGAATCAACAAATTATTAGATTATAACATCTCAGAAAAGAATGTTAACAAATTATATTCAGTTACCAAAATGCTTAAGATATATTAATATTTTCTGTTGACTTATCAGTGATAAATTCAGCACCAGTATACTTATATAGTACTATATACTCTGAAAATGCTACCATGTCAAATACATTAAGTAGTAAACAAGGGGCAACAATCAGTGTAATACAACCAACAGCTGCTAGATGCTGGTTCCTTAAAGTCCTCGCTCCAGTCGACTTCCATTAAAAAAAAAAACCCAAAAAACCCCAAACATCCCTCTAGAAATATCCTACTAAGTCAATAGCTTTTTCCAGGAGTCACTCTGGTCTCATTCACTTTATTTATTTATGTGTTCTGCTGGTTCTTCTATAAATGATTGCTTGGTTAGTAAGATTTTAGGGCTAATAGAATAATTTGCAAGGTGTCACTGACAACTCGCCTGCTGAGTTCAAGAGTTTTGGACATTTGGAGACTCTGTTTATTGAATAAAAAGGGTGTTTTCCTGACAGACGGCTCTTCTATTGGTATAGTAGAACTTAAAATAACAACACTGTCAAAGGATTTTGTCATGCAAATGTTTCAAAAGTTTACCATGACCTAATTACAGTACCAGACCTTTTAGCATAACTGAGCTACTTTAGCTAATAGCTTTAATTTAGTATTGAGTTAAGTAGTCTGTCAGCTAATCTGCTTATACATTACGCAAAAGATGACATTACTGTTATGAGACACAACTGTATGTGTTAATATGTACCGAATGAAACTGAAATTACTTCAGCAGGATGTTTCCTAGTTATCAGTCTAGACGCTGTTTTCACTAAGTTCGAGGTAGCGTTAGCTTAGCAGGTTTTACTTCTCGCTTTTCTCCAGCTCCACCTTCTTTTCACTACAATTCTGACATGTCTGAACTGAACTGAATAATGTAGTGAATTTAAAAACGTTAAATTAAACCAAAGGTCTCTGATTTTGTCAAATGTGTGTCAATCATGTGATTTTGAAATGAATCAGCAGCAGCCAATAAAACTGGTCTTTTCCTCATTCATGTTATGTTGTTTCCAGGTTTATGCCACATTATTGTGAACAAAGTTGTAAATAATGGTTATAATAATGTAGTAATAATAGTGCACATGTTTTATGGGTCTACATATGCACAGAACTGCTGAAATGCAGCCCTCTTTCTTCACCTGGGCCTGCTGAGAAATCCATTACACTGTGTGGATTAGCTGCAAGCCTCACCGCTATCCTGGTTTGGCGGAACTGAAGGATTAGTACTGTGTTTTGGGGGCAATTATGTGGATTTCCTTCTTCAGCTCAATTGGAGAAGAGAGGAGGGAGGGAGAGAAAAATGCAGTCTCAGAGTGAAAATTAGGCCGCCAACAAAAAGCTGCAGAGGAGTGATTTAACGTTAGGTGGGAAAGTAAAAAGAGAACTGGCAATTAAGATATACTGAAGAAACTCGGCAGCAGGCGCAGCAGCACTGTATTCAGAGAGGTGTTGGCTGGGCTTCAGTTGTTTTCTAGATCATTTTATATGCAGTGTTTCCATATTCGAAAAGTCCTTTTGCTCACGTATGCTGATGAATCCAGTTGAGTGAAATGGTCGTATATTTGACCCTTAGATACTCCCAGTGTGATTTTGCTGCACAACTGCCTACACATTATTAAAAATTAACAAAGCAGTTCATTAAGCATCTCAGGACAGCTTTCGCGTCTCTCCTAGGATAGGGTTTGTCCTTCTCTTGCCTCAGTTTCTCCTCCTGACATTTTGTATGCAAATGAATCACTTCACCTTTACTCTTTAGAGAAAGGTGACAACTTCAGCAGGATACTCGCTATATTAAATGGTATCACTGACATCACTACTCACAAGCAACTAAATGGAATTTAGTGCAAACCACTGCTCTGTGATTTATCACTTCATCTGGTTGTGTAATGGGCAATACTTCACTGGAGGAGTCTGCACTGTCTCGGTTCTTGATCATCACCAGTTGAGCTCCCTGTTTTCTCCTGCCTCTTGGCCTTGTATACAATCATTAATTTACAGCAAGATTGTAAATCCCTTGGTGCCCTAAGTCTGCCTCTGAATACAAGAGGTGCTTGTAGTTACCGCCAACTTGTTGCTAGTCAGATAATGTGGCTGCATGCTCTCATGAAGGCTGCAGATGTCATCATTTAGTGAAAGAAGGAAAATAGCCAGCATAGACCAGGAAAGTCAGCGTACACTCTACAGCACATTTATATGCCCTTTTATTTATTTTAGAAAAATGTCACTTGACCCCCAATTGTTAAAGCAAACTAAACTTGCTGGATTTGGATTGGATCTGGACATTTCCAACTGGTTTAATTGCATCTACTCTGTGTGGTCATTATGCACCAGTGAAAACAATATGTTGTTGTATAGTGCAAGATTAAAAAAATAAACAGAATACATCGCACTGTAATATTGGTGCTGCTGCCTAATGCTGCATCCTATAATATGGATTTCAGCTCTCTTCGTTTCTAACCTCTAAACTGTGGATTTATGGATCTATATGTGTGCTGCTCTCTCTCTCTCTCTCTCTCTCTCAGGGAGGTGGTACTGAAGCTGCTCCAGTTTGAGGCGTCCACGAACGTGGCTGACAGCAAAGGTTGCTTCCCCCTGCACCTTGCTGCCTGGCGGGGAGATGTGGATATCGTTCGCATCCTCATTCACCATGGCCCCTCGCACTGCCGTGTCAACCAACAGGTAAACGCAGCAAACCCACCACCATCATGCTCTTAAAAACAAGCATCTTAAAAAAAATAATTTCACTTTAGCACAATCTGTTGAAAACTGAATAGAACTGAATAATGTCTCTTCTCAACTTTAGGCCACTTTAGGTCCCTTTTCTTAAAAGATCTTGCTGATAAATACCTCAGAATTTCAGATAAGCCTGGTAGTAAAGGATGCTCTTCTTCAGCTGAAGAATCCGTGTACACACCAAACTGGCAAATGACCATCTCACTTAAAGCTGCAGGAGATGAAACCAGGGATGAAAATGCCTGAACATCTTCCTTTTGCAGCTCTCTCCTCTCTGTCCAAATCAAAAGACTAAATATAAATGTAGATGACCTGACATGATGCTGCTGCGGAAACACAAACCTTCTCTTCCAAGCTTCTGTGTTGAGCCACAGAGTAGACCAGTAGAGTCACGTCTGACAGAATCTTAACAGCGATCAGTAATTACAGCTGTCAATCGTGTATTCAACCCCCCGACCTGTCTGAAAACACCTATGAGCGGCCAAAACCTTCCGTCAAAGGGTAGAATTTCTGCAGTCCATTGGACCCCGGTAACATATCAAATAGATTTAATTGTGTCTGAAGGAACCACATTACCTGTTTGCATAAAGTGTTCGAGATCTTATCTGTCGTCTGCATTAAAGTTGAGTCGTATGTCTCGGGGCATGTAAACCTGCGCTGCCACAGGCTGTTCATTATGGCACCTTTCCAACACAGCAGATCTTTGACCGTTTTCATCGGTCCCTCTCTGACAGCAGGGTGAGCGTTTCAGCTCTGGGAGCATTCAGCCTGCCACTGCTGTCATTTCTCATCAACAAAAATGACCTTCTTCTCCCTTGCTCCTCTGCTTTCTCTCTCTGCTCGCAGCATATTGATGATGCCACGGCTCAGTGATGCGCTGCATTCAAGTGAACGCACAGGAAGCGTTGGCTAAAATGTTGATGGCCAAGATGGCCTTTTTAATTTTTTTAATTTTAAATTCCCGATGGCAGTGACTCATCCCATGGAGGTTATTGGAGCGTTATCTACCCTGCCTAATAAGCACATTTTCCTCTGTCACCATTAGCCAAATCGTTTTCTTCGGAGAGTTGTTAGAGCCTAATTGTTTGCTGTGATAAATGGTGTCCCTTGCCCCTGGAATGAAGAGGTTTGTCAGCAACTGAACGCGAGTCATTTTCTTTTCTTTTTTTTTTTTTTGCCCATCAATGATTAGTAGAGCTGAGCGGTGCAACGAGCGTGGACACACACCGAGCTGAAGGTGCTGATGGAGAAGAAACTACAGTAGATGCTGACTTCAGAGCAAAGTCGAGTGCGTGGGCTCCTAATCTTTTATTGTATTTCCCCAAAGAATAATACAATAATTGAATATTAGATTATAATACTGTACACCAAATGAGGTGTTACCGGTCAAGTGTTGGATTTTCAGTATTTGTGTTTTCTCTTTTATTTAATCGTTTCCTAGAATAATATCCAGCAATCCCCAGAAAAATGTTTTCTTTACTGGTGTTAATGCGTAGGAGGAGAGACAAGTTTAGTTCCTCTTCAGCACTGTGTTCTTTCTCCTCAAAAATACGAACTTCTTTATTTTAATTCTTGTGAAATCGAATGAATGAATGAATTATTCCAAAATATGCATTCATCAGTTAAGCCAGCGTTAGCAGTGATTGATTTTAAGATGCAGAAAATGTTACTTGTGATATAAAATGTAATTAATCCTAACAGTGAATTTGATGCAGTGTTTATATTTGGGGATTCATGAAATTATATATTATAATGCTATTCTGATGTATCAGAAGCCCTCTCTATAGACTCACAGTGGTGTCTGTGAAGTGAATGGGAAAGTGAACCTTTATACACTTGGTACAGTGATCCCTTTGTCAACACCTCGGCGTCTTTCTTGGTTCTTTCCTTCATATGTCTCACTATGAGCCTTATTTATCAAGAATCTCGTGATGACTGTTTTTATCTCTTCTGTTTTCAGAGTTTTCCTCCCTGCATTGTACATATTGTTGACTATACTGGGCTACAGAACACACCATTAGCATGCCTTGGCTTTCTGTCACTGTTGCACAGAGACAGAGAGCAGCTCTCAAAGACTCAGCAGACAGCACGGCTGCTCTTTGACATTCTTGGTGCAGTGTTTATTTTTTGTTGCATGGAATTCTGGTACATTCTCATTTACAGAACCTCTTTACAGAATGCTGGTACAGTCTCACTTTGAAATGATGAAGCCTATGCCTTTGTGCTTTGCAAAACTGCATTTGTACAGTAGCCTTTGATGGTATGTGTTGTCAGTATTAAGAGCAGAAATCACAGGAAAAAATGCCAGAATTTGAAAATACGCATCTTCCTTGTGCAGCTCTGTGAAAAAGAGAAGACACTTTCCAAGCTTCTGTGTCGAGCCATGGAGTAGAGTCACGTCTGACTGAATCTGATCAGCCATCAGTAATGACAACCACGTATTTAACCCCCCTACCTGTCTGAAAACACGTGCAATTAGCCAAAGCCTGCTTCACAGGGTAGATTTTCTACAGCCCAAAAACACAAAAGTCCAAAGTCCACAGAGGCCACAGGTACATCTCTTGATTCCTGTCAGACCACTTGAATTACAATATACTGTAAGGTAATTATGGAATTTTTGCTCAATAACACCAAAAAAACTATCAAGCAGTGTAGCTTTAGGTACACTTATCACACATCAAGTTGCAGACATAAATCTGAGAGCAGAATTTATGAAGTGGTTGTGTGTTTACGATGCCTAAGCTCCATATTTTCCAGCTGTCTGTCTGTCTGCTGTAGAGAGCAGGCCCTGCATTAGTCAGGGTGATATACTGAGTCACACACAAGCGCGCACCTATCACCGAGACTTATAGTAGCGAGCCACTGGCTGCACATTAACCCATTCTCAATGATATTACTCTGCCCATGCACACCATTACTCGTGTCAGAGGTCGAGTGTTTGTGTGTGTCTGTGTTTGCAGCTGTGTTTTATCGGGGCTCACTCTGTCTTAGTATCTGCTCTTTTGTTGCACAAGGAAGATCATAAGGCAACAAAGCACCTGTGTTCACCTTTGTAAACAAGGCAACAAATGGTGACATGAGAGTGTGGAATAGGATGCTGGAGGAAGCTGTAATGAGTCTGAAAGTTCCTGAGTGCATAAAGAAAAAAGGAAGAGATTGGCAGAAGGAGAGATTGTGGAAGTGTGTAGGTGGGCCAGTTCTACATCAAATAGAGGATTATTGGAGGTTAGTGGATATTATTAGTTGGTGTTAAACCAGTTCCAGTCCACTGTTTACTGCCTAATTGGTCCCAGTAGCGTCTATTCACAGCTGTTTCTGTTTATTATAGGAGCGGGCAGGGGTGTGTATGAAAGGGATGGAGGCTGTCTGACTGAATAAGATGACTATACAGTATGAACTGTGTGTTTGTATGTGTGTGTGTGTGAGAGAGAGAGACAGTGATGGATAGTGAAAGATTGCTTGTTTACTCAGGGCTTGCACTAAACTTGCAAGGCCAAAAACATGTTTTCAGAACGGAGGCGTTGTTGTGATCGCTCTTTCCCACTCAGATTGACTCGTGAAGTGCCCCTTCACTTCATGTCACCACTTCAAAGGTAACCGTAAGGATTTTGTTTTTAAGCTTTTGGATTTTTATATATATATTTAAATTACTATTGACATTTTGTCCTGAGTCATAAGAAATTCTGTTTCTAAGAGACATCATAATATAAAGGCACGTCTTATATGCAAGATAGATCATTACAGCTTGTTGAGGGGTCCTAACGTCTCACACCATCTATTGCCTGTATTGAACTGTAATGAGCTGACATGATTAGAGTGACGGGAGTGGCTGAACTGCATAATTTCTCCACATCCCAACTAAGATGACGCAGTAGCAACAGCTGGTTTAAAGGCCTGCCATCATCTGCACTCTCAACCACAGCAATGCAGGTAAAAAGAGTAATGAGGCCAAATCAGCGTTTTCAAATATAATGAACAAGTGGCACAACATCCAAGGACCACCTGCCCCGTCTTCCACCATTCATTCAATCATCACAAGGACTGTTTTAAAATCTGTGTTTGCACAAGCTCTGATTTGTGAAAACCTAAATCAAATGGGACATTAATTGGAACATTTTTGATGATTAAGTCTTTTGGAGCACAGATAAAGTCTGTGGATGTCTCGAGCTGTACACATCTGACCATTTCATAGCTATAGTGTTAAATGTGCAAAATTTTTGGTTAATGGATTTAGACCAAAACCAGAAATGTGGTTCTTTAAAGTAAGCTGTTGTGTGTATTTTAGAATAGATGAACGATACTGGCACTTTTAAAGCTCTAAAAGGCAGTGATGGTGAAAACAACTCCCATGATCCCACGCTACTTCCCAACGTCATCTACTACAACGTCATTGTTGTTTTGATTGAGAGGCAACTAGTGACAGACATGACATAGTTTGTTTAATGGAAAGCAGCAATGTGAGTCTTTAAAGTAAAAGTATTGTGTTCCTAATTCATATCATCAAGTATAATTTCAGAATCGGTACATGATACACTGGCACTTGAAGAGCAGTGTAAGACCAGCTGTTTTGAACTTGATATTCAGGACCAGTTTCTTGGCCCCAGGATCTGAACAGTAAAAATACCATACATCCAAACAGTTATGTTGAGGGATAAGTTACACATTGTAGCTTCTGATTTGCTTTGCTTGTGTGGTGATGTGAGGGACAGTTGTGTGTTCCTGACATTGACCAGATCCTGTGTGTGTGTGTGTGTGTGTGTGTGTGTGTGTGTGTGTGTGTGTGTGT
>JAPQRN010000005.1:12912088-12922357 GCA_037367275.1 Coranthus polyacanthus | reverse complement strand
TGTTAATATCCATTATGCTCTCTCAGTTTCCTTTCCAAAAACAATTCTGAACACCTCCAGGATTTGAAATCAGGTTTTCTGTAGCAGGGAGGAGGTCCAGGAGGCCCAGATCAGAGTGAATTTAATACTGTACTTTAGCAGGAGTTAACACGGGGAAACATCACAGACTTTATCACAGCCGTACTAAAAAGACAGAACCGTCTGCACAGAATGTATGGGTTTAACACAACGAATGTGAATATAGACAAGTAAAACTAGATGTCGCCGAAGTTTTTTTAAGAATTTTGTGGGAAAGACAAAATAAAAGCTGGAGTTCCTTCACCCTCTTTCTCTTTCCTCTTCTTCTACTCCGCCTCTGTCTTGTTCATTCGCTCCTTTTTTTTTCTCCCTTGTTCCCTCTGTTACATCATCTAGTGTTAAATATCAGCCATTTACTCAAAATTTAGGTTTTGCTCTTGGACAAATACCAGCAACACACGCATTTTCCTCCTCAGTGATACAGTGATATCCACAGAAGCCTTCATCTGGACAGAATGTAAATGCACTTGCTTGCGTAAGTGTGTATCACGTCTCTGCAGTATACGTATCGCTGCCAGCTTATCATTCTTTCAAGTGTATATGAACACATAGAGATTCAGTCCCTATAGGGCCCACTCTGTCTTCTCCGCTCTCTTCTTCTCTTCTCCCCCAGCATAGTTATTCATCATGTCTTCCTCTCCTTCATGTGTGTGCCCCTCTGCCCAGTTTTACAGTCATTACAAGGCTGTTTTCACCCGGGGCTGCAGGTCCTCAGGGACCACCAACAATGTTCTGACAGGGGCCCCTGAAGGACCAGAAAACAGCTAAAGGTCCTGTGAATATGAGAGCCTCCCAAGTTCAAAATAACCTTTAAAATGCTCTCACTTAGTAGTGGTCACAATACAGCATAGCTTGAATGAACCTGCATATATCACTATAAAGGTCAAGATGACACAGTTATACGTGTTTCATTAATTGCTTTGATGTTTCCTGTTGTTGCAGCTTCTCATTTATTTGTTTTGTCTGATTAACTGCAGTTGTTCAAACTTAAGTAACTGACACAGGACAGAAATTAGCGTGCACCTTGTATATGTTAGGAGCATGGACAAAAGTGGTGAACCAAAAGGCGTTTTAGGGAAACATTCTGCTTTTGACCATTGCTTCTGTTACGCACACAGGAAGCCATAGATTTCCCCTGACAGCTCTCACAAACCTGACATGCTTTTGGAATTTGTACATGAGTGATATACTTGCCATAACGTGGGTTTCATATAGGATGTGTAACAGAGAATGAAGCTTTCCTTCTTGAATTTCACCGTGTTTTAGTGTCCCAATAAATAACCTGCTTTTTCCTTTATGTCTCTTTTCTTCTCTCCGTTCCCCCACATCTGCACCTCTTATATTTCACCATTTTCTCTCATCTTACTTTTTGTTGAAACCTTCCTTCCTGCTTCCTTTGACTTTTACCCCTCTAACCCTCTCATGTGTTCCTTCGCCGACCCTTTTTCTTCACTTCTGATTTCGCTCTTCAATTCTTTGCATCCATCCATCTTACTCTCCCCCCTGCCCTCCCTTCGTCATTCCCATTATTCCTCCTGACACTATCTCATCTCCTTCTGTCCCTCCTTCCCTTCTCTTCACCCTTCGCTTCCTGCTTTCACAGAACCATGAGAGGGAAACAGCGCTCCACTGTGCAGCCCAGTATGGACACTCTGATGTGGTTTCAGTACTTCTTCAGGAGCTGACTGACCCCACCATGAGGAACAGTAGACAGGAGACGCCTCTGGACCTGGCAGCGCTGTATGGACGATTGCAGGTCAGTAAGGATGACATGAGTGCACACTAATATTCCAGTATTATTCAGAATATGACCATATTCTGAATTTGACAGGTATCATGTAAACAGCATATTCCATTAGGATATTCTGAATTATGCCTTTTTTCCCAAATGGAGCATTTTCCATCTAAGACATGTGCGATATGCCAATATTATTCTGGTTTTATGAGGATTCTTTGGAAATGTATACAGCACATTCAGAATATGCATCTCATTTATGGGTTTGTTACACACAGCCCTTGTTTATGCTCAGCTGGAGTAGAAACATAGATCTTCTCTGGCAGCAAAGGAGGCTCCAAAGAACAGTCCACATTTGTGGAGAACACATCAAGGAGAAACACACCTACTTGTAAACATTATGACAGACTATAACAACATGTTTTTGGATATGAGCAAATATCAAAAAGCTCACCTTTTCATGTCAGTGTTTGATGGAATTAAAGAGGGAGGCTGTGTTCACACAGTGAAAAAACACATTTTTAATCAGGGTACGCACAGCTGCATCTTAACAGGAATTGTGGTGGAAGATTTCTTTAACCATTTAAACAGCTTATTGTGAAGTTTGTCTTTTTCCGAATAAGGACAAAAACTGGAATATTTTTTGTCCATGTAAACATAGGCACTAGTTCACACAAGAACCAAATCAGCTAAATGTGGTTATTTTACAATACAACGGTATCAAATCGTGAGCTTTCAGAATGACTTTGGCGTGATGTTAACTGCTTTGTCTGATGCATGCTGTAGGTTTTATGTTAGAGCAATGTGGACATTTATCCCAGTTTATCTATAGAAGCTTCATTTAGCACAATCTAACACATCATCATGTCAAGCCCGTTTATGTCTCCAATCTTTCACCAAAAACTCGAAGATATTTTTCTTCGTCTCAGTGAAACATGGACATACATAAAAAGACATGAAAAACATAAAATAGAGTCTAAAACATGTTTTATAAAAATGTAGAACAGATGCTTTGTACCACTTAATACCATGAGTTCGCATAGACTGTACATAAAATGTTAGCATAACATAAAAGCTTAAGTACCTCCTGCCATCACCATCCCATCTATCAATCATCAACAGTTGAGAATAATCACCAGCACCATCCCCTGGCCATAAGTCATACAATTTTTATAGACCAGATCTTAGCGAGCCTTTAACAGTTTGATGGCGACAGAGAGAAAGCAGTATCTCAGGCTTTTACTTTAACTGTCTCTCTAGAGGGGAGAAGCCTAAACCTCTGTGAGAGAGAGAGAGAAGACACTGATTCAATGCTCAGAATCGCATATAAACACCTGCTTTCAGTAACATTTTATTTGTATTTATCATTTTAAAACAAAACGTTACATGAGGGAAATAATGATTAGTGATACAGGGTGGGTTGAGCGAGGGATTGTACTTCCATTACTGCGGAGGACAGGGTTTACAAGGGAATTTATAAACCTCTGCATGTATGATGTTTACTAAAAAAGCGCCTTGCTGGCAGGTGAAAAGAACCAGCTGGTGACTCCATCTGCACTTTCCCCAGGACAACAGTGGGAGTTAGCGGTGACAAGGACCACTGTGCACGAGAATCAGCCGTTCCAAATCGGGAGTGGCTGCTGATAATTTTAAACACGTTGCATACATGGAGAGAAATACCTGGCACACATTTTCTGTACCCCACATGCAGACAAGTCAACACTTCTTAAAAACACTTCTGCTAAAAATATGACAAAGTACACACATGAAGTGCCACATACACTACAAATGCCTCCTGATGTTCAAATGCAGTCACACTTTCTGCTAAGGTAGTGAGTAATTGCAGTCAAGCCATACAGGTTTGTCTGAGTGTGAATGAATAATTTATAGTGGCAGCACGGTATTTCACTCTCACTTTCTCTGCATAATAATGAAGGGAAATCCCTATGGTAGAAGCTACTGCTGTGTGGAGCTGTAACTAACACAGGGCAAAAGTTTAGTGTACACACATACAGTAGACAGACGCACACAGACACACATTAAAGGGGAGGCTTTCGAGAGAACTGACTGCTGAGCTTACTGATTTGAAGCATCATCCATGATCAAACACTATAGTGGTTAAAACAAATGATTGGACCCCCCCTGCTGCGCTCATACTGATTGACGGGCCTTTTCATAATCAATAAATCATCATCAAGGATCAACATTGCCTTAAATTAGGTCTAAAACTCTAAACAACTAATAATTTCTCACCATCTCTCTCTTTTCTGAAGAAAAATAAACCCTTAAACTTCAGACTGAAAGGTGACTAATGGCCCAGTTTCCGAAAAGTCTGCAGTTCTGTCACTGACATGTGACTGTCTTGTTTTATGCGCAGGTGGTGCGCATGTTGGTGAGCGCTCACCCCAACCTCATGACCAGCCACACTCGCCGACACACTCCGCTTCACCTGGCTGCACGCAACGGACATCACAGCACCGTCCAGACCCTGCTCGAGGCTGGCATGGATGTCAACTGTGTGGTGAGAATCATTAAAAATGTGACTTTGACTGTCCTCTATCAGGGACCAAGGATAGAAAGGTTCCTGTCATTAGTTTATTTTTTTTATGCCTCTGCGGCAGTAATAGCTGTGGCTGGAGGCGTTATGTTTTTGGGTTGTCCATTTGTCTGTCTGTCCATCTGTCCTATTCTCGAGGAAAGGGTATCTTCGGAACACCTTGAGGGAATTTCTTTAAATTTGGGACAAATGCCCACTTGGACTCAAGGATGAACTGATTAGAATTTGGCTTTCAAAGGTCACTCACAAAACAGCTTTTTTGTCCATAACTCAAGAATAATAAGGATAAAATTTCACAAAAATGTGAAATTGGATGAAATGATGACATGATGACATTTAATATCAAAAAGGTCAACAGTAATGTCAGTTTGGCTTGTGACAAAGCTTACTTATGACAAAAACTTGGAACATCGCTACCTCTGAAGCACAGTATCAAACTATGCATTACATACTCTACCATTTAACATACTTTTGTGTCAGTAAATAGTAAGATATATCTTTTCGGATGCTCTGCTCAGGGCATAAATTCCGTCACTTCCTGAGAACATGCTTGCTTTTTGGAGGCGTGTAACCATGGTAACCAGCTAACCACATCTCTACCCGCATCTGCAATACCTGACAGCAAGATGAGCCTGTCGCTTTGACTGTTAGAAAAAGAAAACGACATAACAATAATATAATCATTAAGGCATTATTGTTATGTTGTTGTCATTGCTTTGCATAATGAGATATTTATGCTGGTGTACTGTCCAGCGCGTGCAAACTGTATTTCCAGGAAATAGCAAGCAATTCACGTGCTATTGGCGTCATGCTACAGTTTCAGACATACTAAATGATCTGTTTTAGGATATTAGTATGGAATTTCAGACACTGCACAAGCTAAAGTCCTCAGCCGCAGTGCTTTGAGCTACATGTTGTTCTTATTTGGTAAAAACACACTACACACTACAAACCAGATATGTATGTAGTACAACAATAAACGGCTTCACTCTAAGTAAAAATAAATCATTACAGTCTATTTTTGGGCTGACTTATCTACCTGTACAGTATGTACACGTGTTTGGTCAGTTGGAACATGATCTTTTACAGAATCGAATAATAAAGTGGGACTTGACTCTGACATTTTAAACACTATCTGATTTTGCTGTGAGTGGAGAAGGTGACTAGAAAGACATTTCTTTGTCCTTTTGTTTGAATAAATCTTTCGAACTGTATCTCCTTCCCCTTTCATCTCTGCTGTATGTGAATATTTTAAAAGCTGCTGTCTTTGCTTTAATAAAAGAGAATACAGAAGTTCCTTTTGGAAGTGTGTATAGCTGTTTCCACACTTTATGCCTGTTTTAGGCAGCATGTATGCAGTACATGCCTCCCATGGTGTGGTGGTAGAGAGGGATGAATAATTGATTGGGAGAAAAGACTGAGAGGAGGAGGAGGAGGAGGAGGAGGAAGAAGAGGACAGGGTGTTCCTGAGAGGTCATGAGAGTTCACAGTCTTCTCCTTCTCCGCTTCATCAGCAGTTAAGGAAACACAAACGCAGAGCTGTCTTATAGTATGTAGTGATTCATTACTGCTGTTTTCTGACACACTGTTTGGATTTCTCTACCCCAGGCTCATTTACATTTTGTCTTTTTGTGTATTCTGACATGTCTGGACGATTTGAGCTTCGTCCCGACCCTTTCTAGGCCATTTATTTCTTTGTAAAGCCTTGTCAAAAGCAGCCATGCTTTGCTGCTTTCTTATACTCTGTTTTCCTCCTCTAGAGACCACACTATCTCCACCAAACTATTTGACTTTACTCACTTCTAAGTGTTCTAAGTGAAAAAAAGAGTCCTTTACTCTTCTTCATAGTAGTCTCTTAAGATTTGGCTTCAAACATATTTGAAAACTAGTGTTCAAGACAGCTCATGATGAGGTCAATACATGTCTCCAAACTTCTGAAATAAAATAGAATGAAAGGATTTGTTGTGAAAGGCAAAGCAGAGGGTTGTACTTATTCAGTTATTTCAGTTTCAGATCTGTAAATGTTGTGGAGACTTAAAAGTCCTGTAGTCTGCACTAGATTTAAGTTTGTTATTCATAATACAGATGTTCTGATCTAGAGTCAATTTCACGTGAAACAGAGAATAAAGAGTTACATGACAAAAAGCGCAAATATATTCCTCTTGAACAATTAAGGTAAAATGTGTTGAGAACTAGAGTACAATTTACTTTTAACTAAATGTTAAATAATTGAGATAACCACTTGTAATATGAACCCGTATGAGCTGTATGTATCTCCCCATGCAGTAAACAACATACCCCTGTAGTCAGAGGGGGGTGTTTTAAGACCAGATGCATGTACAGACACTGGAAACACGTGGATGTGTCCAGAGGGGTTTTGTTTCATACTGAGATATTTGGCTCAGTGCTGCTAGGTGATCGTAAAGGGTTGTAGGAAAACTATCTTTAAGGGTTTGAGGCTCAGTCAGATTCGAAAGCCTCAGGAAGCTGCTGATACTGAATCAAGAAAGCAGACAGTTCAGACTCGGGAGGAGTTGCAGAGGCAGAGAGCAATCGATAACAAACCTAGTCTACACAAAAAGTTTTGACCAACCTGAATATGCAGTTGCTTCTGTGCTGACTGACCTTAGGTTTACCGCTACTGTTGCCAGAATATGATATGATTCAGTGTATATTTAACATAACACAACAATAACATATGGCGTAACAGATGCTGAATTATTCCTTTCCCTGAGCGTATGAGTGTAGCTTCTATACACTATGAAGCATGTGAACTACCCTCTATATTGCATATATATATTGCAGCTACAGTTTGGACAGTTTGCTGCGTTTATACTGTACATGCACAAATGCATGTACAGTATAAAGTATAGAGTGTGTGTTTTTTTTTTTTCTTTAAGTTCTTGAGAGACACAAACAACTTGACCTGTAGGATATGCCATGTCATACTGGCACGCTCAAAGAGAAGAGATGCATGACTCAGCGGCATTGCACCCAATCTTCCCTGCCTTCTGTTGCAGGGTGTGTGTGCGCTCTGTGTGCGCTCTGTGTGTGTGTGCGTGCGTGCGTGCATGCGTGCGTGCGTGCGTGCGTGCGTGCGTGCATGCGTGCGTGCGTGCGTGCGTGCGTGCTCTGATCTGAAGAGGAGGGCTGTGTTTCTCTGCAGGGATTTGGCCTCAGGCTGCATGTGTCTAGTGAAGATGAACACTACATTCCTTTGATTCACCACACTCACTGTTGCAGATCTCTGTCTGCCTCCCTTTTCTTCTCTCTTTGCCTATCTATTGATGAACATTGCTTAACTTTGATACCTCAAATCATCTCTGCAACCCACTCTTCATTTAGGCAGTTCTTCCTGTCTTTATGGGTGAATGTAGTGCATGCAACAGTGCCATCTTTTTGTTTTCAGCATTTGTTCGGGGGGGCATTTTTGTTCCATTTTGATTGCCAGTAGAGAGGAGACATGAAAACAAGGACAGAGAGAGACCAGCTGTCAGGTCTGCATCCTTATCTTCACAGAAAGATATCTCTCCCCTTTTTCTTTTTTTTTTAATCGCTGATGAAAAGAGGTGTTTTGTATTTTTATGAATAAGCAGAAGATGACTACTGGATCACTATCGCCAGACAAAACAGTAGCTCTTTGCACTGGAGCTCCCCTCACTGGTGACTAAATGTGTCATTTAATCTCCACTGATCTGTTAAAACTGAGAGACTGCGACAGCAACAGAAACAACCCTGATGTGATAACCCTGTTGCAGATAGGTGGTTGCTGAGCCATTAACCCGGAAAAGAATGCTCATGTGTGTATGTACGTGTGAATTAAATCATCACTGCAAATCATGGTCTATATGAAGGTGAATCCAAAAACACGAGTACATTTAAACTGAGGTCATTACTTAAAACAACTTATTTACTTAATGAAGGCTAAAAATGCTGTGTAATTTCCACTTTTGATGCCTTTTTTCTTTTTAGATGAAAACAAAATCTAGAAGAATTGACAAATAACACACATATGAACAGGCTCAGTTGCAGATTGGTTATATAGGTTATATAGGTGTTTAATTTTCAGATCTGCCATACATTGTTTAAACTTCTCTTTCGTCGTCTTTCTATTTGTCTCTCTTTTTCTCTGTTTTCTCCAAGGCTGTGGTGTTAGAGCTATACTGTTGAGAGTACAGAGTGGGTGCAGTGGTTGGTTCACAGATGGCCACCTTGTAAATTGTCACGAGTGGAAAGCACTCTGTGTGTGCGTGTGTATTTTAATGTGTGGGAAAGAGCAATGGTACAGGTCAGTAATTGGAGTCAAGCTGTATAGGTCTGTCTGAGTGTCAATGAATAATTTATGGAAGTCAGTCACTCGCTCTCTCTCTCGCTTCACTCTTATTTTCTTCCTATGTGTCTCTCCCTCTGTTTGTTCCTCTGACTGTTTCCATAATGATGAGACGGAATCCCCGTGGAGGAACCTGCTGCTCTGTGGGCAGGTATCCAACACGGAGCAAAAGTTCACTATAAACATACACATATCAACAGACTAGACCCCCTTTTCTAAATTTACTTCGCAGTGAGCCGTTCCAGCCATAGCAGCATTTAGTTTCTGAGTGCAGCTTTGAAACAGAAAGTCATCTGGCTTTCAATTCCCGGAAACTCTTTAAGTGAGAATCGCCTTCCCTGTTTCCTCATGACATCACTGCATAATCGTCATGGGAAACAGGACAGGAAGTGGTATAGAGATGACAGTGGGGGGCAAGGTTAGGAGGGCAAGCATTGTGTGTGTGTGTGTGTGTGTGTGTGTGTGTGTCTGTGTTTATGTATGTATATGTGCAAGGAAAAGGAGGTGGATCATTTCCTGCGCTCCCACCTCCTCTCACTCACGTGAGGGTAAAAGATCGGCACCTCCGGCCAAATTCTCATAGTTTGATGCAGTCAATTAAACTGCAAAGGCAGCTACTCTTCCTTTTCATTTGGGATTTAAACCAGTGGTAGTCTCTTAAAATACCTGTACCATTGACCTTTTGATGGTGCAGGAGTGGCTGCGTCTGCCGTGTTCCCTCATCTCTCCAGAAGTGCCTGCTTTGTGGTGAAGACAGACCTACAGTAAGTTCAGTATTTCCCTTCAGAGGACAAGCCTGTTGACCTGGTGCAGTGCCGTGTTGAACTTCCCGGCCGGGGCATCAGCAGGCCTGGCTGCTGTCCAAATACATTTTCTTCATTAAGGCCAATGGTTTGGTTCAGTTTTTATCTGTATTATGTGGAACCCAACCATGAAGGATGTGACATATTCTATGTATTTTGCTGCGTGTGTGAGAGCGTAACGGTCCAAGGTCAAGTCTTAGAATATATGCTTCTGGCAAGGCGTACAGGGCTGTATGTTCAGTATGTAATTGAGACATGTAGAAACATTGTCTTGCATTATAATAGTGCATTAGTACTATTATGATGCTTCCTGTTCTATTACATTAGTACAACAGTACAAGAAGCTAATCTGTTAAATTATATTAATCTGAAAGTGGCTCATTTATTACTTTGCATCATTTTTCAAAATTTATCAAATTGAAAAAATGAAACATAATGTTGATACTTTTAAGAATCGTTGTGCTTTCGTTACCTTAGAATGAGCCGTTTATATCTACAGAGGGAACGGGTTGCTAGTCCACCATGTTGCAACGCCATGTTTCTATAGTAACTCAGAATAGACTTCCTCTGTGTTTTCCTCATTTTGAGTTAATGTCCCCTTAACTAAAAAGTGTGAAATGGACAAAGCAAAACGAGGGAGTGTTTTTTTGTGGTTGGGGGGTATTCATCTGGATGCAGTCAGCAACATCACCACTAGTCTTACTAAATATCACACGCTGAACCTTTCAGTAAATCCTCTGAACTACTCATAAAATAGCAAGCTAAA
>JAPQRN010000005.1:12889499-12911988 GCA_037367275.1 Coranthus polyacanthus | reverse complement strand
ACCACTAGTCTTACTAAATATCACACGCTGAACCTTTCAGTAAATCCTCTGAACTACTCATAAAATAGCAAGCTAAAGACTCTGCTACTATTTACTGTCATTTCCATTTACTCTGACTCCGAGAGCTGTTAATATTAAACTATTTTGTTAACTATGATTTTCTCATTGCTTCACGTGGACAGGGATTATTGCAGGGTTGTTGCATTAGACTGCTGTAGTTTTAGCAAAGTGCACATGATAAAACTGAGAAATGTTTATATATCTATACATACAATTCCCTGTGTGGTAGAAATCAAACGTGTGAATGATTTTGGACTCAGCCTTAGCTGATATTAGCGACACTGAAGTTTGTTTGCTAATATGAGCACAAATGCTGATTTTCCATTCTGCCTGAAACTTCTTAAAGCTAACGCTTCCGTAGTGTTTGTATTTCATCAGTTAAATATACTCTGCATCAAACTGTGAAGTATGCACTGCACATCTGTCTAGATTGCAAGATTGCTCTTCCCACTCTTTTTTCTAGTACATCTGATACAATATTGAGACGTGCACACGCTGCTTTGTAGTTTTGATTCTGACTTTCCTGGACAACTTAAATAAAACCATTATATGGAATAAAGAAGGGATGAAAAGAATTAAAATGTGGTTATTTTATGCCAAATTATGAACTTAAAAGAGCTGTACTTCTGTAATAACAACGAATGAAATGACTGTGTGTCATACAAAAGGGGGTCAGCAGGTGCCTTCATTTTAATGGAGCTTTAAAGCTGTTTTTGTCTCAGTTTTATGATTTCCGGCCTGCAAATGTGCTCACGGCTTGTTACAGTTTCCGACTGACCTGTCCAATTTTATTACTTAAAACAGAATTTTCACAATGCTGTATTCAACAGCCGTGTCAGTAAGTCTAGATATTGTTGTTCTAATGTCTGTGATTAAACAGCAGGTTTTTGTATTGTGCCTCTTGATGAGCACTGTGTTAAACGTGGTCTTGTCAGATTAATCGTCTCTCTCATCACTGCTGATCCAAGATGAGGTACTTTACCAGCGCCCTCCCCTCACTAGTTTCCGTGTGTTGCATCATATCTGTAATATGCCCATTAGAAGCACCGGAGGCTGATGCAGGCCAGCGTATGGTGAGGGAAATTGGAACGTTTCCACACAGGCTCCTGTAGCTTGTGTAATGGTTTGAAATCATTTCGGACTCATGCTGTTTGTTAGGGACTGTGGCTTTTTTTTTTAAGTCACTGAATGTCTTTCGTTTAACTGCCAGAGAGAGAAACGGATTGTATCAAATCAAAGTATTATCCTTTTTGCTACCATTTAATCCCTGTGCTTTTTTGTGATGCCTTTCCTGCTCCTCCTCCCTGTGCACTTAACTTCTTGATGGCTATTTTTGTCTCTGTTTTCAATTGTTAAAGTGATGGCACCCTGTCTCTCTTTTTTCAGACTGAGAATGGCAGTGCCCTCCATGAGGCAGCTCTCTTTGGGAAGATGGATGTAGTTCGCCTTCTGCTTGACTCAGGTGGGTCTATAAATGTACCTTGGCAAAATAAAAACACAGTGAGTGAGCATGTGTGTTTGCTTGTGTGCCTGCTCTCCTCGTTTTCCCTTCTTATTTTAACCTGCGGCTAGGTGCTCCGCATGTTTTATTTTTCTCAAAAGTTTGGGTGGATTTTGCCCTCAGGTGAACTAAAGGTACTTGTCTGTTGCATTGTGTACAAAGTTATAAAACTCTGGACTTTATTTATAGTCGTGCTGTGCCTCCTTTCTAAGAGGTGCTTCAGCTGTGTATACAATAATGTCGGGTGTTTTTCTTGATGGCCTTTGATTTTATAATGAGGTCAGAGGTCATGGTGATACCAGTGTTAACAGTGTTAAAAGGGAACGCATAACTTAATATAAAATAGTATAAAATCAATAGCATTATAATTTAGCAGTGGTGTAAAGAGTACTAAATTATTTTACTCAAGCAAAAATCCAGTTACTGGGGTGAAGCTATAATTACCTAAAAGTGACATTTATGACCTCTTTAAAAATCTACTCAAATAACAACAAAGGCATAGGAGATCATGTCGTTTCCTGTGATTGTTTCTCACTACTTGTGAAAATTCACTACTCCCATCCCTGCCATAAGACAGTAAAAAGTTGAATCTTGTACATTTGCAGCCCTCATATTCAAAGCAGGTCAAATCTGGACACGGCCATCCTTTGTTATGGTCGTTAACTCCCACCCACTTCCCTTTAGCACTTCCTGTTTCCTGGAGGACATCCACAGTGTGTGTTTTTTTGGCCTTGATTCTATTAACATCCTGGATCAACACACGGCTGCTCTGGTCTGATTCACTGAACTTTAACCACATCTCATACACTCTGTGCACTGTTGTCTGTGTGGTGGCAGCATGTGGAGGCTGTAGGGATCCAGAATGGGCGGCAGGCCTTTTATTGTCAATCATGTGCTATACAGGGAAATAGATGAGGACGTTGACATATGGAGGGTGCCAAAAATACATACTGTATTAAGCATCAGAGTTCATTATAAGGAGTGACAACATGTCCTATGTAAGGTTCCATTCACAGGCTTTTTCTGGAGCTTTCACTCGTATCATTCAGTCTTCATCAGCGGATGGTGATTAGAGATGAAAAAAATTCATCTCTCATCTAAATGTATTTATTTATTTATTTATTTTAATGCACAGCTAAACGTAATCCAAAAATTAAGAGTGTAGTTCTGTTAGTTAAAAATGTAAACAAAAGTAAAGCAGTATAATGTGTAACAAGAAAAAATACAACATACAATACAACAAACATTACAACAGCTTTCAATGAGTTTTCCTTCAGAGTACAGTTATTTTTAGGGCTGAATATGAGCCATGAGGACAGAAAAGAACGTAACAGACCAACTAAGTCTTCACACGCTTTTGAGTTTGTCCCACTGCCTCGGTTCTGTGTCATGTCTTGTCATTGTGTCTGTTGTTTTTTTTTGGACATTCAGTGTGTCATTGTCTAGGACCACAATTCAATATTGTCCACGTGTGTTTGAGTTAGTGTGTGCATTTATACTGGGGAAATTCTGGTCTAAAACATGATGCAAAATTGTTAATAAAGACTTCTCATAAATGATTCAAATCCCACGTTTATCCTCTGGCGACAGCAACTCATTCTTTTGCTGGCTAGATTTTCGTGACTAAGTGGGTGGGTCAGCAGATCTGGGTCTTATTCTCTGTGTGTACGTGTGTGTACTTTTTGAGTATTTAGGCAGGCTGACAAGATTTAGTTCTTTGTCCTGTTGCTCATGTGCTACAATGCTTATAGTGTATGTGTGTGTTTTTTTTTTTGTTTGTGGTTCAGGGATCGACACCAACCTGAGAGACAGCCAGGGGAGAACAGCTCTGGAGATCCTGAGAGAACATCCTGCACCGAAATCCCAGCAGATCACTGCTCTTATCCAAGGTAAGACACGCACACACGCATCCTAGACATACGTATATCAAACTGGGTCATTGAACAAGCAGAAAATGGATCATTCATGTACAGTAAGTGTAGTACAACATAATGATGAAAGCTAGAGTATTCGCACTTTTTTACACATCCACAGCATCAGGTGTATAAATAGCGGAATCTTCTCCCAGAGATTCGTGACGTTGGGTTTGGTGGATGTGGGTGACATTTAGGGCTCAACTTCATGAGGCTTGCTGACATGCTGACATTTCTGGCATGTTGATGTGAAGTATGACATTGGGACTGCTGCTGCGAGTGGATGTGATCCAGTGGAGATACTTTGTTTTCAAGGAAGTTTTAGGACACAATCGAAGCAGTCGTTACAGTGGGAGAATGCACTGTTACACAACTTAACCCCGTTGACAATTGTTTTCTTGATACACACTTGATACACACACAACAACTTAGCGCTCTTCAAATTGTCCTCCTTTGTCTAACTGGCTAAGCTGGGTCTTAAAAAAGATAGTTTGTTTAGTTAGATTGCTTTGTTAAATTATTTAAATGTAATGGAAAATTTGGGTGTTTTGGTGATAAAGCGGTGTTTTTACATGAAATGCACCCATGATTAGATGATTAAGTAAGCAGCTGCCAAAAATAATCAACAATTTGTGTAATCATATCAATGTTGAGAATAACATTTCCTGGCTCCAGCTTCTCAAGTGGTTTAATTCTTCATTCGTCGTGTTTAGTTACTGTAGTAAATTTTATACTGTCTCACAACTATAACCCTTGTTGTTGTCGGTGTGCACACAATACACTGTTCTTTTGAAAGGCCTGCCTTCCTCACACTTGCTTAGTTGGATAAAAATAATTGAAAAATGAATTGAATTGAATTGAAAAATTATTTATGGATTAATAAATATGCTGCCTTGTGATGAAGCTTGTTTTTTAGATACTGTGCCTTGAATTTAGACAGAATGGTGCTTTCTCAAATTCACACACTATGTTCAGTGTATTTTTGTTAAGGATCAAATTCACATGTACGTCGTTCACTCTGTCACAATGCGAACATAGCAAAATAATCAGTGTTGTGCTATAATTTCAGTGCAGCATACACTGCGTACATACGTGTACATATCTCACAGTTTTCATAGGTATGGATGTATATGGATCGTTCTTTGCAGTACCCGGTGTAACAAGGTTGCGCTTCCTTCAGCCATTTGCTTCAAGTGTCTTAAATGTTGCATGATTTTATTCGACCGATTAAGTCAACTACTGCAGATATACAGATACATCAGAGGTAACAGATTTAAGGAAAAAACCTGATGGTAGTGGTTTCTTCAGGATGAAGTGCCCCCATCCATAATTCACTGGGGCTCACTGAATGGGTTGATGAGTGTGAAACTGATGTGAATCATGTGCCTTGGCCTTCACAGTCACCAGATATCAAACTAATTGGACACCTGTGGGACATTTTCGATCGAGGTGTTAGACAGCGATCTCCACCACCATCAACAAAACATTAAACAAGGAAATATCTTCTGAAGAATGGTGTTGATCCCTCCAGCTGTTCTGGAGGCACTAAGATGCCTAATGTTGGTTTTTTTCCTTTAATTTGTCACCAGTCTGAATAGTACCTGGCCTTGTAAGAAAAACAGGTATAATTAGTAGTGTTTCACTTTGCTGTCCTCCTTCAGTCTTGTTTATCTTTTGCCTGCCATTAAAAGGTCGGTTGTTGCTCTCAAGTTTGTTCCAGTGTGTTTTGTGTGTGACCAGTGATTGTTAGTGTGAGTCTGTACCACAGTCTCCAAAAACCCGAAGATTCTCCGGATTGCACCTTCTAAAGACAGAGTTGTCCTTGGGTGATTATGAGGCTCGGTATGAATGCTATAATCTGTGGCTGAAAGGCTTTCACTATCTCTGCTTGCATAGTCTGTGGGTGTATGTAAAGCACGTAGTTATAGATGATTTAAAGCGCGTGAGATAAAGACAGGCAGAGTTGGAAGCAAAGGGGGGGTGAAGAAAATATGTCAGAGCCAAAATTAACAGCAAATTGGTCATAACTAAGAGGCACAGTCAGAAAGGGGAGCACAGACTGAATCCCAGGAATGTTACAAATTGGCCACATGAGGCTGACATTAAACCAGGGAAAATACATGATGCAAAAGCTGTTTTAGTTGTAATCGGTGATTCTAGTTTCTCATTTCATTTTGCTGGTTACTCAAGGAATCTGATACTGTATATAGTAGTAGAAAAAATAGGGAGAGCACCATCTGCACCTGCTGTTCTGACATGATTCTTCTCTCTTGTATTTCCTTTAACGTTGATTTAAAGCTGCATTAAATAATACTGTTATAATAACAATATTTAAAATTGCTTTCACAAAATCGCTTTGAACCCGGCTTCAAACACAGCAGATGTGTTTTGTTGAGGGTCTGCAAAATGCCACAAAATGTATGAAAACACGGCTACACAGCTTTAGCAAATGCAAATATTCTCAATTTTTGTATTGTGCGTTTCATAAATATTTAACCAAAATGCAGCATGATGTATCTTTGGAAATGGTCTTGGACGTGTGCTTTTTAGTTCTGCTGTGTAAGTCCTGAGCAGTGGAAATTAAAATTTCTCTCTGACTCATAAATTCATAAATCTACATAAGAAATATGACCACATAAAGCATCCCTAAATGAAAAAGCAAGTGATATAAATAGGCCCTGTGTACAAAAAAATATACTCGTTGGCAAATATTCGTCGGGAATAGCAGCCAGCGAACTCTCATCTCAAAAAAACAGAACTGGAATTGGAGAGATTTGGACTTCATCATGAAAGGGAAAGTGAATTTGGTTGTTAGAGAGAGAAAATGAAGAGGGAGAACGGGGGGAGAAAAGGACACAGCTGTGACTTAGTGAAAAGATCAGCTGCATGCCATTTCCTGTTGTGGCAGGGGGAGATGGAAAAGGACACACACACACACACACACATAAAGAGCAAAAGACCTGTCATTTACTCAATTGTACCAGCTGAGGGGCTTTTCGGTGGCCACAGGCACCTCATTATGAACAGTCTCTCATTTGATTTACAGGGCACAATTCATCCTACTGTTCACATTCATTAACTGTTCACTCTGCACAGCCCAGGAGCAACTAGCCCAGGTTATGTACCACAGTGCAGAGCAGTATTTAAGCTTTAATACACCAGGCTGGATGTCTTCTGCTGTTTATGGAGAAGCTACCGATGAATGAGTACAGGAGAATAAAACTGTCAATTATTTTAATCCTTACTCTCTGAGTCTCGATGCACATTCCTATACTCATTATAATTATATGCAAATGTGGTTGTGTATCGTAAATATTGAGCTCAGTGCCTGGATTCACTTTCCTGAGATGACTCTTTGACATTAACAGTGCTCCTCATTAAGACTCAGCAGGAAATCTGACACATGAATTCCCCGCATAAGCGTGTTTGTGTGTGTTTTCAGCTGTTAATGCCTCATTTAAGTTTATTACCCACAGCGTTCGTCTTTTTCTGCCCACACACCTGAACCTGCCCTCTCTTACGCCCCCCCCCCTCACCTTTTTGTTTCTCTACATACTTATGCTCTTTTGCCTTTATGAACAGAGAGCAGAGCGTAATAGAGTGTTCTATTAGCAGAAGCTGTGAAAGTAATTCTCGATGTGGAGAAAAGTGTGAATTGAATGCAGCACAAGCTGTTTACCATGCTGATGTGATGGTCGTGCTATTATATTGATCCAGTAAATGCCTCTGAAATGCTTTTCCTCCACCTCCCTCCCACAATCGCCACATTGTCCTCCTCTCTTCTTCTGCCTCATCTCTCTCGCCTCTTTGCTCCTATTTTTCTGAGCCTCTTTGCTCTTCTTCTTCTTCTTTGCTCTACGACCTCTCCTTCCATTGCTCCTTCTCATCTTTGATTGCGACTCACCATCCATATCGCACCCCTTACTCCTGTGCCATTTCTCTCAACATTCCCGCAGAGTACATGATGGACGAGATGGAGAGGAGGACTATCATGGAGGAGCCTGTTCGCAAGTGTCCCGTCCCTGCGCCTCGAACCTCTGTCCCCTCGCCCTCTGCCTCGCCCTCCCTCAGACACAAGAGTGAGTACACACACTTTCACATGGATCTAGCAACCACAATAAAATGGAAATGAGTGTAAAGGTTCTCCAAGAGATATATTGATTATTTTCTTCCCAGGTAAATCAAAGAGTAAGAGCTAGAATAAAATACGATTTGCTTTAGATTTCTTTTGAAAAAGGAGCAGAAACCAGCAGTAGAGAAATTACAAACTGTAAAAACTGCACTCATTTCAGAATGCACAGAATCAGAATAACCGTAAAGATACAGATGACAGAAACAGACTTTATGTTGAGTCAAACAAGCTCAGCAACCAGGTAAAGAATTGACCTTCTGTGCACTATATATTACAGCAGCTCTGTAGTAGAAGTATACCCCTAAATATAATGTGAAGTAATACGGAGTGAACAATGACAATAGAGTATATATCCATTCCTCTAGTCATGGAGAGCAGCTCCTTTAGTGGTAGTAAATAGAAACTACCTTGATGAACAGCTTGCATTTACGCTGTGCAGCAATGCCCCCTGTGTTTTAACTGCAACATTGCAACAAGCAGAATTCCTGCTGATCTACTCTCCTCCTTTCTCACTGACTGTCAGCACAAACCATAATTACCTTGATTACCTCGGAGACTCGTGCAGGGAAGTGAGAGTAAGTGATTAGCTCAGTTTGCTCCTCAACACTTGCCTGAATGTGACTTCAAACATATCAGCAATGCAGAGGGGAGCCAGAGTTGTAGGTGTTTTGGAGCCATTAGTTCTGCCAAAGCTGGATTCTGGTAATAAATCAAGCAAACAGGAAATCTAATATCCTCTACCGATGTCCTGAGCAGAATGTTTTGACAGTGGGTGCAAATAAGGAAAAGAGAAAGAGTTTCTTTTTTGTGATTCTCACCATCCACTCATAACATGTCCTGCATACTTAATATACTGACAAGGCCAGAGAGGATGGAGTACAAACCTTACGGGGTGACTTTGAAAAGTTACGAGTAGATTTTTGTCAGTTTTATAAGAATACTTGACCATGCGCTGTGTATGTGTATATTTCATATCCCCTCCTTCTCCTGCATCTCTCTAGATGATGCTGTGACAAGTGAGCTGTCCAAACTGCTCCATGAGATCAAAAAGTGCCGGGACAGGGACTACTCCTTCGAGGAGCTCTGTCAGACCATCTCTTCTCACTCCATGGACAGCTTCGGCAGTGGCCGCCTCTCCGATGAGGAGCGTCCAGATCGACCCAATGGCACTCTGACTCGAGTCAGCAAGGTACTCACTTGTGACCAGATTTTTATCTTTTGGATAACTCAAGCTGAGACTTCTCTGTCCATAAATATAACTAAAAGACAACATGCAACCCAGAACAAAGAAAGGCGATTTTTATCTTTTAGATAACTCAAGAAATAGCAGTCGCCTTTCTTTGTTCTGGGTTCATGTTGTCTTTTAGTTATATTTATGGACAGAGAAGTCTCAGCTTACTCAGTTTTTGTGATCTTTGTGTCTTAAAACAATCATCAGTTTACACATTAGTTTGAGTTTTTCCTGAAACAATTAGAAAATTGAGAAACTTTTGCCCAGCAACAGTGTTTCTCAATCAGTTATTGCCTTTTAACAAGCATTTCAGCCAGGACACTTCCCTTCATCCGATTAAACTATTTATAGTGAATGACATAATTTGTATGTGGTGGTGACTCTGCTCGAGTGACACAGTCAGTCCCTGAAATCACAAACCCCCTGCAGAGCCTGACATTCACAAGTCTCAAAGAATAAAGATGTAAGTAGGAAATATATGAAGAAATGCGCGTATATATGTGAAAAAAAATGTTTGCTTAATTGAGGAGAAGGCTGAGGAGGTGGAGGAGATGATTTTTCAACGATGTGTAGAGCAGTGTGTATGGTGCAGAACAGGCCGGATGAAAGAAGGTAGTCTCAGTTACAGAGCGTGAGACGGACTGAAGTCATGAACAATCAAAGAAAAGCAGCTTGTGACCTGCCTGAACTACTGCAAGGCTCCATTTTCTCATATATGAGGGTGTGCTGCTATTGCATGCTAAATTAAATATATTTACGTTAAGTTTGGCTTCTTGTGTTGGACATTTTTCACTCTTTCTGGACATCATGCATAATAATCAAAAAATAGCAGATGGATTGATTGCGTATGTCACTGAACGCTATATTCAAGAAAAACAGTTGTTTAAAACGTGCTCGATCACAAGGAGAACATTGAACATTCTCTCATTTATTTGGGCTCAGTACACTCTGGATTGAGCTCAGATGTTCCCAATTTCATGCACTGTTATATTTATCCTAACATTGCTTTGTTTGCTTTGTAGACAAAAAAAAGACGTCTTTCTCGAAGTCTTTCTGCAGTGTAGTGCATGTTGAAGTCATACCCTTTAAGTGTTTTTCTCTGTAGTCAGAAGTTTTATCACATACAAAGTGTGCAGATGTGCGACACACATGGGATTGTTCTGGTGTCCATAAATGCTTGTACTTTGTCGCTCTGAACAATAGAGGGCAGTGTCTGATAGAGTAGTGGTGCTGTTGAGCTGATTCTTTGAATTGACTGTTTACTTCAACACATCACCGGTCTATTTAGTGTTTGCTTGGATTTGTTGAGAATTGTAATTATTATTTGTGCTCAAACAGCTGACATTTTTCTTTGACCTTGTCTTTTCTTTGTTTGTGCCTTTTCTTCCCTTGAACACATACTGACTTCTTTTCTCTCAGCTCTTCCCGCACAGAGAGGAAAACTAATTAGGCCTTATTGGTTTCTGTAGTCCAGGTTGATGTAGTCCTGGCAAATAGCTGACTTCTATCAGGTTTAGCTGACCAACTGCAGTTTATTTCTAACAGGCGGCACAGCGTGACGACAGGGCTGTGAGCTTTTTCAATTTCACTGCCGAGGAAGTCAAATGCAGTGCAGGACACAGAGGTCATCCATCACTGTGACCCCCCACCTGAGCCTTTAGACCATGCGCACACACACACACACACACACACACACACACACACACACACACACACACACACACACAATCTCATGCAGACATTCACAGTAATGTGATAGTGTACATCTGTGCTTCACCCTTGCTTATTACGCCATGTCCATTTCTATTTTCCTTTCTATTTCTCTTCTCCTCGCTCACCAATAACAACACACACATTTACACACCTGCACACATCTAAGTGCAAAGACTGTTGTGACATTGAACAACAGCTCATCATACTTTCCATCCCTGTGATATGTAATAAGCTCAGTGTGAAAGCAATCCAGAGTGTGTTTACGTACAGTACAGCAGGCATTCAAATCCGTCAAGGCTCACACATGTGCACGTACGCAGAACACACACCCTTCTGCTCGGTTAGGCTATAATTATCTCTATCCATCCCCTCTCTCTCGCTCTCTCCATAAGTACCAATTTGTATTCTATTACTGACACTCTTTGTGTCTACGCGTGTTTATGTGCCCCCAGGTTATTGTCTGTACATGTGGCCAAAGCCATTAGTATGTTATCCAGTGTGTCACACATGAATAAAACATGCAGAAAACCGCAACAGCACACAGGAAGAATGCAGGCTTCTTATATTACCTGTTGTGCATTAGCCTACCGTAGCAGTGATGGGAATGTGTGTTTGTGTGTGTTGTCAGCTTAATGCTGCAGCCAATGTATGCAGTGCAGTATATGTGTTAAGGTTGATCAGATATGTGTGTCTGAAAGACAATCCAATGTCAACAGTAAAAAAAGTATTTTTATTGTTGGTCAATCTTCTGGATTATATATAATATATAATATAATGAATTATATATAGGTATATATATATATATTATTAATAGATTATTTTACACATTACTCTTCATTGGGTGTACAAAAGGTTATGAAATGTATTCATACTTTAAACACAAAAGTAGTGAGATTTCACTTAATAATGAAAAACGACAAATGCAAACCTCCAGAGAAGCTGAAATGACCAATGTTGGATATTTTTACCTTATAAATGACTTCAATGATTAATCAATTATCAGTTTTCTGAAAACAATTTATTTCCTGTTCATTTCAGTGAAAATGCCTCTAAAGCAGCATGTAGCTTACATAAAAATACAAATATGTCTCTAAAGATAACACAAATGAAAATTTGCATATTTATTATTATTATTATTTTCACGTAAAGCTAGTTCTGCTCAGGCCTCATGCCTTTCGAGTGTGCTTAAGTCCCTCTCTGTTCAAGTAAGAGACGTTCCATAAATAGTAATGTACCCCTTTAAGGGATTCCCATAGACAAGTAATGTAATATTGATCAGTTTTGCATTTCTCTGTAATGAATAATTAATATTGTCCTTTCTGTTGGCTATGAGCTGCGCTGGCTGATAACTGACTTTTAATGAAAGTACATACAGTATCTATCTATTGTTTATGCATACTGCGCAGTATGTGTATGTGAGCACTGCGGTCCGTTTTACATCAATCAATATTCCAGTGTTGCAGAGGGCCTTTTGCAATCTGCAGACAATGGTGACCTTTTGGTTTCAGCCTCATTTTATGCCTCCATCTCCAGCCTGACTGCTGCTCTTTTGCTCTTCCCATCTGTCCTTCCAGCTGGAAACTTCTCTGTTACACTTTTCTTTTTTTCTCTTTTTACCAGTTAAACTTTTCCTTCATCTTAAACACCTTCTACCTTCCTTCCTCTCTCCATTCTCCGTACCCTTGTTATGTTTGCCCTCTCTGTTTTGTTTCCAACCAGAGAGCCCGTTTTTTTAGACCTTGGATTTATTATATTTATATTATATTTTTCCTCCCTCAGCTCTCTGCCTCGTTTCTGCCCCCTCCTTCTCTTACATTGCTGTGCTTATATTGGTGAAATCTGCTGTCTGACCTGCGTCCTCTGCTGCATCGCATGGTTCACTGCGATATCAGGTGGTCCGTGGCCGCCCTCTGACACCTCATGCCACAGAAATCGTCCACACACCTGTCCCCTGGGAGCCAAACAGCCCCAAGAAAGAACACAGTGTTCATTAAAGTTCTCACTCTCTTGCTGCACCTTCCTCTTTTTGGGTTAACTCTGTGTGGTCCTCAGAGCAGCGAGGTTGAGGTATTTGTATTGATTCTAAACAAATTTTATTCAAACAGTTGGCACCTTTTTTTTTTGTCAGGAAAATGATAAATTAATTTTCTCCAAGCTATTGAACCATTTCTAATATAGATCTGAACTGTGAGATTCTGAGGTTTGTGAAGCAAATGGTGCCTTTATGATAATCAGGGCTGATTTTCAGTGCAGTGATGTGATACAGGACAGAACCTTGTTGATTCAGTGGAGTAGAAATGTATTTTTTAGCGGTTGGTAGGAGAATGCAGGTTTTCCAAGAAATAAAATGTGGCAAAATGCATGAATAAGAAGAAATACAATATCGAACAGATTTTAGGCATTATTTTAAACAAATATACCTTTGCAATATTTAGTTGTATTATATAATTTTCTGTATTTTTAGAGGTTGTCTGTGTTTCATTGCTGTATTAAAGATAAAATAAAGTCATTCTTTATTAGTAATATGTCTAATTGTGTATGTTTTGCTGTTAAATGTTTGTTTAATTCACTGTGAATTATTAATAGGCCTTTAGTGTTAAAGTACTCCTCCAAGCATCAAAATCAAGAAGTCACTGTCGCTGTTTTTCACTGCCCGACTATTTATTTATTTATTTTTATGTTTTTATGTAAGATAATGCATAACGGTGACTACACTGCGCCACAAAGAAAGGGTGATATCCCCTGAATCATGTGATGTACAATAGTCTAGGGTCTACATCTTTAATCGTCATTTGTTTGTGTTTTCTTTTTTTCCCACAGCGGCCGACTCCGCCTCTCGCTCCAGCTCTGGAGGAGGACGAGGCTGACAAGATTTGCGGCCCCGCTGGATTCTGGGAGGCCCTGACCCCCTGCAACGGCTGCCACAACCTGGGCTTCTCCAGCCTCTCACAGGTGCCCACACCTACACCTACAGCAGCAGCAGACATTTTATTATATGCATTGTATGTAACATACTACATACATCACTTGATAATCAACATGTAAGTTTGTCACATAATGTGCAATTATGCAGCTACTACATTGAAATTAGAGGCTACTGATATTGCCATAGTTCTGAGTGAATACTTTTACTGGTTACCGTGGGAACGCAGTGAATGAGTTGTGACTGGAGAGACTTTCTCTCCTGGCAGCTCTGGATACTCCCTTCAGTATCTGTCTGTTTCTTGGTCTTGTATTGCATCTCTTTATCTCTCCAGCTTTTAGAGCTTTCATCTTTATCAGTTTGACTTAGTTCATGAAGTTTAAATGAATTGCATTCAGCTGAAATATTGGATACACAGAAATCATATGAAAGGTTAATCATCACTGTGGGGAAAGCTGAATGTTGCAGCAGAGGAATACACAGTAGAATGAAAATGTATTAGAGTTTGGCTGCTTTTGTAATTTTAGGGCAGCAATAGCAGATTTGATTTGTCTGGCAGACGACTCACGTGAAACAAATTTAAGTTCTGGTCATATATAGAGATGATATTCATGTGAGCGCACAGTACTTCTTACAGATAGAGCAGGACAGATGACGATGACTTCTTCCTAAATTGAAAATGAGGTGATCAACATCAAGTCAAACATTTAAGCTATAAAAGAGCAGTATTACTGTGTGTGCTGGATAATTTCTCCCTTTATTCACTTTATTTTATGAATCTTAATGTTCGTACTTTTAATATTTAGATTTTCTTCTGCTCCTCTTATTTTATTTGTTTGAAACACTGAATTAAGAGTGATTTATTATTATGTTACTATTATGTCATTATTATGACCCAGACCTCAGTTATAAACCACGCACAATGCAGGGAAACAAACACAGGTGTTTGCACTTTCATTGGTCGGCTTTCTTCTTAATCACCTTGACTCCATGAATATCTTTGAGCGGTCTCGGCAACCAAAATGAAAAGAGAAGGAGTTCAGTTTTGCCATCAGGGAAATTCTTGATTTAATGTATATTAACCAAAAGACACTTTCCCTCATCTGTCAGACCTTCAGTCACCTTTACTGTAGCCTCAGTACATCAAACATGTCATGATAATGTGACGTTTCCGAGTTCCTTATGTATGATGACTGAGCAGGCATCATGTCTCACTTCCTCACTAGTGTGTGAAGTATCCTGTGTAAGCTAAGCTCTAAAAAAAAAAAGAAAAAAGGAAGCTCAAGCATCTTTCCTTCCCTTCTCTCCCCCCCCCCCTCATTCCTGCATGCTGTGTATATAAGAGTGGTTAAGTGTGTACAGATGAGGGTGTTTAGCGGTGAGATACGTGCTGGCTCAAACAGCAGGACATCTGACATTTACAACACAACAGACCCTCTGTCTTATGTGCTGGCACTGTGCCCGACTGACTGGCACTCCGCCTGGAGAGCATCGCACCTGGATGAGCGAGGAGCAGCGCGTGTCTGCGTGTGTGCGCTAATGTGTTGGAGCATAAAAAAGATGTGCTAGTGTGCATGTTGAAATATACAGCATATTTGGTGGCATCAGCTTTGTTGCGTGTGTGTATGTGTGCGTGTGTGTGGCATCATCTTCAGTTTGTGTGGGCAGATTTGTGTGTGTGGGCTTTATTGAAGATGATAGAGGAAGGAAGGAACAGAGTGGGAGAGGAGGGAGAAATGGAGTTGTTCTTGCATAATTAAGTTAGCAGCGTGCTAATTTGCCCTGTGTAATTGTGAATACGCTGAGTTAACATATAGGAGAAGCTCATGCATTCCCTCTGAGGACGAATGGATGAAAGCGTTTTCATGCTGTAGACATAATTTTCACATCCTCCCTTTCTTTCCTTCTTTCAGCTTAAGATCTGTAAAGCTACTTTTTCTTGAGCTGCTTTTCTCTCGTCCCTCGTTTATGTCTTTGTATTGATTGCCTCAGTGCTCAGCGTCCTGCTTGTCCAGCTGTCACTCAGGGCTGTCAGTCAAATAAATGAGCTTGTCTAACAACTCATATAGAAGAAAATCCACACTATGAACTTTAGTTTGACTCACCAAAACAGCCAAATGCTGTAATGTACTCTTTGTATCACATGTGCATGTATACATATAATATATCAGAGCTGCGCAATTAAGCGAATCACACTGTCAGCCTGTACAATTATATAATTGCAAGTTAAAGGTCAAGTCTGTGCTTGGTGGTATTTTGAATTCAGTGACACTAAGCAGAGAGAATTTTTATATATGATGCGTTTTTTATACTAATTTAACTTTGTATGTTTGAGTTGAAAAAAATACACATTTCAAAATAATCAGTAATCTGTGCATTTTGCTTGAGCAGTATTGTCCATAATAATCACAATCAGTTTCGGTTTTCGTCAAACCGTGCATCCCCATAATATGCAGTTTAAAGGATCTATGAAAAACAGTATTTTCTCAACAGTCTCTTGCTGCAAATGAACTGAGCCTTGTAGTTTAGCAGCATAGAACATATACACATGTAAACTGGTGCTTGTTTTTGTGTTGTATGTCTGTGTGTGTGCAGGTGAAGGCAGGTCTGCGTGCACAAATTATTTAAACATGATTATTCGTGATAATTTCAGTGTGTGTTTGTATACACAGTGCACGTGTCAGAGGCTCTAATTTGTGTTAAATGTACCAGATGAGCAGTGAGTACACTCTGCTCCACACTAATGAACTTAAGATGTTGTTACATGTTGTCCTTCACATGTTTATGTTGGTATTTGTATTTGTGTGCACTTGCTTGACTGGATGAGGAAGCTTCTTCTTATTGTGAAATTTTTCGTCACCAGCCACGGGTTTCCTCCCACCACTGCCATGTGAACGCAAACTGACGCCAACCAGTGTGTATGTGGAGGAGGTTTCCTTTGCTGAACTAAAAAATGAAGTTCAGATTTTAACGGTGGAAACCTTGAAAGTAAAATGAAAAGAAATGAGGGAGAAACATAATGAACGAATGCAAGAAAAAAGATGCAGAGAGGCTGGCAGAGTTGCCAGGCAACACAGAAATTCATGAGGTATGAGGCGTGGGATGTCCACCATTGACAATTCTCAGTCACCATTAGCACAGGTGCGTCAGAGCACTGCGCATACACACACATACACACACATACACACACATATGTCAGTGTTTTTGTGTCTCTAATTTCTCTCCCTTCACTTGTTTTCTTTCTGTTTTACCTCAGCCAGACTTTCCTGTAGTTTCTCATTCTCCAGCTTGGTTTTCTTCTCTGCAGTGGGTGGCTGCTGACCTTTAACGTCTCAGCCCAAGGATTTTAAGGAGATGCGGCGGGGGCAGGTTGGTGTCGCGCTGGCACAGGTTAAGATCAGAAACCCACGAGGGCCCTCGAAGGTGTTAAGGAACATCAAAGGCAGGTGTTTCTGAAAGGGAAAGGCTTAAGGCCTTTGTAAAGCTGTTAATTAAAGATGGTATGTGTCCAGGTTTGATGAGGGGTTTTGATTTTTTGAATGTCTTGAATTAAAAATGATACAAGCTTCTTTTTATATAAAGAAGCTTGTATCATTTTAGCTTTTAAAAACCCTCATCAAACCTGGACACATTCCGTATTTAATTAACAGCTTTACAAAGTCCTTAAGCATTTTCCTCTCAGAAACAGCTGCCTTTGATGTTATATAAAAAGTATGAGCTTTTTGTTAAGCAGATCCTCAACTGGTGCTGGGAAATGCCTTGCTGTTTAAATGGTGTTGTACAAACATACACTGTACTAGCTAAAACGGAAATTGTAATATTAGAAGCAGAGTCTTGAGTTGTGTGCGGAGTTTCTCTTTTTATTTTGCTGTTCTTTTCAGTGTCACTGTGGGATGTGATCCAGCTCTGCTTATAGTTAGTGGTTGCTAATGGCGTTCTGCCCTGTGGACTCTGCAGCTGTAGCCTGCAGTCTGTCTGTCAACTTAACCTTAAACACAGAATCTATAGCTATAGCTGCTGTCAAATACTTCCCTCAGAAATAGACACACGCACGCATCCTGTCCTTGAGTACATGGTGTTGTGCTGTGTGTATTGTCTGACTTCCCGCTGGAGTTCAGATATCTCGCCATACTTGAGGTAAACAGGAAAGAGAGAAGAGATTGGAGAAAGACAAATTAGACGACAAGATTAAACAAGACCTCCAACAGGATAAAGTGTAAACCTACGATGCTTCTACTGTTGATATGGCCTTCAGCAAGGCATTAAATCCTTAAACACTTCAGGAGAATCAGTAGTCGACACATGTGCTGAAGGTATTTGATGTTTATATGTGTGACATCCAGTAATAAACACCCAAAAGAGACACATTCATACACATTCATATGTTCTTCACTTCTCTGTATATTTAATATTTAAACATAGTGCTGGTTGATAGGACCAAAAATGTTATGTCACGAAGAAGGCGAAACAGGACAACAACAACAGACCACAACCTTTTTTGTCCTTTTTGAGTGATTTATACATAAGTAACTTGGTTAGTGGATTTTGATGAGATGTGCGGAGGCAGCAGCAGGACAAATGCAGAAGAAACCAGTTTAATTTAAAGTAATCTGAAATAATCTGAATAGTGTCGATGTTTAAGACACTGTAAAGAGCAGGTTTCAGTTAAGGCTGTGCATGCAGACCTCAGCAAGTAGAAATAAAGACACTGTCATAAAAAAGACGTTTCATGAATTAATGGCGCGTTTTCAGGTTGTACTTTAATGCCACAATGGTCCTTTTGTTTTTTCAGACTGATGTTATGCAGCAGCTCAGTGATGCTTAGTGGATTTCTCAAGGATAATGACCTTCTAGCAGATTATTTTCAGGTCCAATGTTCCACTTCTTTCTCAGTTTTTGTCCTTTCTCGCTTTCGGTCTTTCGGTCTTTCGTCACGTGATGTTGAACGTCTACAGGTGATTGTGTCCCAACAGATGGTAGAACTAGTTGATTTTATGGGGCGAGACGTGTGCCACTCTTGTTTTTTCTTTGCTTTGCTTGAAGATCATATTAAACCGGTTGTCACAATTATTTTTTAGCTGTTAAAATGTGCGTACAGGCAGATAGAAACTTTATCATAGACGCGTGGTTGTTACAGAAACAGCTACACTTTTCAATAGATAAAGATGCTCACCCTGTGCTATAGTAGGAGTCCTGCAACACAGCTCATCAAAAACAAGAGGAGCTCAGCTGTCACATAAGTAAGGTGTGGGTTTGTGTGCGTTCAAGGTTGCTTTGAAACCAATGGGAGCAGTAAGCATCCTCTAAAGCAATTCCCAGTATCATAATTTGAGATATAAAAAGCGGAGTACCCATAAAAGTAATAAATGGGAAGTCGTTTTTAGCCCTCTAAGCCTTCACTCAGTGAACTGCCTGGTACACAGGGAAGGAGGTAAACTAATCCAGTACAACAAATGAGTCACGGAGTGTCATTTGTATTTCATTATTCAACTTTATTGTACAGAAACACGATAAATGACAAAAAAGCAATATTGTGCTGATTTAGTACATTCTGCAGTTTAACTGATTTTCTACTTACTGTTATCACTTCAGGGACTTTGGCTGCAGCATTAAACAGACCAAAGGTGGGTGCATAGAATTAAAACATCCAGGTAGATAAACTTCTCATTCTGTATGTCTACAGAAATGTGCATCTGCTGCATAAAGAGTAGTAGGAATAATATTTCAGTAAGTGATTGTAAAATGCCAGTCTTTATATTATCTTAGCACGATTGTCCTAGTAGTTACTGTATTTAATCCATAAACCTTTATTGCAGGATATCTTGCGTTTCATTTCGGCGCCCATGTTAACAGGTTAGAGCAGCCACACAGTCTGCATGAGAAGCGCGTCTGAGGCACGGCTCAGGCTTTCGCTGCAGTGGGGCATCATCTAGAGTTTTGCTGTGGAGTCCATTTTTCACAGCACCCATTTCTCAGCAAAAAATAGATGGTGAAAAGATCTGTTTATAGTCATGCTGGCATCATGAGACCAGCCTCAAGACCAGTTGCTGAAGGCCTCGGTCTCATCTTATCCATATTCTTACTCAGTCTCAGAAAAAAAGCACTCAGGATTTTATTACAATATTTAAGTGAGATACGGGAGATATTTTTACATTTCCTGTGCATTGTCTGATGTATCTGTTAACATCATTACTGTGATTTTAATGCAAAGCGTTCTGCTTCATATGCAACTGATAACGTTCTCTGCAATAGTTCGTCTGTAACAACAGGACCAAAAGAAAACACTGGAGTGTTAACTTCATGCAGATTAGAGCTAAGACCTCTGTTACCGTGGCAACTGGTGGCATTAACTGACAAAAACAAACAAAAAAAAGGTTATTATGGCTTTTTTTTTGGTTACATTTTCTTAACCCCTTTCTGCCTAAACTAAATACAAATTAAATTCACGATGAAATGAAATCAAACATTATATTATTGATGTCCATGATCAAAGAGAAACTGAGTGTAGAAAGCAGCAGCAAAGCTGGCGTTGTGGACGCACACACATTGTATGAGCCACATCAGTTTAGCGCGGTAGCTGTCACACATAGGTAAGTGTGTCCCAGGACTTAGTGTTACTCCACCACGTCCTCCTAAGTTGTCAGGTCTGCAGCTGAAAGTTGCGGTTCGGTCACACAGCAGTAGCTCTCCGTCAGCAGCCTCTTTGCTCTGGCTGGTTGCCGTGTCTGTGGGATTAAGTGTGGAGCCAGGGGAAGCCACAGTTTGAGCTTTTCTCAATTCAGCAGCCATCATAGGGAATGTGAGGGGTGTTATTTTCTGAGGAGTGACTGTCGGTGTCCCATGGGTGGCTCAGCTAGCTGATTTCTGCCGGATTAGCCAGCCATGGAGGGAAATCCAATTCTGCAAGGCAATCCCTGCTCACTGCACTGACCAGCCTGAACCTCTGTGTCTGCGGCTTTTCCCCTTTCTTCTCCGTTTCTGTACTTTTCTCATGTTCAGTTCTCATGCATCTAGTAACTTCTCTGTAATTTTCTTCTCCTGTTCTCCAGTGTTAAGGAGTAGCTCCACATTTTGGGGAAGTAAGGTCATTTCTTTCAATTTTTAACGCTTAGTAAATTTGTTTAATTCATACATAAACGGCGATAGAGGGAGTGATGTGCTGTAAATATTTTCCCAGTTAAGAAGCTGAGAATAATGACTGTGGACAGAACAAGATGTCAGGTTTGCCTTTCATCTGATGCTCAAACTACGCCGTCTAAATCCCTCCCAAGTCCATCTCTGTACTTTATGCACAGACATGACATTCACATTAAATTTCTCAGTTGGCCATTTCTTTAGTGACTTGATTTAATTAGCATTCTGTCTGTTTGTTGGTGCTGCCAGCCCTTTGTATTGTCTCTATTTCTGGTTTTTGGTCAGTATGTCTCTCCGTTCATGTCCTCTTATGACTGCACTTCTTTCCGTCTCTCACCCCCGCACTGGGGGCCTCAGAGGGTCCATTGTCCGCTCTGGTGTCCACCCCTCCCTTTTCACTCTAATCAAATAGGCTCCATGAGGAAATACCAGCAAATTATAGCCTCTATTCATATCTGATGGCCTATGAACTCTCAGTACAGTGCAGGGCAGGGCAGTGACTTTGGATGTGAATTTACAGTTAAACGGAGAGAGGAATAGAGAGTCACAGGATTTAGGACACTAAGATGGAAGTTCCTCGGACGTGACCAAAGCTAGAGCACATTTCCTATTTGGGTTATGGGTTATCAGCTTTGCACACACACATGCACATACACAAAGAGACGCAAGCATTTTGACCTCTTTCACACATAAAAAGTATGCACATAAGCTTTCACGTGATTATATGTATCTCCTCTGAGCAGACAGACCCATATAAACACCACAGTGGATTATTACACAGATATAGGCACACACTGATGCATGCAATCCTTTGGTCACATGCTCAGACACCGTCTCACACACACTCAAACGTTTAATCTGGCTCCCGCTGTTGGACAGGAGCTGCGTACGACCTGCTAATTAGTGGCCAGAGGAGGCCTCTGTTTGTCTGCTCTCTTCCTGTTCAGCCCAGACACAAGTTTCTCTGTGTCCTATCTCAGGCTTGATACAGAGGGAGGGGAGAGGGAGGGAAATGAATGAAGACCGAGTGTGTTTGTTTGTTGGACTGGCAGTTCATATCGCAGCGCGTGAAGCTCACGCTTTTCAAGCCTTCTGACCCCTCCAGGGCTGAGCGGGAAGAGGAGGGACCATACATCAAAATATCAGGTAGCTAAGCCTGTTGTCACACAGCCGGATTAATTTCATCTCCAGATTCCGTTGCTCCTGGGCTTCACTGTGCCTCGTGGACTCGAGCGAGAGGGATTTCCTTCCAGTGACTGTCCCCTTCATGAGCAAGTACAAAGTAGTTCTTCAGCAGTGAGAGAGTCACTCGAACTCTATTAGAGTTGATGCTCTCTTCACTGGGGCTGAGTTGAATGTTTTTTTTTTCTGTGCTGTCTCCTGAATAAGACAGAAAGCACGTTGCTTGTATTTGACTTGCATTTCTGTGCGTCTTTCCTATGTTTGTGTGTCTGAGGAAATCCCTGCTCCAAACCCACTGCACTCCCACTTCCTCTGCTTCCTTTCCTCAGTACGAACTCATTTTCCTCTTCCCGCTCTGTCTCTCTGTCTCGTGCTCGTCTCCTTGGGATTCGCTGAAGTTGACACAAACTCCAAAGTAAGTGTTGAGTCGGATTGTGGCTTCCTTTGATCTGTCTGTGTTTTCCACTACCCTTCTCTCCACTCTGTCTTTTCCCGATCTAAATGGTTTCCATCTTCCCCTGCCAGCTGTGGCCTCGCTCTTTCTCTTTCTTAAGCTGCTGGTTGGAATATGAAGATTCATGGTAACAACAATGAAGTGTTGAGGTGAAAGTGAAAGAAAGACAAGACTTTGCAGGGAAAACCGGGAATTCTAACTAAAAATCAGCACAAAAAAAAAGTTTTAAGAGGATGAAAAGTGAGT
>JAPQRN010000005.1:12860112-12887573 GCA_037367275.1 Coranthus polyacanthus | reverse complement strand
TATAATTATTATGTATATAAATTAATATACTGTGAAAAGGCAGATGAAATGTGAGGTGTATTATGGGTGATTCCTCATTTTCTGTCTGTTTATCTCTCATTTTCATTTAGATTTTTTAATGTTTTTATTCTTCTGAACACCTTTGAGAAACTGTAGATGCTATAGTCACTTTGGAAAATTCAGATTTTTTTTACCTGGTAATTAATTATCTCATCCTGTTAATTACTGTAAACAAATCAGCCTTTCATTGAAAAAATGTAAGCCTTGCTCTCGTGTCTACTTTTTTATCAGACAGTGATGTTTTTATTTTTTGAACCACTACACTTCCTAATAATCTCGTCGCTTCTTTTGCGAACACAGTGATTCTACATGTCTCTGTATCTTTTTTCTCCTTTTATTCTCCACTTTTCCACTACCTGCCATATTGATAACCGAAAGCTGTTATCTACAGTATGTGTTGTCAACAATTGCACCCTCTTCCACGTTCATGCAATCAAGCACATTTCCTGCCAAATCCAACCCCAGGACACACACTGTCAGAAAACTAGGTTACATATTTAATCATACAAGAAGTTGACATGTGTTGATGTAACCTGATTACCATAACTCTGTTAACTGTTAATACATGCAGCAGGTCACGAATCAGACTTCTCCTCTAACAGCAAGCTCATTTTAGAAGTATTAATTTATCCGTACATGTGATTCAGTGCGATGCTTCCACATATTTGGGTGTGTTTGTGGCTAATTGTGCACATTGTGATTTTAAGTTATGTAAAGACAGACCTTCTTTGCCTAAATTTAACAGCCTATAGTGAAAACTACCAGATGTGAAAAAACTGATTTGCTGCTAGAGTGAGACTTCTCCTGTCTTAAGTCTTAAGGCCAAAAATGTTATCATGATTAAAAATGTATAACAGCCGTTATTGATAATTATCACAATAAATGTCAACTCATTATATCTTTTTTTGGCCCTGAGTGAAAGTTGACGGACCCGCATTCAGCTTTGTGTTTGTGAAATCAAGTTACTGCGTGAAGTCGACTGGAACCCAGTTGCTAATGTAAAAGACTGTGTTAGATGCAGTGTCGTGGTCTTTACAGGCGACCAGTCAGACCAGTGATGGTCCACCTTTTACACGACAATTATGTTAAAATCTAAAAATTAAAGATGATTCATTGCACTAATAATCAGAGCTGTCAGGTGAGTTTATAATTCCTAATCGTATTTTAATGTGACACTGAACTAGCAGCAGCTCCTTTTGGTTCCATCAGAGTGCTCCCAGAGTTTTCTCTTGTGCTGTGAGTGAAATCTGCAGCTAACCAGGCTGTCATGTCAAATCAGTGTCAGCCAAGGCCAGGCCACCTGCAGAGTGAAAGCATAAAAGACTGACTGGATCGCCATTAGATGGTAATGGCAGTCTAATTGAGTGCTGATGGAGATAGAAAAAAGGTGGGTGAAAAAAGAAAAAAAAGGAGATGTGGGGGCCTTGAGTTTGTAGGCCTTTTAATAAAGTGCAGTGTGAAATGCGTCTCAGATTGAGTGCAGAGTGTGTGAGTGAGAGAAATCATCATGGGACTGATTGCTCTATCAGCCAAGATGATTAATCCATTTTGAGGTTGCTCTGTTTGTGATTGATGGACTGGTGCAGTGTGGGTAATGTAGTAGCAGATAATGACAGGAAGACTAATGGCCGGTGAATGAGTGAATGAGTGAAGGAGAGTGGAGAAAGATGTGGTCACAGAGTTCAGAGATGTGTTCCTGGATAGAGAACAGACAAAGCCACTCCCACATCTTATCACCATGGTGACAACTGATCCCATTAGGAAGGGTACAACCAGGGGCAGGTTGCCAAGTGACACTTCAGAAATGATGATAGAGTGTTGCGTTGTGGGGAAAAAAATCAGACATGAAGAGAGTGCAGCGCTGGAAAGAAATGTTTTGTCTCTTTGGCTGAAATGACGCTGGCCGCTGTAACCTTTTCCCCTGTTTCACATCACTCACTCTTGTTTTTCATTCTTTCTTGGTACACATCTGCCTCAGCGATACGAGACCTTCTGGTCCTCAGCTCTCTTTGTAAGCCCTTTGGGGCTCAACCTTTTCACCAGTGCTGCAACAAAGTGCAATCTGAAATTCCCCTCAAATACCCAGCGAGAAAGCTGCTATATGAAGGTGCCAAAGAAACATTTTCTTACAGAATTCTCTGACTTGAGGCTGAATTAATCACCTCCAAATGAAAAGCGTATTCAAAATGCTGCAAGTCCCTTGTGGAGAAATTACTGATGCGTTTTATTTAGTGTGCAAATGACAATTTAGGCATTTAACTCTATTCAGAGCGGCTGACAATAAGATACAGAAACAAAAGCTGAAACAGCATTAATTAAGAAAAGTGAAAAAAGCTCCATCATAATAAAAGTCTAATGAGAAACAATAAGTGCTTTTTTCTACCATTCAGTGAGACCTGAATGTGGAATGAATAATAATTAATAACTGAATAGAAATGAAGTTTAGAACCTGAGGGAGAGTCAGAATATGTTATTTTACATGTTAAAGATTATATATTTTCAATTTGCAGCAAATCTGCATTTAACAAGAAACAGCCAGTAAAGATTATAAGTGCACCAAGAATGCAGGTGGACAGCGAAGACGGTCTCACAACAGTCACATGTGTAGATTAGACCCGCAGCTGTAAAGATGACTTGAACGGGCTGCTGTGTCGGATGCAACAGAGGCTGTGGAGGGAAAATCAGCAGGATCAATGCTTGGCTGAGGTTTGGACTTACACAAAACAATTGTCGAGGATTGCACAAAACACCTCCCGGTAAAGTACTTCATACTGGGTGTTGAGACAAAATACATGCTGTTTGGAAAATACTTTTAACTCTGTTCTTGAGAGATGGTTGTGCTCTGTTGATGAGAGCTGGAGGCTGTTGCAGAGTGAGTACAGTCTTTACAGCCTCCACCTGAAATGAAATAAAGTCATTTGGTTCTTCTGCAATTTAAAACATCTCCAGAATATATTATAGTTACAACATAGTTTTATCATATGAAACCCTTTCATTTAAATATGTTGGATTTCATTTCTCACAACTGTAGCAATTTGACGACCGTATACTGCGCAATATTATATTTTGTTGATCACAGTAATCAGAGAATAACCCCCCAAATATCCTTAAGGGACCATTAAGAAACTCGGAACCTTGGTCTAAATCTGTCATGATGATCCAGCTGTGTAAATGTGTTTGGACTTGAATAATACCTCTGAGCAGAGACATTACTGAGCTCATGTTTGGTTGTTTTCTTTTTCACTTTAATGATGCCCCACCTGAAGTGATCTGAACATTGGCTGTTCTTGTCTTCCTTTTTTTATTGCTCCGTTCTCACGGTCCTTTACATGTACAGTGTCTTTCTCATTTGGGCCCAGTGTTTGTACCTCTGAACTCAGTGGGACCCAGTTTGCTTTCCAAACAACAAACAATTAATTAACATAATGTGTTTCCAATACATAATTAATTGTGTATTTAGTGGCATGTTTGTGTTTATCGTGGTGGATGGAGCAGTGCCGGTACGGTTCCCGCTGGATTCATATGAAACATGTGCACATTAATAAGTACAGTAAACCATTACCATCAAAACCACTGGATAACACGATAGTATAAACAAATGTCTTACTGCCTATCTTACTTTTCTCCTTCTTTGCTTCTCCAGGACTCAAAGCGTTCGGCAGAGTTTGTCACCTCTCCGTCTCTGGATGTTTTCCTGCCAGAGGACGAGGACAACCCTTATGAATCTGTGACCACCGCTGTCACGCGTAAACCCTGCTCGCTGGATATCAACCACCGGCTCAACGCCTGTCCAGGCAACGGTAGGACAACGCGCAACACTGCACTTTATAGTTCATAGACAAAATGTGATCACAGGTGATGCCCTCCTGGTATTCGTGATCATGTGGCACTGTATCGTGAGGTTCACTACACAGAAGCTGTGTCGCTCAAACCACATTTTTAGTTTACTGATGTTTGTTAACTTGCTCTTCTGTCAACGTTATTTTATTATTGTGGAGTAAAATGATCATGTCCTTTTACAAAATTATTTTTGATGCTCCTTTCTGTGTCCTGTCATTTTCTATTTTAGACTATCAGGCATTCTCCGTTGGCCCTCGTAAATCTGACACGAAGACCCAGTGAAAATGTGAAATCAATCTGCATGATTGTGTGTGAGAAAGTACAGGCAGTCACAACGGTTGATGATGCCAGACCCACCAAACACAATTCTAAAACTGTACACAGATGGTCAAAAACTATCAATATGATCTCAATTAATTTATTAACAATATTAGATTGAATAATAAGCAGAAGAACAGTGATCACTGCCTACATTTAATTCTCTTTCTGCCTTATTAGTTATCAGACTCTGGTTCTTTTACTCTTTATTTCTTGTAGCTTTTTATTCAATTTTTGGACCTTTCCTTGAAAACCTTCCTTAAACAAGTTGACGGTTCAACATATGGTGCATTCAAATATGTTCATTGTGTTTACAAACAAGAGTCCATATGAACATCCCGCTGTTCTGACGTTCACGACTTTGTAACCACCTGGACGCCAACCTTACAGTATTGTCTGTTCTTTACTAACACATAAGTTTCACGGCAATAAACAGGTGTGGGAAACGTGGGTGAGAGTGAGAGCAACAGAGTTTGAGATACATGCATACTTTAATGTATCCCTGCAGCACTGGTGGATTTATTTTTTAAAGGCGGTTGGAGGATTTTAATGTTGCAGTAAGCCATTTGTTTTCGCCCTGTGCAGATGGAGAACTTGCCCACTCTAGAGCTAATATATTTTTTAGATTTCGAACTGTGGCAGTGACATATTTCGACATTATAAAAACAAAAATTGAAGGGAAAAGTGCACTGTGAGCATCGTTGCAGAATACATGCAGCTCATTAAAAAGCTTATACCTTAACTATAACTAAAGAAATATACTTTTGGTCAGTTCATTACATGTCTGTGTGGTCAGCACTCTACAATAAAACCAGTAACAAAACACTGGCTTGTAAATTACATCCAGGTCTTTGCTGTCAATCAAACACTGAACCGCACCTCAGGAAGGTGATAGAAAACAAGACAGTTCTCAAGTTCCCAAAGACATGTCTTTCTTTCTTTTCATTAATGAAATGTACCAGCAGCTAATTTTGAACTCAGTTCTTGTCGTTTGACTGCACAAAAAGGATGACTGAATAATTTGTGCTGATCTTGAATATTTCTCGAGTTTTGTGTTCAGTGAGCTAATCCTGCAGACCCTTGAGTCGACTCAGTTCACTCATCAGTTGTTTGGTCTGCTGCGTTTCACTTGGACACCCACGGCAACAAACACCCACAGTGTGTTCTTCCCTTTAGCTTGGCTCCCATAGCGATGCTACACACTGCAGGTTGTCACGGCAACTGCATAACCAGCTGGTGAGTCACCTGTATGTTGCCATGGGAACTGCTTTGCTAGTGACAGCCTCCGTCCCCACCACCCCTCGACAGGAGCGGAGAGAGGCTACTGAAGAGGCTTGATTTGTGTGTGTGTTCGTATGCGTGTCATCCCACGTTCGGCGGTTGCTTCAACTCCGTGATTGGCTGCTGGTTAGAGTTGAGCTGAACTGTCAATACGCATTGAAGATTGCGAGAGTGTTTATGAGAACTCGGAGGTTAGCTGCTTTATGTCAAAGAGTCTTTTGGTTGAAAATTGCTTCACTGACGTAAGTGAGTTGTGTGGGTGCTGTGTTTGTTCTCAGCTCTCTGAGCGCTATTACCTGGCCAAATGAGAGAGACATAGAAACAGTGTGCAAATCAGAAAGAGGGTCCAGAGAGATGAAAAGATACAGTAAACAAATGCAAAAGTCAGAGAAGAGACAGGGGTTATACATACCTTTGAATGTCCTTGGTGACAAGTATAGGTGCACAATGGCTCATGGGCTGGAGATACTGTCTGACTGCAGCAAGTCAAACAGTTAATAAAAGGCGAAAAATGATTTAAAACAGGGGGAGGACAGATTATACATTCAGCACATGAAGTTGGAAGGTCGTTTCAGGCTAAGTCATCTACATGAAAGTGGATCTGCAACACAGCAGGAGGGAAAATCCTAGATTCCTGCTTTCGGTCCAGTCACATGTCAGACTAATTGGACATGGGTGTGAGTCAGTCGCACTTTATCTACCTCCGAGAGGAAGGATGTAAAGAAACACAGGGAAGGAGAGATTGAGATGAGAGGGAAGAGGGAAAGGGGAAGAGCAGGAAGACTTGGTGCATTACACTGCAAAAAAATGTCTTTCTCTTGGTAAATGTTTGCTATGTAAGTAAAGTGATATTATTAGATTTTTTTCCAGTGCAAATGAGCTACTTTAAAGAATATGTTTCTGGAATCAGGTGTCATTTTTCTTGATGCTTGAATAAGAAGGAGCCAAAAAATTATCTACAGTGCTACAGTACTGATATTCAGTTCTGTGATCCGAAATGAGTACATATATAAAATATTCTCCATTGACATTATTAAATTAATACTGATGCAGCAATGTATTATGTTTTTTTTTTCCTGATCATTAAGTTTAATTTAGAACTTGTCAAAATACTATCTATATCTGTTGTCAAAAGTGAGAACACAATAAACCATTTCAACTAGACTACTTGTTATTTTGTTTTCACACGTGTGAATAGTTTTTCTTTATTTAGAAATTAAACACGAACTTGATAAAGTACATATAGTAATCAACAGTTCCTCTTTGAAGCTGACAGACCAGGCCACTTCTGTTTTCATGTTTAGACTCGTAGCACTGAAGGATTTCTTCAGATTGATATTTTTTGCAGTGTAAGCCCTGCCTGATATCTACCTGTCCTGTGCTGCTGGATAGTTGTCTGCAGCTGTGGGCTGCTGCAGTTTCACAGTTGAAGAGATGGAGGCACGACTGTGCTCTGTAAAGCCTCAAACAATCAGATCAGCTCTATCAAAATCCATCTGGTGACTGTCACTCAGTCCAGCTGCTGCAAAAACACCAAGGACCTGTTGTCAGTGAAACTGTCACCCACAACAACTCCCTGATTTTTCATGTCCTGCTCCTTGTATATATCTCTCTCTCCTTTTCTTTCTTTATTTGACTTTAATCAGTCTTTTCTTTTGTCTTCTTCAGCTGTTGTGCTGAGATTCTCCACAACATCCCACTTTGATGCAGCTGCATTCATGAAAGACTTGTGAACGTTGTGCATGATATCCCATTGTGCCACATCTGACAAGTCAACTGTCAATTTCTGACGGGAAATAAATGGAATTCTCCTCCTTCGAATGCAAAGCACGCTGGCTGTAGAGTTGTGTGTATAATCCGAGTGCTCAATGAGTCCTGAGGCATTCATTTTGTCTATTAACTCAGGATTATCCTTATAGTATTGGCCGCATTTCTTTTTTGTAGATTTCCATTTCTGTAAAATGAGGGACTCCATTTCTGCTGCAGCTAATGTCTGCAGATGCATTTTCTGTGCAAACTGCGTGTTGATGACTGAGATAAAAATCATTTTTGAACCTGTACACGAACAAAAAGAAAACATTATGGGCTTGGCTTGATAAATAGTGTAGAATAGTTTAAGTATAAAGATGATGGATTTTTAATCTTTTCCTCAAATTCTTGGAAGTACTTAAATAATTATAAATGACATTGTAAGTTTTTGCGTGGGTACGATTTATCGGCCTTCAAGTCAGTCATACGTTTGAGCTGCTGCATCGCCGTACTGCAGGCAGCGTGCAGCAACACAAAGGTTGCTGCAGGTTAGCTATGATCCTGGAGGAAGGAAGACGAGCAGCGGTGTTGAAGAGGGATCTGCAGGAGAAACCTCACAGCCTCCAGTCACGTATGGAGCAGACAAAGTGGAGAGCGTGGTTAGACCAAAAGGGCTTCTTATATGCTATCGACAGACTCCTCCTGAGATAAACACACACTTGTCTTCCACTGGTAAACAAACCACTGCTGACGTGTGCAACACCCAACTACACACGTGTGTCAGTCTGCGTGTGTTCATGTGTTTGTGTGTCCTCTGTAATACTTCAAAAGTCCTTCACAGTACAACAAGTGTCAGTTACACATCTTTGTTTTGAGTGACGGGTGAAGGAAAATAGTTTTTTTTTTATGTCCAGAGGTCTGATCCTGATTCACCTTTTGACTTGAAGTCTGCACACAGCCTAATAAATAATGAGCGTTTTGTTAATATATACTTTTCAGTGTTGAATCTCTATACGTTAACTTGGTCTATGGCAATGAAAGTGGAAGCAGTGAAATGATTTCACAAAGATCACAACCTTTTATCTATGAACGAGTTAAAAAAAAAAAGAGGGAATGAACTCGATACTATATATGCAGAAAGTCTGTAGCTTCTCGTCTGCCCCATGGTAACTTCCCCTCAGTTCTCTATGGCGGATAAAGCTGTTCTGTGTCTTACCCCATTTATCCCACAATGTTTTGTGCTGGAGGCTTTGAGTGGCTAATAGCAGCAAGTTGTAACTCCAGGGCTTTGCCATTAAAAGGGTCGAGGCCCATTGACTTGTTGAAAGAGAGGCAATCGTGCATCTTCCTCTTCGACAGGCGGTGGAAATCGATTTTGGGAACCATATTGCTCTTAAACAGCTTCAAAGGTTTTCTTCTCTGTTTTATTATTTCTAGTTTAGTTTTATTTTAAGCTGTCTATAGTGTAAGATTCTGCAAAAACTAAATAACATTGAGATTGATTTTAAAAACCCTCACTGACTGAACTTGTAAACTGTATTTGCTGTGACAGATCGTGAAGTCGCTCATCTGACCAAACCTTTTGCCACATGAAGGCTGCACAACTTCCTGTATTGGAAATAAAAGTAACATGTGATATAAATTTTAGGCGTGAAATCAGTATGTAGATGTAGCTCCTTGTGATGCTGGATTGCAGTAGGTACATTAATATAAACAAAACCAGTACCAAGTGTACGAGTACAACTCTGAAAACAAACCCTGAAACTTTAATGCTCCAAACAAGTATGCCAATATTACAAAAACAGTCAATTCAAGCTTCAAATCTACAAACAAATCCCCTGAGATTCGCTCAAAAGAACTGTAAACGGAAAAAAAAACACTTAGCTACTACTACACTTTTGTTTACTTTTGTTTGCATACAACAAACAACCACGGACTCCACACACTTCCAACTCTACACGCCTGTTATTTCTCTTTACATGCAAACAAATACCAAGTATCATCACAAATACATGTCAAACAAAAATAGCTTCTGTGAGAGAGCTTGTGTTATTTTCTGTCTGTATCACAGCTTCCATTTATATTTATGCCTTGCATCTATAATTCCTCTATAATAATTTAGCTCTTACAACAAGCTCTGCACTTCAGAATAGATTGAAGAGATCAACACAAGCAGTGTGCATGTTTGAATACATACCTGTAACAGCAAAAATGATTTTCTAAATTGGTGATTGCCTTTTAACCTTGACATGACAAAAATGACATAAGCCCATAGCTGTAATATCCAGTTCCTAAAACCTCAAATTTCATGGAAACAGAGACAAGGTGTTTAGATTTCAGCTGTAGATATGCAACTCTGACATGGGAGCTGAATACACACACCGATAGGTAGATACACATGAAATGTTACTTGTCAGAGTGGCATAGAGGCAGAACTGAGAGCATGAAGAACACGTCTAAAATTGACAGTTTTTGTCTTGTTAGGCGAGCAGGGAGAGGACGGCTGATTTGAACACTCGCTTACACCAGACATCCACTTAGACACAGTCCTGTACAGACTGCTGCATGCCTGCATTAGCTGCGCTGCTGATGTTGGATGTGCACAGACACACATTTGTTTAAATCAAGGCACTGTCATGCTTTGTACAAATGCACACACGTACTGTAATACAGTACGTAACACATGGCATGCACACATATCTAAATCCTGTGAAACATGTTAAACCATTTCAAAGTTTCACTTTTTCCCACCGGTAATTTCTCATGGCTGTTTCTCCCGCAAGGTACATTTACTTAACCATATGGATGTAAACAGTTAGGTGTATAAAGTACATCTGCCCTCATCCATGTGCTGTGTATAATATATATAAGCACACTCACACACAAACACTTTCCCTAAAGCAAAAATGAATGAAATTCTTTCCCAGGAGGGAGCCCAAGGCAGAGCTGAAGAAAGCGCATGAACTGGAGTCGCAAGCATGTGCACGTACATGGAGACACATTTCACATCCATCATCAAAGCCACAGTGTTGACAGCCTTATTTACCCAACAGGACAAAACCTCAATATCTTTCTATATATATACACACTCTGTTGCACCCCTTCTGTCTTCTCTTTTTTCCATTTTTATTTTGTGTTTACACCTACATTTAATCATTGATTCAGCTCCAGGCAGCTCTTTATGTTGTGTGTGTTTGTGTCTGTCTGCAGCTTTGCATGCACAGCCCAAAGGCTCTTGAAGCAAGTCTATGAAGCACCAAAGACATGCACACACACGTGTCAAAGATGTGGGAGCTCGCTGTGAGGCTGCCACTTTCCCTGAAGGACTGATGTGAATGTGATTGTCTCCACGCCTCTGCAGCCCGACTGCTGAAAATCCAAATAAACATTAAGTCAGAAGGTGGCGAATTCTGAGGCAGGAGAAGATACTTACAGCTTTTCAGCACATTAATGATTGAACTGTATGAAATATTAAAACACTTGCAGCCGCCGGAATGCAGAAAGAATCTGTTGCTTGAAGAAATACACGGTCTAATCCATTTTTGGCTATTTTGGGGCAGAGCAGTTATTAAATAACAGTTTTATCCGTTTGGTTGTGTCTGTGTGTGCTTCACCAGGCATATGCCACTTTATAAATGCACAAACATCTTGGCAAATAATATGTGAAGATACTTCCAGCTCTTTAACTTCCAGGAAACTGTATCATTAACGGTGTAATTATCCAAAACATCATCAGCAGTGCTACACTTTTACTTGTGTGTCTTTGTTCTCTCTTAAATGGAAAAGTGTGGGCATGTTGTATTGCAACTTTAAAAAGGTGTAAGTTTTTACAAGAAATACAGTGTTTTTTCCAGTTTTTGATTGGATGCAGCCCAGTAAAGAAAGGCGACAGTGGCTGTGTAATGTTCACACTACTGTTCGCACCTAAATGACTCTGATTAGTGATAGTGATGTCGGATTGTGTGTGTTTATGTGTATTTAAGTCCTGTGTAGGTCTCAGCATAATTGGAAGACATTCTGTTGCACTGTAGGCCGGTGTGTGTTATTGTGTGTGTGTGTCTATGTCAGCGCAGCTGATGAACGGTATTTTGAGTACGGTGTGTTGTTCTGTGTTTGTGTCTCCTCCACTTGATTAAGACAGATGCTTTCTCCCTCTGAAAGTTAATTCGGGTTACTTCAGCACTTCGCTCTCTGTTCTTCTCTTCTTCCTTCCCTCTTCTTCTTGTGTTCTTTCTTCCTCCCCTCCGTTAAATGATGTTACGTTGGGGAAATTAGCCCCGACACTTGGTTCTGCACACAGGCGCACGCACACTTGTGTATGCCTGTGTGGAAAAACTGAGACAGACATCAAATTGCACTGGGCAGCCATCACATTTACCTGCTGTGATTGTTGCTGAGGCTTGTCAATTTATAAAATACACTCTCGTCACCTCTCTCTCTCTCTGTTATTGCCTGTGCAGTCGTAGGTGGGGATGCACTAAGTGGTGAATTAGGATCCCCCGGTTAGCGTCAAGATGGAACATTCTCACTTCAACAAAATGCAAATTTTGGCCCCAAAGTAACACTAAATCCTCTTTCTGAAATAACCGGGATCAGTTTCAAATAAGTTTGGAAAAGATAGTTAGGATGGAGTACTGCACTTTAAGCACACTAACTTCAGAACGTGGGTCATGCAACACAAGCTCTTTGAGGTACTTTTACTTACACTAACAGTGAAGTTATGGATTAAGAACTGCATCACAATAAGCAACCACTTTCACATTTTTTGACTCAAATCCATGTTGCGGAAACATTTTTGCGACTTGGATGAGATCATTTTACTTCAGCTTCAGTTTTCTGTGTATCACTTGTTTAATTTTGTTTAGCTCAGTGCCAAATGAACTGAGTTGTTAACTTTGAATATTGAGCATAAGTGAGCATGAGTGAGCATAATGCATTAAGCAAGGACCAGACTTTATTTCAGAAAAAGGTCCAATTCAAGTGATGTAATGTTGACAATAAAAATGAGCACAGCCATTTGTCACACTACCATGAATCTCCACGGCCCTCTCTGACACACCTCCCGCAGGATCAAATTTACAAATAGTACTATTTGTGAGCTTGTGTTATGATTGGAGGGGGGGGGGGGTATCAACAAGTGTTTTCACCCTCTTTCTCTTTCTTTTCAAGGTCACTTGTCCCACGTCGCAGTGAGCGAGGGGGAGCACAGTAACCATGGCAACTGCTCAACAGGCCCCACTCCCGACTGCTCGCCCCCTTCCCCCGACACGGCCTTGAAGAACATAGAGAGAGTTATCCGCCCACAGGTGGGTGCATACAAACACACACACATCTACCTGTCTGTTTCTGTCCCTCTGATTGTTTCGCACTGTTGGATTCAACACTCCTCTCTGTTGTTGCTGTTCATATTGCTCTGTCAGCCACCAGCCCAGGACTCACACTAGGTTTGCGTTGGTGGAAATGGTCGTTTTTCCATTACATCACTGTATATGTCTGTAAACGTCTCTGCTTTCCCAGCGACACTAGTGCCAACTTCAAGCACAACAGCAACATTAGACTACATCGTCTCTTCTCAAGTATTGCTCCTGCCTTTGACCAGATGCTACACTAGCTCTAGCTCTGTTTTTTAAAACTCATGGTCACAGAGTTTTACTCGGTTTTGTTGGCCTCAATAATCTCACCATTAACCCCTGACTTAAATTGATCTTGGATCGAGATCAGCAAAGTGTTCAGTGCATTCAGTTTTCTTGGCTGAGAATCAGTTCTTTGAAATGCAATTGAACACCAAAACATTGAACTGCTATGGTGGAAAAGTGGTATTAGAAGATTGAAATGTGTGTGAGCATCCTGTTAGTGATTCTAAACATTATAAGTTCATATCCTGGGTTTAGGTGCTAATTGAGTTATTGTTGCAGTAACTTGGAGGAAGGCGGCTTTCCAGTCAGTGTATATTTCCTCAGGGAATTGACTTGTAAACATGTTTTGGACATATATCTACAGTGGATATAAAAAGTCTGCACACCCCTGTTCAAATGCCAGGTTTTTGTGATTAAAAAAAAGACACCAAGATAAATAATTTCACAACTTTTTCCACCTTTAATGTGACCTACAACCTGTACAACGCAATTGAAAGACAAACTGAAACCTTTAAAGGGGAAAAATAAAAAGCTTAAAATAACCTGGTTGCATAAATCACCCTTAAACTAATACTTTGTTGCAGCACCGTTGGCTTTTATTACAGCATTCAGTCTTTTTGGGTAGGAGTCTATCAGCGTGGAACATCTTGATGTGGCAATATTTGCCCACTCTTCTTTGCAAAACCAACCAAATCTGACAGATTGCGAGGGCATCTCCTGTGAACAGCCGTCTTCAGATCACCCCACAGATGTTCGATCGGATTCAGGTCTGGACTCTGGTTGGGCCATTCCAAAACCTCAATCTTATTCCGGTGAAGCCATTCTTTTGTTGATTTGGATGTGTGCTTTGGGTCATTGTCAGGCTGAAAGATGAAGTTCCTCTTCATCTTCAGCCTTCTAACAGAAGCCCGGCAGCCTCTCTGACCAGTTTTCTTCTCGTCTTATCATCAATTTTGGACGGACGTCCTGTTCTTGGTAATGTCACTGTTGTGCCATATTTTCTCCACTTGATGATGACTGTCTTCACTGTGTTCCATGGTATATTTAATTCCTTGGAAATTCTTTCCTGTTCTCCTGACTGATATCTTTGAACAATGAGATCCGTCTGATGCTTTGGAAGTTCTCTGTGGACCATGGCTTGTGCTGGAAGATGTGGCTACAAAAATGTGAGGAAAAGCCTACTAGAACAGCTGAACACAGCAACACACATTAAAGGTGGAAAAAGTTGTGAAATTATTTATCTTGGTGTCATTTTTCTTACATCACAAAAACCTGGCATTTGAACAGGGATGTGTAGACTTTTTATATCCACTGTTTATACACACAGGTGTAGGGAAATAAGGCAATAAGATGGGATTTGTGATCCTCTGAGCTTTTGGGTCATTATGGATTTATACTGTGCATCAAGTCTATTTTTCTCTCCCCAAACTGCAATGCAGGTCAGTGCAGGTCGATCTATGACTCAACTCGCATAGTAGCTGCTCACAAAAAAATCTGTATTCATTTTCCTGTGTCAAACTGCAACTGGAGGTTGGAACTTGACAAAATGAAGGAAATGTTTTGCATCCATTTTACTCTCATCCATACTTAGTGGGTGTCAGCCAGAGAGGTTGCATCCAGCAGAATGCTGAAATTCAGTGAACTGGTGGCTTTAAGCATAGCTGAATTCATCATTTGCTGCTGAAAAGATGCTACAGAAAGACATACATTTCTGTGTTGAATCTAACAAAATAATGCTCCAGGAACATTTGGAGGCAGAGACCTCATATGCAATATCATTGTCATGGACAACATTGTCTGAAACCCTGAACTGTTGCAAACCTTCACATTTAATTTTGTAGTTGCATGAATGACTTTCAACAAACATCAATAATTAAAATGCAACAACATCAAGCTCATTAGTGACTTGAAACTAATTTAATCCTCACTTCTGTCACTGAGTAGTACTGCGAACATTTCACACCTCAGTAATTAAAGGCAGTTGTTTTCTCTGTCTGCAGATATGCAGTGTGCTGACACTGACACAGAGCACTGGAAAAGACATCTGTGTTCTTCTTTAGTCTATTGATAAGTGTGGAAAAAATAATGAAACGCAAGCAAAATTTGACGGTGAAGTGACGTAATTGCCGTCTAAAGTTTTTTAAAGAATTCCCATGAGGAAGTTTTTCTCTTTTATACATGATAAAGACATTTTGTTTCATATATTAACATTCATTTTAAATAGTGACTGATAGTAAGACTCAGTTTGTAAACACTCACAACTTCATCTTCCTGTATGCTTTCTATTCAGATGTCTCTTCCTCCGTTGTTTCTCTACCTTTTGTCTCCCATCATCAGCCCTCATCATGGACCTATCTTTGGCATGTTAACTAATTTGTGTGGAGGGATCACATGTGGTTCCCAGCGGGCCGTCGCTCAGCTTGAAGCACACATAATCAAAGAGCATCAGAGTTCAGTTTTATAGCATCTAATTAATTCTCTAGAATTCATTTCATTTCATTGTAGTGCTCCCGCTGGCTATTTCATCCGTGTACATTTTACAACGAATGCTCAGGCTGAAAAATACAAACACATACATGTCTACTGTAGCATGTGTAAAGGCTGATATATCTTCATCCTTCTCATCCATTCCATTCCTTCTTCATCCTGACAGGGTGACAGGGTGATGGATGAATGAATCTGGAAATGCCCTGATGGGGTTTATTTTGCAGTAATGACTGACATGTTATCTGTGCATTTATCCTGCTTTCTACTTGATAAAAAAGAATCAGCAATGTGACAAAAATGTTGTTTGAAAAATGATTTTATTGATTTAAAGCGTTCTCTGGAGTCTTTAAATAACATTAAATGCTGTCACTGACCAACTGGAATCAAGTATTCATATTAATATTAATACATTTCATCTCAGATTTTCAGATTTCAGAGTCTAAGCAAAATTAGGAATTAAAATTCAAAATAGGGATTATACTCAACAGGATCAACTTTTTGCTTTTGAATTTTCATAATATTTAAATGATTTTTGATCTGATTTTGACACTGTTACTGTAAAATTTCATACGCTCATATTGGCCACGTTTTTAAATCAGCCAACGCTGCTGGAAGTGGCAGAATGTTTTTATTTTCTGTAGACTGAACCTTTTTTTCAGGTTGTTTCCAGTTTATCTCATTTTACTGCACTATCTGTCATCAAGTTTAAGTGAAGTGACAAATGATAGACTAAACACTAGAACCGGACTGTGTGGACTTTTTCAAACTTACTATAACTATTTTGTAAATAATGCAATTACAGTACTTGTTTTAATTTCATTTAATTTTATTTTGCGCTAAAAGAACAGTTGTATTTCCCTTAGGGGATAAATAAAGCTCTTTTCATGACATTTTTTGCAGCGTGTAACCTACCTGTCACCTGTGACAAGGCCCCTCAAGGCTGCTGCTGCTGCTGCTGCAAATAAATTGTTCCGCATAATATTACGCCATAGATCTGGGTTAAAAAGAAATTACCGAGCTGATGTGCTTCTAATGCCGCTGCAGTATTGACCACAAACCAGTCGCTGGTACCAAAACCGCATGTGATCGCTTTGTAGAAGCGCTAAAAGATCACAGCAGCAGTGATGACTGAAATCCACGGGCTTAATGTTTTGGGTCATTTTTTTCTGTCTTTATCCCTTGCTTCTTGTCCAAACTGTCAGCTGGACGCGTTAGATCTCCACGAGCTCTTGATCACACTCATGGGCCGTTGGGATGTGAAAAGATGCAGAATAGGGGAAAGCAAGGAGGACAGAGACTCACACTTCATCATGAGGTTATCAGTTTCATACCCAGTGGCTCAGAGTCCTACTTTGCTGTTTAAATGTGTGTTTGTGTGTCCTAACAGTACCTTTAAGTAACTGAAGATGAAAGAACACATGACAAAACTCGTGTTTGTGCCCACAAAGGCTGAAGCCCATAACCCAGAGAATCACATGGTCAAGACAGAAAAGCACACACATTCACATTATCTCTCATAATTGGTTTTTGACTGTGTGGTTTTTGGGAAAAATGGCTTTAGGCTTAACCCCTCATAGTGAAATAATGAGCTGTGATGACTGAATGTATAAGAGATGCAATATTTTTTTTTCTTGATGAGAAGCTAAACGATGTATTTGTCTTTGACCAAAACCACGTGAAATGCAGAAGAGAGACCTCAATCATAAGCGAGGCGAAAACAATATAAAAGACGTGAAAAACAACACGAGACAAAAATGACATAACATGAAGAAAACAGCGTTAAAGATGAAACAAGACAATCATGACGTTTGGGTCCTGAAGAGACACAAAACTGATCATTTGGGTCTTGAGCTCAAGAAGTCTGGGAACTGTTTTGGAGGAAAATACAACCGAAGCACATGCTTCTTCCTCTTGTCTGCTGTGTGAGTCTGCCGACAGGTCGAGTAGACAGGTGACAAGCTGAGAGATGTCTGTGTGTTTTGTCTCTCAGACGGAACTGCACCACACTAAGGGAAGTACAGTGAGAAGATCAAGCTGAACTGGAGTTGCTTTGTTTTTACATTGTTCCACCTGCACACACACACACACTGATGGAGGGTCAGAAGTGATGATTGAGAAGGATTATTATTCTGAGTCTATGTGTTGAAAATGTTTCATATTTATTTCATATCATATATTATTTTTTATTCCAATCCCTCCGGTCAATGTCCATCTGCAACAGCAGCGATGAGTATTCAGGCGATACATGGGTCCCGTCTAGTCAGGCTAGCGTCTGTCTGCAGCAGCACAGCAGCGATGCCCAGCAGGAAAACACGCTATCAGCAACAGCAGAATATCCACAGGTCCCGGCAGACGTTCCGCGACGTCCAATGAAGTTTCTCCCGACAACCGTCTCACTTTCTATCCAAGCAGGGAGAGAAACCGCTGGCGTTTCTCCGACGATAGCAACAGTTAGCTTAGCTAGCTCTCTTCACAGGAAAACACTCTTCGTCGGCGTTAAACAGTCTCAAACTCACACACTGTCTCTGACATGTCGCATTTGCCGTGCACACAGTGGTCTCAGTGCTATACGCCATCTTACATGTTTCTGCGTCTCCTCTCGCATGATGGCAGAGGTCAAACTGAAAGCTGACCTAAACCAGGTCAACAAATATTCAACGTAAACATGAATTATTAAACTGTTTTCATACTCTTTTCATTGCTGAAACATTATGAATGAATATTAATACGAACTGTAAACTTTTAACAGTAAATAGTCTGTTTTTAACTGTAAATCGTTCAGTGTATGTCGTATCAGATGAAATGTAAATTATGAAATGCACATTACCACCACATGGATATGTTAACACATCACTGATAATAATTTAAAAATTAAAGAAACAAACATCTGATATAAATCAGGTTATTACAGTATTAAATGTATTTAGTAAGTAGATTTAGTTTTTCTTTTTTTAGCCTTTTTGCAGATAAGCATTTGTTTTTAAGCTGCCTAAAAGCAAGCCAGTGACTGTGGTCTCTATACTCCTGGAAAGAGTCCAAGCTTTAGTTTTCTCTTTCAGTAAAGATGACATTTCTGGCGATAATCAGGGAAGTGGCCTATTTAATTCTTATCAACTTATCTAACTACTGAGTTACAAAAATAGTCAAGATCTAAGTCAACATTGTCATTAATACAGTCATTCAAGGCCTGCTTTTCAAAGTGTTTACGATTCCGTCTCATCATGATATAAGCTTTCAGACAAAAACAAATAATTAGTGATTTCATTCTGTTCCGTTTGTTAAAATTAAGTCAACCATCGATGAATCATTAACATTATATATTACTATACATTTCTTTCAAATGAGCAGAGGCAGAACTCAACCAGTTTAACGTGTAATAACCTAGAATAATCACTGAATTTTTATATGGGGCCAGAAGATGAGCTATCATGTCAATAGATGAGGATGACAAAGGACTAGATTATATGGACAAAAAAATTACATCGCAATATATTTTGGCAGAATGACAATAAATGATATATATCGATCAGTATTTTTCTGAAGTGGGTAAAAATTTCAGTTGTAAGCCAGAACCATACAAGATGTCACAACACTGATATAAAAATGTTCTAAAATATAAAAGATTAAGGGAAGGCGGCCCAGCGAGGGTCCTGAGGTGCCATTGATGTGTGTGGGGCCAAGTAATGCAGAGCAGCTTTTCTGTTCTCTGTTTCTTTTTCTGTTTTCATTTTCCAAGTGTGACAGCTTGTCAGGCAGGCCACGCATACTCAGACACAAACATGCATATGGATGCACAGTGTAGTTTGCATTGCACACATTCAGATCAGTGTTACATATGTGTGAACACATACAAGAATGCGCATAGTCTCGTAGAGCAGATGTCTACCCCGCCTACATACAGAGTCAGACACACACTCTGCGGTTCAGATAAGGTGTGCTAACATGTATCTGATGGTTTATGGAGGCGTGAAGATAATGAATATTTTTCCCATACAGAGGTTGAGAGGCTGCAGACTCTTGATGCTAAATGTACTGAAGAGGACACAGCTGTCACATAGGAGACGGCGGCTGCCTATAAGATCCTTAAGAAGAAGTGTAGCAATAGGTTTCTGCTTCAAAACCCCCAGGAGGAAACACGAGTGATCTTAACTCCTCAAATTCTTGTGGCCGGTGTGCTCTTGAGCAAGGCACTCAAAATGTTATCCTTAATCAGTCTTGCCACAACAAAAAAAGGTATTACATTTTGTAGTAGGGCCGGTTTGTTTTGACAACACAGATGTAGCGAAGTTAAAGGTGATCTGTGTAATTTGAACATCACTGTAGAGTAATTTTGAGATGTCACCATAATTACAGTATAACAAACCAACAAGACAGTCACAGAAAAGACTGCCAGGCTGTGCTGTACCATTCCAACACATAAAGGTTAGGATTTAATGCCACTGTTCTGTTTAAAATGCATCGTCCTTCAATTCAAATGGAGCTGAAGTTCTCAAAAACGTGAGCCCGGGAAAAACATGCTTTGAAATTTACAGGAATGGGTTTCACTGCAAAATTTGAAGTCCTATGAAAAAAGATGACATGATATTCTCACTGAATCGAGTAACTTCTGAGCTCCTTATTCCCTCTAAGAATCAACACTCTGTTTTAAAGGTTTGCAAGGTTGTTCACACAGGCTAATTATAGACTGTCTGAGCAGGACAGATAATGAACAAGTGGCTTGTAAAGAATCTACAAGCCAAAGAGATGTATTTATATGTATTTATTAGATTTTAAACCAAGCCAGACCACACCAGTGTCAAAATAAAAGTCAAATAAAATGAGTTTAAGTTAAACAGTCCGTGGAAAGGTGCTTCCAGGCTAGAAATACAACCTTTTTGAGTTAGAAAGCCTGTACAGTTGGTCAATTAACTGACTGAACAATGTTCAAACAATTAAAGGTGCATTCTGTAGGATTTAGTGGCTTGTAGTGATGAAGTTGCAGGGTGTAATCACGAATTGTGTTTGGTTTGTCCGTTCCAAAATTCAACCTCTACATTTAACCCATCCAAGTACACACAAGGCGCCTGGGGACCGACTCCAGATCTAAGCCAGTACCTTGGGTCAAGGGCACTGACGGGAGAATTAACCTAGCATACATGTTCTTGATGGCGGGGGAAAACCGGAGCACCCGGAGGAAACCCGCACGACACGGGGAGAGCATGCAGACTCCACACTGAAAGACCCTGGTCCAACCGGGGATCGAACTCAGAACTATGACTATTCAGTAAATCCTGCCCACTGCACTTTTAAGTGACAAGTTTGGTAATATATGAATCTACTCTAGCTTCTCAAATGTAATTATTTCTGTTCTACTTTACTTAAATATGTATGCAACGGCAGGATGTCGCCACAGGCTTTAAGAATATTTTTATAACTTTATGATCTTACAATAAAAAAAACAACAACATTAATCTGTAATGAAAATGATTGCTTGTCTCAGACATTGTTGTGAGTACCATAGTCTCAATGTATTTCCATATGTGCCACATCACTTGCGTGTTATTAAACCTACAAAAAGCACTGACAGAGTGCTAATCACTTTGGTATTTAGCGCTCATTAATCTGTTCACACTCATCAGTCAGTTAGCCGTCAGGGCTGTGTTTGTGCTGAAAACACACACAGTGTCTTGATGATCCCTTTCTGACACTGTTGTTCTAGATGTTTAATCTTCCAGTAAATTTGCTTGTGTCTGTGTCTAATTGCAGTGCATGTGAGTACTGTACAACTCTGCAAACATGACTTTCTTTGCATTTGTGCCAGCTGTTCACTGAGCCCCTTAAACCACAAATACACAAACAATCAATAAACAATCAGGATCATGACAGCTGCTCGGCTGCAGGGGAAGTCGGCCAGAAAGGAGAAGGAAAAGGACTGAAATGAAAAGCGAGATAAAAGGCTCAGTTTACTTTCACGAACCTCGGCCAGTTCATTCCTCCACCTGAACCTTGAACAACTGGCCGACCTCTTTGTGTGTGTGTGGTTGAATGGATTTGTTTCTCAGACAGTAAGATGCCTGTGGCCTCAGAGGAGACATGTAGGTCATTCACTGATAATTGAACTGACTTGTTAATGCTGAAAACTCTTCAGTGGGAGTTACACATCAGAGGCATTTAAGGCCATTTCACCCACATTAAAATAAATTGTATGCGGCATTTAATGATTTTAATAAATCATGCTATTCATTCACTTCATTATGAGCTGAGAGGACTGCAGACTCTACGCTGTATTTTAGATTGTACACAACGCAATGACAAGAAATCAGTTTTATAAATGGATACAACAGTAGGCAGATCGAAGACTTTTTGCTTTTTAAACAAATTTCACACTACCGATACGTTGTTGTTCACCCATATTTACCACAAATTGCAGAAAGTGTTTGGACTGCAACCATATGATTTTTACTTAAAGCAAAGGATGGTCTCCAAACCAGCATGTTAGCGTTTCTTCATAAAGTAGTTGAAAGTGGAAGGATAAAAGATGGCCGTTCTTTAAAGCTGTGGACAGAGGGTTTGTGTCTGGAGAGATGAGACCGTCTCCTCTGGAGCTTGAAGCCTGTTCAAGATTTAAGCGGGGACACTATATATGTTAATGTCTCTGAAATTGTCTCAAAGTGTGTCACACGCTGACCAAAGAGAAACTTTCTGCAAATGTTGGTTGAGGAGAACGAGCACGATCATCACAAGAAAGAAAAGAAAAAGAAAATATGGGGACAAAGAAAAAATGTTTTACAGGAAACTGTGAATGAAAAATCAAGGCTGTAAAGTACAATAAATAATAAAAAAGGGCACTGAATGTTTACTTACTTTAGTTTCCATTTGCTTGTTTTTTTCCCTCTGGGACGTTGATGTGCGCTGTCGTGTCTGTTCTTTTGCTTTTTTGCCTTTTGAATTTTCTGTGTACGCATGGGGCATTTGAAACAAAGACACAGACGAAAGGGTAAAAAGAAATGAAAAACACGAGCTACAAAATAGAAGCACTGCTCCATATCCAGCATCATTAATTCTGAGCCACTGTGAACAGAAGTTGGTCCAACATTGTTTCACACTGGAAATATCAATTAAGGTTTTAAGCATTGTTTTATAGTTGATTATGTTCTCTCCACGTTTTGTTTACCTTATAATTTGCCAATTCTATCACATCTGATAATATTGTGATATCTGATGATCAGTGTATTCATTAATTAACACAATTCTTCATTGTCGTACAAAAACCATTTTGAAGGAACGCAAGCCAACTCAAAAGCACATCTCACTTCATGTTAGGTGAGGAATTATGTGTTTAGCTTGTGGTTGTATCATTTATCAGTACTCAAACCCACACATTACTGAAGTGTTAAATGGCATGTTTTCCCCCGGGGACACTGTTCTGGGCGAGCAAAGTGGTTTTTACTCTGGTTTAGTCAGGCATGAAGGACCTGCCTAGGTGTGTGTGTGTGTGTGAGGACTGCATGTACATCTGTGTGTCTGTGCTCATTAATCCCCTTCCAGTGGGCCATGACATGTTCATTAGCCGGCCGTCCGTTTACATTGTTAACGCTAAGCCTCGGTTGGAGATGCAGCCTGCGTGCTCTTGTTGTTGTGCATGCGGCTTCGTGTGCGAGCTCTTAATAAGCACGAGTCCACAGAGAAGGCGACGTTAGTTCTTAGAAAGAAACAGAAGCCGAACACACAAGGCACAAGGCAGACATGAGAGTTGGACTAAAGACATGCTTAAAAGATGAAGAGAAGAAGCTGAAGTTGCCGTTAAACTCATTAAATGTGAGGTGGAAGACGCACGCAGCCTCAGCCTCCCACTTTGAAACATCATCCAGACAAATCACATCAGTACCATCATTTTGACTCAATTGCTGTTTCATCTCCGTTTTTTTTTTTTTGTTTGTTTTTTTGGTTTTTTTTGGTCCCTTTTGCCGTTTGTCGAGACTGCAGCAAAGTAAACACTTTGTGCTCTGGTTTGATGCTGCTACATGCTATGAAGAGTCCTTCTGTACATACATTATTTATTTTATCTTCTAGAACTTTATTTTTCTGCTGTACTTTCACAAGATCAGCAGTGTTGCATGATTAAAAAATAAACAAGTCTGGAACTAAAGAACAGATCTGACTTAATCCGTGTTCATTTTGTAACATAACCAAACTATTTAAAGTTTTTGTCATCGAGCCGGTCCCTCGTCCTTCCCACTCAGGACGATTCCCACGTGGGCTCATACATCACTGTCTTATTCCCCGTTGCTGTTCTGTGCAGTTGTGATCTTGTCTGTTGATGCATTGCTCCTTTAAACATCACTGGTCTCTGCGGGTTGCCGTGGCTGCTCTGCTCGTTTTCCCCACTGACCATCCCTCCACTGGAAACAAAAAAAAAAAAAAAAGAGTAGATGCTGCTGCTGTGGCTCTGCTGCATTCTGGTCTGTTGATGCTGTGTACCGCTAATGCAGTATTTACAGTGTCTGGAAGGTTCCTTTTGAAATGTAAGAGGTTAGAGATGACCCTGTTAAACATGTAATATGCAATAGCTATTTTAAGTACTTCATCAAAGTGGTGTAACGTGATTACTTTTCTGATTACATTTCTTACAAATGTTTTAAACTGGAAATTAAAGCTATAAAGTCCCGACACTTTTGCTGACTGGAATGAGCTGGAAATATGGAAAATGAATGTGTTTCTCCACGATGAAACGATGCAAAGGAACAGAATAAATGTTATATTCTACACGTAACCTTTTATGGAAAAGAATATACGCTGACGAACACAAAGTGATCATTTTTCAATCATTTTAAATATTACTTTGTTTATATCTATATATTTTTTCGGTGTTTTATTTCTTATTATTTCATTTAATGAGCAGCCCTTTGAGACATATGTTGGGATATTAGACTGCGCTTTAATTGTTGGTAACATGAGTTCAACACCACTCAATCTGTCCTATTGTTTGTATGAAAATGTCTCGATGTGAGCTGTAATCATCTGTTCATTTACAAAGAGCAACACATCACACCAAAGTGATTTAATAGATCCGTTAATTAACATGAAGTTGACACCTCCACAGCCATCCCTTACATTCTATCCACTAAATCAAAATACAGCAAATGAATAGCTTCTTTCTTGTACTGTAATGCTCACCTCCTCTTAATTTCTTCACATCTTTCCTTCACACCTTGGTTCCTTCTTCTTTGCGTCCTCACCTCTGTTCCTTTGTGACTCCTCTGTCCTTTCTGTTTCTTTTTCTATCACGACCATGTCCTTCAGTTTCCTTCCTCCTTCTGAACCCTCTGCTCCCTACTTCCCTCCTCCTTACCCAACCTCTTTCCTCTCCTGCTTAAAATTCTTACCTCTTCCCATCATTTCTTTCCTCCCATCTTTGTTGCTTTTGTCCTTCCTCGGTGCTTCCGTTTTCTTCTCATTGTGCCTTCACCGTTTTCATTTTTACCCGTCCAGTTCTCTCCCCATTTTTCATACCTTTGCCTTATTCACCCTATTTTTCTGCTATTGTTTTTCATCTCCGTTTAGTTCAGTTGATCTGAAGACTCTTCAAAGCCCAGCTCTGGTGCACTGTGCATGGAAAGGAGTGCTTTCTCCTCCTCTATTTTCATTTCCTTTCACAACCCCCCCCCCCCTCAAGGTTCAGGTTTTTCTGCCTTGAGTCACACACAACTGAATGAAGGTCTTATGAAGGTTGTCCTGTCATGTGTCTCTCAACATTTCTAGGTGTTATTTTGCCTTTGTGGCACGCTCAATTTATACACTTTGCCTGCTTCCTTTGACACACACACACAGCGGCAGGATTTTGACTGGCTGAGACGTTTGTGAAGCACAGCAGCAGCAGGTTGTTGAAAGCTGCAAATGCCTCATTATGTAAGATGTGTTTACCAGATGCCAGTCTACACTTTCAGTCGTCCTCTGCCTTCCTTTCCTCCTCACTCTGGTTCACTCTCTTACTTGCTTTAAGCGATATTTATCCCCCGCTCCTCCTTATTTCCTCCTCTATCTTTTTTCCTACCTTAAGTACTATTTTCCCATTGCATAATCCATGCTGGCATCTGTATGACTCATTACATCATAACCACATTCAAGTGTCAAAATTAATGAGACAGATATTTTGCGGCGCACACCTCCTGTCTAATTACCACACCATGCCGAGTTTAAATAAATCACCTAAACTCAGAGGTTTCATGGTTAACCTTCATGGGAACCAGCTCTTGGTAAAGTTTTAGGAAGCCTCAAAGCTGCAGCACATTTACCTAAAGTATTGGACAAAAATGTGCTATTACATTATAAACTGGATTAATAAAGAGTATTATTTAATTACGTAAGAACAGTTAATATTATTATAGAACGTTTTAAAGTCAAAGCAGCTCTACTTTTCTTTACAAAAAGCTTAATGTTTCCTCTCTGCTGTTTTTCTCGGTCCACCTCGCGTCCAGCCCAAGCAGCGGACGTCTCTGTCCTCATCCCTGGATGTCCAGAGGCCAGTCAACCACAGCTGTGAGCCCAGTGAGGTGAGCTCGTCCCTGGGCTACGCCAGCTTCAGCACAAGCCCCCCTGCCAGCCCACCCCTCAGCCCCAACCAGGAGGACTCTGCAGGTTCCAACGACGACTGCCAGTTCACAGGTCAGACTCAGGAAACATGCAGAACAATTAATGTTAAACGCCGTCTCTCGGCCAGAAATCGTTTGAAAACTCTTGACTCTTTCTTCTCAGTCAGGCTTTTATGTTCGCTGACAGAAAGCAGAGCATTTAAATTAAAGAAGGGTCGTTTTTAAAGAATCGTGCAAAAAGGTCATGCTTTATGGATAATAATGTAATTATAACAATCATTCACTAATCGTTTTTATTCCTATTACCAAAGTGTTCTCTTTCTTTTCTTTTTTTCATTGCCTTAGTGCAAATGGTTCTGCTCTCTGAGCCCAGAAACCAAATGAAACATTAATCCTCTTGCCCCGGAAATTTAAATCATACCTGTAGTTCTACTCCTGTCGTACTTCAGAAACAGCCCAACTCTAGAGGATAACAATACATAACAACGTAGTTCTGACCGAACTGCTGTGTTCGATCGTATGTGGAGTATGACGTACCTGAACAAATAAACTACATGAACATGTTTTTTATGTGACGCAAACAAACTAGAAAGTTAAATACGGATTAAGGGAAAGAGCTACACTGCCAAGATGGTTTGGAGTGGATCTGCAGCATATATTTGTGTGATGCAAAAGGTTTATGTAGATTTACTTTGAAAATTCAAGTCCAGTTTTTCTTTGGAAAGGAACTTTCAAAGGTTTTTTGAGGTGATTATCTGTTATTAGGTATTAGGTATTAAGATATTCAAGGCTATTCGACTAGAAATTAGGGTGCAAAAAAGTACTTTCAGAGAAAAACTCCAGACTAGCAAATAATATCAGAGACATCGGCAAAAAAAATCTGTTAGTCCTTTGGGAGTCCCTTTCGCTGTCAGACCAGATGAAACACTGTTAGTTTCATCTAATGACGCCCCCCTGGTGAATTTAAAAGTTTCTCTTCTAAAAGAAATAATCCATGTAAAGAGTGGGATGTTTTTTAACATAAACATCTCAAAAGCATTGCACTTAAGCCTCATACCTGGCAGATGTTTTTGTGTTAGAGACCCTTAAATAACCATAAGTGGACACCCCTCTTCCAGGATTTAATCTTTTTGCTCCTATATTGCGTCATTTTCTATTCACTGGCTTCTTGTGTTACCATGGCAATGTGATTCCTTGTTGTCATGGCGAAGTGGTGGCCGTGTCGTTTTCTGGTGACGTGGTTGTGAATACTTTCTTCTCTCACCTGGGTTTCAGTCCAACTGTCCCTCACTCCCGCTGCTATCAGGCACTGACAGAAGAGCCAAAGCTGGGGAAGTTGCCCAAGCGGGAGGCATCTTCTGTGTGTGCGTCTGTGTGTGTGTGAGGGTGTGTGTGTGTGAGGGTGTGTGTGTGTGAAGGTGTGTGTGTGTGTGTGTGTGTGTGTGTGTGTGTGTGTGCGTTTCATCCAGGAGCAGTTCAGAGGCCCAGCTAGACTTTGATCTGTGTAGTGCCTCAGACG
>JAPQRN010000005.1:12838404-12848918 GCA_037367275.1 Coranthus polyacanthus | reverse complement strand
TCCTTGCTGTGACCACCGTGCCGCCCTTATATTACTTCATTATCTTAAAATCCTTAGGGTTAGGGTAATATTCAAATGTCGTTTTCCTTCTACCCTGTCCCTAAACTTTACTGTTACTCCCAGTCTTTTCTTCTGTCTATTCAACACATACCTGCTGATTTGATTTCTCCATTTGTCAGTCATACACCAGAGGCCAGAGACACTCAAAAACCAAAAACTGGGAGAGATGCTGGCACCGGGCTCTCTGTTGCCATAGCGACCCAAAGGATAAAGGCTCACCTGTTGCAACCATTCTCTGTTTGTTTTTTTTTAACTTGATGATGACTTGATGATCTCTTCAGGGTCCAGTCAGAGTATAAGCTATGTGTTATTTCTGGAAAAAAGCTCCTTCTGTGCTTGAATATTTATGTCAATGGCAATGACGAGAAACTCTACACACAAAAAGTCATTCACTGACATAATGTCAATGACCAGTGACCTATGTTCAAACATATGCTTTTGTTGTTGCAGTTTCACCTCAGTCAATACGACTGAGGTGAAACTGCAACAATTAAGAAGCAGATGAAAACAACCAGAGAAATGAATAAATAAATAACTGTGTGTTTTTGTGCTGATCTTTTCAGCCACTTATTTCAGTTTATCCTGTGAAATGCAGAGGATTAGTCAGAACTAAAGAGCTTTCAGCCTGTGTAGGAAATAATGACAATGTTAGTCCATGTAACACTTAAGGATGAGTCATGTTGTCATCCCTCATTACCTGAAGGTAGTTAATGGGTTCATTTTGTGCTTTTAAACACAGCAGACAACAGCATACTGTAGTTAAGCAAACATTCACATGCTTAACGCTACGAAGTGGCTCTCTGTTTGAGAAATGAACTTAATATTGCCCCACTTTCCCAAATTTTTATTCTTCTACCACGAGAAAAGCTTGAGCATTTTCTTTTTTTAATCTCCATGAATATCCAGTTAGTCACTATTCTTGGTTTTTCTAAGGAAAAAAAAAAGCCAAGTGACTTCCTCAGACTTACATTTCCTTATGCACTGTCTGTTCCGTGTCATGTTGCTGGGCTTTACTGTTTGTTGTCAGCTTACATTATGTAATAGCTGCATATGGAAATGTGGCTGGATGTGCCGAGAACAGTCAGAAAGCGCTAGCTAAAACCGGCTGACAGCAGACTCAGTGTGAGTGTTTGTATGTTTGGTATGGAGGTGGCAGGCAGCAGGATTATGTGGTCAAATGACAACATTGTAAATTCCCTGTGTATGTGTGTGCTTGTGTGTGTGTGTGTGTGTGTGTGTGAGGGGCAGTGGGGGTACATGCAATTATTCAAGTGACAGTTTTGATTACAAGGAAGTAGAGTTCCCATTGATATGAGTGTGGACTTGCACTGTTTGTATTTGTTGGAGTGGCTTTGTGATTGTGAGATTGCAGTGTGTGTGTGTGTGTGTCTGTGTGCACATGATACTTATCAGTGCTGAGATTGTTTACATGGCCTGGTACACAGTCTTAACACACAGTGACAGGAAACAGAGAGAGAACAAAAGATCTGTGCTCGCCCCACATATCCACACACTGTTTTCCTTTCAGTTATTAATAGTATGTAAGTTGACAGGGCAGACTTTTTAGTTAGAATTATAGTTTAATGAGCAGGTGAAAGCGGGTGAAGCGGCAGGCTTTTACAGCTTTCAAAAGCAGCATGTGAGTTTTTTTTGGGCAGATCAGGGATTTGTCACATTCATGTACATTTTTACCATCGCGGTTGTTTTCTCGACACATTAACTATAAACCACAGACACTTTACATCAGATCATCAGTGTTCCCAGTCATTTATAATAACAAAATCTGTAAAGATGCCAAAGCTATGAAATGCATACCAGTGAGAATGAATTCTGATTTATTTGTTTATGTTAAAAATGCGTTATATGAACTAGTGCGGACAAAATCTACAAAACAATCTTTGCATAAACTGCATCAGAATACAAAGATCATGATAAAAAGTGTCAGACCAGCAAGTTACAATATTTCTGCTAGTTAATGACATGATATGTATTATAAAATACAGCCCCTTGAATGCATGGAAGGCATAAAATTCATCTAAAAATCCATAGCAGGTAACTTTCCACTGTAGGCTATGGATTTTTGGATTTAATCGTGTATCCATATTATTTTTTTACCAGCCTGTATTTGATGTCTGGCTTTTAATTGCTGGCGTCATCCTCGCCTCCGGCTATTATTAGAGACCCAGCTTTTAATTGACCCCCAGTTTTTATTTGAGGAAATATGGCATGTTAATTTAGTTTACTTAAAAGGATGTTAACACAACACTAATACATTAACAGAGCTGCGAGAGTATTTCCAAGGTTAAAGTTGTAATCTGTGATTTCTACCTGTCTGTGATTACTCTGCGTTTGTATTCAAATTACTGCCTTGATCTCAGTCCTTTGTTTAAAGCCGCTATTGGTCATTCAATGTTCATGAAGTCAGGATTTAGTTTTAGACATACTCGAGCACACTGTCATTCCATTGCTTCATTCTTTTATTGCACTGTAGCACTGGAGTGCGCTAATCATGCAAATACACACATACCTTATTTTACACCCTGTGTCAGGAGGAGCTACATCTTTTAAAGTGCCAGGTGATTGTTGTGACCTCAGGTGCATCTTGTTCACAGATGGGAACACAAGCAAATGCAAACTGACAGACGAGGAAGACACACACACAGTCGAGCAAAGACGCAAACACACTCACTCACTCACTCACTCACTCACTCACTCACTCACTCACTCACACACTCACACACTCACACACACACACACACACACACACACACACACACACTCACTCACTCACTCACTCACTCACAGAAGTGCGTCTACAATTACCCAAACATTTACAGACAGAGGACCAAAAGAAGCTTTCAGCAGCTTTATTTTCATCCCACTGCACACAGACAGTGAGTGGGCCTCCAAAAGCTTCCCCTCAAACTATCCCCATCAGTGATGTAAGAACGTCTGCCCTGATGAGTTTATGCATACATGCACAAGTTCAGACACACGTTTTCAACCTCGACAGTGAAGGAGCAGAGGTGTAAAATCCAAGTCAGGAGTTCTTTTGTCTTCTCCTTGGAGAAACAAACAGCTTTTCTACAGGGAAGCAGGAGATGCATTGGCTCGTTCTTATCTCTCTATTTGCAGCTTTGGTTGTTTTTCATTATTTGTTTTTTTAGCCCTATTTCTTGTCTCTCGCTCTCTCTATATTTTGTTGTTTACTGAGCATTTTACTCACTTTTAAAATGTACCATGTGTTTGTGCAGGGAATGTAATTTTCTAATCTCAAACTTGTTTTCTTGTTGAGTAAATTCATTAGCATGTATCCTTGTTTTGACAGGAATATACTATGCAAATACAATGCATGTGTATATTTCTTATCTGTTTAATGTAATCCTAATAGTTTTTTTTTGTTCTCTTTGCAGACGAGGGGTCGTACCAGCGAGATCCACCTCCTCCTCCTCCTCCTCCTCTCTGCTCATCCTCCACTTCCAGTGCTCTGCTGGAGGATCGCAGGAAGAGCCACATCCCAGAGGAGTTTGCAGGCCTCCTACATGGATCTTCTCCAGCCTGTGAAACCCCTGATACGCCTTACCATCTGTACAGCCACAAATCTCGCAAGTATGCCTCTCCAGACGTCCAGAGCACCCTGCTGCAGACTCCCGAGTTCAGCATTGTGATCGGAGGTGGACCCACTCAGATCTTCTCCAGGACAGAGAGCGAGTCGTCACCACAGAGAACAGCCAACGATCCCCAAAAGCCACAGGTGGTGTACAGAACTATCTTCCACACACGGGTCAATCAGGACCAGGCCCGACCCAGGAACTGTGAGCAGGTCGATCCACCACCGCGTGGTTGGGCTACACTTGACCGACCGCCCTCCTACTCCTCCCCCAGCTCCTCTGGTCAAAACGGGGCGGTTACAGAGTCACTGACAGGAAGTGCACTGAAAGACAGTTCATCAGGGACGGGATACGAAGAGAGGGCTTGCACCCTGGGAAGAATGAGGTCCATGCCCCGCAGTGTGCTGGACCTGCAGCTGTCCAAGTCTTTGTCCAAATCAGACTCCAATCTGGTAGCTGTGTCTCCCATACAGGTATGGTGTCGCTCAAATCTTTCTTTGTTTTATTAAAAAAATTTAATTAAATGTGGTAACTACATAATATGTTAACAAAGATGTGATTTATGAAATAAAACCCAGTATTTATATTTCAAAGGGCCAGTTAAAACTGTACCATAGCTTATATTGTCAATCCCTTCTGAGACATTTATGTAACGTGCAAAACTCATTATAACATGCAAATTAGTGCAAATAAGAAGTAAACCATATATATTGCATAAATAATGATTAAGGAGTTATGGCGGTAGTTAGCATCTTGTTGTATCATGTGGTGTGACTTCAAAAACAGGAAATAAACCAGCGCACTTAGATAACTCACTTATCTGGGCCACAGCACTCCCTGCTGCGAAGCACATTTTATGAGATTTCTTTATTTCATATTAAATAAATCATAAGCTAAATATGCAGTCTGTTTGATGAAAAACTCTTCATTATAGATGGAACTGGCAGAAAATTGGTGATTCTTGGATCAGTTATTTATATAACATATATATATATTTTAGGTTAAATATCTGTAAAACAGTGCATCAATTATTTATTGTAACGGCACTGCAAAATGGTTGGTTTGCATCTTGTCCCAGGAGGAGCACAGTTGGGGATCTGGATCTCGTGGACAGGGACCTGGAAGTCCCAGCCCAGGAGAGGGAAGCACCCCAGGCGGTAGACTAGAGAGAACCCCCTCCTTCACCGCTGAGTGGGAAGAGGTAAGAAGGCATCAGACATGTAGGAGATATGTTAAGACGAAGTGTTATAAATAACTGTGTAATCTTTACAGTACTGCGGTTAATTAGTCTACCATCGTACCATGATACTACAAGTTTGATTAAAACCAGCATGCGTTTTGAAGTCTCTGCAGGGGACAGTAAAAACGTCTGCAGCCACAGTGGTGAGCTGCTTCTCTATTTCCACCCTTTGAAATCCAGCAGCTAGCGCTGGTGCAGAAAAAGCTTCAGCTCTAATTTAACATGCTCGCACAATTTCTTCTGTAACCAGCGCTGGAGCTGCAGTGAAGAAAAAGCAGTTTCTGTTGTAGAGGGTAGAGAGCAGAGGTCGAGCGTGTTCCGTGTGTTTTGGTCTCGGTGTGTTTGTGCCTGCGGCTTCTTCGGTATTAAAGGGTCTCAGACACAGATGTGATACACTGACTGGACACCACTCTTGAACCTCATCCCTTTGAAAACACTTCGGGTCATAGACACATTAACTTCTGCTCTCATCATTCATACCACACATGTTCTTGCAAGATAATGTTTACGTGCACCCACTTGCTTGTGTTTCTGAAAGGAAAATACCATTTTGCACACCAATTTTCACAGTTTGAAGAAAATGTATGCTTAATTAAAGGTAATTACCGTGTAGGATTAATTAGCATGCATGTTGTTAAAATAAATATGCTAGTATCATGTGAGGGAAAGGACATTAGTGCACGGCTTTCTGCATTTGCATTTACATCATCATTAGTGTTCATTTTTCCCAACATAGCTCATAACTTGCTGATGGTGATGAATTACCATATGGAATTTCCCATAATTCTCAGCAATTAAGGTGACCTTTCTTGTTTAATTGCATGCTACCGGAGGATGAGATAAGATGGCTTCAGGGAAATTGTGGAGTGATGTATGGGGATTTCATAACAAAGTTGCTCTATTTTAAAGAGTTGCATTATTAGCAAGACTTGAGTCACAAGGGATGTTCCACAGCAGTCAATGATCTGGAGATATCCGCACTCATTAGTGCTACAGACTTACAGAGGTAGCCCACTGTATGTTACACATTTGTGCTCGGAAATTGAAGTATTAGGATTGTTTGTGTTTATTTTGATAAGAATTAATATCAATTAATGTGTCCTTCCTGGAAGTGCTGCCGGAATTAATAGTTTGTAGTAAAATTCTCAAAGCCATTCATGAAAACTCTTTTTCTTTTTTCACCAAAGAGGTACGTGTGCTGATCGAGGACACTACATATACCATGGATCACTTAAAAGATAGTTTTGGTTATATACAACTGATTGCTGCTTGCTACGTCCGCCAAGTAGGTCATGGTAGGACATGGGCCAAGGTTGAACCCCTTAAGTAAATCATTTTTTTCCCACTTTCTTTAACATCGGAGAAGGCCAAAAAAAAGTCTTAAAGGTCTATGATCCTTGTTACCATGGTAACAGTCAAACTAACCAGTGGCACCAAATGACAGAAAGGAGGAAAATATAGGCTATAATTTGTGGTGGTTTAATAATATTATGAAACAAGAAGAAGAAGAGTGGACTCTTAGCCTTATCGGAGGTCTGTCGTCTCCACGTGTCCTAGTTTTCATAGTTTTAGCAATAGTTCCCAGCTAACACAACAGTGAATATTAGTACTTTCCAGATCATTTTCTTGTCCTGTCTGACTCTATTATAAAATTATGTTTCCAGATATCAGTGGCTACTTTCGTTAGTTTTTGAATAATAGTTCAATCCTATTTCAAAGGAAAATGGAAAACTACCATCAAATTTCAAAAGTAAGGCCCAAGTTGAAATAATTTTTACGTTGGTCACACAGTAAAAATAGCATATTGTAAATTATAAAGTTGATATGAAAAGACTCCTTTTAGCTCTGTTTTCTCTCCACCAACACCTGAGGAAAATATAGTTAAAATCCATATAAAATCCTTTAGTCGGTCCACTTACTTCACCAGTCAGTAGCTTTGTGTGTCTGCTGGTTGGTGCTGTGTTGATAGCTGTCAGCAAATGGGAACAACTGGTAGAGACTAAAAACCCAAACAATGGAATTTGACATTTCCATAGTTTGCTTAATTTTCCATATTTTTACAATGTTACTACGTAAGTGGCAGAAATAGAAGTGAGGAGGCTCAAAAGAGGAGGCTCACTGAAAGTAGAAGTTAGTTGCAGGCTGTCAACTCATTCAGGGAAAATGAAAGATGGTACGAGTGCAGAGTGGGTTTGTTTGGTTAAACCTTTTTTTTTTAAATGAATGTACAATGTTTAACATCCTCTTGGTTCTATATATTAGCAGATAAAAGTTAATTTATGACTGAAATAGTCCATACTGCTCCAATGGAAGGGCCACCTTCATGGTCTATCAGCTCGTAAACAGTGTTTGCATTTATCAGACCTAGCCCCTTTAAGCACTGATTTCAGGGTAGTCAGAGCCCAGCCAGGTTACTCTGACCCGTGGTGGTAAACCACTGGTCCTGACAGTTGGATGGATGTGAAGGTTGCATAGTTGAGTGGTTAGCAGCAGGTCCGGGGGTCAGGGATGACCGGTCGGCAGCCAGAAGCCAGACACTAATGAGGTCACTGCAGCTCCCTCCAATCCAGTGTTCCTCCTCGTTCAGCTCTTATTTCCTGCTAACACATCCTTCCCCCCCTCTGCTCATCCATGCTTTTTCAATTCACAAGGGGAATGACTGACATTCAGTGCACAGGCTCCCGTAATGATCATGTTATGTGACACTTGAATCCAGAAATAGGGGTTAGCCTTATTACTGGGAAATGACTTTCACTTGCACATGCTGTACATCTCTCTAACTCTGGTTCCCTCGCTCTCTCTCTTCCCATTTGTTCAGATCGACAAGATTATGAGCTCTATCGGGGCAGGAATAGGCAGTGGATTGGACATCAAGGAGGACACATCAGGTACAACACAAGTCTAAACAGGACGCTTGAGTGTGAGGCTCATTTTACAAAAAAAACTGGGTCCGTTTTTTTTTGTAGTGTTTTGCTATTATTTTTAGATTATGCAACATACATACAGTATATAAAAGTAATTTCTGAAGTCTGGGCACACAGATAATGAAGTCTGACAGTGCAAGAAGCAGACATTCAGGGCAGCGTTCCTCATGTTATATAAAAAAACATTTATTGGTTTATATAACGGGGCAAGCCACTGATTTTAAAAGTTCAAGGGGAGTGCTATTCAGCCTATACCTCTTCAGTAGCTTACGAAGTCTAAGAAAATTAAGAGATGACAATGGGTGGAGTCAAAAAGTTCATCAGACTTATACTTGTCAGACCATAGAGGTAGAGCAGCTTTTCTTTTCCTACAAATGACCTAGTGCATATTAGTGACTATTAGGAGTGGGATAAAATATCAGTATTGTATTACTGTACTTTCTTTTACGATATGTTATTGATAAAGTCACGCCAAATATCAATATTTTTAGTAAAACACATGGAGGTGGAATTTGCAGTGTGTTAAAGAGGCTCTAAGCTAAGACTCTATGCTCTTTTTTGTACATTATTTAATTTCAGTTGTTATATTCTGTGAAACTGACACCACAGTTCAGTGACATTGTGATCTATCATAGATGCAGTGTATCAAGTATCGCAGAATTGCTGTATCATATCATTGTTAACGTAGGCAACATATCGTGATAGCATTGTATTGTTAATTACTCTGAGATTCCTACCTCTATAGAGTACAGCTTTGGAAATAATTATTAGACCACCTGTGATTTTCTGTAGAAGTTCAATATCACAGGCCTTCAACATAAACGTTTGATATTCTGCTCTTGGAATGTTAATTAATATAGAAGATATTGACTGATATCTCTGATGTTCTTAATTAGTTCTTTTCATCCAATTATATGTTATTGAGAAAACTGGGTTTTTTGTCGTCGTTAATTTAAATACAGCTTTCATTCATTCGTTTTCTGTAACCGCTTAATCCTCTGGAGGGTCGCGTGGAGCTGGAGCCGATCTCAGCTGACATCGGGTGAAGGCGGCGGCTGATGTCGCCAGCTCATCGCAGGGCTGACATATACAAACACTAAATACAGCTCATTTCTTTATTATATTTGTAAAGCAAACATTTCATATGTCTTTTGCCAGATTTGTGCCTCACGTTAGTAGACAAGAAAACCCTGATGGCTTTATAAGTCACATGTTGACTTTTCACTACTTTCTCAGTGGTCCAATAATTGTTTCCAAAGTTGTATACTGTGAGGAAATCTCTGCAAATGCTGCTGCAACATTATTTATTTATTTATTTTTACTCTGTCTCTTGTATCTCTCTTCCCCAAATCTTAAATTTCTGTATAACTGAAGCTGTGTTTCTTGCCCTGATTTTTCTTTTTCGTTGTGTCATGGGTTGACAAAACTAAACAATTTCACAGCTTTGTGAGTACAATGTTATTACTAATGATAGAAATGCCAGCTAAACCTACAAAATTAAGACGCAGGTTTTGATAAACCAATATATGTGGGTGTTTCTGTGTGTGAGATCATGCACGCATTTTGATTTTCTTGCACACACCAAATCCCTGTTTTTGCTGCCTTCTTTACCTGCACACCTTGAATCCTTCTCCTCATCTATTTGCTTCGTACATCCCCCTCTCCCTCTGTTAACTCCCCATCCTCCACCTCCTGATCCCTCCCCTCTTCCCCTCTCCCTCTCTCTTTTCATCTGCGAATGCAAAAGCCTCTGCTAACCATGGTTACCACAGAGAAAAATCCAGTTTGTGCCAAACTACACACACAGCCACACCACACACACAGACAAACACATACATATAGATGGAGACGCGTGCATACGCTCTGTGTGGTGCGTGTAAGTGGGAGGGAGCTCGGCTTGCAGACAAAGAAGCTGGAGCTGCTGTGATGGCTATTAGCTGAGTGAGCCAGATATATGTAGAGAGGCAGAGAGAGCAGGGTGACGATCCACATCTAGAGAGAAGATAGAGACAGGAGGTAGACAGAGGAAAGTGAGCAAGAGAGCGAGGCAGAGAGAGAGAGAGAGAGAGAGAGAGAGAGAAAGAGAGAGAGGAAACGAAGGAGGAAAGGAGCGCTCAGAGAAAGAAGAGAGAGAGAGAGAGAGAGAGAGAGAGAGAGGAGGCTGCAGAAGCATACAGATGAGAGTGGGAGTACTTGATAAAGAGAAAACTACAGCGCAGGCAGCTCTCGCTCTCTCTCTCTCTCTCTCTCTCTTTTACACACACACTTGCATACACACACATGCATACACACTCAAGGGAGCAGCCAAGCGAGCGCAACAGCTGAAAAAGAAAGCGGCTGCTGTGCGCGGAAAACACAGTCAGTCGCTCGCGGATCTATACCTCCAGTCTTATCCAACACCCATCTCAGGCAGGATTTTACCCCCAGGACAGAAGCCTTTTTCTGGATACAACTTCAGCCTTCACTCCCCTCTCATCCTCCCTCTGGCTGGATTCAGAGAAAGCAGCATCTGGACGCTTTAAACCCTCCCTTACCCCCTTGCACCCGTGCATGCTGACCCCTTCTCTCCTAACCATGCCTCGAGCATAGCCTCCCCTTTGTCTTCCTCCTCTTCCTCTCTCTTTTTTCCTCACCTTTTTGCACCCTCTTCCCCACCCTCTACCTGCCCCCTCCCCGCCC
>JAPQRN010000005.1:12821880-12832719 GCA_037367275.1 Coranthus polyacanthus | reverse complement strand
CCCACATTCACAGGAAGACGCGACATGAACAAACAAGGCAATAAACAAGGAAATCAGAAACAATTACAACAATCAAAAAAAAAAGCAAAAAAACAAACCAAACCAAAAAAAAGCATTAGATAGAGGAATATCTAAGGTTAATGACTGGACTGTGTCCCGTAGATCCCAGATTTACATGACAGGAGAAATGTGAGATAGTTTGGAAGTTTATAAATGAATAACATGAAAACATGGTCATTTCTCTGCGACTGTAAGGAAGCGCAACCAATTGCTTGATACAGAAAACAATTATGTGTATGAAAGCTGTAATTCATGATAAAACATAATGCGCTATGATAAACTGGAGTAGCATGACAATAAAGTATATCTCCATAATCAAGGACAGACACGAATGTTGACTGTACAACATTTTTGCAGTTGTTACACATTCATAGATTTCTTTTTGGGCTTTTGTGCCTTTTATTAGAAGTGTCAAATGGAAAGACATGGGAAATGTGGGGAAAGCGAGTATGAGAATGACATGCAGCAAATGGCCCTGGGTCAGAATTGAAGCTGGGCCTCTGTGATAAGACCTCAGCCTATGTGGTACATGCTCTACCAGGTGAGCCACCAGGGCGCTGCAGTTAAACATTCATTCATCAAAGCGTATGGGAATATGGAAACGTGCACGCTGATCGGTAAACCTATCTAACAGACAGATGACAGGTGAATGAAGTGTGAGGTTGTACGTTGGATTGGATGAGCAGGGAAAGAGATGCATATGCAGAACCAATAAGACGTATTAAATTTTATGTTGCATGCATGATTCCAGCAGATCGGGAGCCCTCAAAGTAAAGCAACTCGAACACGTCTCTGGCGAAGTACCTCGGGGAACTGGACTGGAACTAAAAGATAGCTATCTCCTATCTAGAATTAAAATGTCACCGCCTTGGAGCAAAATGTCCTTTTCGAGGGCATGATGGTCCCCAGAGTGTGGACAGAAGTGAAATAGAGGGAGGAAAGAACCAATATCTACCTGGTTTCTTTTCCGTCATCTGTCAGATGCATATCACTGTTATTAGTTTGACACAGAGGAGACGCAGATGGACTGACGAATGTAATCCTCAATCCCCCCTGACAGTCTGTGTGTGGATGGTCCTGAGACTGCCTCCAGGCTGGTCACACAGTCCCTCTCCTCCCGATGTGTCTTTACCACCATTTTACTGATTACCTTGCTGTACTCTTGTCAGAATCTATATTTCTGATGGTATTTCTGGCCAACTAGGCATTTTTTTTCTCCCATGCTGCAGCTGCCTGTATGCACACCACATCTCTATCCCTCCCTGCATTCCTCTCCTCCTCTAATTATCTGTCTGCATGAAGACAAAGGAGAGATGACTGATATGTCTCTTATGGTTTCCCATTGGATTAATTAAAGGTGAAACTGTACGATAGCCAAACAGGCCGATGTGTGTGAATGTACCAGAGGCTTAAATAAGAATATCAAACTTGCAGCCTTCCACAGTCTGTTAGTTTTAACTTTACAGCTGATGTCTTTTCTTATGCAAGTTATCTGTGATATTACTGCACATGGATGTGTGCTGGCTGCCTTACTGTAAGGGGTTGCTGATGATAGTCGCAGTAATTTTACTTGCGTACTAAGAAATGATCAGCAAAATGTGCTTCGAGTATCAAATGTAAAGCTAGTCAGGTTACCAGTCTTGTTTCAGTTTCATCAACACGTATGCTGCGTATGCTGTATTTTCAGTGTTTTAGCAAATGACTTGAACAAATGTTAATTTTTAAATATGGTTTAATACTGTTTAACATCTAACAGAGCATCATATTCACTATGCTGATGATATGCTTTATATGTTAAATCATTATCTACAAAATAATCATAAACTGAACTGTTTTACTCATAGACTTATCATCAACTCGTACTATTTTTGAAAATCTGCGTCTATGTTTGAAATTTCACAGCAGCCATCAGTTTGTTCCTAAAAACTTGTCTGAGCTATATTACCATGCTTTAACTAGTCTCGGAGAATGAAAACAGATTTTCAGATCATATTGAAATTATTGGCAAAATTGGGCACCTGGAAGAGTAAGAAATCCTGACGCAGCTGAAAATAAACCAGCAGAACTGATGGAGCTCAGGAAGAAAAACCTGCTGACGTAATTCTTTTTATATAATTTACCTTTAAAAATGCTATGTGCAGCTTAACGTCTGTATCACTATTGTAAAACTGGAGGAGAAATGCTCCGTACGTGCTAACTCTTGCTGTTCATTTTTTTTTGTTCTGCAGGGCAGCAATGTGGTGGAGGACCAGGACCTGCTGGAGATTGGGATCCTTAACTCTGCCCACAGACAACGACTTCTACAGGCCATACGGCTGCTCCCCAGGGTGAGTACTGCAGCTTTTAAGGTGACAATAGTACAGACCAAGAGTTTAACTTTACTTGTAGCATTAAACCTGTTGTGGTTAATATAAAATTCACCAAATCTCTAAAACTCACAATTTAACTACGTTGTTCAGGGATTTAGGAAGTGAGTTTTCAGTCCACATCATCCTGCATCTACAAAATATGCTCACACAAGTTCACAAACACACATGTGGACAGAAGCTTTGAACTCTTACATCTTGCAGATAAGTCAGTAAAAAAGGATCCTGCTCAGTCCACAGGATATCAAGAACACTCAGAATATCTTTTGCAGGCTGCTGCTCTGTGCTACCAGGGTCAAATGCTGTTGGATGTGTGCGTGAGAAACAGAATGAGATCAAAGGTGTGGGACTGTATGGTTGCAACAGGCGAGGACAGGCAGAAAAGGGAGGCTCTGAGCTCTGAGTAAAGCAGGTTTCACACAGACATCCAGAAAACTTTGATCTGCAGTCAGCACTTTCCTCTTCTCATCTGCACTAAACTTTTGCTTGGCCTCAGACACACATGCACAGACATACGTAGGCTAAGGCATGCTCAGCTTAAGGTGGAGGATGTGGGATGCTTGTTTGAAGCACCAAAAACCCTCTGAAGCTGTTCTGACTGTCAAAACAAAAGTGAATGAATTATGAATTATCTGCACATACAGAGAATCTCAGGATAAACTATAATCCACTGCTGCTTCTGCCCTTACTCAGAAGTTAGGCTTGGGTTTACACGCTTGCACTGCCTAAGTGTGAGATCTTTATTAGCAGTATCGGTAAAGTCTTTTCTGCTCGGCGCCTCTAGCTTCCTCTGCTCTTTCGCACCCACATGAACAGGGGATGGTCTTATGTTATAAATGATGAAGGACAAAACAATAATTGAATGTGGTGTGCAGTAAACAGATTCCCAGTAAAAACAAGTATGAAGTCATGAAACAACATTGTCAAGGCTACTGAACCTTATCGACAATGAAATAACAAAATAGAACTGTATTCACAGCTGTGGTGCAGTATTCATAGTGTCTGTACAAAGGTAAATAGAAAACACTATTCAGCTGAAGTTGGAAGTAAAATAAATATGGGCCTATATAATACTATAACAGTGGAAGTGTTTGAATTGAAGCGGCAAACAAAAACAAATACATGAAATACCAAATGTAAACATGGAACACATTGGAATACAGCATAGCAGCAAAGTAAAGCTCACAATGAATAAATAAAACACAAAAAACAAACAAAGCTATGCCTGCATCCATTCTGTGTAGAAGAATGCAAAGTAAATGACAACAATATTGTTGTAAAGAGTGTGATTTCTAACCCAGTGTAATAAACAATCTAAAAGGACAGAAGTTTTACTTATCTTACGTCATGTATCACCTTATCACACAGCCCTAGTGCAGAGATATGTGGAAATATCAGCAGAAAACCCATCAAAACGTACTGCTGTACTGTCTTCCTCGTTCGTTTGCTGAAGGTGCGGCCTGTTGGTTACGATGGCAACAACCCCACATCAGTGGCAGAATGGCTGGAGTCGCTGGAGCTCGGTGACTACACCAAGTCTTTCCTCATCAACGGCTACACCTCCATGGAGCTGGTCAAGAAGATCTGGGAGATCGAGCTCATCAATGTGAGTTGATTCCCCCTACGCATGTTACCTAAAATGTTTAATTGGAAAAGATATAGCCTGTATTTTTCTGTAATTGACTGAAGAATCGATCGTACAGAAAAGGTATTGTCTCTGTATGAAAGGTATGATATAGATTATTTCTCTGTGCCATAGATCTGCATTGTTTTCCAGGAACTATTAAAAACACGTCAATAACCTCACTGCTGCGGTGGGCGACATGTTAACTTCATGACAATTAACCATCCTGCTGCTATAAATACTTAAAACCTGCACTAAATCTGTAGTAATCCACAGCTGAAAATAGTGTTCCTACTCTGCTTTAATAATTTGGGTTTGAATAGTTCTTTTCTAATGGAATCTATCTTGATGCTGATAATGTAATCCCGGTTATGTCACAATATTACCTTTGTTTTAAGAAAGTGACTGTGACTGGTCTAATTTTATTTTCCTTCGCAACAAAGGATAGCAGTGCCACAGTCAGTCTGTTCTGCAGGTTCATGAAGCTGTTTGTGCGCTCATCTTTCACCTTTATGACACAGTGAATTTGTATCTCATACTCGATACATTGCACTTGAGACCCATACATCCAATTGCAAATAAAACTTTGTCCTTTGGCCTTTTTGCCAAAACACGGCAGAAGTCGATGTGTAAGTTGTCTCTGTGGGAAAAATGCCGAGGCCATACTGTGCAGAATGCCCATCAGGCATTTCTTCTCATTAGTGTTCTGCTCGTGCTGAGAATACAAACCGGAAGAAGGTGAATTTTATCAGTTATATCATAACCTTACTGCATCTTTGTTCCTATCTTCTCTCTGTTTGACTTCCTGTCATAACAGCTTATTGACTTGCTGTACATGTTTGTGGTATTTAAAGGTTTTCAGAGTGATTGAATTTTCTGCATCAGTGCTGGACGATAACAAGGTTTGACATTGGGGTTCATATGTTGTCACAAGTTGTGCAGGTTATGATTCAATTTCAACATAAAATCTTCACTTGAGATAGGATTTGCTGCAGTCTGATCTCATCGGAGTTGATGTGCTCCTTTGATGCTCGAAGTGTAACGAAATCACGCTCGATTGCAGAGGCCTGATTTGAATGAGAGAGAGAGAAAAACGGGTGTTTTTCCTTCCCAGCGGAGGATAAAGTGATAAAGTGATGAGTGATCAGCTGGAGGAGGTGGAGAGGGAGTTATATAAGCATGTGGGATGCAAGATGTTTCACAGCGCTGGGGATACCGCCCACATGCTGCGCTTGTGTGTGTGTGGATTTGTGGATGCATATGTGAGGAAATGAAAGTGTGAATGTGTGTTTATTGTATTGATTTATTTGTTTAAATGTATGACACAGGCCAAGATATACATCTATCTCTTTTCCTTTTTGGGCAATGCCAGATCGTTTAAGTCTAATTGATACTATGTGTGATGTACTTACCGTATATATATATTTTTCACTCCATCAATAATGTATAGAAATAGAAATACTGCATGGCAGAAAGCATTCTGTCTATATGTTATCAGATGAAATCACCTTCTGTTTAGTAAAGAAGCAGGTGTAATGCAGAGTGAGGCCAGTAGAGGCTGCACAAGTACTCTGTATGGCCACAATCCATATGTGTTTGTCTACTGTGTCTTGCTGTTTCATGGTTTTTATAGGAACTGATTTCCCTAGGCTCTGATTGAAGTAAATCATGTAGACATTAATGTGCTTCTAATGATGTCAGCTCTGAGCCACTCCTCATAACCCAAAATCAGTGTGGGACCTCACTGAAAAAGGTTTCATATGACTGTGAAGTTTCTGTGTTAGCGCATAGGACAGTATGTGTGTGTGTGGCTGAAACGCTCTAATGACTGCGCAGCACTGCAGCAGTAGACTGTCACTGATGTAGTCTCTGGGGTAATGGAGAGGTCACAACTACACCTGAGTGAGGAGTGTGTGTCTGTGTGGAGAGCTGGTGGAGTGAGATGTTGTTGTGGAGTGATGGGAGGACAGATAGATGGAAGAGAAAATAGGGAACAGAGAGAGAAAGGGGAATTGGCTTTTAAAAATAGAATTTGGCAGCTGCTTTCATGTAATCATCAGATAATCGCTATAGGCAACAGATGCTGTGATGTGCAGTGAGACAAAGGATGAGCGTTAAGCATTGTTGGATCATTTTTAAATAGAGTGGTACAGCTGTGTGTGTCCAGCGGTGTGTGTGTGTGTGTGTGTGTGTGTTTTTTTTTTTTGATTGAGCGCATATGTGCCGTCCTGCTGTTGTGGGATTAGGAGAGTGCTCTCAAAACACCTTTTAATCCCGCCTGTCCATTCGCACGCTCACAATATACTGCAGTGAGAGAGCAGGAGCATCTCTCTCTGCAGTGGATGTGTGGTTCTCAAGGTTTATGTCTGAGTCCCAGCTGGATCAAGTTAACGTTAACATTTGATCTGCGGGAAGAATATTAACAGGATAATCCCACTTTATTACAACATGAGTTTCACTGTAGCTTTGGTCATCGTTTCTTATCGTCCAATCAGGAAGGCAAATCTTCTCGTACACATTAAAAAGTTACCAAGATTCAAAAGGTGCCATAAATTAATACATCTGTTTCTCTTATTTAGTTACATTGCCTCTTCTCTTTAAAGTCCTGTTGAAACATATCTCTTCTGTTTTTTTAACAGTGAGATTTTGTTCTATTCAGTACGGTGTTAGAGGTCTTGTTTTCTCGACCTGGACGTCAGTTTTCCTTGTTATTTTTTTAATGTAATTTGCATGATTCCAAGCAGAGCTCTGCTAATACATAGTTACACTGATGTCTGATGAGGCTGGAGCAACTAGGGGGCAATCGGGGGATAAAGCAGATTTGAAACAAATCCAGGTTAAAAGTATAAATATTGACAGACTTTTGGGTGATTGTCTGGGTGTTTGTCTTGCTCAGCAATGAATTTGCTTTGCACACTTAAATATAATCACAGACAAGGGCCAAAATGACAGAAAAAAGACCCAAACTGTGATTATCCTGTAACATGTTTACCAGGTGTGTTTCTCCAGTTAATATAGTCACTGAGTTTATACTTAAATTCAAAGAAGTATTTCAAGATTGTCAGCGAAATGAAGCCGTGAATAGTGAGAATAAAAAGTGTTCAGACTTTAAGTAAAAACTCATTAAATCCAACTTTTTTACTTTAAATTATTAAGTTAAATTCATAATGAATACAAAATGCATTATTAAAAATGGTTAAGTAAGTGTGCACACTGCTTATAATTGGATTTTTTTTTTTTTTTTTACATTGTGTTAGATTTTCCTAATCATATCTAAACTGAATGGACTGAGCTAATTAGCCTTCACATACAGTGCTGGAGTGATTAATTCATTACAAATGAATTACTTATGTGAAAGATCAAGCTTAAAGTAATACATCAAGTACAAGCACTGCTCTACAATGAGTGTTTTCTGGCATTCTTTTATATATGAGAGGGCACGTTTTTTTTGGTTTTTTTTATGTTTTTGTCTTTGGGGAGCTGCTGTTTACGCTGTTTTGTGCCCCTAATTTTCTGCTGAACCCAAGACAGTAGGACTCCCATCAGCCTGCTTTTAATATCACAATCCTCCTGGTAAAAAACTGTCAACAGTCTTTAGAATGATTTATACTTTCAGGTCTCGTCTGAGGCTGAGAAAAAGGCCAAAGACGTCTTAGCTTGATCTAGGCCGACATGTCAACTTCATGTCAACAAGTACAGTTTGAAAATATATCTGGATTAGGGTAAAACCTGATTCCTTCTAAAAATGATATTTTTTGTTATCCATGTGTGGTAGATGGAGCAAACAAATCAGATGCTGATTTGTAAAACATTTCAGAAAATGAATACATTTTCTATGAATCATAAAAAAATCTAACTATGATCACATTTATAATTCAATCTGCTCTCTGGTGATCCTCAAATGTTTCTGTAGTTAATTATGGATAAATGATGTGGTTTGACATTCTTTAATTCAGTTATAAGTGTGTCCCTTTTATCCAATCAACACCTCCATATACATATTCATTTCCCTGCAGTAGGCGGAAGTGCAGACGTTCTGTAAAAATCCACACGGTGGCACTGCTGTCCCTCAGCTCGATCTGAACGTACTGTCTTCAGGCTACGAAAGTACAAAGTAACTGCGTCAAGGCTGCAAATTGCTCTCATTTCAAGTGAGTCCTCAGAGAGCTCAGTGCGAGGCAATTAGAAATGGATTTCGTTTTGGAAAGCCACATCGACGGCAGTGGAGTGCAGATAGTTTCTGGTCCTTAAGGAACAATTCCCTTAATGTTTTCTAGATGAGTGAACCCTGATATCACAGGGGAGGCTGTCTTCAAATGTGTGTCTGTGTGTAAGTGTACACACAGTAATGTCTCTTCTTGGTGACCTCCCTGAGAGTGTGCACTGTGCATATGAGTTAACAGCATGTATGAAAAGTTTACATCACGAGTAGGGGAGGAATATATGGATAAAGATTTCTTTCAGTGCATTTAATATTATAGGTTATAGATGAGGGGAAAAAAAGTTAAAGGGTTAGAAAAGTTATGGGAACTGGCGTTGGCCAGTGAAATATTTGACAAATCAAGGTATTCTTCAGTTGAAAAACACATTATATTGTATTACATAAATGCAATATCATCACACTGCATTTCAACCAGACTGATATTACCTTCTAACATTTCATTCTGAGAGATTTAAGAGGCTGAGGAGGTAAAACTATCCAGTGTTTCCAAATGAAGATGCAAAAATTCTAGAAAAGTCAGATACAACAACACTGATAATAAAATAAAATCTGTCATTTTACTTATTTTTTATATAGTTGATCAACTCCCAACCTTTCAGCTTCATCCTGGTCCCCATAGTGGCACCACTGTCCTAAAATGACCTTAGATATTAAGGGATAGTTGAGTACAAACAGTTTAATAAAACATCTCTGTCATAGTACATTTTCCCACTATGTAGGAAAATCTTCTTGCTTCTTCTTCTCCATGTGTGTGTGTGTGTGTGTGTGTGTGTGTGTGTGTGTTTCGCATAAATGGCCTGACTTGTTCCTGCATCCCTGTGTTATTACAACATGCCTTTCAAGAAGTATACGCAACGAGAAAAATGAGAATATGAAAACCCGAAAATGACTGACTGTGTTTTCAATGAGGGGTCCAAAATAAATTGAGGACAGTCAAGAGAGTTCAGCCTTTCTTCTACCGCTTGTACTCCGTTGCCATGACGGCTACTAGTTACCATAGAGACTAGAGATATGTGCACTTGGTATAAATGAATTGGAATGTGTTTGTGTGTGCGTGCATGGTGTGTACTGGATTGCCTTTCCTGACACGGATCCAAGCGCTCTGAATTTATGTGTGTGTCATGTTCCTGTGCTTATCACCTTCTTTGTCACCTCTCCAAATGGACAGATTGTCTCACATCCCAACACCAGATGGTTTCTGTCTTTGTTAGACACTGCAGGATTAAACCCTATATAACATCGCATTATACGCACACATGCATCCACACTTCTATTTGTTCGATTACCTGATAACCCACCATCCAGAAAAAAAAAAAAAAAGTCTTCATGTGTGTTAGGACGTGAAATAGTCTCACACGCTGTGACACACTTGTTTGATACCGTATCATATGTGGAAACGTGTTTGACATGTTTTAAATGTGTGAGGCTTCAGTACATTCACAGTATGTGTGAACAGGGAGTGAGTAGTAGCTGGTGTTAATTTTCATGTGGGTGGATTTGCCTCAGGACTGCAGTGTACTTCACCGTCCCTGCTTGCTGATATCGCTCTCCTGCAGCCTTATTTGGTGTTTGCACTTCCCATTGTAGTGCTCACTGTGCTGGAGATGGTGTGGGAGGCGTCAGGAGAGAATGTGTGTGACCCCCCAGCACACCCTGAACCTGTGGCTCAGTAAAGCTGGAGCTGCTGATCCTCACTTCAACTGCACAGTTAACAACTTGGATAAATTAGCCCTGTTCAGCTGTTAGCTCAACACATATTTACAGATGAAATGGATTAAATATGTTTTCAGCATTTCGTTTGGTACACTGTAATCTCATGCTGTAGCTCCAGTTGTACAAAAATCTGTGCCGTAAACTCATTACATTTTTTTGCTGCAAAGAGGAAGGACGTGTAACTTCTGCAGAGAAGATAAGAAGGGTTCATATCTTCAGTTTCAGATGACTGAATCACATACGTAGAATCTTGTAAAGACAAAAATAATCAGAACCATGTCTGACTGTGGATTAGATTTCATTTGTGTGATTCTTGCGCTCTTATGTATGTGAAAATATAGCTTCAAACATAAACACATAGTATACTGTAAGCAATAAAAAAGAACTTGTGTTCTGTAGCCATTTGAATTATGTAAAAATGAGTGAATCAGCCTCCAAACATGTTTGATTTCTGAAGAAAAAAGGAGCCTCAGTGTTTTTTTTTCCCCCTAGACATAAAGATACAATTACACAAGCTCAGTGATGACGGTGGATTGATGTATAAGAGAACGTTGCAAAAGAGTGATTATGTTAAGACAAATGGGAGTTTCTTTGCTTCAAGCAATGTCTAGTCTAAACCTGTCTGTATCTGAGTAAAAACACATTTATTGATCATTTATTTCCGTCTCATTTACTAATTTCCTTTAAGTTTTGGGTCCTTTACCTCATGCATTACACAAATACACGCACGTGAGAGCAAGCAGGAGCTTGTCTCCGTACAGGCCCGGTGTCTCCATAGTGACGAGATGAAAGGGGGGGTAAAGCTGGATCGCTAGAGTGCAAGGAGAGGGAGTGTGTGTCTGTGTGTGTGTGTG
>JAPQRN010000005.1:12808249-12821780 GCA_037367275.1 Coranthus polyacanthus | reverse complement strand
GTGACGAGATGAAAGGGGGGGTAAAGCTGGATCGCTAGAGTGCAAGGAGAGGGAGTGTGTGTCTGTGTGTGTGTGTGTGAGAGAGAGAGAGAGAGAGAGAGAGAGAGAGAGAGAGAGAGAGAGCGAGTGAGCGCGAGCTCAGGCAGAGACATGTAGGAGATGTAGTCTGGCTGCCGCAAGCTGAAGAAAGAGGAGGAGTTGGTGAGCGCTGGAAATCTGCAGAGTGTGAGGGTGAGAGAAAGGAAGACAAAGCTGGTGGTGAGGAGGCGAGGAGTGAAGCTAGGAAAGCGTGGCTGAAGACAGAAGAGGAGAAGAAGAAGGAAAGCACAGTTGTCAACTAGGCAACAGCGAAGAGAAGGCGAGCAGAGTACGAGAGGAGAAGACAGAGGAGCAGACACCGGAGAGCAAACTGAAGACGACCCCTCACCCTTTCACACTGCTTTCATTTGGAATAAGTCCCATCTTAAGGAGACATAGGTAAGTCTACTGGGAAACAGTGACGAAAAAGAAAGTGAGCTTAAATATATGGAGAGGCTTGTATAAAGAGACAGAACAGATTTGATTATGGGCATTGATCCTTTTGTTCTTTGCACGCTGTTTTTTATGCATCTTTCCTCTTTTTGCTCGACGAGGCTGAGGTAATAGCAACATATGAAACACTCATTCAGCACTGCTGACTAGGCTCATTTATCGCCTGTCTGATTGTGTGTGTGCGCACGCGTTTTAATTGGTGATGAATGTTTTTATGTGTGTACTCCGCGAGCCAATCCTCGAGCCACCTTAGACCAGAGAGAAGGAATTGATGTTGAAACACTGAAGCATCGATTCATTTTCGATAAGAAAAGAAGAAGTTTGACAGAAACTTGAGTGATGCGGTTTCTCCTTCTTGTCGTCTCTGTGAACTTGAAAAATATTTGCAGAAATCTAGAGATCAAGCTGCTCTGAAAGTAACAACTTCCATCCGTGCGTACGGTGCTTATTTTTGCCTTTCTTGGAATTTTCTTGGAATGTGCTCTCAGTCCATGAAAACATACAGGGACTGGACTTTCTCAAAGCCATGAAATCTAAACTAAACAGGTTCCAGCCCAAAAAATCAACATGCCAAGTCTTGTCTGTAGTTTCACTTTGGGAAAATGAAGCCAAGAAAAAAGAAAAAGACTACCACTATTACAGTTAAATCTACTCAAATCCAATTGCTGCCCTAATTTGTGTCCTACCCTCATTTACATGCAGTAACATACTCTTAGATGATGGCAAGAGGAGTGAAATCTGGGACAAGACCGAGGAAGAATATACAGTTTAGAGAGTAAGGCGCTAAGTTAGTTTGCAAGAGTCAGTGCAGGTGTAAAGGCTGACTGTCAGAGTAATGTGTATGAGAGAAACTGTAAATATATATTACCATCGGCAGTGTAAAGCTGCCGACTGCGTGTGTGGAGTGTTTTTCCAAAATTGATGAAGGCGTTACAGAGGAAAGGCAGACAGAAAGAAAGGTATTGTGGGTGGCGCTGTAAGACATGTCCCAGCATGGACAACAGAAAGGTTTTTCTCACCCCTGAGATACAGTTGTTGAAGAACCAACTGGACAAACAGAAAGACTGAGCTGGAATCCTGCCAGAGTCTGTTTACCTCAGACGTTGGTGGATCAATCATTATCCAGCCTCCTGCTCATCAAATCGTCACCCGGCGAGTCGTTTCGATAGATTCCCTCTCCAGTCGCCGACATTAGTCAGAAGGCAGCCCAACGAAACCGCAGCATGATGGATGATGCTGTGACAGAAATTTTACAGACAGGAACAGCATCATCAGTGCATTGGTTATGTTAAATAAATGCGTTTAAGTAGACGATTAAAAACAGATTTAACTTGAACACATACACCTACTTTGGAATAGTTGTATTTATGCTACCGTTTAAGTAAAACCGTGTTATGAAGTCATACTCTATACCATATATTATGCCATCTCTTTTTCTTAGTACATCTATTTCACAGCCTTCAGCCATTTACATGAGCAGGGGACAGATTATTTTCAAAGTGCTGACATTTTGGGACTGAATCGGGCCACAAACAGAAGCATTTTTCTATTTCTCTTCACAGTCTGTAATTTAGTAAGGTTACATATTTTTTTTTTCCCAAGGTTTAAAGTCTTTAAAAAAGCGTGAATGACATCTTGAATAACCTCAAATCCAGAAGGACACAGCAGCTTGCTTTAGGTCTGCTCTATCTATAGCTCCCCAGCTGTGAGCTCACATTGGCTGCTTTTAATAAACAACTAAATTTACACTGCTGCGATGATATGGTTTAATTTAGATTTTGAGTCCTGTCTGACACAGATCAGTCTGTTTTGTCTCAGGCTGAAACATCACAGAAACACTCAGGCGTTAATTTTCTGACTGTTTCAAATTCTGGTACAGCTCCAACTGTCAACACTTAATGATGTAAATGAGAACAGTGGGAGCGGATTACCAGCTCACACACAATCGGCCGCAACCGCGAGCTTCTTCACCACGTACTGACTTGTTGAAACAAGTAGCCAGTACAAATAGCTACGGCAGAAATATTCAACAAAACTTCATGAAAGAGATTTGTTTTCCAGCTACTCATTAGGAATCATGATGACGTGCACAGTACTGTCCCATCCAAAGATGCACATATGGCCTGTGCAAGCATCTCATTAACCTGATGTTGTATCTGTAGCTTTTTTCCTTCCAAATAATGCCTATATTGTATGTTCCACGCGTCACTGACTGTGAACAGCTGTTGTATACAAGCCCTGCTCTACCTCTGGAGTGTAAGGCACAAAAACAAGCCTCGCAGTGTTATGTCATGTGGACGTGCGCGTTATACAAGCTGCGCAGGTCAGACCCAGGTCTTGCGACATCATGTTCCGTTTAAAAATCTTAAAAAAAAAATTTTAATTGTAACCTTGGGGATCAGAAAATTATGAGAATTGTGGTTCTGCATTAGCAAAATGCCCTAAATTAAAGATGCTATAAGTTGAAAATTATGTTCATTATTGTGTTTGAGTAAGTGCAAACACCATCTACATAATATAGCATTCAAATAGTTTCATTTCTGCTGAAATGACCAGAGGTGGATTAACTCATACCTGCACCCAGATAGAGGTGTACAATCTTAACTCCACGCATCATAATCACTCGCAGCCTGGTGCCTTAGGAAAGCTTGTGCTCCTCTGCGGTAAAAATCTGTTCCTTCTTGGGGCTTTGAAGTATTTATTAACCCAGAAAAATATCATACACCATTTCCTCTCTTATCTTATTGGGACTTGGCTTCTTCAGCTCCTCTGTGTGAGGTAAATTATGTGTGTTTGTGTGGCGTAGACGAGCTTGTTGTTTCAGCCTTGATCTTGTAGCAGTTGGCCATGCACGCGCACACACACGCACAAACACACACACACACAGAGCATGCGCTTCCAGTCATAGTTACAGTACTCTTGCTATTAATGGAGATATATCTGTCTCCCTGTAGGCGGGCTTATTAACACTCTGCTCTCATTGGCTGCCTGTTCTCCCAGCACTGAAACAAGGCTTTCTATTGGTCCTTACTGCATATAATTTACAACATCGTTGTTAGCTACAACTCCCCTCCGCTCACTGGTTACTAGGCAACCAGTGGTCTCTGGTTTCCCTCCAGTGCCCCCACCCCCCCAACACACTCACACAGACACACACAGACACACACACTGTATGTGTAGGAAAGACTGGTCCTAATCAGACCAAACAGAGATGAAGCCAAAACCTGCGGATGAACCGGATGTCAGCAGAGTTTACGGCTGCATTCTCTCTCACTTTTGTGTGTGTGTGTTTGAGTGCGTGCATAATCGATACTAATCATTCCACCTGAAAAGCCCCACCTCCAGGCGACACACATCCGTAAAATAAGGGCTGGAGTGATGAGGGAGAAGAAGGTGGCTGGCCGTGATTAAGTAGAAAAACGTCAATAATCAGTGTGAAATATGAGCCAAGTGTTGTTGCGGTGAATGTCTGCCTTCACACACGCTGAGCACATTATCAGCACTGCTTTCCTGTTACAAACACTACCGACTGCAAGATGGAAGCTGGATTTGAAATTTGTCTCTTTATATCCTGTCTAATCGAAGAGATTTATAACGTTGGCTGACGTTTACTCTCAAATTTCCATTGCTTGCACAAATCACTGAATATGCCTACATAAATCATAGTGGTCAACCTGTTAAATGGTGAAAAGGCAGACATAGACTATTTGCAGATCAATATTTCCATTCAGTGGACATGTAATGTATTCTGACCTGGGCAATTTAAGTAACCCTACTCCAGTGACTCTTTGATCTGTAAAAGTCAATATGGGATTCTTCAGAGAGTTAGGGAGGTGCACGATGTTGAACCCCAGTTGCGCCACTGGGAGGAGGACGCCTGCAGGGGCTGCAGAGGTCTGTTGATGTCACACAGGTCACGACCTCTTAGTCTACAAGGGGAGGACGATTAGTGGTCATATTGACACGAGCCTGGAGAAGGTAGATACACACAATGAACCCTAACAAAGACCGACAAATCCCGTGCATTTGCCAAGGCTGAACTGAAGTATTTAATTCTTTTATGAAGAAGCAGCACATGAAATTGTTACTACGCAAAATCCCTTTATACGCTATTTACCTCTTTTCCTTTTATTATCTGTGCACGGCGAGAGGGGAGTGGAGTGAAAATAAGGACATCGTGGACAGAAACAAAGAAATGTGTGAGAGCAGATGATGCAAAATCCCTTTTACACTATTTATCTCTTCTTTTATTATCTGTACACAGCGAGAGAGGAGTGGAGTGAAAATAAGGACAAAGTGGACAGGAACAAAGAGATGTGTGAGAGCAGATGATGAGGGGTAGTTCGAGGTCAAGGGAATCGGATTGTGGCTGGAGAACGAAAAGGGAGGAATGGAACAGGAGGGCGATGAGAGGGATAGTTAGGAGAGTCAGTACAGATTAAACAGTTTGTGGAGAGACTGATGAAAGCGTTTTCACTCCCTTCTCTTCTCCATCATTAAAACTACGTGGTAGCTTGAGCACAGACAGTGACTGGCCTGTTGGTTCCCTCGCTGGGTTTTATGCTCCAGTGAGCCGACCAGCTTCCAACCTCCCCTCCAGTCGGCATCACAGAAAAGGTTTTTTGTCTGCAACGTCCTGAATGAGAGAGGTCGTTGTTAATGTCCCCAATCACTGACAATTTCCACTGACCCCTTTACAGCTTTCTTTGCAAAATGTCACTTTGACTCAGGATCATAAATTATACGTTATTTTATTTTTCGCCACCAGTATGCTCTTGTAATTTTCTTAAAAGTTGAAACGAATTCCAGCTTGTGCGAAGAAGGTGTTACTATATAAATGATTTAATTTGCATAGAAAAGTGCAACAATTTCTGTCCCTCTGGGAGATGTTTTGCTTTTGCATGTTTTATGAGTCGTTTCTAAGTTAAATAACTTCAAGGTGGAACAGTTTACACGCAAACACAAATATTTAAAAAGCAGAAGATTATCTTTTGCGGTTTAATTCTTGTTGTGACAGTATGCAACACTGTGTCCTTCAGGCAGCAGAGAGAAGGCTGTGAGAAAACACGGCTTCATTAACCGTATGTGTAGCACCTAATCCGTTAATCAAGCCTGTTCAATCTGGGCTAACGGGACTGTTAACAGGATTAGTATATTGATCGGCACACATACAGAAGACACAAACGTTGCGGCCCAGCCTGATTCTGGCCCCAAATCACTTCATACCACGGTAATAAAATCAAGACCAGAGGGTAAGTGACCCTTATTGGACGCTCGAGCTGCTCAGTGGCATCATCGTTAGTTACACTGCAGAGAGAGAGTTGAAGAGGGACAGAAAAGTAACTGAGACACGTGAAAAGATCCTGTCAGAATACACGATACATCTTTTATATTCATACAGTCAATATTTAACGCCGTATTCATCGTGCTTATGGCATTGTTGATTGAGAGAGTGAAATGATTGAATGAAATGAATATATTCACAGAGAAAGGCACTTTCCATGGCCGTTACCAGCTGTAGATGCAGTACACTCTGTCTTTATCCCTTTTACCTTTAAAACAGTCTGCTTAGGAACATTAATTCAATTATTGCAAATAAAATTCTATATTTTGTGATTTTGTAAAAAAAAGAAAAAGTTTGAGGCTGACTTTTTAATAATTAAAGAACACATCCTTATATGTTAATGACTTTCTATGCATTTGGAACAGTTTTTATTCACCCTCTCACTACTTCTCGTCTCAACGTACCTTGTTACGTTGGAGCATAAGACAGAGATTACAACACTACTATCTAGCCGTCGGCGGTTTAAACACAACACAAAATGAGCCACCGTCTGCCACACATCTTTGCATGTAAACAGTCTAATACAGTCTATATGCGTCTATATGTTCTTGCTCCCCTAATGGGCTTAGTCATTGTTGGTGGAGTCATCCGTTAGGTATTTTGCTACAACTGCACAGTCATAGAAACGTTGGTCTAGTCACGCCAGCATTTTTTTTTTTTTTTTTTTTGGAGTTGACAATGTGTAAGTGCTGTTGACCCAGAACATACAAGTGGTGTGTTATCAAGGTTACATCATCAGAGCTTTTTGAGTTGATTTGAATAGAACTGAGCTGAAATGAATGCATGGGGGGCAGAAGAGCACTGGATGGAAACAGGGGAAAGGGATGTATGGGAGTGAATGTGGCTTAACACTTCCCCTGTCACTATATAGAGCAGCTATGAATATAATTTAAATGCAAATGTGGCTATGCTGCAGTCAAGCATCATGGGGAGAGTGAGAGTGTGTTTTAACAATAATGGTCGGGTTGGATTCAAATTCTCCTCCATTCAGGGATAACAATATAATCTTCTTCCTCAGGCTCCGAAAACAGCTGTTTGAGCTGTTTGTTTGTGTGTGTGTGTGTGTGTGTGGGTATACGCGTCCACGTGCATGTGATTTTTTTATTTTCTTTTTGGGATGAGTGTGTGTGGGTGACTGCTGCTGCTGCGGCTCTGTGTTGCCATGGTGACAGTTGAACCTCAGGCTGAGGTTGAGGCTTCTACTGTAGTTGAAGTAGATGCTGTTGCGTAAGGCAAAGTGTTACACACAGATACACACAGAGATACACGATATAAAGTAATTACTGTGCTCTCACTGAAGTGTGAGTGTGAGTGTGTGTGTGTGTGTTTGTACATGATGAAGCAGCATTGCGACGACGGCTGTCACGTTATCACGCCTCAGGAGACTGACAGGAAAAGACATAGGACTGTAAGACTGAATATTTCATAACCTTTACTACATAATGCAAAAAAATCATCATCCAAGTTTTTATAGCACGGACATAAAGCATCAAATCTTCATTTTTAAATTTAACACATTCTAGTAAGGTAATGTCATGTTGTTTAGCTTGACTATAGTTCAATTTTCTGTTTACTCGTGATAAATTAACCTTGTGCAAAAACACTCAAAATAAATGGAACTGCATTGAGGACAAGCCTTTCTAAAAGTTAAAATGGGGGAGGCAAATTTGCGAATATCATCAGCAATTTAAAGGAAATCAGTGTACATTTGTTTATCATGGTGGATGAGTATTGTCATTTGAGGTACTGATGCTGACACAAGTAAAACAGAACAAACAAAAAGGAAGACACGCTGTGCCATTAGTGACCTGTTAAAGTCAAGAGGAGACGGAGAAAAGAGAAACTGGTGAAGAGGGCACACGGCAGCCATAATAGGCCAATTAGTTTCACTACCCACAAGTCCCAGCTCTGCTCTCAGTTTTCCTTTGATCCATCTAATTTTAACAATTAAGATACATGCAAAGAAGAACAGTGAGGGATGTGGTTTAACCTGTTCATAGCTGCTGTGTTTTTCAAATATATCAATATTCAAACTGTTGTTTTCATTATTTCCTAGATGTAATGACAAGGTGATTCATACTACATTGATGCAGAAGGCTAAAAACAGAAACATGTTAAACATTTTGGATTTGCTTAATATAGTCAGCATCATCTGTTTACATGCATTTTGCTTACATACGCTCATCAGTATGCATGCAAATAGTTTATTCATGTTCTGTTTATATTTATAAGTTTATGCACGCATACATTAAATCTAAATGTGTGCATCACATGCCGCTGTTCTTATGTTTATGTCACAGATGTAGGGCAGCGATTGGTGAGGGAAATGATAGACTGTGTGTCTGTAAGTTATGCTGACTCAAAGCAGGACTGTTGGGAGAATCATTAGATTCACAGCAAGGCACTCGCATTGAGGCTAATTACCACCTTTTGCCCTGAAGACACACACACACACACACACAAACACGCACACACACACATTCATTCAGACTGGCACATACCTTTATTGGAAAACCTCCAGAGGTAGCCTCATAAAACAGTTTAGTTATGTACTGAAATATGGGTGCCAGAGGGTGCAAACAGTGCAGAGAACATCCTGCAGAAAGCTGCCATGTTCCAGCTCATCTCTTTAGAAAACTGAGTAACTGGCACAGTCAGTGGACGCCTGGTCACCACAGAAAGAATGAATGCTTTCATACGAGTCCAAGTGCATGTGTGTAACTGTCTGTGTTTGTGCCTGTGTAATGAGCGCCTGGGGGAAATCAATAGACTATTACAATGCTGCCACAATCTCATATTGTTGAATTTACATCTTACGGCCATCAGCTCTGAGAAAAACCACAACAGACAACAGAGAACCTGGTCTTTACTGTAGGTTTGAGTAAACTAACTTTAAAGGAACAGTCGGACATTTTAACCGAAGGAGTTTGGTAACAGTCTTATGTTTTAAATATAGAGCTAAAGCTAGGCACAAGGCACTCCAAAACAGCGTTTTCACCCCTACGCTCGTTAGTTGGGCTGAATGACTGATTCACTTTTTCTTCTTATAGTATGATTGGTTTGGGTCAGATGTGAAAATGACAGTCAGCTACCAACCAAGACAAAGAGCCAAAAGTTGTTTTTTTTAAATTTTCTCTGTGAAAAGACCCAAGTTTAGCAATTCATCCACTGATGTAAATGTCCTAGGTGTCAAGTCACATCTCCGGGCAGGAAAGTCTTCTCTAGACCTCATTTTTGTGCCTTAGGTTTGAGCCGATGTTCCAAGTCCACAGCTCTGATTAATCCACATACTTTGCTGCCTAAGGGATTTTAATTTAATAATAATTTGGTAGAATAATAATAATAAAAAAAAAAACAGTTGTAAGTTACAGCAGCCTCACCAATTAATTTAATCAGTCGTTTGAAGTCCAGGCGTCTCTGTGTGTGTGTCTCATACAGTAAACCTCACACTTGCTGGTATGTGTGTTGTTTTATGTTGGACGGATGGTATACGCATATCTGATCTTATTCAGATAACAGACCAACAGAATTAACACTGCCGTCTAAACCATGTTGGTTATATAATAATAGTAATGATGTGATGTATGCATCTGCCTCGGGGCATTTTCTATCATTATGCACTAATTAGTACTTTTCTACAGTTGCTGCAGTGCGCTGGCACTTTTCTCCTGTAAAATTCAGTCTGAATAGCAGTACAATCCTACATTTGATCATAATGATGATGTTGATAATTTGTTACACTTACGCTTATTTTTTGCAGTTTTGTTTTAAATTATGCAAATAAAAGCGAGTCATCATTTTTTTTTTTGCTAGTGGAGAAGCTTTTGCCTAGCATTTTTTATCCTTATATACCAATTTTTTACATTTAAAGAAAAAAAAAAATCTAATATAAGCATTGATTAATATCTTTGCCCTCTGTGTGTTGCCTCAGGTATTAAAGATCAGCTTTATTGGACACAGAAAACGGATCCTGGCCTCATTGGGGGACCGACTACACGAAGACACTCCACAAAAACCCCCGCGGGCCATCTCCCTAAGGGTAAGTTGGTCTTAATGAGCAGACCGTATGTGGCATGAACTGCGGGAACTCTCAGCAATTTCTGAATCATCATGAATTTAAAACAATGCATATATTATTAATCATCAGAGAGAGAAAATACTGGTTTTGTCCCAGATGGCTACATATTTCTCTGAGGGAACTACAGCCTCCCCGGTGCTGCTGCTGTTCCCACCTAAGTGATTACCCCAAATCTCTCAGGCAGGCACAAAATGGCCGACCCACTGCAGTTTCCTCCCTGCTAGCTTGTCCTGGATACTAATCACAAAGAACTGGCTTTCCCTCTCCCATCGGGGCTATAGTCTAATGTCCTTATAATAGTCTTTCGCTCTTTGTGCTGCTGAGCCAAGGGAGGCCCTGTGCTTGTGGGGCTTTGTTACATGTGTTTGCCTCCAAAAACCCAAAAGCGTCCACTGGGCCTCAGCACGTCTGTGCCTCAAAATAATTGAGAAAATACCACTGAGGCGAAAAGACTGTCTGGAGAAAAATACTGATTACCAGATTGACCAATCGATCGGCAAAACTGTTGGTGATTCATTTTCATTACCAGCAAATCCACGGATTGACTCTATTCAAAGGAAATACATGCAAAAGCTGCCTGAAAATAAAGAATGATTGCAAGGGTCAGTGCGGGTTAATATGTGTTGAGATTACTTTTTCCAATTTTTGAACTGAGTCGTGCTATTTTGTAATACCATGCTACCAAGGGCAGTCTGACTGTTTCGGGGCAAGTAATGGTGCCAAGTTGTCAGAAAAACAGAAAGAAAATCCACAGAAATAGCTCATTCTATCGTGTCTTCTCACATTTAATCAACTGAAAGTGAATGACCTCTCAGGAGAAACAACTGACCTTCTAGTCTGTAAGACCATTAGAGCATTAAAACTTTCAGAGCCCTAAATCATTTGGGAGATTTAGGCTCTGCTCAGCTTGAAAAACCTCCTGAATGAACATCAATTTCCACTTTAAGAGTCAAGCTGATGCTTTACTTGTGGTGACTTACACTGAGCTCTGCAGACAGGGGACAGTGTCTTGCTCAAGGTCTGTTATGAACCTGCTGTATGCTTCTGGATACAAGACAGCGTCTTTGTCCCCGATTGAAAGTTAATTATAAAGTTATTTTACAAAAGCAATTTAAGATACAAGTGTGCAGCAGCATGGCAATACCATAGCTGAAATATGAAATGTGACAGTGCACAACGAATGCCATTGCCCTACTTATGGCACTTGCAGCAGTGACACAGCACATTATGATATGATGAATGAACCGTCTCTTGCATCTTTCTTACGCTCCAGTCTTTTCTTCTGTCCCAGGAGCCCGGAGGGAACCACACTCCTCCACAGCTCAGCCCGTCAGTGGGACAGGCAGCGTACACGGCGGGGGTCCCAGGCGGATCTCTGGACGTGCAGCACCTCATCATGCAGGCCGACGCTCGGCGCAGGCAGCGCAGCAATGACAACTACTTCGAGGACGTGCCGCGATCCAAGCTGGAGCGACAGATGGCCCAAGTCAGCATGGTGAGGAAGGGAGGAGAGGATGGAGGGATGAATGGAGGCAGGGCGAGGGGGATGGAGAATGTGTTATGAATGGTCCCAGTCATAGATACAACAATGAGACCTATAAAAAGAAAGCAAAAATAAAAGGATTTTAAATGAAGAGAGACAATAACCAAACAGAAAATAAAAAATATCAGTGATATTTTAACTGCATCCTTTAAAAGGTTCAATATTCTAACATTTGCATGTGATTGTGTGCTGATGTGAAGTTTGTGTTGGAGTCTGTTGTGTTTGGAGCCGGGCGTTTGTTGACATTCGCTGACCCCATTTCTAATCTAATGGTAGCTAGTGTTGTACACCGGTTGCCTCTGTAGAGGAGCAGAAGAACATAGACTATTGAAGAACTAACATATGGATTTTTGGGGAATATTCGACCTGAATCCCCTACATAGAAATCATAGAATAAGGTTATGATCTGTTCCCATATTGGAAATAAAGCATCTTCCTCACATACATACATATTGAACCTTAAATGTCACAAATCCAAAGGAATAATTAACTAATGTTTCAAGTTGTATTCCACTTCTCATTAGGATGATGCAGTATATTTTAATAATAAAATGAAGTATCCCAGTAATTAAATAGATAGAAGACCCAAGTCAGAAGTATTTTATCTGCCCATTAGTTTACTGGAAATCCAGCATTAATAATCTGCAGCAAACACATCATCTGACACCAGCAGCTGTCTTTGCGGTTTAGAGTTTACATAAACGTAAGAAATACAGAAACATTACATTTATGCCTGAAACTTTGTGTTACATAATGATAAAAAGATAAAATATACCCACAAGTCAGTGGACACTGCAGTTATTTATTTTGACATACTTATAAAACAAAAGCATAACCTACTGATTTACCCAATAAACACGTATCCCCAGCAGTCTGTCTGATACATAAAAGTTGCTTGTTATTGTGAAAACATTCATTTTCATCCTCTACATCAAATGATATGGTTTTGCATAAACAAGACATACAATTCTAAGCTTCTTATTTTTGTGGTTTGCCAATTTTATTCACGTTCCAAGTGCAAAATTAGAACTCTGACTTCCAATCAGCTCCGCCACAATGACTCAAACACACACATTTGCACGTGCACACAAATCTGAGGAAGCAGCTGTGTTTTGATTCAGTATGATTAGGGCCTTTATGTGTCTCTGTGTGAATCACAGAGCTTATCAGTGCCGACCAACACACACTTATGGTTATTCTGCTGAATCTCCAAAGAGTGTGAACCTCACAGTGATACTCCCGTTTTTCCAGAAATGCTCCGAGGTGGCGGTGACGAGTCAGTGCCGGCAGATTAGGGTAACAATTAGAGAAAAGGAGGAAGATATTGATTCTCTGTTTCTTTGTATTGTTTCGACGACTGGCTATCTCACATGTATCTGCATCTGTTTCACGCTGAGTCTGCCTCTAGCTCTCCCTTTATCTTCTAATTTCGTCCTCTTCTTTGACAACAAAGTCCAAGGGAACAAGTACAACAACTAACTTCTTTCTTGACACATTTTTGGCCCTTGAGGTAGCACATCACAAACTTTCAGTAACTGAAGGTTTCTAGCCAGTGCCTCCGAGGGGTCAACGAGTGTGGGAAGAGATGGTGTAACATTGTTAGATGGTAAAGTTTAGCATAGATTTGGCCAGTGCCTATTTCTAAAGGCTTTTTCCCCAAGCTGTTTATTCAATATCTTTGCATCCAAATCTTGTAACCAGTCCTTCACCATCTTTCTGACAGGGCTTACACGCAAAAACACATCAACATACACCAGAAACACACACACAGTCTTTGGCTCAGCATGTTCACATACCTTTCTCATGCTAGAAAGGCATCTGGTTTTGTTTACGAAGGAATGCAAGACCATAAAATATGCTTAATTGTTATCCGCAAGCATTTGTGAAGTATGCAGATAAGTTTAAGGTTTTTTTTTTCAATGTTTTGCTTTGTTTTGAAGGTGAAAGCTCACTGGGTAAAAAAAGCAATGAGCCGCAGCAAAGAGTCTTAAACTGAGCGAAAATATGGGAACTGGGACATTTAAAGTTTAATTTC
>JAPQRN010000005.1:12780808-12797400 GCA_037367275.1 Coranthus polyacanthus | reverse complement strand
ACTTGTGCAGCGCGTGAATTTCCTCAGGGTAGTGCCGTCTCAAATTCAACAACTTACACAAATTTTATAACAATAGACATTCCTTTACTTGCAGCCGGGCGGATCATTATTGCCAACATTTAACTGTGATTGTCAATGCTTGCCGGCTTGTTTGCTCGCTTGACTTCAATTGAGTTTTAATAAAAACTAACATGCTTTTAATATTAGTTGCTTGTGTGTCCCATTCCACATGAAGTGGAAATTCCGCTGCTATCTGCGCAGGCAACATCATTTCACTGCTAAAAAGTAAAGTTGCTAAAGTTTGCCTCCCTCCATCCACTACAATGTAGTGGATGTAGTGACTACATAGTCAAGATGGTGACCACTGAGGTGACAAGTGTCCAGTATTTCATACTCAACTTTTTGACCTTTATGAGTACAACATCCAGGTCTTTACAAGGCACTGCATTTCCCCATAATTTTCAGTGTGAACGCACTTATGCACTAAAATAGCATCGGTGAATGTGGAAATGCTTGAACTGAGCACAGTGATCTAACATTGGCACCATTTCGATTTAGAACAGTAAATTGAATGATTAGTTTTTACACACTGAGTCAGTCAGTACAATGCATGACCCATCCTGAGCCTAATGTGAAACTAGATACTTGTGCCCTACATTCTATCATGAATTTCAGTGTGTGTTTATGTTGTGTGTGGCCTTTCTTTATGCTTCATCTGACTGAAGCGTCACAAAGTCTAGTGTGTCTGTAAACCTGTCAGCCTCCTATTAAGCCCTGACAGAGCTTTGAATTAGTCATGCTGACCCATTCCCCAAATGCACTTCCCTCCTCTGCCGCCACACATTGGCCAGCACAGCAACACATGTATTCAAAGGGCCCGGTATAGAGTTACGGTGGCTGCTGTGTCAATGTGTCCAGATTTAAGTCCACTTACATACTGAGAGTCATGCAAGACCCGGTGACAGAAGAGAATTGGTCACTTCTGAGGAATGGTCTCACTTTCTAAAGTTAGAGCGAGATGCGAGAGGATGAGGAAAGACAGTCTTACATAGGCAGAAAGAGGGTGCGTGCAGTATTTGTCTTTTCTCGTGTGTGTGTATGTGAGTGTTTGCAAAGCTTGTGTGTGGTCTCGTGCCTACAGAGATGATGGACGATGGCATGTGTACACGCAATCTGCTGAGTCGGCGACTGTTACATTAACCATTAATTGCCTTTTTCTTCTCTCCGTGTTCATATATGTGTGTATGTGGTGTGGTTAATGGCTTGTGGTGTGCAGCAAAGCAAAGATACTGCAGGATTCACTTAATATTCCCGCCACCTGCCAGCCATAATCTCATCCTGCAGCACCTCACAAAGCCCCTGTGCTTTAAAATATTGTTCCTTTGTTTCTCTGGCCGTAAAACACATCATGAACCGGTGTCTCCAAACCATGAGCACACCTGTCGTTGCGTCTCCCTCGCCATCTACTTGACTTACCCTTTTGTATCCGAGCACGTCTTATTTGTCCTTGTTATCTTTATGGGCATCAACACATTACTGTAATCTGAGTGTAGCTTCAAAACGGGAATCAAAATGCACAACCCTAATCTTGTGTGACTGACCTGGAATGCCTGGCAGTGGTGTGAACGTAGCTTGTTTACAAGCAGCTGGTCATTATCTTGGTCATCACGGAGCCTTTAACTTTTCCTCTTAAATGTACACTTTATTTAAAACTAACGAGACATTACTAGAAGCTTTCTCACCCCACAGGCCGATGTTTTTGGAGTTTTGATTTACAAACAAAGCGAGGGTGGCTTGTGAAGACGCTTTTGTTGAGTGATGCTTTGTTCAGCTGCTGTTCCGTATTCGTCTTGCTTGGAATGTTGTTGCCGTGCAGGAGTTGCTATATAAATGTGCCGTAATGCGGCCTATTCTTGTTTCAGTTTTGCTGTGTTGCACTGATGTTGCTGTTGCCAGGGCGATGACTTTGCTGCCATGTTGTTGCCATGGTTTTGCTTCGGTTTTGGATTGTTGTTGCCTTTCCCTGTTGCCATGCAGCTTCAGCTTCTGTCATCGCTGTGGTTTTGCCATTGCTGCTGTGTTGTTTTCCGGTGATGTTGCAGAGCAGGCACACTTTGACCTGTGTATGACCTTTGCCCCTGTAGGTCATCATGCCCCCTTCCAGCCGCTGGTCACTGGGTCACATTTACACCCCTCACCGGCCTCCTCTCCACCCTCCTCTTCCTCCCCCTCGACTCTTCCATCTTCCTCTCAAAGCTCAGTCACAGGTCCTCCACGCTTTTCCTTCTCTTATTCTTTATTTCCACGATTTTCTTTAGTCCAGGAGAACACGCCATATGTAAGTGCTTCCATCTGTCGCTATTATTCAACTGACTGCATTTTTGTATGTTGTTTGCAGTGAGTTTGCGTGTGTGTCACTCAGTTACTACCTCAATCTCAGTAATAACAATTAATGAGTTGTAAGTTGCTAAAGGTTGCAAAGCCAACTCACTTCATTCCTTCATTCCTAATCTAAATCTAGATGCAGACTGCGACTTTAAAGCTTCAGAAAGTTATTATGTGCCCCACTGCTCTTCCCACATATATGGGAATAAACTGTCTTCTTAAAGAGGCACATTGGAGCCTGTAAATGTATAAATAAACTATGTTTGGAGCAATAATCGAGCTTCCACGCTAGTGAAAGTCCATTAAATCCCTCATGAATGCTTGGAATGAGCTTCTCTGCATTTGGTGTTTTTGCTGTGACCCTCACTCTTTCTACTCATCCACATTTCCATCTTGGACACAGTTGAATTTTTAAATGGTCATTAAAAGAAGACTGCACACGTATGCCAAGAAATTATTCAAATCTGCAAATAGTAGACTAATTTTATCTGGCTTACATACGTTTGGCATTGGTTTGGTCACTGAGGTTGTCATCAAATCACACACACTCTTTTCAGCTTTAAGGCAGGAAATCAAAAACACTGTTGATACTAGACTTACTATAAAAGGTAGACATATATGGTTTACTTATATGGTTTACTTATATATTCTTCACGGGTGTGTGACAGTGTTGTGGTTGGTGCTGTGAGAACAAAAGTGTTTCTTCTTACTCCTGCAACCTCTTTACAAGATTAAAAGGCCTCGATGTGGTTGTTTGTAACAGAGAGAAGCTAAAGAACTGGAATACCATTAACATTAGATTTAGTAGTAATGTGTTGAGAGAAGAAAAACTGGACGACTGCAGAACTATGAGATTAACCCTGTCCTCTCCAGCAGCATCAGATGCATAGAGGAGTGGCCCTTAAATCTTTTATGTAAATCATAACAGTTTGATTGCATTCAACATATCACTCATAGATACCATTTTTATAATTTGTTGATTTTAAAAAGACAGAAGGTCTTAAGATGAATTCATTCTGCTACTATCTGCAGAGCTCACAGTCAAGTCTCCCTTCCCCCTAAATCATCCGAAAACAACCAATAGATTGGAAGAAAAGCGCTCTCAGCAACAACACGGCCACTTGATTGGTTGCCGTGGGGTTATTTTTGAAAGCAGTGTAGGTTTGTTTGGTTTCTTTCTCAGCTTTGAAGTCACAGTAGCTTCACAGTGATAGGAACAAATGTAAAATCTTCTGTTTGAAATGACTAGGATGTACAGGAAAGCTTCGCTGCATACTTGACGTAGGGCACATAAATGTAATGGTACAGTAGCAGCAGGATCTTATATGTAGATATCTATGGATAATTACGTCTGTTTTTATGTCAGAATGTGGAATCATACCCATGCTTTCTCTTCTGCTTTTTCATCTATCACCTTATTTGTGTCTCATCTCCTTCTCTCATTTGCGTTGTTATATTCCATTATCTTAGCAGCACATCCTCCAAATCATCTCATTAATGCTATCATCTCTGTTTTCACTGACTTTATTACCATTAAATTGTGTCAGAAAATAGCCCCAACACCGTGCTAAATATCGGTTTACTAAACCAGGGAAGTGAATGCTGCTGAATTGTCTGAATATACAGATCCTGAGTTTGACTCTTAAGCAATCAATGTACCCATCATTCAGCCCATGTCTGTTTTGTAATGAGAAATTGTACGAAGAAAACACAATTTAACAGATTAATGTTCCTCTTTAATTTCTGTTTTTACATTTAAGTTGCCAAACTGGGTGTGAAGACATAGCTCATGATTTTCACAGTCTCTGCTGTGCCTGGTCTGGCTTAGCACTGGGATGTGATGGCTGCGATTTGACAGTTTGTATTGCTCATATTAAAGTTATCTCATAGTATTTAAATAACTTTATTCTTATTGATGATTAGTGCTGATGACCTTGTTTAGGGTTTAGAAGAAACTATCAGAGCATGGGTACAAGGTCAAAACTCCCGGTGCCAAGTAAGACCAGAAGATTTCCATTCAAGGACAGAAAAATGAGAAAGGGTTATCGTCACGTTAATCACAAAATTCAGCTCTCCTCATTAAAAACTTTAATTATATTTCCAAAAAATATCAATCTGTTTTTTATTCCATTTCTGATTTCAGAATGAACAGAAGGTACATGTTTGTGTCCTACTCTCTCCATTATTGTTTTCCGTTGTTTTAATGTTGTTGTGTCTTTTTTTTTCCTCCTTCTACGTGTCTTTGTATCAGATGGAGCAGCCATCCATGGACCAGAAGGGCCATGCTAACGTGCCGTGGATTGTGGAGCCGGGTCAGGAAGCCAAAAGAGGAGTCAACACCAAGTACGAGACCACTATTTTCTAACATACACCCGCCTTGTCCACTCCTGTGTGTGTGTGCCTTTCAGAGGTTGTCCTGTACCGGGGCCCCGCCCCGGAGTTGGGCACGAGCGACGCACGCCGCTGCGTCACCTCACCGGCCGAAAAATACAAAACAAAACATCCCGCCCCCGTTAGCCGAGCCTGTCCACTGCATGATGACGTTTGGCGCTGCGCTGTCTCTCTTTCTCCTTGTCTCTTCTATCTTTTTCGTTTCTGCTCTCCCCTTTATTGGCCCTGGCCCCGTCCTCCTGCCTGCAGGGCTGGCGCATGACCTCTGAACCCAGGGCTGTGGTGCACTTCTCTGTCTCCACCTGTAGGGGGAATGGTCAGCTCCGTTTTTCCACTTCCTGTTTGTCGGTCAGTCACTGGTCAACCAATTGGTTTTCTGCTTTCAGCTTCTTTTTTGTATTTTGTTGTTGTTTTTTTGTTTTTTTTTCTACCTGTTAATGGATGCAACCGTTTGGCTTAGTCTCTCTCCTCCAACTGCCTCCATAACTCGCTTTTCTCTCCATTTCAACCCCTCTGTCCAATTTTCCTGACAACTTGAATGCGATTTGAGTCTAGTAAACTGTTAAGAGCTGAAACAGTGTTTTAGCAGTCTGTTGAGCCCAGTGTGGGAGCGGACAGTGAGGAGAGTTCTTGTCTGAACGTGACAACTGGAGGACAGTTCAGAATTTTTAAACATTTTTAATGTAAGAGGAGAGCAGAATTACAGGAGAGGTGATGTAGCACGGTCCAACTTTGATTCAAACTGGTTCATCCAGCAGGCTATGAGAACGCATTTCAGCTTTTTGATTTTTTAAATCAGATCATTTTTGGGGGAAATCTTAGCAATTTTATGGATTTTTTTAAGAAAGTACATTTGAAACATGACCTGTGACAGGAAGATGTAGTTGATGTTTTTGCTTTATAACTTTTTTTTTTTTTTTTTTTTTAAGTACGTGTGTATACATACACAATTATTTTAACAACTTGAATTTTTTCTTGATTTTTTTTCCCCCTGATCGTAAGTTATTTTGTTTTGGGGGTGGGGGTGGGGGGTTGAAAATCTTGTGTGTAAATGGTTTAGCATGTGGCTTGTGAGACGCATGGTGGCCATTTTGGATTTGCTGAGCAGGGGGGCCGGTGGAGAGGCGGGGTGTGAGGGCTCTTTCGATAAGTGATGTCATCTCATTTGCAGGGCAATGCCGGACGCTCATGTCTATTACTGTGGAATGCAAAGAATGTAGCCAGCCCTAAACACGGACCTTGTCACACATACAATGCAAAATGGACTACAATGGACCCTCTTGCTCACTTTTCAAAGGACTACAAACATGGACGCAACATCACAGTGTTTAAGGTTGACTACAAAATTGTGACTTCATTCATGCACATGATGCTTGACACAGTAAATTTACACACACTATCAGGACTGCATCTTGACAGACAACGGTCTGCACTGAATGTACACTTTGAAAGCAGCCTCAACTTTCTCCAGCCACAGGATGTTTTATTCGCCCGACTGCGAGGCATGACTTTTGAACTTTTGGGAGGTCACAGACTACAAGTTTGGTCACAGGGCATATGTTGGTAGCAGACAACGGGCTCACTAAAGGCACCACTGGGCATGTGTCTGTTGGAATGGGCATGGGGTCGAGGACATCTTGCTGGCTCTTTGGGTCTTTTTGTTTTGTTTTTTAATTTCCTTTAAGGTCAGAAAATAGAGATATATGCACAAATGTGTAAATGTGATTGGACTTGCTGCAACACACTCGAGATGCAACAGGTGTATCCTGATGAGACGTGTCTTTTTGCAGCACATAGCAAACGACATGAACAAAACAGCATCTGGCATTTAAAAAAGTATTCTATTCGTATTGCCCGACATTTTAATGTTTAATATGAGAGTATTATATTACCATGATGATTATGATTATTCTTGTGCAATTCTTGTCTACTGTTGTCTTAATGTTACATTATTTTTCTATGATATGCTGAAATGAAATCTTGGGCTTGAGAATGATGGCCATCCTTTAAAAAAAAAAAAAAGAAATCTGAAAATAGATGATCATACTTGTACACAGAGAGTGAATGTTGCCGGTGGCTAGCTAACTCTTGTCAGGTCAATCCTCCATCATTTCTCATGGGGCTCTACTCTTAACTAGCAGATGTACTATTTTAAACGCAGTATTACTGTATTATTTGGATGAGATGTTATCCAATTATAAAATGTACATAGATATTTTGCCAACTCATTGTTCATAAATGTAATGTAAAGGAAAAGAAAAAAAGGATTTGCAGTATATGGCACTGGAAACAAGGTACCAAAATAAAGGTTGAAGATGAAAAAAAACTAATGGTAGATTGTAGAGATTGTATTTTGAGTGAACATTGAAATGGATTATTTGCTGACATCACTGCTGACCAACTAATGTACATAGGCTTGGGCTTCCAGCACACTGATTTTTGTAATTTTGGCCATTATTTATATCCTTGTAAAGCACATGGAATAAAATATGACTTGTACAACCATTATTTATCCTTGGGATAGAGTCGTCATAAGTTATTTCCTTTCCTCAACCACTATATAAAGGATCATCGACTCCGCAGTGTGAATACCGTGTTTTAAGGAGTTTAGAATAACTCTGACAACTTCACGATAACTGAATTTATATTAGATATGTTTTCATGCAAGAAATGAATCTGTGAGATATGGAAAAATGGACTAGAGACAAAAGTGATCATAACTTCATTTGGAGCTGAAATCAAAACAGAGTGTGCATTAAATGACAGAAATAATCTGTCATTGTAGAGGAAAATCATCATGTATGGTGGGTCGAAGTGGAGCCAGGAGCCTTTAAATAAATCGAAGGAGACAGTTTTCAACAGAAACAAACAACCAAACTACACCTTCTCAGATCTCACCAATTAAAATTGTAAATAAAATGTTATAACAAACTATGAAATTAATTCAAAGTCATGATAAATTGATAAAGTATCTTTTAAATAGTATTTGACTTCAAAAATATAATAACATGTATTGTTCAGGGTCATCAAAAGTGTGGGTTTAAACAGACACACACCTTTGGGAATGTTCTCTCAAACCCCCAAAATCTATTGATCTCTTAGTTCAACTCAAACAACTAGTCAATTAATCAAATCAAAAATAAATACATTATATATTAAAAACAACAACTCCACCAACTGCAAAAGTGCTATAAATTCAGCCACAACCATATGCACTCCACAGAACCATAAGTCTGAGAGGGTTAGTTTGGTTCTCTGCTTGTCTTTGCTGTCATACAATCCTTTCTAATGGGGAACTGAAGGCCCGAATCGACCTTCAAACGGCATTCTGCTACCACCTCAGTCAGCCAGCCCACTTGTGTTATTGTGGGACTTTTGTATTTCAAAATGTTAGTTTAGATCCAAACTAACAAATAAACTACCTGATCAAAGCAGTGGTTCTGTGTGGTAAAACTGAACCGCGTGATTCAGAATAGAGTGATAACGATGATAGCCTTGCTTAACTTCCTGTGATTGGTCTAAAAGTCTGAACTATCCAAAAAAGTGTTTTCAACAATCATAAACCGAACCATGGCTCAGTTTGATCCAGACTGACCACCTCTTTTGGCCCAGACAATGTCTTTTGGTCAGACCAAAGACCATGGTCCGTGGGGAGGTTTCACTCCTGCAGATCTGGTTCAGAAACAAACTGAAAAGTCTGAACGTCTACACTAAAGGAGATAGGTGTGGAAGCACCCCCTTAAGTCCTAAACGGTTGACTCTACTGCAGCATCAAAGTGGCAAGGCTCAGGTTGATTTTAAAACACCAAGTGGCATGTGTGGCTAGAAAATGTGTATTTTTTAAAAATATTTACACCAGGAATGATGTGTTTCATCACAGTGGAGTCACAGAACTCATTTCACATCTCAAAAAAGTGTTCAGTACCTCTTTAAATTAAAAACTAAGCTGCTTCATGTGTTGACTCTTGAGACTAAGACCCTACAAATGATCTCAGAAATTGCCTTAGGACTGTTTGCAGCCAGATTATTAACTGCACAGGATCTCAGCTTCTTGCCATGTTTGTTTTGTCCTGAGCTTATTTTTGCCATCAGACAGTCCTACACATTAAGCCCCTGTGGGGGATATACACCGTCACACTATGTGTAGCTGAGTTCGTAAGGCAGTAATCCAGACGTCAGTGATAAACCTATGAAAGTACAAACTGTTCTGAAAACTAGAGAAACTGTGTTGAGAGAGTATTGTAAGTAGAGTCGCTGTTCTACACCCACTTCAAATACACCAAGTCAAGAGTCAAGTGCAGTGTAAATCATGTATTTGTATAAAACCCACACTTGAACCACACATAATAACCCGATGATCAGGATGTAAGTAAGGTACAACCCTGAGAGCACATCCAACGTGTCATCAAAGATCAAACTCAAGTGCCGCCACGTCTCTGATTTATACATTGTAAACCAAAGCTGCAAACTAAATAAAAGTTACAGCACCAAGTTATGAAAGTTATTTAAATTTTAGATGGCAGCTCACATATGAACATTTAATCAGTCATTAACAAACATGAGCAAACTGGAATAGAGCTGTTTATGCAATGAAAACTATCAAACAAAGCTTTGTGATGTGGGATTGAATTAAACAAACATGAAGAGGCTGGCAGGGTTTAGGAGCTGGAACCCCTTTGGCTGTTCTCACCACACAGCCCTTCTGGATTTGACTATCAGAAGTTGCAGCCAGAAAATTAACCAGCGTTTGTTTCCGTCTAACCGCTTTGAAGGGATTTACAGTCACAAGAGGTAAAGGTAAGTTGTCTCTGAAGCTCGTAGTTCATAACACATCATGTACAAGGAGATTCCAGTAGTTTCACTTCCACTCAGTAGAATTTCTTACAATTTCAAACAAATCTGAGTAGAACATGCAATACATTAATTTTACACCTCATAAACTAAATTGGTACTAAACGAAAGTGACGATTTTTACAATGAGAAACAGTCACTTGTGATTTGATTTAAAACTGTACAATTTAAACATTTAAACACCGGTCACTATGATGTACACTGTAGGACTGTGTCACAAATTGCTAAATATTTTAATATTCAGTCAATCTTTTAAGTCATTAAAAACTGCTAAATTCAGTCTCTCCAATGTAGATGTGCAGTTTTCTGTTTCATACCACTGTTGTAAATAAAACGTGTTTGATTTTTACTGCTGCAGCCCCTGCAGGTCACCTACAGCCTGTTCCACAAATGTCATGTACTGTTGTCTAATGTTGCATGTGATGTTAGTGTAATGTTAGGGTAAACTGGTGTCATTTTTGGTTTATTCATTTTCTGCTATAATTGAAGATGCAAACTAACACCATCTAATACTAAGGCTTAGTTTTAACAAATAAATAATGTGAAGAACATGTAAAGATGTGGAAGAACAAACAGGGGCCTAAGGTTGAATGTATTAAACTACAGTTCATTGACATTTACAGGGAGTCTCTGAAAGGCTGAACAAGCATTTGTCATAAGCCATAAACTCCAGGATGAACAGGCTTACAATCTGTTTCCAGATCAGACGGTTACAATCTGCAGCCCACCGAGGTGACCACCGGGTCGTTTTCTGAGGACCGGGACTGCACGAGATTTACTGCCAATGTGCAATTTGCTGCATTCTGTTGAAAACTGACAACATTTTATTGTTTATAAGAGCAGACCACTGCAGGGTGTGAGTGGGAGGTAATTCAAGGCATTATTTCTGGAAGGTTGGATGGAGTGTGCAGAGTGGTGCAGCGGCTGCTGTATTTGCACTTACAGATTTTACCTGTGCTGCTGCTGGCAGAGGTGGAAGCGCAGGGTTCATAACTGAGCAGAAAGAGGGACAATGAGGGATGAGTAATGGCTGAAGACAGCATGCATAGAGCACGGCAGTTTTTGTGCACTGTGAAAAGAAAATGACTGATAATGGCAAGATATTGTATTATTGACTATTTTCTCAGATTTCTACTGTCTGCAGTGAAGTGTAAGACGGGAAAAGACAAGTGCTTTGTTTCACAGTGTGTCAGACTGTGAGACAGGTTCCAGATGGTATGTACTGCCCACGGCCATGGACTAAATGAACAGCTATGTAAAACTGTTCATGTAACAGCCACGGTAATATAGCAGTCGCCGCTTCAACCAGAGATGTACAAAACAATGAACCCCCAAGAAGAATCACATTTAGATTCTGATTCACACTTTTATCCATCATATCCACAGGAATATGCCACTAATACACACACAGCCCCACAAACCCACAGGCTGAGAAATACTGTATCTACTAAATAACTGCCCAAACAAAAAAAACAAAACACTTTTGTACATGGCAGATGTGCCACAACAAAACTCACATTATCATAATTGACTAAAATAGACCGAAATGCAAACTGACATGCTGGATGGTGGGTGATGGAGGAATAAACTGCTTTTGCAAAAGACAAACAAATGGTAAGCGTACGCAGATACACACCCTGCTAGGCTTGGCTCGTGCTGTGCAAACCGATAAGGATGGACACAGCAAGTCTAGAAAATAAAAGGCTCCTGAGCACACACAGTCACTGTAGACTTTATCTCTGCAGGATATAAAGAAACAACTCGGACAAAATAATCCTGCACTGACCATCAAAAGACACATTCACAAACCCGCACCTGAGCAGGACTGCTGCCTGTTGTTGCTATTGAGAACAGGAGAGATATGTCTGGAAAACACATTTCTATCAGTGTGCACCCTGATTTAAACCCAACAGCCTCCAGGAAATGGCCTTGTACCTCTGTGCGTGGACTGAAACTGTGGCCGCAGTGCCAGACTCGGAGGGTTTACATAACCACAACCAGCACTTCTGGCAACGTTTCAAACCAAGCGATTGGTCAAAATAGAGTTGGAACGTGTCCTGAAGTTGGTGGTGGAGATAGAAAATCACATCAGATGTGCATAAAGTTTGTATTCACTTAATTTGTACATTTGTATAGAATTCCTGCATCAAACAGAATTTAAATCTGTGTTTGCTAGCTTGGGAATGCTTAGAGTGCCAAATGGGCAGAGGATAAGCGTGTAGGTTAAGTGCTACAGTAAAATGAGATTTGACAGCACTGCAAAAGCCTCAGAGGAAGTATTTTACATAACGACAATTTGCTCCATTTTGTATGGATGAATGCAGAACGGAAATGTTTCATGTAAGGTAGGTGGTGCTGAAGCATGTGGGAGAGCTGTGCGTTGATCTCACCTGGAGAACACAAAAACTACAACTGGCTTGACTGTGATAAGAGCTGACAGGCTCTCACTAGCTGTCCTAGTTGGGCATATTTGAGTTGAGTTTGCTTGCAAAACACCTAAAGCTGAGATGGAGCTGTAGGCTTTAAAAGCAAATCATCTCCCAGCACGAAAGAAATCTGACGGTGGAGAAGCCAAACCATCACATAAAGCTGCTTACATCACGTTTCTGGTACACAAGAGTCAACATAACAGAGATCGCAAACGTATCTTTTACGCAATAATAAATTAAGAAAAAAGCAACATCAGGTGTTAATACCAGGAAGAAAAAGGGCATAAGCTGCTCTAGAAACAATGTTCAACCTCCTGTTTTTAGCCATAATCACAGGATGACGCTGCAAAAGAGAACATCTACTCCTGCCATAGCAGTGTTATAGTTCAAAAAATCTAAATTATTACTACTATTATTATTACTTATTATTATCAGAATCCGATATTCCCATTTTTCTGCTATTTCTGTATCAGTATTTTTTATCCGCTATCGGATAAATTAATTTAAAAATGTGCTACTTTGGCTCAGATGCAGCTGCTTCTGTCTGTAATCACCACTCTGCGATCTTCAATGTTTCCGTTGTGTTTGTTTGGAGAACGTCTTCTCTCTCCTCTCATGCAGAGTGACACTGACTTCTATAAAGGAATGAGACGTCATTACAACAACAAATCAGACTTTGAGATTTGAGCTGTTTTATAGTCAAGACTTCAGCTTCCAGTTGAAGACAGTTTGGTGTTTGTATTGACCAGCAGCAAGTTTAATTAACTACACCGATTTTTTCTGTAACAGCTGTCGGCAGGCGGAGGGGCAGAGTTCACCACCTCTGCTAAGCCATTTCCTCTGGGAAAACCTGATTAGAATAACATTTCCAATCCCATATTTTATTTATACTCTATTATTCCACAGCTACCATTTTCATATGATGGTCCTTAAGACAAAACCAAAACACACAGTGGGTCATAGGTTCCTGACTGTAACTGTGAACAAGCCCCTGTCCTCTATCTGCTACAATGCTGTAGAGTCTCTGATTTCCTTCATTGTGGCTGTAGTAGAGGTAATCAGCCCTTGATTACACTAATCACTACCACCACTATCTACACTATTCAGGCATGCACACAAACACTACTGTATATTCAAACTCGCCAACCCGCTAAGGCGCGCTATTTTAAGAACTTTCTTCAGTAAATGTGCATGAATAGGCAGGAGCTTTTAAAACAGACCCATTAAGCCACATTAAGCCATCTGCTGTCATAAATTGTTAAATCGAATCATAAGATTATTAACTGATTGAAGAGCGATCACAGACATTAATTTTGGCTTCTCCTCCAAGCCAAACGCAGCATGAAGTTTAGTTACTGTCTACATGTCACCGTTTGTCGCTGTGCTTCAACTGGGTGAACAAATGTTTTTTTTTTAAAAAAGCACAAGAGATAAGCAGATAAACTCCACAAACGCACAGACACAGAAGCTTCCTGAGGCTAGACAGACGACAAGCCCACACAGCTCATCAGCCCGCTGCAGTCACTCTGCTCCAGATCTGTCTGCCTTCATTTGACATCAGCAGCAGCAGCACTAATTGTTTCCAACAACCAATGTTTAATGCTAAATGGCGCAAGAGCACTGGCACAAGTAAATATGATAATGGCTTCCCTGCAAAACCACATTAAAAGTGACTGTATTTTTATGAAGAGTACTGTCATTCTTGATGCATTATGTAATTATTGTTGCATCTCATTCTTCTTCTGCTATGAGATAAAGTAGGTTTATTTTCATTTTGTAACTTGGTCCAATATAGTTCAGTAATGGACTTTGGATATTTAAGTCATACCTGCCCAATTTACATTTTTAATTATGACCAGAACGAGTACTTACTTAATATTTTTAGAGAGAAGAGGTCCTTGTTCCTTGAATTAGACAGGGGAGACAAGAGCAGCACTGGCACATGATTCCATAAAAACAAGCTGATGTGTTATCCACAACCAACCACACAGTCTCACATAGTCACTCTCCCACAGCTTCAAACCAGAAAAAGCCAGAGTCAAGTCGGCAATGTCACCAAACAAAACTAATTCTGCTTTAATGACCCTACTGTATCACCTTCAATACGCAGAGGAAAAACTTATTTCACCATTTTAACAGGGAAGTGCCACTACATTAACTAGAAATCAACATGAAAGCTGCCAGTTCGCCTGCAGTCAGTGGAGTTTCTCCAGTACAAGCCTCTTATGGCTCCATGAACAGAAGCTTGGCTCTACCCGCTTTAGCTTTCTAAATAATTAGAATTAAATGTCCCTTGACAAAAGGCAACCATATGAGGTTTTATTCCGAAATGAAAAATCCACTATTTGTACAGGCAAATTCCTTATTAAACGATTATTTGCAAGAAATAGAGAAAAAAGGCTATGCATCCATCTGTGCTGGGCACTTGCATTGCATCGGTCTTTATCCATGGACGGCAGATGAGAATAAGCCTTTTGGCAACTGTGGCATATTTATAGCAGCGTTTATTGTTGTGTACTATCCCTGCAAATGCAAATAAATGCATCAACAGAAAGCTCACTTTTGGTCACAGACCATGTTATTTTTCACCGTTCATATTTTTTGTGCATTACTTCATAATTTGTCATGTGCCTGTCCCTTAAATTTCTTCTAACGATGACTCTAACCCAAGAGGACTTAAAAACATCTGCTTTTAGATAGAAGATGTTTTCATTTATCCCACAAAAGCTCTTTATGATAGTGTGACGGAGAAAAGCTCAGAGTGTACATTTAAGTGCAGGGTTTTATTCATCTCTCCATAACACTTTACACATCCTGTAAAACATTAGAAACTGCATCTTGGGACCTTATAATCTGATCGGCACACAATATGCATATCAAAGCCATAATGCTGGTTAGATAAAACTCTCTGTCACTCCATTCAGCCTTAAGAGGCTTTTTAAAAACTGCTGCTGAACTTTAGGTGGCCTGCACTTTCCTCACTGCCACAAATCTTGTTCAAGAGTAAAAAAAAAAAAAAAAAACAGATTAAAGCATAAAGCTCTGTCTGGACTAGTGTATGTGTGTGTAGCGATGTGTGTTTGGGGTTTATCATTTGGGAGCAGCACCTTGCTATACCTTACAATGATTCCACAATGAGTTTGGATGATTCCAGTGTAAAATTTCCTGAACACATCTTGGTTAAATGCATGTGGTGCCACACTACAACAGGGTGACTGACACAAACTGTGTGATTGAAGAGGCAGCGGGGACACTAAGGAGACAAATGAGTTGTCGAGTGTGACAGTTTGATTGTCTGTTTTAGAGGCATGTTGTGTAACGTGTGACTGCAGGGTGGCCAAATGGTGTTTTCTAAGCAGACATTAGAGCTGTAGCCAACATGTGTAAATACATCAAGAAGCAGGTGGAAGATCAAGACACTGAGCCTTTTTTCTCTGGATAAGTCGCACCTAAATGTGCACTTACTGCTACCACAGGCACTTCAAGAGCACATATCTCCACCGAGACCGACAGTCTACTAATTAAACCAAATCTCATATAAAAGAAAAGAAAAGAAAGAGGTTTTGCCCCTTTTTAATGGTTCACAACCTCCGTGGCAGAGGTAGTAGACAATAAAGGAACATTTTTAAATTTGACAAAGCAAGGTAAGCATGTTAAGAAGCCATGTTGATAAAACATAACTAAATGTGTTTACCTATGTAGACAATCTGCGATCTTCTATTTCAACCAGAAAAGACATAAATGAGGGTTTTTTTTAACCCACTGTCAAAAACACTTGTTATAGTAATAATATATAACAGTAGTATTCTTTAATCGTCTGTAAATAATGCCAGAGTGTTTTACATTAACACACAATTGCAAATCCTCATTTATTTCAAGAGAAAATATTTTAAGGGCCAATATATGAGCCAAAATGTTAGACAAAATATTTTTGTTGGCAGTGCAATTGATCTTTGTGGTTCATTGATGCTGTCCAGCTGGATGGATAAAGAGGAGGAATCCATCTCCCTTTCCTCTTCTCCCCTCTCCTTCCTGTGGCCTGTCAGCGTGGGTGCTACTGGTCTGGCTGGGTGAGCTACAAGATGAGGTGAGGCATGGGTGACCACAACACCTGCTCTTCCTGGGCCCTGTTCCATTTCAATCTCCTCTACATTCCTCTATCTCACAGCCTGACTAGTTTGCATCGCAGTAGCTGGTTACAGCCTAGACGCCTGCTATTCCTCAGTCCTGCTCTATATGACGTACCCACTGATGTGTTACCTTAATCAGCTCAAACCATCTGGGCTGATGGGTAAGTTGAAGCAGTTACACGGGAAGTGGACCAACATGGAACGAGTTCTGGCTACGAGCCCTATGGCTCATCGAGGGAAAGCAATAAGGGTGGCACGCAGCTGAGCCAACAGCTGACAGGAACAGGAACCAATGTTTGGCCAAGGTCAGGAGGAACAGAGCTTGTACGCACACACACACACACAGGGAGTGGATGAAGCAAGGAAACAGGGTCAAAAGACACAGGGGAATGATAATGTGGTGACC
>JAPQRN010000005.1:12760635-12780708 GCA_037367275.1 Coranthus polyacanthus | reverse complement strand
CACACACACACACACAGGGAGTGGATGAAGCAAGGAAACAGGGTCAAAAGACACAGGGGAATGATAATGTGGTGACCTGAATACCCAGGGGTGTTGGACATGGTCAGAGATCACGTGTTTGTGTGTTCGCTGTATGTGTGACGGCTGTGTAATCAGTGTAGCTACTATTGTTGGCACAAGTCACCTGCACAGGGCACACACACACAAACACACACGGTTCATTCAGAGTTTCCTGTCTCGACTTCAGTAACTGCACATTGAGTGTATTCCTTAGTCCCTGTAGACAGAAATACAGTGCAATTATCATAGCTACAGACAAAAATGTTAGGGTACAATTTGTTGTGATATATTTTCATACAAATAATTATTTGCAGCAAAAAATAAGCATTTGCATATGAAGCATTCAAACAAGCTACTAAGCAGCTAACACTTGGTAGACACTGACAACTCATAAGAACAATGTGATTTGTATCAAACGATTTCACTAACATTTCTCAGTAAAAATACATTGTACAGCTGACAGGTAAATGTATCCATGGCGATAAGACTGGTGGTCATGTGACTGTGTAGTACGCTGCATTAATGTTCACATACAGCACACTACTCTGTATAGTGCTGTAAAAATTAAAAATTAGCATGTAGTATATATCCACTATATATAGGAAGCAGTATGTAGCATGTTGTATCCAGCATGACATTGTGAACACAGCTTATGGCTTTACTTTTACAAAGTGACAGGAAGTGGCATTGCATACTCTTTATATAAAGTTTATGGTCACAACACGCTATTAAATGAAGTATTGTGGTGCTGCAGAAATCCCCCCGACATACTAATCATATTTTCCAGATGTAAGGGTAGGGAACATGCTTGTTTAGAACAGACTCCAGCAACAATCGTTATTTTTCTATATTTGTGACAGATAAATTGAAATGCAAGGATTAGCGTTCCCACTGAAAATCTCGACTCATATGCCTTTTTTAAATTTTTTTTATTAAATAAACCACAAACATTTTGCACCACGCAGAGAGTCACACATAAACTCCCACCTCTCAACACTCAGACACGCCTCACACCTCTCTCCTGAGAACATACATGTGTGATTGCACTTTGGTTCACTGTCCCCGATTTACGTATGTTTCTGTGTATCTGGCTGCCAACCCCAAAAATCTGCATGCACAATTGCACTTCGCATAGCCACAAGCTTAAAAAATAGCAAACAGTGAAAAATTAATGAGAGGAAAGAGAGAGAGAACGAAGACAGCAGGAGGATGAAAACAAAATGAAAGTCTTAGACAGCAGACGGAAAGCCGGAGGGGAGCTTAGTTCTTTTGAAACTGAACCTTTTTAAATCTCCTGGGAGTCCACGTGCAACTGCAGACCTCTCCCTGAGAAACTATAAAGGTTTAAATATCAGCCGCGCATTAGCCTACACTCTTAAAAGCAGTATGCTTTTAAATTAGGCTAATTAGGCTGGTAGGTCTTTGAACTTTACATTTTAAATGACTTTCGAAAGCTGATGCTCTTATCCACGGTGCAATTTGCTCTCTGAATATTCAAAACTATTTCCTGATTTAATCTCTCACTTTGGCTTCTTTATTTAATTTCCCATTAAAACGATTCATGCTTGATGAATCAACAAGAGCTCTGCGTCCTTCATCTGGCCTCTGATGAAATCCGCTAACTCTAAATCAAAATGATTTTTAAACTGAAGGACAAAGTGAAAGACTTCTGTGAGATTGTACACATTTTGTTAAGTGCAATAACAGAACACTTGTCCTGGGATTCAAAGTCAAGGCCTCAGCTCAATTTTCCTCCGCTGTGAATTAATGCTTACAGTATGACAGGGATCAGAGAGTACAGAAAGGAAACCCTGCCCCAGCCGCAACCGAGAGGGGAAGGTAGTGTCACCGCGTAGACACTCAGACAGCCAGATAGCTGTAATTACTTCGGCAGCAGACAAAGATTAATTAAGCAGGAGAGAGCAGAATTAATGAGGTTAGTGCACACCTCAACCACACTTTAAAAACTTCACACCATTCCCACAGAGACCGCAGGGTGTGTAAATTCATAGGGTGATGTAGATGCACACACAGAAGAGAAGAGGCAAGTTATGGAATGTATTTCTCAATTTCAGAATTACCACAAGAGATGTTGTTACACAAATTGACACTCAGAAAAATAACTTGATACAAAGCCAGTTAAAACATCTCTGTTTTAAACCAGATACCTGAAACTAATCCCCACCTTCAAGGGCTAAAAGTATCAGACATGTCTAATTTAGACTTGAAGGCGAAGGAATCACAGTTGATTATCTGAACTTGGCAGGGCAGTCGCAACATACCGGTAAGCGGGAAAAAGGTGATATCAGCAACAATTTCCGATGCTCATTCTTTCCTCACAGAGTAAGAGGCCCGTGGCTAACTACATGCTAAAATCAGCAGCTAAGCTTCTTTTACTCTTATGCAAATGTGCGTAATCATAGCTGGAACATTACTAAAAACCCACTCTAAATCATTTGAGTTCAGTCTTCATGCAAACATTCGATCCACTACACATTTGTAAAAGAAAACAGCTAGAATTTGGCTGCATTTTGTCTTTCCTCTTTTAACACCATTTTCAAATTACGGTTGTATCAATTCAGACATCGGTAAGATCCCGATAAAGAGGCTTAAGGTTCCTTTACATCACCCACTAAAGGTCAGAATATAAATAGACCACTCCATTGAACTCTGACGGACAGCTGGCAGCGTTGCTTTAGTATGTCATATGGTTAGTCTAAGTCTTGCAACATGATTGGACCAGTTCCCAAATCTGACTGGCAGCCATGATACTCTGCAGTGCCCAGAATGTCTAAAGACCCCAAGACAAATGGTTTCAAGTTTACTGTCAGCGGATAAGTAGGTAATGTCGCCCTGTTTTGGCCAGATAACAAGGCCTCTTGTGGGTGGCCACAGCTCATCATTATTCTAAATTTACATAAAGGGACAGATTTTCAAAAGTATTCAAAGCTGGCCCTCAAAAAGCAGAACAAGCGGAGTCTGTGATAAGTCATAATTTAAACAGAAGAAACCTCGTATTTACTCTATACTGCACTACACTCACCCTCTGCCGTATTGCAACAAGCACTCACACATAGAGCTGGTTAGTTATTTGTGGTTTTAAACTCTTCTTTACGGTCAGAACATGACAAATTAAAACTTAATAAACAGACGAACATTTCAGAAATCTAGAGGTAGAGCATTCAGAACAATTACAACGATAAAATGTTTGTTCTGCATCAAAATATGATGCAAGTTAAGTAAAATGACAAAACGATGAAACATTTTAAAGTGTTTCAAATGAGAATGGGAACAAAATAAACCCTAAAGACAAAAGGAAAATGTATATTTTGCGATAACTGCTGTCAGTAAACTACACTAACAGCTGCGGCTTATGGTCACATCTCATGGTTGTTCACACAGCGCTTGTTTGTCCGGATACAGAAAAATGATTAATAATAATGACACTATCAATCACTACTATCACATTTGATGACAGGGAAGTGTTGAAGCCATACATCATCTATGTGGCCTTAGTAAGTGAACACTTCTTATTATGCACTAATGTCTAGCCAGTCCTCCACCCCATGTGTAAATCAGTAGTCTGATGTCAGTATGTATATACAGTATATGAAATAAGAGCTGCACCTGGTGCGTCTAAGTTTAAAAGTAAAGTTATAAATTCCACTCCCATTTAAATGTCAGCACCAGTGTCTGCGCCAGACCTTTTAATGCACAGACTACAGACGACATAGCGGCTTGGTTGTTTCAATTCAAGCCTATGTTTCAGATGTTTACATTAACCAACCCACTGCATTTACTGCACTAATAGTGCATTTTATGAACACATTTTCAACATATATGACGAAACAAACAGCAGCCATTCAATACTGCAAAAGCGCCCAGAAATCTAGCTTTTACGTTGTCATTTCAGTTTCAAAAATCCTTCCATCTTTCTTATTTCTACTGCAGTAGTAAATCCTGTAGTTTCCAATGAATCCACCATTCTGCTAAACTCATCAAGCCAGACATTAGCACTAAAACCCGAGTCACATTAACATAAAATCAGCTTGGAGCACATCATATCTCACATCATTTACTGTTTATTGAAAAAATGTTACATTTTCTTGGGAGGTCCCCCATATGGCAATTGACTTTTGAATAAATAATAGTAATAGAAGTTTAGTAAATGTTTCCAGCTTTCTAGTCACAATATTATGGCTATCTTACCATAAAGCGGGTGTTTGCTTTGCATCCTCCGTGATGAAAAAATGGAGGTCGGTGGCCATGTTTCAGGGTAAAGATAAGTTCAGTTATTCCTTTGACGTTGCTTCATTTCCAGGTCAAACAACCAAACATGGAGGCCCACAGGTGAAAGAGACCATTAAATCAAATCAATAGCCTTGTTGATTTGTTCGCCTGCTGGTGCAGCTGTGGCTTTAGCATTGTTAGCCTTAGCTTAGCTACTAGTTTAGCATCAATATGAACATGACCGTTACCGTTTTGCTCACTAGCCGTTTTGCGCAACCCCTCGCGGGTAGTATTCCCCGAGTTGGAACCCCTCGGCATACTACTGCAGTGGCCAATTTCTTTATTTACTAGTTTTACTTTTTGATTTAACGCACCTACCGTGTCGCTGTTCCGTCGGACTTGGACGTAGCTATGCCCGCCATTAACAATCTCCACCTGGCGTTGATCAATCAGTGTGTTTGTGCAGCAGCGCCCTCCTGTGACGAGCCGAGTACCAACACACTGTAGATCCACTGAAAGGCAGACTGTGTTCAAAGGCTGGATGGCTGATAGATCAGTTCATTAGACACACAGCATTATAATCAAGAAGTGAATTACATCACTGCACAAACAGTGTGTGACAGGTCACTAAATCAAGACAGGCACACAACTTTAAAGCATATGTAATTTAATTTGCCAAGAATTTACCATCTCACTCACATTAAGCAGCACCATATAACAGCATCACTATATCCTGAGCAGACATCAATATTTTAACAATCTTGTTTTACAGAGGCCTGGGAAGAAATCTGTTGATTTAATTTATGCCGTCTTTAAAGCACCAATGGAGAAGAGCACAAAGTGAAAATGACAACAGTGTTGTTAAAAACTGCTGAAACGCATCCTTAAGTATATTCATTTATTGTCTTAATGTGATGATTGCTCTACTTGGAGCTCAAAGGACCACATTATTGCCACTGCCTTGGAAAGACTGGGACTTGGTGACTAATAACTCATCTGTATTGTCACATTAAAGCGATGATCCATTTCTTTGTACATTAAGAACATTTTCATGTGAAAGATTGTATCTCCTGCTTCAAAGTGCGTACAACAGAAACAGACTCCGTTAGTAAGACAACATGCAGATAAAAATGTGTGTAAAAGTGATATACAGTTTTTAAAGACTGTTAAGAAAAAGCAAAATTAATAAAGCCCATTTTAACTTCAGCGAGTGGAAATTTGATTGTAAATTGTAAATCACATATAGTGGCTTTTTTTGTAGAAAACATTTATGTTTGATCCAAGTTCAAAAGTACAAACATTTCTTAAGTACAAATAGACTCACAGGCTTTCAAAAGATTTCTGGAGTCCATTTTAAATGCTGAATCATTAAAACTTAATCGTACCACAGATTATTAAAGCCTATCAAAGTGCACAAGAAGTACTACTCCTGCTGGTGGATTGGGAAGGCAAAGATTATGCAGACTGTCCATACACACCTGCAACTACAGTGTGCAGAGGAAGGCTGTAAAAAGGCTCCAAACTGTTCATACTAACAACCAGACTTTGACAAGACGAACATGTTTTAACACTGAAGAAATCCCACCGTGACACATTAAACACAAAAAAATATAAATTATGGTTCAAAAATCATCACAGTGTAGAGACGTTTGATCCCTTTCATGACGTTTCACAGATCAGCAGATGCACACATAGCTTATATTGAGTGCAGTCGAGTAGAAACCCTCTCACATCACATGCAGGCCTAATGCAATATGGATTAACATGTATTAATCACATCTGAACTGATGCGAGATCACATATGTTTTACCTTCCTGATATAACCTCTTTATTAGGTGTTAATGATCCGATCGGCTTGAGAAGATCCTGCTCAATTTTATTGACGAAACACTGGTTTCTGCATCCGCTGTAGAAACTGAAGAAACTGAATGTGATGTTGTATTTTAATGACCTTCATCCTAACAGTAGAGACAGACCCTGGTGTGTGTGCGTGTGCAAACGTCCTTAACGCTACCAAAAACTCTCTTAAACTATTGTTTTTGGTTAAAAACATGTAGTGTTTGCTTGGGCTGCGGTGTTTTTGGACCAGTCGGTGCAGCAGCATCCTCACATGACCCTCTGAAGGATGTAGAGGATGCCAATGTTGTCGATGGTGACAAAGGTGGAGAAATCAGAAGACACGTGGATCTTCTTCAACGCACTTCCCGTCGGAAAGAAGGTCTGCAGGGCCTCTCCTTTCTCCACATCCCACCACTGAGACACACAGAGAAAGGGAGACAAAATGAGCCTTTTAAAATGCTTAGCAGACATATCACTGTTGTAATCCTAAACTGACACAAGTACAGACTTCATGAGTGATGCCGTCTCAGATCTCAAAGATCAGTATGACAGGTAAATCATGATAAGAACTAATTTACGCGCTCGGGTTTATCAGAGTTAGACTTCGGAAAACAGCGATAAAGAGAGACCCAGACAGAAAGAGATTTATATGAGCTGCTTAGAAAAAACCAAGATAAATGTAATAGTATAATAGAACCACACTGATGCTCACGCAAACAAACCCCGTCTTAAAACGCTCCCACTCGAACTCGCCAGACCCACAGCCTCGCTCTTACACAGTGATACAGACGTACACAACCCCCAGCAGCCTTCCTGAGTGATTCCATTTAATCTCGGTTTAAAGTTGACATTTTCTATTGAAGCTCCATCTCACTGGGATGAATCATCAAAGGCAAATCAAGTCAATCATTTATAGCCTGGCATGGACGCGTGCGAGTGAGTGATTGAGCGAGTGTGTGTCTGTGCTCATAAACATTTGGCAATAATAACCATGATAACTTCGTACCAAAACAAAAAGGAGACAAGAAAAAAAAATCAATAGGCTGTAGCTTTAGGGGCGTATTATGGGTTAGCTATAAGCTTCAGGTTTTCTGTGTGCGTGTATGTGTGAATGTTTGTGGGACAGAAAGCAGGCCAAACCTCAGTCTCTCAACGGACGGGCAGACAGACAGACCACGGAAAGCGTGGCGACAACAGATGTCCAGCTTACAGAACGATCCCAATACACACACACACACACACACACACACACACACAAACACACAAACAGTCCATTAATCACACAACCTTCAACAGCATAAAGGGGAGCTCATTTGCATATTCCCGAAATGGCATCGAAACATGCTGTCTGTTCCGTGTAAGCGTGCTGTATGTCTGAGTTTTTCTTCATCTGTTATGCGCATGCAGTGTGTGTGTGTATGTTCAAAGCACTGCAGCCATTAAAACACACAATGAGCAGAAAATGCAGTTGATTTCATAGCCCGGTTTTGTCACAACTATTCACTATGGAGAATTTGCTTATTTTAAAAATGAAATCCTACATGTAATAAATGGTCCGGGCTACAAAAATGAATCTGGTATAAATTGGTCCATTATATTAACTGTTCATTCTGGCCTCCTTTTTTCATCTCCAAACACTTTGGCGTGAGTTAGAAAATAATAGACCTCACTTAGTTTTTACATTCCATTGAATACTGAACGGTGACGGACACAAATTCAGGAAAAATCCGTTTATTAATCACTTATTGTCAGGGTGGTGACAGGAAGTACATGGAGAAAAATATAACACAGATGGCACCGACTTTACGGTCATCACTGCAAAAACAGTTCCAGTTAATTGCCACAAAAATAACCTATACATTTATCATATTCAACTTTTCAGCAGTGCTGTGTTTTGTTTTGTTTTTCATTTCCCTTTCTAATAAGAACTCGCATTATTGTAATTCCACCGGCTTGTTGTCTCACTTGCACTGATCAGCATTAAACTTGCACTGACTTTCTCCCTCACCTTCCAGACTCCTGCTGATAAACCGGCTTGCAGGTAAACTTCACGCACATGGAGTGAAATGTTTGTTGGGAGGTACTTTTAATCACACAAACACAAACACACACACACGATAGCAGTCCATGTAGTGAGAAGTTATGTTTAAACCCATTATCTTTACACAGGTCAGTTCAGACAATAAACCTGTAAAATGTTGAGTGTAAAGGCTTTAGAGTCCGAGCCCTGTTAACCTACAGTTTAATAATTCACTGGGCAAAGACATCCACTGGTTTCTCTGCACATCAGTTTGTGCTCCTCTGACCTTGAACCTAAGAGTCACCAAGGAGTAAAAAGAGAATACGTTCTACACAGCAGCTTGTAGGTCAGTGCAACCAACATGAAATCCTTGCACTAACGTAAAAGATACTGAAAGGTTCAGTATGTGATATTTACTGACATCTAGTGGTGAAGTTGCAGATTGCAACCAACTGAATACCCCCTAACCCCCCTCTATGGTAGCTACTAAACATAGAAAGTCCCTTGCTAGAGTCAGTGTTTGATTTGTCTGTTCTGGGCTTTTACATCAGGGGGATATTAACTCTGGTCCACATTCACACACAGTAGGTGATGGTAATGCACCTTAATGCTAGCTGCCACCTGCCACAAAACTGAAAAGAGAAGAAGAGGAAGTCTGTTGTGAGCTACTGTAGAAATACAGCAGGCTTCTATGTCTGTAGATATAAACGACTCACTCTAAGGCAACGAAAGCACAACAGTTGTTATTATTGCATGACTGTACACTAATGAAAACATAATTCTGAACATTATATTCAATTTTTGTTGTTAGATCATCCTAAATCCCCCTAAATCTTACACACCGGGCCTTTAACAGAATGTTAATCAGTGTAGCTCCCCTGTGTGCATAAATGAATGTATATGTATACAGAGATGAAGGTCTGTGATGCTTACATCTGCCATGTGATTTCCTGCTGGTCTCTGGGCTAAATGTGACTGAGAGTGAACATGACAGTTCAACAAACAATTTCATTGTGGTGTTTCTACAGGGTCCATAAATGTAACATATTGACATATAGACTGAATACCAGGCCTGAGTGTGACAAATGGTGTTTGTGGTATTTAGGATAATGCTAAAAGGTTACTAGATGGTATGAGGTGTTTTATCATTCATAATGGAAAACAGATACAAACCAGTTATAGAAGAAAGCTCGTGTTCACATAGGCTGCAGTAACAGCTTTAGCATCACATATTTTACCTGCATAAACTCTGAAATCATACATTTATCGAAATACACTGCAGGAAACCCTGAATGTGGACCGTTCTGAAGTACATCTGAGAACTTCAGAAGACAGTTCTGAAGCGGAGACACTTGGATAAAACTTTTCTGAACCTTCTGACTAAAAATGAAGAAATAGCTACGTCTCATCCCCTGGTTAAAAAAAACTTTTAAGGTTACAAAAGACTACCTACAACATCAAGTCATGTCATCACGTCTGCACTGAATGTAAGCGTATCTACTTCTGTTGGTCTCATAAAGATAAGTGACATCTGAGAAAGAAGGTGTAAAGGTTAATAGCACAGGACATCAACGGGTGCAACATATAGTCTTTGTTGTACGGATCAGTCATTACAGATCCAATTGGGATTGTTTTGTTCAGAGATGAAGAGAGGGAGAGATGTGTTGCTGTAAGAAGAAAGATAAAGGTGAGATCGATACAAAGGTGGAAAGCCCAATGAGGATCCGCACAGAGCAGATATAAGAGCAGGGAATGAGACATTCGGTTAAAGTGTAATTGCGTCTGAATGGAAGGAAAGATGGCTGCCGACTGCCAAAGCACTGACAGCTCCAACAAAGACATAATACTCTGATACAGAAAGGAAGAGCCAAACAGACAGACTGAAACAGAAGAGAGAGAACAAGTAGAGTCGAAGAACAACAAGACTGGATCTCACAATAAACAAGGGCAACAGATGAATGATGAAACGGCGTGTTGAAATAGGAAAAAAATGGAAAATAAGAGGGTGAAAAACACTCCGTGACTCCAGCTGGTTATAAAAAAAGGATTAGCAGAGAGATGCAATGTATGGAGAAAAGAGCTGGAGTTGAATAAATGTTTAAAAGAGTCCAGTGGCGCAAATGCTGGGAGGGAGGGAGCTGTGTGCAAAAGTGTGAAAGTGATGTTCGCTTCAAGAATAGATTTACTATGAGGAGAAAAGAGGCCAGAAAATCACTATGTTGAATCATTTACCACAGAGAACAGTGACTAGACTACACTGCATGCATATTTATGCATTTCACTGAGTAGGAGACAGAAATAAGAAAAGAGAGAAAGAAGAAACAACGAGACTTCTTTGACTGGAGACACGGAAGCGAAGAAAGACACTGAGGGTGCGCGTGGGGAAAAAGGTAAGAGACAGAACAGACAGAGCAGGGTGCATTAAACAAAGGAGCGTGTGCAGATTAAAGATGCTGTAAACAGAAGAACACATTTATCATAACAATAGCGACAAACAGGATGAGCCTCCTTCCATAAGGTTTTGTTCTCTCTTATGGGAATACACATGCAGTGTTTTGTGTGTGTGTGTGTGTGTGTGTGTGTGAGTGAGTGTGTGAGTGTGTGAGTGAGTGTGTGAGTGTGTGAGTGTGTGTGTGAGTGTGTGTGTGTGTGTGTGTGTGTGTGTGAGTGAGTGTGTGAGTGTGTGAGTGAGTGAGTGAGTGTGTGTGTGTGAGTGTGTGACTCAGAGTGCACGTATCCTCAGAGCAGATGGATGATGTGCTGATATCAACACCATCACCGAGGGACCATTGATTCATGGGAGCCAGTGATAGATGCTAAATTACTCTATTTGTGTGTTTCTTAGGTGTTGGGGAGTGGACAGCACCCCCGGGTGAGTTTACTGTAGAGATATGTGTATTCGTGTGACTGTGTTGGATTGTCTTTACAGTGGCTGCAAATCTTTCCAAAGATCCAGCACAGCATCGTCGCCTCCTTCTGTGCTGAGGCTGCTGAAATTAACTGGCAAGAAGCTTGGAAAATTGGTTTTCTACAATGTTCAGCTGTACATTATGTGAATACTAATGCAAGAAAGACAGAGATGTGAAATATATTGAAAAAAGACACTATTAGCGTGAAAATGACACACGCTCTTATATTAAGCATGTAGACTCCAATCTAAAATTGATGAAGCTCATAAATATGATGGATTTTATTCCCTAGAAGAGTCACTGTGCCTTATGTGTTCCTCTTATTAACTGTTACCAATCAGTGAAACATGATGAGAAGGTAGGGCTGGGTGATAAAATTATGTTGTATTGTGATAATCTTCCTTGGAGATCAGCAGCTATGAATGTTGCTGTAAAACGTATATTGTGATATAAACCTTTTTGTCTTCAGGCTCATTTTGTTTACACAGTCAAAACACATTTCAGTGTTTTGTTGTTTTACTTCTGCTTACTACTCCTGCATACCCTGATGATCATTAGAACTGTTTTGAATGTTCTACCTTTAGAGTTCTTAAATATTGCAAGCATTTGAAATCACAAATAACCACTTTTACGTTTCACCTTGTTGAATAAGAACTCAGAACACGCTGGCTTTCACAACAGTAAATCGAGCACGAGATAAGCACGAGATCACGAAATCAGAGACTACAGGTGTTTTTGTCTAGTTGTGTCTTTTTCGTCTCATTTTCGTCTTTCACGAATCATTTAAACATCTGGCGTCTTCAACTTCCACTCAGGACAAAAACATCAGCCTTTAAACCGGAAAGAAATAATGATTTGATACAATGATTAGACATGTATCACGATAATTATCGAAATCAACTGAACATTTTTATTGTGAGTACATTTTTGGCCATATCTCCCAGCCCTAGGAGAGGGCTGCAGATCATTTTATATAATATATTATTAAAATAATAGCATTTTAGCAGTAATATTTCACTTATACTGATTTCAACCACACAGTGCAACAAACAGCTGACTTCAAAAGAGCTTTGAGACAACGGACAAGCTGATTGGGTGAAAAGGCCGACACTGCACATCATCTGCTTTGGTGGAAACACGATGACAGAAAAGGAGAAGGGCCAGTGAACGCTTATCAGTAAAGCCACACCATTCTGCATGTTCAGATAAGCTCCGTCTCAGTCACACACAAGGGTCAAAATCACATCCGGGGAAGCCGGGATAGCCACCATGCGACTGCAAGTAACCCTGATTTATTTCAGTTAACAGCAGAGTAGCATCAAATCTTCTCAGGCGGGACCTCGCTGTTAGCCCCGGCTAAATAGGTCTGCTTATTCAGGCTACCGGAGGGAACGTCGGCATCGCTTACATAACTGAAATATCCATGTGTTCCGTCAGAGGGCCAGGGCAATGCTTAGGTGTGAGCCAGTGTGTAGTTGTGTCTTTTAGAGAAGGTGAAGGGAAGTAATTTATCTTCCTCTCACATAAATAGCTCTGATATGGAGTCAGCTGGGAATAGGTACAGTTTCTACTCTAAAAAAAAAAAAAAAAAAAAAAAAAAAGACCCTACAGCCAGCAGGATGCACAGAGTGGAGGGAGATTAAAAGACAAAAGAAGATACTGGCTGGAGAAGATTCAGGAGATTTTGCAAGGCCACTTTTATTTAAGACAGAAAAGGCGAGGGATTTAACGTGAACGTGTGCTCAGGCCAATAGCCGTGCAGAGAGGGAACCAGCGTGACACTGAGGCTGAATTATTCATCCAAGGTTTCATCCCCTGAAATATTGATGCTCAGACAATTCACTCTTCCCCTCTACACATCCCTCCGTCACACACTTTTTTCACTTCCTCTTCCACGTCTTTCCTTTATTATATATCTTTGTTCACCACAGATGTGACCGGGAACAGAAAAAAAAAAGAGGGAAAAGAATCAAAAATATGTATTAACTGAAAATCTGAGATGAACAGGAAGATAATAGAAAATTCAGAATGGGGCTTTTATCTTTCTTTTCGCTGACACACTTCTCATTCCTGTCGGTCAAAAAAGGGAGAAAGTGCCATAAAAAGAAAACGTAACAGAGAGAGAGACATCAAAAGAGAAAAAGCATTTAGCTGGTGGGCTAAAGAGGAGTTGGGGAGTAAGAAAACAGATACAGAAATACAAAAGTGGAAAAAAAAAAAACCTGTTATGAGTGAGAAGGTGAGAAGGGAAGAGAGGGTAAAGTAGGGGCTGCAAAAAGATGAAGATGAAAAATACAGTGTAAGGGCAGTTGTGCACAGGCAGCTTAGACGGACTCAAGGATGGGTTTGAAAAAATAAGAGTTTGATAATGTAAGCTCTTTTTTCCTGAGCTCTTTTTATCTGCAACCCGTGTGTCGATAAAACTAGAAGACCCAGAGCACCTGAACCACTGGGTCCAGACAACTTTCATGATTTTATACTACTTAGGTGGTTATGCTCCTTTCTGCTTACATTAGCCGTTTCCCATCATCTAAGCACTTGAAATCAACAAGCATCAGTGCAACAGCGCTAAAGGTCTTTCATCCAGTGATCTGTGCGAATAAATAAACAGATTGTTTTGCACATTTCTATATAAATGTATGCACCGTTTCATGGTAATGTCCGATTTGATGAACTTTAATGCTGACGTTTATTGCAGCTGTTCTGCATTTAACTGTAAAATTGCTTTACATTTATACAAACTGCTAAAGTATTTGTTTGTGAAGGGGAAGAACTTGGGCTTTCCCTACATTATTAACACAGTCGCAGCAGCTGTGTGTGAGTTCTCCACCACATTAGGCTGTCATTTATGGTCGTGCCTATTTATAGTTCAAATCCCTTCACTATATTATCCAATTGGGATTATTTTGTGATCATTGTTTTTTGTTTTTGTAAATGGAACACATTGTCACACGTGAAGGATTACTTCAGGACATACTTGTTTACATTATTTTCTTGCTAATCTCTAATTGTAATGTAAAACCTATTTTTATAGATATTGTAATGATAATAGTTGATCACATGACCTCCCCCCACCCCCCCAATGATCACATGGCTCCTCAGAAATCTGGCAAAAACCCTGATCATATAAACTGCAATATATACAAAAAAAAAATTTAACGTCATATTCTCTATACTCTATGCAGCCCCATTTTCTGGCAACAGCAGTAAACAGCTGCACTTCACATAAAATGGACCACAGAACAGAGCAACTCAACTGTAGCAAAAATAAAAGTCGACCAGAGAGTTTTGAAAGGCTTGAAGGTTAAGGTTGAAGATCCAGATAAACCCGTTGCGTCTATCACAGCCGAACAGACTGAATAAAATGATGAGTGCATAAAGGCCGACCAAAGAAGGAGACAGAGTCATTGCGTGCATCTGTAAAAGTATACCTCGTCAACATCTCATCCTCCATCACTGATCTCCCATCTCCACCGAGCCTCATTTAGTCGCAGTGTGATTTGTGCACACATAACGCCCTTCTTCTCCAGCCAGAGACAATTAACCCTGGTTTAATGAACAACGCAGGGGAAACAACTGCCTCCCAGAGCCAGATAAATATTTCACAAGCCCATGTTTATACCCCAAGCCTGACAACAAGAAGAGCACAGAAACCAGGCCACACTTGTTCCAAACTTAACTCTTTCAAAGTTCTCTGAGGAAGCGAATGCAGGGAGTCAAGGACTAACGGAAAAATATATCCTCTCTGGTTGTATTGTGACCACATGAGGAAGAAGAATGCATGTGCATGTCAAACTGAGCTGTTTCTGAATTATGGAAAAAGAAAAAAAAAAAAGAACAATAGATTCAGGGTGAAAAAAGTATGCACTTTCAGGAGCCGTTTTGCATGTGGAAAATGTGTGCAGGTATTTTTAGAGGCAGGTCTGCTTCTTCACTGGAGAAGCACTGCGGGGTGCTTACTTCTGAAACAGCGTGATGGAAATAAAGCATTGAATGAAACCGCGAACACTGCCTGAACCAACATGATGGCCTGTTACAGTGGCTCATTTGCATGTCTTTTTGGAAGACATCAATCATCAAAGTGTTTCATTTCCATCTCTGCACTGATTTTTACGCCGCTGGGGTGCAAGGATCAAAGTAAAAGCCAAGGGGTGCAACTCGCCTGTTAACATAACACTGATGTCCAAGAGTGTTCTGTATTTTGACATAGAAATGTAAAATGCATAGAAAAGTGCAGCATTTGATCAAATAGGGGGTTGATGAACCCGGTGAGAAAACTCAGTCATTGCCATTGTAAATAAGTTAAGAGATTTTTCTTCAAAGCAAAAATAAAATATTAGAAGAACTACAAAAAAGAAGACAAGAAAGTAGAATAACTCCCTCGTTGCTTCAAGAAGAACATGCAGCTATTAATAAAGCTACAGTATATTAATAGACTGTTTATAAAGCTTTCTTTCTTATGATGTGTTTCAAAAGCACTAAACTGGACAGCGCAGTTCGTCTTTCATTTCTACAGGCATGTCAAAACGGTTGTACAGGTCTGTCCTCACAATGCTTTGACATTTAGACCCAAGGGGATAAAAAATATATAGGCAGGCACTCAGTCAGTCAGCCACACTGTTAAACTGTGCAATGCAGTGAAAGGTGAACTGTGCTGAGTCCCATTCAGTCAGAAAATGTGTCAGTTTTACACCACAGCTGACTTTGAGAGGCTGCCATGAATTTCCTGAAACCACTTGGGTCCAAATGTGAGTCTTGTTAAAGTACAGGTTTGTAGGTGTCTTGACATACAGCTTGCGCTGTACCAATGAAAGGCTGTCTGTGTAATGTTATAGCTGCAGTCCAAAACTGGCACTTTTCTAAACGCAGCGGGATTCTGACAACTGTATACGTTTATTTTGATTTTTCTGAAATGGGCGCTCAATTACGAATTTCAGTTGGTATTAATCGTGATCAGAAAAGGAGAAGCAAAGCAAGTGTTACTTTTACTTTGAGCAAATTAAAAAAGTGTTGGTGAGTAGAGCAACAGAGAGAATAAACAGCTGCTCAAGTGCAAACGGGGACAAAATGTGACAAATTCCATACATTTTTTTTTGTTTGGGCTATTTTTTGGCCTCTATTTTTTTAAACCTGCTTAAAAGGAGTGATCTCAGATCGTATCGTTTTGCTCAAATACATTGACTTTTAATGAAACCATACATTACTGTGTCTGCTGTTTACTATTGAGAGACTGTTCTACATCACGAACAACTCTGAAAACTTGATTTCTACATGAATACCTTCTTGCTCATGTGTCTCACGTTCTTATTTCCAACCAAACGCGCTTGCATTTTCAAGAAGTCAAATTCCTGACTTCTGCAACAAAAAACCTCAGACCTCCGAACCAAAGGAAGCGACTGAAGGCAACATACCTCTCACTTGGAAAAGAAAAATGAATACGTGTGCTGCCTGATGTTTAGCCTTGAGAGAAAATGCTACCGTCTGATCCGCCAGGGAGGGAAACTGAAGACACATTTACTAAGTCAATCTCATTACATGAAACTTGACTGCTTGATACCACATTCATCCCTGAGAGCAGTGACAGCATTTATTTTTCACTCTGTCCTTTAGCCTCAGTCTCTCCTTGCTCTCTGCAAAGCAACGGCTTCTTAATCTTTGACAGAGTCTCTGTCCATCATGTGTCTATTGAGGGAAGGTCAGTGCAACCTTCACTCTTTAATTTCATTTCATCTCATCTCCCATCCCTCCTCTCCTGCGAGTCTTGCTTAGGGTGATGATTGGCTGTAAAAAGCGGTTCATTGGCTGCTGAAGCCTCTTTTAGACACATGTAACTACGATGGCTCAGACTGAGAAAGCAGGAGATCAACCCTGTCGCCAGAATAACAGTTTGCCATTATTCGTTTCTGCAAAAGAGATACATATAATTTCGTGGTGTTCACTTCCCGACTCCTGTAGGTTTTTAGGTTTACGTAAAGGCCCTTTGTTAGGGTTTGGAAAAGATTGTGGTTTGGTTTCAATATTACTAAATACACTGCAAGTCATTTTTAGATCACACCTTTGTGGACTTTTTTTGTCATAAACCAAGCCCTGGTATCTTTCTCTAGCCCAGAGTACTGTCAGTGCCTACACTTAACGATAAAAAACATTAAATTCTCAGATATGAGCATAATTTCTGAAACACGGTTGAAAACTGCCATGAGCAGTTAAAACACTATAACATTGATATACATTTGTGCTTCTTAACGGGGGCAGTACTGCCCCCTAGGGGGCGTTCAGAGATCAAAGGGCGCCGATGGAAGCAGTGGAAGTGTTTGGAAGAGAGGCGTTGGGGTGCGCTTGGGCGGCATTTGTTTAAATCACACCCAAAATTCGCCATGAGACCAGTTGAAATGTTTAACTATTTGCAATAGAATGTGGTTTCCCACATCCTAAACCCTGCCAGTTCAGTCTATTCATGTGACTAGATGTGACAGTGTATTGTTTTCAGTGTGTTTGTCAGGTCACTGTAGCACAGCTCAGTGCTGCCTTCACGGGCACAGGACGTCCGAGTGTCATCTTTAGAATTTGACCAACATGGTGCTTAATAACTGAAGCTCCCCTTCTCTGTATTCCCCGTGGAGGAAATAAAGAGTTCCTGTCTTTTGAAAGTTTTAATTTTTCCAGCGGATGCAAAGTGTTATCACCGTAAGGGATATTCTGCTGTCATTCCTCAAAGTGTTCAATTTGACATTTGGGTGTAAGGTTGCATTAGAGGTCAGGGTTCCCAAGTGTCACATGAAACATATTTTTGTCCAGAAACATTTGAGATACGTATAATTGGTTTTGTAAATATTTTTTTCTGGTGAATGGGTTGAGAGAAACAGACAATACACAAGCATCACATAAGGAGTGCAAACGAGTAAAAATCTAAAAAAAAAAAAAAAAGCATTACCTTCAGGTGAGAGTGGATGGCTTTAAACATGAAGCCACCGAAGTGGACAGACAAAGAAAATGACAGCACCGAGAAGAAAACAAATGAAAGTGTGAAAGACAGAGATAGCATTGGAAGAGACACAGGAAGAGCAGGCCTGGTGGGAACTCAGAGATAGAGAAAGAGGGAATGAAAGAGACAGAAAGTGTAAGAAGGTGAGATAAGGTGAAATTGTGTTTCTCTGTTCCTCCTCCATCACAAGCTTGGCTGATAAGTGATGTGTGACAACACTGGTGACAGGGGAGAACTGTCATCTATAACACCCCCATCCATCTAGGGATTCGCTGTGTGGGAGTGTGTGTATTAAAAACGTCAGTGTGTGAACATGTGGGTGTGTATGTTTGTGTGATGCTGTGCAGGACCATGTGAACGAGAATCTGGAAGACAAAAAAACCCCCAGAAAAAATAAGACAAGCAACCGCATCCCTACTCTATCTCTACTGTCTTCTTTCATTTTAGAGTGTTTTATGGTTCAAACATCTATAAAATGTACATGTACATACTAGTGCTTTCTTCAGTGAAAACGCAGGTTGCCTTTCAGATGTATTTAACTGCAGGGTGGGTTGCTCTTCGGCCTCTTTGCTCAATCTCAAAGAACTTTAGAAAACATGTACTAACTTGTATTTCTTCTAGAAAGAGACTCTGCGTGAGCTCTGCTGTTGAGAAGTCGATCAGCTCGTCAGGTCACACCTGTCCCACTTCACAATGCAACACATTTCACGCTCTTCGTATTTCTGTGCTTTCAAATGAAGTGCTGGGCTCCCCCTGAGGGTCGCATGGCAGCAGAAAACACAGATGTGAAAATAATTCAGCATGCACTTCCAATAAAAAAATATAAAAAAAACCCATGGGAGGTTTAGAACCACACATCAGTTTGGTACATCTGAGGTGGATAAAAAATTTTTTTTTTTTTTAAAACGTGATGCAATATTGCACCACTAGAATAGAAAAGTTACACATTTTGATGAAAAATAACTTTATACTCGCACACAGTAAATATTTTCTGCCACTACGGGTCTCAAATCAAATCAGTAACAAAAGACGTAGTAGTAGATGATGGTGTGAAGTAGTGTGGCATCACGAGAGCTGACTGATGAAAATCTATCTGACGTGAATCAGGCAGAAATCATGTTTACAGACACGGTAATGTGTTGAAGTTCTATTCACATTATATTTAGCGATGTATATTCATGTTGTGTCATTTCATTCTAATGAAACAGCTTCAAGTAACAGTAAATGTTAAAGCTACCGTTAGTATAGGAGATATGAAAATAATGGATTTCAAATAATGGATTAGACCTAGATATTTGAACACAGAAATATTAAATACTGTAGATTTTAAAATAAAAAAAATTCTGAGGTCACTGAGGCAAAAGCCTGGGTGCCTTTATTATAATATATACTGCTATTTAACATGAAAATCTGCTGGATTACTTCAAGAGCAAAGGAGTCCTTATTCACTTTAGAACATTTTTTTTTTTTCATAGTAGCAAAGAAGATGCAAGAAGGCAGGGAGAGGAAGCTTGATCGTCATTGCAACCTTCTCACGTGTTTTAAATGATCATAGGTTATTACTTTCCAATGCGGAGATGGTTACAGCACTCTGCAACTGCAACTTCACTCATTAGTGATTAACTTTTGTTTTTTAATTCAGTGGCATTGTGAATGATTGCATCAGTGAGTCAATTCAAATGAAATAGGAGGATTAGCCGAACAGAAATGATCCACCATCCCTGCTGAAGAGATGACACCTCAGTCTGGCTTTTGACAGCTGGCTTAGTGAAACAGACAAAGAATACCCAGAGGTATTGATTCAGGCTAAATCGGACAAGCCGTTCATGTCTCTGCTTTAGTTGGTAAAGACGCCTCTGAATCTAAGAAACTGGCAGAGTTAGAGAGATCTGTGTCAATATTTAAAGGTCGGTTTTATATTCTTGCATTATGATGGCTTTGCATGAATTATTCTGGGCTGCTGTGTGTGTGTGTGTGTGTGTGTGTGTGTGTGTGTGTGTGTGTGTGTGTGTGTGTGTGTGTGTGTGTGTGTG
>JAPQRN010000005.1:12743721-12756964 GCA_037367275.1 Coranthus polyacanthus | reverse complement strand
CACTAACTTTTCTAACGGATTTTACTGTGACATTAAACTGCAGGTGCTGCGTGTGTTTTCAGGACAAAATACAGCTCTGACAGCTGAGAGTTTACTAACAAGACTCTGACGACCATGAAAATGATATTACAGAGTAAAGCAATTACATATAATGCAGCCTTAGCCTTTAAGCTAATTCGCAGGCTTTATAATCTTATCAACAGAACCTGCTGCAAAAGAGATTTTTTATGTTTTCAGCAATCTGTCTATAAAAACCCTGAGCTATAGCAACCACTGCCTTCAAGAGCAGCATCAATGTCAACCCACACAGGCAGGTATAAACAAAGGAGTGCATGCACGTATTCATGCACACAACCCAACCCAACCCCACACACAGCGTTAGGAGTAATGTGAGAGATAAAGGCTCATCGATCAGATCTGCTCTCCCTAGTGGATTACATCATCGGCCAGTAAGCAGCCAATCACAGCCCAGTTCAGACTGCCCGCTCCGTGACCCCATCTCCGGTGAAAATAAAGGCAATAAGAAAGAGATGTGGAGACAAACACACACACACACACACACACAATCACACATTATTCTGGTCACATCACTGGAAAGCCGTGGTATCATCCAGTCGGGTATGGAGGGATTAGATGTAAAGCTGTAATGATCTGTGAGTTAATGCAACACTGGTGCATGTTGGTGACACCTTTCTATTGTTTCCACTATGACACATAGCTCAGTCAGTTATTCTGTATGCACTGGACATTAAACTACACTACTGGAAGAAGACAAAAGGTGTGAAGAATGTGAGGACTGTGCTGTATGTCTTTATGGAGCGTCTTTAAATGTGCAAACATACTTGAGTTATGTGTGGGTAGGAAGTGGCACACTACTTTGTGATGCCAACAACCAGTTTATTTTTTGCTTTCAGCATGAAATGCACTATAAAGCGGTCGTACTAAGCAGGAAATGTTAAACACACAGTATATCATTTCTGCTGCTAGAGGTCTCTCAATCCAAACAATTAGAAAACATAGAGTAGATGACGTTGTGAAGTAGCATGGGATCATGGGAGTTGTTGTTTTCACCATCATTGCTGTTGAAAATCTGTCTGACGTGACTCAGGCAGAAATTCTGTTTACAGATGAGATAATGTTTTCAAGTTGTAATTACATTATATTTAGTGAAGTATATATATTCATGTCATGTCAGTTCATTCTAACAGAAAAGCCAAAAGTAATGCTTGCTTACGTATCGTTAAATGTGAACTGATGATGTGACTTTTCTAATGGTAAGTTTACTATTAACATTAAGTTACCATACACATTAGCTTGGGGGCTCACATACAGTAAGCCAGTGGTTGCACACTGTTGTAAGCTACGTCTCTGACATTTTACTCAGTGTTTAATGTGTTTCCGCATAAAGGGGATATGGAGATCAAACTAATTGGGCTGCTAGATTGAATAAAATTACAGATTTCTCTGAATTTAAACAGTGGTGGAAACATTTGACAAAATACACAAGTAAAAAAAGAAAGTACACAAGTCAACTCTAAAATAAACTTATTTTTTAGATATTTTCATGTGTGAATGTTCCTTTTTAAAAATCACTTTGGATAAACTAGTTCTACTTACTTAATGATTATCTTTCTTTTTCTCTGAGGGAATTATGTGAGTCTTCATGTCGAGCATGGGCGGTCATACCTTGATGTAGCCACCAGTCGAGACCAGAAGAGAGTTGTCAGGGGAGAAGTGCAGGTCGGTCACCCAGCCTCCATGAAGGGAGTCCAAACCGTCTTTACCATCCCGGGAACAAATCTTCAGCAATGTGCCGTCCTTTACACTCCAGAGCTGTGATGGACAGCCACACATTATACATCACCCATCATGTAAAATAACACTTAGAAATCACAAAGATGCCTGGTGTAACAGGTTAAAAACTTATTCTGCTTACAGAACATTATTGATTTTACATTAGTTAGTGAATATCCGGTTGCTGTACTTGGTTTGCACAGGTTTCTCTGGAACTCTGAGCTACGCCAAAGTTCAAAATGAGGATTTTTTTTAGAAGGTTGATGAAAAATGAAGCTAAAAAGAAACATTCTGAAATCCACCATATACTGTATAAAACAATATGTTGGTTGGATTCTATCATGACTAATGTTGCACATCATATCTAGTGCAGCTGTTATGCAACTGTTCACATGCCATGTTTATTTGACAATGACACATTACATGTATGGCTATATTTAACATTTGGCATGCTTTGTCCTGAATGACTCACATTTGTTTCCATAGAAACAGGGGTGAGATTTCATTGTGGTTTATGTAATTGGATCTGATGGCTTCAGCCATTTATGGATAATGGAGCAGTTTGGCTCAGAGGCCACCAGAGGGCATTAACCCCTTGTTGACTGATGGCACTCAGCCATTTGTTGCTGCAGGCTGACTTTTCCCCATCTTCCATCTGCCTTTTCACCCAGTCTAACTTTTCATGTACTTTATGTGTGAGTTTGGGTATGGGCGGTGCGGATTTCAAAGCCTAAGGGATCCAATTTGGCAGTCGGAATCCTTTCCTTCACCTCCCACTGTCAGACATCTCCTCCTCTTCCCGCTCTCCTCAGCTGAACTCCTCACACAACCTGCAGCTCCTGCATCCCTCTTGAGAAGGACCCTCCCTGCTTCCTTTTATCTCATCCCTCCTCTGTGCACCTCAGCAATCAAGGTGTATTAGTAAGCATTTTATCTATCTGACGAGATGTAATTGTGGCCCGATCTCTGGAATAAATGTTGCCTACTGTAATTGCATTTTTACTACAACCCCAAATAAGAAATAGTTGGAACAGCATGGAAAATGCAGATTAAAAAACAATGCAGCAATATTAAAATGTACTTCAATATTCTGCTCCATAGTACTCCATATTGTAGTGCTTGACAAAGGTTTGCCACATTAATCGTGTGCCCATGTGGTTCTATCAGCTATGCATGAATGACGGTTCTTGACACGGTGCATCATCTGAGGAATCAGAGATCACAGTGTTCAGCCTAGACTTATGCCCTTGCTCTTTACACACTAAAATACATCCAGATTCCTTGAGTCTTTTAATTCTGTTCTGCACCGTAGAGGGTGAAATATCCAAATCCCTTCCCATCTTTCTTCGAGCAACATTGATTTTAAACATTTCAATCATTTTCTCACACATCTGATGACAAACTGACGATCCTCTGCCCATCTTTGCTCCTAAAGAACTAGACTTTTCCCGGATGCTGCTTTTACACCAAATCATGATCTGTTCGCATCACCTGTTTGAAATCACACTGTTATTTCATTATTTTAACTCATTATTAGCCCTAAATGCTCCCTGTTACAACTTCTTCTTGAATGTGTTGCAGCCTGAATGTGAGGAATGGACGTATATTTACAAATGAAGGTGACCAGAAAAAACATGAAACATGTTGTGTCCATGCTGTCTACAATGAAAGACAAAGTAAAATTTTATATCGCTGCATTATTTTTTAAGTTACATTTTCCATACTGTTCCAACTATTTCTTATGTGGGGTTATACATAATACTACTCACTGGTCAGGGATGGAAGTAAAAAAATTACAACTATTTTCGTTACTGCAACAAAGTAATTTTTCTTGTGTACTTATACCTTTTGAGTAACTGTAATTTTACTTTTACTTAAATATGTTTATTATGAGGTACTGTATTTAGCTCCACAATATAAACTGCCTCTATTTCATAGTAAAAAAAAAACAAAAACAAGATCCGTAAGTTCAATCAGATGCGTCCACCATCCTTGCATCATTTTATCCGTTCATGCAGTTCTCTCACTTATATGCGAGGATGTGGCCATGAAGAAAATCCTTGGTCACATTTAAGGGACCAGTTTCATTCTGCACTTTTCTATTTGCCTGAAAATGTGGAAAAGCTTACAAAGACTCTGCATCCACCCTGCACGCCTGTGTGTGTATATGAATTTCAAATGTATCCATGTTAACAGCTGTGTTGTTGTGGTTGTTGTTGGTTCACAGAACGTTGGAGCAAATCGACTAGAAATGCTGTGAATCAACATTCTAATACCATCAAAAAAAAAGTAAGTAGTAAAGGCGATGTTTGCTTAAATAATTTTACTTAAAGAGGAACTTAGAGGTGTAAAGAGGACTACGTTGAGTAAAATAACGTAGTCCTCTTTGCACCTCTGGACAACTCATGGTATTACCTTTTAGTTTCTTTCATTTCTAGCCTCTGTTCTTTCTTCCAGATTACCTCTATCAATTCCACCACTCTGCTCTTTTCCATATTCTTTCTCCCAGTATTTCAAGATGAATTACTACACTTTCTACTTCTTGCTTGTTCGCCCTTTTGCATTGCTGAGGTTAACTTCTAAAAAAGAAACAGCAGAGCAGGCCTGAATAAGCCTGAATTCCCAGATCAGCAACCAGTAGTCAAACGTGCACAGATAACACACATGCTGAATACATACCCTGATCTCTCCGTTGTCATCTCCTGTCGCGAGGCGTCGACTGTCCCAGGAGAATCGGCAGCTTCTGACACAGTCTTGGTGACCACTCAGCGTGTGGACACACTGCCAGGACTCACAGCACCACAACTAGGAGCCCAGAGAGAAAATCGATTTGACAATGAACTCACAAAAATCGGATGCAGTGTATGCAGTGGAATTGTTTAAATTATGAATATGAATTTCCCCCTGGGGATCAGTAAAGTTTATCCGTATCTGTATTTTTGCTCTAATGTTGACCTAAAATGAGTGAATAAACCCCAAATTTTAGTAATCAGTTTTAGAAGAAACCAAGGTTAAGTGTTTCTGTAACAATAGGCAGCTAAATATGATGTTAACTGTGATATAGATGAAATATAATTACAACAATCAGCAGAGCGGTGGTAGGTCTTATGAGGACAAACATCATGCCAAATGCAGAGCTAATGTTGTTACAGCACTGGAACAGACTGATGCAACTGTTAATGAGTGCTATCTCACTCTCTACTGTTATTTCACTTCCTTTCTAAATTTTCCTCTAATTTCTGTGTATTTTCCATTGTTCCCTTTGTCTTCCTCCCTCCCTTCCATTCTTTTTTTTTCTTTTCCATTCCTCTCCTCCTCTCTCTCGCTCTCTGTGTCCCTTCTTTACCCCCGGTCGCATCCTGTGCTGCGCAGAAAATAACACAGCTCATAATTAGACACTTCATTTGGCAGCCGGCTAAATATGTCTGCCCACAGAGTCCCATTCATCTAAAGGTCAGGCGCAAAACAAAGAAAAATAGAAAGAGTGGGAACAGAGAAGGAAAGAAGAAGAAATGGAATGAACATGGCAAAACACCCTCCTTCATCTTTTTGTGGTCATCAACAAAGACACTCACGGCTGCGCTTTTGGCTTAACCTCCAGTTCGATGGAGACCAGGGACTGTGTGTGTTGTGTGTTGAGGGCTACCAAAGCCCCTACTCGGTCTGGAGAGCAAGGACTATGTGCTTGACTACTAACCAGCCCCATAGCACACACACACCTCAATTATCATCTTTGCCAAATCCATAAAACACACATTCTCTCTCACTACCATCCACTGAATAAAGCCACCTTGGCTGCCAACCCAGTGGCCAATCTCTACCATAAGCATCGACCAAATCAAAATTCCCGTGTGAAACTTGGTGGCAGTGGCTTCAGATCAACTGCTTTAACAAATGCCTGAGAAAACGGCTTTTCCTTGTTTCTAATGCTGGACACTCAGAAACACCAGTTGTCATCCATGGACGAATATTGGATGGAAAAGTATAAATCTAGAACTGTAACCGCAACCGTCTTCACAATCTAAGAAAGTGAATGAGAGAGGGCCAGTGTCAAAGACTGAACAGTCTTTGTATAGTTCAGCATGTGCTGTGCAGTGCAGCTCTCTTCTTTATGGATGATGAGAAAAAGCAATAATTTTAAAGCTGCTGGCGGAAAAGGTTGAAACCGCATCCGCAGCCCACTGAGTCAGTCAAAGTCAGGCCAAAGTCGAACGCAGTGCTGTTGGTAAACGGGAGCCTGGCAAAAGCTACACTCAGACAGGGAGGTGGGTACGTTCTGGGCCAGCCAGCCTGCCAGGCTGGTGGGTCAGCAGGTCCACGGATGCAGTCAAAGTAAATGATCACTGGGCGTGGGCGTACGAGGACAGACTGACCTGCAGCTAACTCACCAGGCCTGGGGCCATCTGCTGTGCGCTAATCTCTGAGGTCCCTCGCCTCTCTGCTGCTGAAACTTATCCGCAAATATCACCTACAGTAATGTATCCGTGTGTGTGTGTGCTCAAAGTAATCAGTTTGTGAAGAGGTTTGAGGGAAAACACTGATGTGCAATGGGCCACATTGTTACTGGCAGACAAACAGAAATATCTCATCCCATGAGTATGTGTGTGCGTGTGTGTGTGTGTGTGTGTGTGTGTGTGTGTGTGTGTGTGTGTGTGTGTGTGTGTTGAACCTTAGTCGTCTTGTCAGCAGAGGTGGTGGCGAAGAGGCATCCGTCTGGTGAGACATGACAGGACAGAATGGCTCCCCTGTGAGCCTCTATGTCCTGCAGCTTCTCTCCACTTTCTATGTCCCACACCTTTTAATGAGCAAGAATACAACAATGTTATTCAGTGTTTGATTCTGACCTGATGTTAACTCGTGCATATGAGTGAGTTCTACCTTAACCGTGCCGTCGAAGGACCAGGACAGCAGTCTTGTTTCAGTAGGTGATTTGGAAAGCAAAGAGAAGCATCTGACCTGCTCCTTATGGCCCTGTAGTACTTTACACTCGCCTGACTGCCACCTCCACACCTACACAGAGCAGCACAGAGACAAACAGGGAAAGGGACATTTTCAGCTACTGGTGCATTATGAATTCATATCGGTAATTGAAATACGCAGGCAACAGAAAAGCCTCATAGGTTGCGGCTGCTTCCCACATAAAACATTCTTTTGACTTACATAGTAAATCTCATTATGCCCATAAGGTAAAAACTGTGAGGGCTTAGTTCTCAGAGCTATAGCAGCCACAATGTTTAATATAACATTAGTTTTTTTCTTCAACTTTGTGGATGTCACTGTTGATTTCACAGTGGAGCTATTTTTGTTACGTACATTAGGTCCGTTTTAAATAAAAGGCCATAAAAACAGCAGCATATAGCATTCTACAAATAAAAGAGGAGAAAAACATTTAAATAAAAGGTGCAAAATGTAGCAGCAAGCAACAATTTGGGTGACAATGAGAGTACAGTGGAAGCACAGTGGATATATAAGCTCAAAATGTGAGCTTTGCTGGTCAACAACAAGCTTGATGACAACAACAAAGTATCGACGGCTGCAGCCACTAAAGACAACAAATAATAGTAGTTATAGACAATCTAGCGTTATATGAATCTGTATCTGAATCTGTAACACTGAAAAAAATATATATGAATTTTTTTGCAGTATCACCCAATACTGAGTGGAGGCAATGGAGGATTTAGCATAGCCTTCTGTGGTATTAAGATATAGAAGGATGTAGTTATCAGTATTCAGGGGTTTCCCTTCCATTATACTTCTTGTGCAGCACCCAAGACATTTTGGACACCACCTAAGCCAAAAAGTAAAATCAGCTTTTAGCAGCAGCAGTCGTTTATTATCATCTTCTCCAACTTTTTCACTTTTTTTTTTACAAATATAATGGTCTGAGATGATGTGAAATTATCTATATTTTATTAACAAACATAATATTTTCTTGTGGTAGGACCGCCAACCCCCCCATATATGTGCCTATATCTTAGTGAAGATGCTGGAATCCAGACAGCGCCTAAACTCCAAAACCCTGGTATTTAAGTGCATGGTTTGCTGATTGCAAACACATGCATGAGCCACAGTATTGCATGCTGTTCTTTGTGTCTGGTTTTTGCATATTTATATGCATGCTTACATGTGTTCACTTTATGCTTATGCATCTGGGGAGTTAAAACTCTGGGCCTGCGCATCTGTCTAGAGTGCTTGTTTTATTGCAGAGTGAAGGAAAGTGAATGAGTAGAGACAGGGATTTAACTGAGCTTAACAATGAGGGCAAGACAGTCAGAATCATCCAGATCATCCTATCAATCATGCACTTGTGGGCAATGTTGCACCTTTTCTCCTTCCATACGAAAATCTGTCAGAGCTCCAAAGGTTAGAATCCATCACCTAACATCAGTGTCATTAGTTTGCTAGACATTCACTCTGCATCTGCATTAAAATCTAAACACACACTTACATCTCCTTGAGAGCACATGTCAAATAGCATGCATCTGAATAGCTTCTGAATAAGCAGTGGACCGTCTGAGAATAGTGATGACATAGGGAGCAGCCGCATGAATACAGAGCGAGGTTCTGCGCTGTCAGAGAGGGAAGGATGTGCTGCAGTGGACAGGTCTCTCAAAAAGAAAAGATGAAGGAGGAGGAGGAGATGAGACAGGAGGAGAGGAAAGGGGAAACGAGCAACAGACCATGAACGGCGGTGGTTGGTGAAGCGCAACGGCCCAAAATACACACATACAGTCACGCACACAGATAGTTGCACATGATCAACACAAGAGTGGAAGAGAGATAAAGAGCTATAGAGAGTGGCGTAGACAAAAGCAGAGAGACAGAAAGAGGAAGGAGAAGAATCAAAGACGGAGATTAAGAATGGAGAGGTGAGGAGGCTGACAGGAAAGCTGGTAGAGTGTAACAGGTAGGGGAAGGTGAAAACACCACATAGACCTTAAACACTGCGTGGATGAGCGATTCAGCAGAGCAGGCAGTTTTTGTCAAGGTGAGGAATAGGGATGGAGGGGGGTAATCAATAGCAGAGAAGAAAAATGTGAGGCAGGTTGGGAGAGGAGGTGAAAGAACACGGCATGCATTAGGCAAGAAAAAATGGTGAGGGCGAGGGAGAAAGTGATTTATGGAAGCAAGACAAACACAAATATCAAGCAGAAAAAGAAAAGCTTCAACAAGAAGATAAGAGCAACTAAGGGGGAGAGGAGTCCAGCCCACCCTTATGGTGGTGTCCTCTGAGGATGTGATGAGCGTCTGGCCGTTGTGGCTGAACTGGCAGTGCAGCACCGTCTTTCTGTGTCCCAGCAGAGTAGCCAGGAGCTTCCCAGAGGGCACCTCCAACACCTGGAAGGAGAAAACAGAGGGCTATTAGCGGCACAACTACCAACATGAACATCTGAAAGTGGACATGGTGGACAAAAAAATAAATAATCGGATCAAATGTTCACCTTATTTTTATGATTAGCACTTCTATTTAAAAAACAAAAAATCAGATATCCACTAAATGAATTTAAAAATATGCTACTTTGCCAATAGCCTATCAACACTGAAATGAGAAAAGAGCATGTAGTTATTTACTAACTTATTTATCATCCCTCCAGGTCCATGTGAAAACTGACAATTAATATTGTTGAAATATTCCTGAACTACACTTTTGATTTGATTTGATAGTCAAATCAACGCATTTCAACAAAGTTTTGTGTTACAATAAAAGTTTCACACCTCGATCTTAATTTTTACGACAAATGTTTATCGGTATATGCAAATACTGGTTATTGGTTTCGTTGATTACTAATAATTGGCATTGGCCCTGAAAAAAGCACATTGGTGAATCCTCACCAAGAAGTCAAATAAGGTTCAGAATTTTTCTGTATTTGCAAAGTGTCCCAGAAAGTTTCCTAAGAAATCCTGACAAAAGTCTGAGGGAGTACTTCCAAAGGAGAGAGGTGAAGCGCTACTGCTGGCCTGATGGTGATAAGCACATCAAAAAGAAGAGTGGGTGGGGGGGGTGGTGGGGGATGGAGAGCGTGAGCTTTGAGGGTGACCGCTCAGACTGGTCAAGACCGTGGAGGGCAGCCGAGGGTCTGACAGCTCTCCAGACATTACTGCAGGAGTCACAGAACAAAATAGCTTTGATGCTCAAAAGATCCTGCTCAATCTCTGAATCACTGCTACTGAATGAAACACGGCTATAATAAGCCCACGAGATGGGAAACTTTCACAGAATAAGAAATGCTTGTGTTGAGAGAGATGGAGAATTCTGTCAGCGTCCTCAGAAAGGTCAACTGTAGTTACTAAAACCAAAGTACATTTGCTGTTAGTAAAATTCTTTAATTTTTCTTATCAATTAATGGTACAAAGACAGCTAATTACAAAATTATTAGGTGCAACAAGGCTTACAATGGCAAATCTGTTGTGGCACTTAACAAACTTCCATTTTCCTAATTATCCCACAGATAGCTTTATCCGGTGATGGAAAAAAAAAAAGTCTAATTGACTTTGAAAGTTTCCTAAGCAATAAATCATTGGTCCATAAAGGTTTAAATTAAAACCAAGAACAAAGTAGTGAAACACACTGAATAAATAACACAATTTTGTACATTACAACATTATCATCAATCCGCCAGAGCACCTGCAATTTTAAAGTATACAATAAAGGCCTGTGGCACTTAGGATTTTACCAGGCACTAAAATATTTACATCTATGAGGAGGGGGTTGAACTGTCTGAGCAGAACAAGCCTCAGGCCACGCCGAACATGTTTGTCAAGCTCCATGTACTGGGACACACATTTGAAAGCCTGAGAGACACTTTGGCGAGATTCACACATCCAGCTCAAGGAGGATGGGATGGTGCCGAAAACGCCTGAAGGTGCTTAGTATAAAACAATGTAAAAAAAACAAATACAAAGGAAGGCTAATGGGAAAAGGAAACATGAGGAACAGTTGTTTTAAATAATACCAACAGAGTGAACAAGTTATTTAAGCAGTGCATAACTTATCTGAAATCCAAAAAACACAGATAAAAACGGTGCAGAAAAGAGATGGTCAGTATTGAGAGCGGTCGTGCATTATTAAGTCAACAATGTTCTCCTACCAGGTTTCGTGGCCCTTTTCAAAAAGAAAAGAAACAACCGGAATGACAAATACACACACAAAAAAAGCTCATTCCAGTCCAAAAACACACATACATTACACTGATTACACTGTCCCTAATGTACCTGCACACTGCCTTTGTAAAGTCCGACTGCCAACACCAACCCCCTGTAGGAGGTCAGCAGTCGTCGGATCCTGCAACCGACTGCCCTCAGTACCTGACTAGCTGTCAGCCCTGCAGTCTGACACAGAACACACACACACACAAGCAGTCACACAACAGCACTTTTGCCATAAAAAACAGACTCACTTTCTCCTTGATGAAACTGGATTTCTTTTTCGTTTTTCCTCCAGTAAACTTATTATTAATAAGTGCAGATGATGGAGGAGGAAATGAAGGCCTTCCACTGCAGTCATTGGCAACAGGAGTTAACACCAGGGCTCCCCCCAGTGTTAACTTGGGGAAATACAACTGTAAAAGTTGTTTGGCGTTAACAGCCATCAAAACACTTAAGATGTGTTGACTGTATGCAATATTTAAAGACATGGAGTATTCATTGTGCAACGCATAACTAGTACTAGTAAAATATTGCAGAACAAAAATGGAATAAAGATGGTCTAATTTTACAGAAGTAGTACATTTATTTATTGTTTTCTATAAAATATATGAGTATGCTAAAAAAGTATAGAAACAAAGAAGCAGCATTACAATTACTTTCTCCATTAACTCTATAACAACAATGTATAATAAGGAGACTGGTAATGAATTTTAAATTCTGATTTTCCTTTTTTGTTTTTTAAGGACTAACTCAATTGCAGGGACCTTAATATTCTTCATTACGGTGCTTATTTTCATTCTCTGTACGTTTTCTAAGGACTCTGATTGGTAATTATCTGTGATTCTTTAAGTCCTCATGTGTAATAATCTGTCTTTCTCATATCTCTGGAGTCAGAAGACAAGATGAGAGGCATATGAAGGGCCAGGGAAGAGCTGCAATTAAAATGATTAACCCCGTATTCATTAAGACTGCAGGGCCTTTCAGTTAATTAGAGGTGCTCTCTGCTGTGGGGGACTGGCCTGTATGAGTGTATTTGTGCATTTTTGTTGTAATACACGACAAAAACTAGTAGAGATGTCCTCTGTGTGCATAACATGCAATAAACACATACATTCATAACCAAAACAAAAAAAAACACCAAAAAACACACACACACTTGCCACAAAGCAGAGCTCATTCTATACATGCAAACAACAATTTATCACCAAGACAAAGAGCGGCGGAGCAAGGAGAGTGAATAAAAGGAAGAAGAGAGATGAAAAACAAAAGAGGGAATAAAACAAGGAGAGCAGACTGTGACAGAGCAGTAAAATAAAAAAATACAAAGCAGGAGTGAACACTGTGGATTATACAAACCACAGGTAAAAGGAAAGGTGGGAGCGGAGGTAGACGGAGATGAAAGAGGTGTCTTGAGTCGACCTGACGTATCCCTGACGGGACAGATTTTTTAAAAAAGAGGAAGAAAAAAAGGTGACAGTGCGAGTGTCAGATCTCATGACTTGAAGTGGTCTGAAAAACACCTCCAACAGCACAGATTAACACATGTACACGCAGACCCGCTGTCAGAAAGACATGTCCTCAACACATACACACAGGCACCAACGTGGGTATTTAAAAAAAGGTTGACGCTAAAAACTGTTTGTTTAATGCTGCGTTGTGCTCTTTATAGCCATAGAGTGCTACAGCTGAAGCTTTTATTCCAATTATTTGTTCAAGCAGCTGTGTAAAGATGTTCATATTTATGGTCAAAATGAAATTTATTTGACTAATAACATGAAAAAATGTGATTATATTTGACAGTGCAGTAATGTAGGGCTAAGTTTATCATCGTTGGAATGATTTTTTTAAATGAACACATGGGCTGTTAAATAACGTCAGATAACGAAGAGAAATGCCTGTAATAACTTTCTAAAGCACAGGGTAAAGTCATAAACTGTTTCTTTTTTTGGAGCAATTCACAAAGGATTTAAATTTACAATGATGGAAAAGTACTTCACTCTTCAGACACCACAATAAGTGTCCAACGTGGACACTTACGCATAAAATGCTGCCACTCATCATTTAAGCACCAGAAGAAATAACTGAGTTTACTGCTCTGTGACACACTCACAACCAAACACACAGTATGTGCCGCATGTCCACATGTGTTTTCTACCTGTACGGTGCCGTCCTCCTGACCCACGACCACGGACGAGACCTGCCTGCACATACAGGTGCAGCGGATCCTGGACGACATTTCCACCGACTGGAACAGCACTGATCCTTTCCTGCCATCACGTACCTGACACACACACACACACAC
>JAPQRN010000005.1:12724532-12735556 GCA_037367275.1 Coranthus polyacanthus | reverse complement strand
TATATATTTATTTATTTATTTATTTTTTTTTTTTTTTCAACTTTCATGAACATGACAGCACAACTTTCCAAACTTCCACTCTGTCTGCCCACATTTCCCCTTTTCTTACCATAAGGTGTACAGCTGTCAGGGGAGCTCTTATATGCACCAGGTGAGATGTGTGGTAAGTCGTCATGGAGCAGACTGGCTAAATCATCATATGCCTCCTTAATCAAGGCATTGTAGAACGATATGTAGGCACGGTTGTCCTTCCTCAGCAACAGCTCAAGCAGAGCCACAGCCTGATCCTTCCTAGTTGGCTAGATAGAGATGTTAATGATGAGATGAAGACTTGATAATATGAACTTTGCATGCAGATATTCTGCGGGTCCTCAAAAGAACTAAGATTATATTATATCTTAAAAGTAAGTCAGAGCTCTTAAAGGGGAAACAGTATGGTTTTCTGTTCAGTAATCATTCATATATAAAAGACTGAAACAGACCGTCTGTTGTAATTTAAAGGCATCTTTCAAATATTATTGTAAACGCTCAACAACACTAAATAAATAAATAAATGCTCACCTGAGTTCTGATCTTCTCCTCCTCATCCACAGTCAGTACACCATCACTTATCATGTAGTCCATCAAGAAACTGGGTTTAATGTCCTGCTCCAGTCTGTGGCGAAAGCGCAGCAAACAACTCCGAGCCCCTTCCTCCAGTGCCATCTCTGCACTAAACACCAACCATACAGGATCCTGATGCACTGTAAATTAATGTGAGATTTAATAACTATGGTAAAGGTAGGACAGCCTCTGTGAGGAGGGCAGCAAGCAATCGAAAATGCACAGCACTTTAATACATGGAAGTAACTCAAAATACACATGGCGTATCTTTAACTGTTATGCAAATACTAAAATAAGAAGAGGAATATGAATGCATTGAAAAAATGTCTAAAATGAAAAATGAAAGCAACTTCTAACCACTCTCCATAACAATCATCAATTCAGTTCTGACCTATGAAGTTAAAGTTTAAGAAGGAATAGCTTAGCAGCCTGGTTTATGTGATTTATGTTCATAAATTCTTCTAAAAAACACAAAAATGAACACGTAATATTAACAAAATTGTTTGCCAGTAGAGCTACTTTTGACAGCTGTGAAGCGACTGAACGTGAAAACGAATATACAGATAGATACTCTGTGTCAGAACTAATCTACTCCTTATGTAATTTATCAGTACATTCGATCTTTTCACTAATTTATTAACGCTGGAATGTCACTGTTGCGCTGATTTCAGTAGACTACTTGTCTCGACAAGTTCACTTACTGATAATGAAACAAAGAAAGAAACCACCCGTAGATACTTACAAATATCCTCTTTTCTTTTACGAGGAATGTCTTTGTTGAAGTGTATGTCGTTATGCCCTTCAGTCACTTTATAAAGTATACAATGAATAAAATGGTCATTTATTTCCTCTAACGTTACACTACACGCCCAATCTTGAAACAGGGGCTTCCTGGTTCACAACAAAAACAACTACCCCCGGTGTGAGGCAGCCAACCGCGTGGCGAGATTTAAACCATGTGACTGGTGAGGTCATGCATGTAACTGGGCAAACTGATGGTGCCTTCAAAGACTCTTCCTCAGCTCGTAAAATAAGTCAGTTCACACCTTCAGATACATTTTGTCATAAAAACAAACACATCTTTAAAAATGTTTCCTATTTTGTGATCATTGTTTTTAACTTTCAAATTAAGAGGCAAAAAGCAATTCCTAACACAACCTTAAAATTCCCAACTGTTTATTATTGCGTCTCGGTTAAATGTGTGCTATTTGAAAATGTAATCTATCCACTGTGTTAGCAACTCCTACGCGTTCCGGTTTGCATTAAAGGCAGCATTACTGCCTAGTGACAGCAAGAGATGATGGCATGCTAAGTAAACACTACAGTGATGCACCGATAATACGATTATAATTGGCTATAAATAGATTTACGGTAATTAGAGTAAACACATAGGCTTTTTGTGAACATTCCCAAGGAAAATAAGCTTTACTCAGAAAAGTTAACTAAACTAAGACCTGTTATCCATCATTATCAGGGGAGTTATAGTCAGGATTGAAAGCATTAGAAAGTGACTGCCTTCAAAAAGCATAGGCTAACCTAGATCTAAACAATTAGTAAAATGTATTGAGTCAGATTTTTACTATTACCACTTCGATTTTGACAAATCTAAGGTACTATGTGAAAATTGAGATGCTCTTAATCATTACTTTTAAATTAAAAATTATTAGTAATAAAGTTCTTTACTCATCATTTATCTTTCTTAGTCTATAAACTGTTTTAGCGTCCTGTCATAAGATTTTACAACTTTACTTCATTTAGTATATAAGTTTCAAACAAGCACTATAACTTAAAATAACCTACCCCCCGTTGTGTTCATAGATTTGAGTCCCATCAGTTTCTGTTTGAGAAAAACACAGTTTTTAAGACTTAACTCAAGTTAACGAGTTGTAAATGAACGTCCATTAATTTAAGAATGACCACAGAATTTTGACATACACATCTGAATCAAAAATGTTATACCCTCTGATCATGACTACAAATCAGTTCATGAAATTTAGAATTCACAACAGTTGTATTAACATGTATTTAATTTATGCAATTCATCTCTTGAATATATCTCCTTAAATGAAAAACACTGTCACTGGAAAACGGAACCATGGAAATGTGGGGATACATTAGAAATCAGACCTAAAACGAATAGACAAGTTTTACCCTCAAGACTGACAAGTTAATTAATCACAAGTAGAATGCAAACACTGTGGCTACTGCAGAAGCTAACCCATAACTAATATTTACTGTACCTTCTTAAAAACACATTGTAGAAATAACAGAAAACTTCATAGGAACTTCATTTGAATGACTGAACAGTTCTGAAATTTTGCAGAATCCACTGTAATTAACTTTTTCTACTTTAACTAGTGCCTGTCTGTACTCCTCTAATACTCCTCTCCTTCTTCTTCTCCTTCACCCTCTGCAGATTCGGCTCCGACTTCTTCATAATCCTTCTCCAGAGCTGCCATGTCCTCCCTGGCCTCCGAGAACTCACCCTCCTCCATCCCCTCACCCACATACCAGTGAACAAAAGCGCGCTTAGCATACATCAGGTCAAATTTGTGGTCAAGTCGAGCCCAGGCCTCGGCGATGGCAGTGGTGTTGCTTATCATGCACACAGCTCTCTGCACTTTAGCCAGAGCTCCACCAGGAACTGCAGTGGGAGGCTGGTAGTTGATGCCAACCTTGAAACCAGTGGGACACCAGTCCACAAACTGGATGGTGCATTTGGACTTGACGGCTGCGATGGCAGAGTTGACATCTTTGGGAACAACATCACCACGATACAAAAGGCAGCAGGCCATGTACTTGCCGTGACGAGGGTCACACTTCACCATCTGATTGGCTGGCTCGAAGCAGGCACTGGTGATTTCCGCAACTGTTAACTGCTCATGGTAAGCTTTCTCAGCAGAGATGATGGGAGCATAAGTAGCCAGAGGGAAGTGGATACGGGGATATGGTACCAAGTTGGTCTGGAACTCTGTCAGATCCACGTTGAGGGCACCGTCAAAGCGAAGGGAAGCAGTGACAGAGGAAACGATCTGGGCCATCAACCTGTTCAGGTTGGTATAGGTAGGACGCTCAATATCCAGATTCCTGCGACAGATATCGTAGATGGCCTCATTATCCACCATAAAGGCACAGTCCGAGTGCTCTAGGGTGGTGTGGGTGGTCAGAATGGCATTGTAGGGCTCCACTACAGCAGTGGACACCTGAGGAGCCGGGTAGATTGAGAATTCCAGCTTGGACTTCTTGCCATAGTCTGCAGACAGATGCTCCATCAGCAGAGAGGTGAAACCAGAGCCGGTACCACCTCCAAAGCTGTGGAAGATCAGAAAGCCTTGAAGACCGGTGCACTGCTCAGCCTGAGGACAGAAAAGGGTTAAACTGTGAGCCTTTAATGCAAGTTAGATCTAGGCCCAGTTGATTCATCTGTGATTGTTACAAAAACAGTAATTAACCTTGCAGAACCACTACCTTGATCAGTTAGTTGGTTTGTTGGTTTACTAACCAGTTTGTAGACCCTGTCGAGCACCAGATTAATAATCTCTTTTCCAATTGTGTAGTGTCCACGGGCGTAGTTGTTGGCAGCATCCTCCTTGCCAGTGATCATTTGCTCAGGGTGGAACAGCTGGCGGTAGGTCCCAGTGCGCACCTCGTCTAAAAAAATGTGTGTTCATCAAGAAACCACTTCAAGCTTTTATTTATTGAGCTACGTAAAAAACATTTAAAAATCAACAAAATAACTATAGCAAGTATCTAAATTATTTTCAGGGGGGGTTTACCAATGACAGTCGGTTCCAGGTCAACAAAAACTGCTCTCGGGACATGTTTTCCAGCTCCTGTCTCGCTGAAGAAGGTGCTGAAGGAATCATCTCCTCCTCCAGTGGTCTTGTCACTGGGCATCTGTCCATCAGGCTGGATACCATGTTCCAGGCAGTAAAGCTCCCAGCATGCATTGCCTATCTGGACACCAGCCTGGCCCACATGTACCGAGATACACTCACGCTGGAGAACAATGTTACATCCAAAGTTTATGGTGGAACATGATTTCAACCAGCCGTAACACGACTATGGAAATTGTAAAAAGTAATATAAAATAAACATGTCAACATTACTAAAGCTACCTAAAGTATCATAGATAAAGCTCCATTAAGAACTGTCTTGTAAGTACAAACAAAGGCAGTATTAGCATTTATTTTACATATTTTAAAAATATATATTATTTTGACATTCAGTGATCACAATAATTTATTTAGCTAGCTACTATTTATTCTCTATTTATGTAACTATATCATTGTTTTTCTTCAGATAACTGACAAATTCAAAATAAGAAAAATTAACCACTGGCACCAACTGGCAAAAAGTAGAAAAACTGGTTATTTATTTGTGATTCAATAATGTTGTGGAACAAGAGTATTGGCCTCGGTATAAGCTAGGACTGCGATCTTCCTTAGTTAACTTAATCGGAAAAAATAATGTTAATAGTAACTAAGCCCATGAATGTGGTCCTGATAGATGTCCGCCATTTTATGTTTAGCATCTCTAGGTTAACGGCGGGTAACCTTACTGCCACAATTTAACCTCAAAAAAATCTGAATCTAAAGATGAAAAAGAAAACATCACTAACTAGCTAACGGCTAATCTAACCAGGAAAGCCTTAATACATAAAATTACAATTAAAGCATCCAATGAAATGTTACATTTCCAACAAATGGCAACAAATTTCTAACACTGACTTGGCATGCTTTGATTCTGCAACTAATCAGTAACACATAACAAAATGAACTTATTTGACATTTCATACTCACCATTTTGCTGATATAGCGTTAGGTATCTAATTAACCTCAGCTCTGAAAAACAACCAGTGTCAAAACAATCTCTTGACTCTGTCCAACACATAACGGTTTCTTTTTCTGACGGGCTGATTGGTTGAGAATCACATGAGGTCTTATCCTATTGGCTGGACGGATAATAGTCATTATTGACAATGTTGATATTGTAAGTCCCGCCCCTTCCTTGATTTGTGATATTGGGTTATATAAATAAAATTTAATTCTCTACTTTTATTGTTTGGTGAGAGAGAAGTGACATTGAGGAGAGCGGCTCTGTTCCGAAAACTGAGCTCTTTTCAACCCAAAGTGCTGTGAAAAAGCGCCGAGGGCGCTGAGCTGAGAGCTGTAAACCCTGAACTTCATAGGATTTGAATGGAAAATAGACGCTGCCAGCGAAAAAAAAACGCTGTCTGTGGACATAGGCCCTTAGAGATCTGACAGCAGTGTAGACCTGTTAGCATTAGAGATCTGGTAGCAGTAGAGGCCTGATAGCAGTTGTAGGATATCTAAATTTCTGTCCTGTTCTTTTTAAAATAATCTGTTAATGTTCTCTTTTTAAGTTTTTACTTCTAGGTGTTTATGTGTTGTGCTTGACTTTGCTGTTTCTGTTTGTAAGATGTCCTTGGGTTTTTTGAAAGGCGCCTATAAATAAAATGAATTATTATTATTATTATTATTATTATTATTATTAAATCTAAAAGACTTGGAAGATGAGCAAAACAAAGCTCAGAGACTTTCAGTGAGAAAACAGAGCTTGGGCTTCAAGCATTCTTCTGTTACCTCCTCACCTGTAAGCCCCGCCCCTTCCCTTTAAGTCCCGCCCCTTAAAGATGTCAGAGTATCTGATATCCACCAACACCGGACAGTTTTCTCAAAGTTTATGACTGCAACATCTTTAAGTGTTTAGACTTTATTATTTCAAACTCAGCATGGCCAGATCGACACGAAGATTGCACTGTAAGTTATCGCTGAGCCTGACTCTTCACGACCTCACGTCGTAAATAAAGATTCCTCGCATGGATCGCTCCGAGTCTGCAGTTTAAAACATCTGCCAATCCTGATCGAACCGGACCTGTGAATGCTCTTCACCACGGACCTGCAGCCCGGTGAACTCGCCCAGCGTCTCGGAGCCTCATTCGGAGGAGGCGTCGCAGTACCAGCGTCCCAGACATGGTCCATGCCAGGAGCCTCCAGTCAGAAGGCCAGAACCGGTTCAGATCCATCAGGATGACTGAGCAGGAACCTTCAGTTTACAGCTGCACAGTAAACCAAACCTTTGTCTTGTCTGATGGTCAGAAAGTCTGATGTCGTCTAAAATCTTGAAACGCACACTTTTACCTTAAAGAGTAATTACATCACGTAACGTTAATTCAGTCTCAATCAAATTAATCTTTTACTGTTTACCATTTCTCAAAAGGATTAGAAATCATTTTCATTACATTCTTAATTCTCCATTTTCATCTATGCGTTTTAATGTCTGATTCATTTCTTGTACATTATGTAAGATACTTCATATTCCTGCCATATTTTTTATACCTTTTACCTATAGGTAGGTAGGTAAAAGGAGGTAGGTAGTTAGGTAGAGGGCGGTAGGTAGGTAGTGGGAGCGAAGTCGGAAGGTAAAGAGAGGGAGGTAGGTAGGTAGAAGGAGGTACATAGAGGTAGGTAGGTTGGTCGGTAGGTAGGGAGGTAAAGACAGGTAGGTAGGTAGGTAGGTAGGTAGGTAGGGAGGGAGGTAGGTAGAAGGAGGTACATAGAGGTAGGTAGTGGGAGCTAAGTCGGTAGGTAAGGAGAGGTAGGTAGGGAGTACGATGTAGGGAGGTTGGTAGGTAGGTAGGGAGATAGAGAGAGGGAGGTAGGTAGAAACAGATAAAGGTAGGTAGGTTGAGAGAGGTAGGTAGGTAGGTAGGTGGGGAGTACGATGTAGGGAGGTAGAGGAGTCGGTAGGTAGTTACATAGGTAGGGAGATAGAGAGAGGAAGGTAGGTAGAGGTGGGTAGGTAGAGGGAGGGATGGAGGTAGTTAGAGAGATGTAAGTAGGTAGGTAAAAGGAGGTTGGTAGTTAAGTAGAAAGCAGTAGATAGGTAGAGGGGGCTAAGTAGGTAGGTAAAGAGAGGTAGGTAGGTAGGTAGGTAGGAAGGACGAGGGAGGGGGAGGTAGGTAGGCAGAGGTAGGTAGGAAAGTAGGGAGGTAGATAGGTAGAGAGAGGTACGTAGGCAGAGAGAGGTAGAGGTAGGTAGGTAGGTAGCTATACGGAGGTAGGCAGAGGTAGGCAGGTAGTGAGAGGCAGGTAGAGGAAGGAAGGAAGGTAAAGACAGGTCGGTAGGTAGGACGAGCGAGGGGGTAGGTAGAGGGAGGTAGACAAGTAGAGAGAGGTAGGTAGGTTGGTCGGTAGGTAGGGAGGTAAAGACAGGTAGGTATGTAGGTAGGTAGGTAGGTAGGTAGGTAGGGAGGTAAAGACAGGTAGGTAGGTAGGTAGGGAGGTAAAGACAGGTAGGTAGGTAGGTAGGGAGGTAAAGACAGGTAGGTAGGTAGGTAGGTAGGTAGGTAGGTAGGTAGGTAGGTAGGACGAGGGAGGGGGTAGGTAGGTAGAGAGTTCCAATACCAATGCCCTTATTTAGCACTTCAAATGTGTCATCAAATAAATCAACAAGTTCTAAATTATGCGTTTGTTTTAAAAATTTTATTATATTAATGGTGGTACATAAAACTAGTACAACAGCCTACAAGATTTTGTGTAAACTTCTGACAAAGTACATAACTGCTTCTTTTTGTGCATCTTTGGGTCCACTGAAAATTTTGGACAAAAAACAAAACAAAATCCTTTTGGTTCAGCACCTTTCATTTCCCCATGAGCCAACACAGCAGAACTGTAACTATTACAGTACCTCATAATGTAGCAAATATAGCAACTAACTTAATACAACAAGTATTCCACTGGCAGAGAAAAGTATACTTATAGAACATACAACATATTAACAAATACTCAACAATTTTCTCAAGTAAAAACTAAAATGACAAAAACCCAACAAACCACTCATGCAGATGAATGTTATTTCTTTAAGTCAAAATCCAAAACAAATGTTTTATTTCTACTTCACTTATTTTCTGTTAAGCAATATCAGTCAGTATAGAACGTTATCTTGTTGATGAAAAAGTTAAAGGGAATGAAGAGACTAAAATTCCACATGAAATTTCTCATTTTTTTGCATTAGCTTCAAAGGTGATGATTGCTACTGGGAATTTTACAACTATGTTAACTGTATTAAACTTGACATTTAACAGTGATAAATAATATGTAAAGAATCTGAAATGCTACGTTTCTAAATATATATAAGGTTGAATAAGTTTCCTCTTTGAGTCATAAAGCTTTCTGTATGCATAAGACATAAGGGCCTTTTTCCCTTTCGGACTCGTTCCAAAGTAACAGGAGTACAAAGTCTGATGACTTTTAAACATGTTAGGGTCACTGTAAGGTTCAAAAACAGTTCACTGTAACACTGGTTTGAAGGTTTATAGCTGTGTGTGTTCTGAGGTGAGCATAGGGCCTTTGTCACAAAGCATGTAGGTCATATAACTGTGACTGCATTTCCTTCACGGCTGAAAGTAGTTATAAAAACTACATCAATGCGTTGAATGGAATTGCAGCAACTAGAGTATACTGGGTATGCAAAGCAGTAGTGCTGCCAAGCTATTTTAATAGTTCCTCAGCTCCACCAGTGTCTAGTAGCAAAAAAACCCTTCTCTGATGGCATGAATCAGGTTTTGGTTTATTTGGAGGCAACAGTGTCTTGAGCGGTGTCCTGAGAAGGGTTTTCTGCAGGTGGGCTGCTGCTGAAAATCAGTTTCCTGATGATATCGGCATAAAAAGGTCCATAGACAGTCTTGTTGTAGTTGACCAGAGACATGAACTTTGCTGCCAATGACATAAGCTCATGCTTGATGATAGCCAGGCCAGCAGGTACCTGTTCAAGTTTGGCCTGGGGCTTGGCGTCATTGATGAGCACCACGAAGTACTGCTGCACACGATCCTCTGCAGAGAAATTAAGTGAATAAAGGTAAATAAAAAGGAATCCCCAACAAGGTTTTTAACTACGTAATTACCTAAACATTTGAGTAAAAATAATGTAATTTCGGCCAATCCTCTTACACTAATGCACATCCCTTATCCAAATAAACATGAGTACACAGTCATTCCTGCTCGCTTCCTCTTACCAACTAGTGTGCGGATGGGATTGTCCTTCTGGGTGATGTTGCTGATCTGGCCTTTAAGGGTGGCCTGCAGTGCTGGGGTCAATGCAGGGTAGCTCCTCTCTATTAGGGACTTGTTGAGCTCACAGCAGATCTGGGAACTGACGCCCTCTAGTGCCTCTTCTAGGTTAAAGTTCCTACACAAAGAGAAAAAAGTTTCAAGTTCACATCCCATTTTAGCTGGTGTCCTAATATTGATCAGTATAATTATAATTATACATCACTGAGCAGGGTAATTATAATTAATTAAAACTAAGACTAAAATAAAATCAGCAATCTGGACATTTTCAAGTAAAACTACGTAAAAATAAAAACGTGTCACTTTCAAAACTGTAACAATACATTTTACATGTGTACAAATTCAGCACAAATGTAGATAATCTGTACAATGAATTGTATTTTTAAATAAATGTGAGAAAAGTATACTGACTGTCTGTGCATCCCATCCAGCAGAACCGTGGTCATCCTCTTCAGACGGTCAGACAGGGAGGGCAGACCCTGGATAGGTCCTCCAATGGTGCTGTAGACAATGAGCAGCACCTCATTCACCGCCTGACACTGCTGGAGCTGCAGCTGAATCTCTTGAAAACGTGCCTCATCTGTCGCCAAAGTCTGACAGAGAACAAAAAAAGAGGAAAGAATTACAGAACATGCTTGATATATTTTAGAAATAACACACATTTCCAAAGGGTTAATCCATTCTAATGTCTGTTGCACACATTTACCTCAGGTAGTATGTTCTTATTGTAGTCCCAGGTGAGGATGCGGAGGAAGGCGGTATTGAGGATCTGAAAGGGCCCAGGCACAACTGGCTGTCCTTTCCCCTTACCATCAGTCTGTGCAGTGGGGATGGCAGCCGACTGCAGCTCCTCCAGGGTGGATTTGATCCATAAGGTGGTGTTGTTCAAAGCATCTGAAGAAGTTTTAATATGTAAGTTTTGATACTTTGATACAAAATATTCAAGACAGTAGCCCATATGAGGCTGGGCAATATATCGATTTTTTTTTATTTAAGAGTTTTTGAACAGTGTGACATTGCTAAATCAATTAGTGCTGTCTCTTCCTCATACAAGGAGCTGAGAGGAGGGGCCAACTTGGGCACCGTTCTGTTTATATTTTATACATACTTTGCCTTTAAAAATTTTTTTTTTAAATAATGCACATGTCGTTGTTTATTGATATTGCACATATAGCAGCATATAGTTTAGTAAAGAAAATTATATTTGAATCATGCTCTATCTTGAGTTCATGTAGACAGAAGGAAAAAAAAAAAACAATCACCCAGCCCTAAACCAATATATACAGTATTTTCAGTTGTATACTTTAACACCAAATATCTCATATT
>JAPQRN010000005.1:12705388-12717777 GCA_037367275.1 Coranthus polyacanthus | reverse complement strand
GACACTTATTGCCATTGTTGATATAAAGTTGGTTCTTCTGTCAATTGACATATTTTAAATATTCTAAAATTGTGAAAAATATTCATTTCCATTTTAAAGAGCATCAGGGTGAAGACACCAAGAACTGAATGAAGTCTATCTTACCATGTTGACCATTACTGGATACAACATGATTTGTATGCTTTTTCCTCTAACACTCTTACAGGTTTCTCTGGGCCTTTTGGGGCCACCCAGCTGTGGCACAACATTATCCAAGCCCTCAAAACACAGGTAGAGGTGCGTCGCTGCAGGAGACATCTACGTGTTCATGCAGAGTGTTTCACAGGCTCGGACGCTGTCGACACTGTCCTCAGTTATTTGATGCAGAATGTGGTGTTCTGCACTAGTGAGGTGTCTCGCCTTAAAGCTGCACGCCTCTGTCAGGCTCTGATGGAGGCCAAGGTTTTTGAACCCGTGGGCACAAAGCTGTTTCGCAGAGACAAGGAAGTGACCTTTGAGGATAGCAGCTGCAGCCTTTACCGTTTTCTGGAGTATAAGGTACTGCCCACCGCTGCCATGAGGGACTGCAGTAGTGACACAGAAAACATACAACCAGATGAGCTGGAGACTAAGAGAAAGAAGAGCTCCAGGTTTGATCTACTTTAAATCCATGTATTATGTTAATTGTAAATAATATTTTCAATAAATGACATTCTTTGTACAGAACTTTAAAAATTGCTATCCGATCATCATGTAACACAGTAGAGATAGGAGATAGACTGATATAATGAATATGACATAATTATTCCAGAGCTTTATTGATTACTTGATTCTGATTGTCAATAATAGCATTCAGTGGTCTGTTATTTCTGTGAATTACAGACCGTTGGTATGGGCAAAGTTCTGATCATAGACTCTGAAGATCATTTTTAAACCAATAAAATCATCATTTAAATCCATATTTCTAGTCAAATTATTGATTTCTTAACCATGTCATCAGTTGGATAATGAGTCAGGGTCGCTTCAGGGTGATCAAGATGCTGTCAGAGTTTATTTTGCTTTAATTCCCGGCTTCCTTACATGTAGGTATTTTAAACATCCTGTTTTGTTCTTTCAGTGGGCTGAGGACCATCTCCAATCCCCTTGCGGTCGGCCCTTCAGACAGGAGGGTTGAGAGGCTGCTGAGGACCATAAACCTGCGACCCTCCTCGTCCCCATCCCTAAGCAAAGTCCCCACTTCCACTGCTTTTCTTTCAAAAGTTGGTAAGATGGAGCTTTTCTGCCTGTATCTGCCAATATGATGAGTAACCTGTGCAAGGATACAAGTAAATATTTGTCTCTTTTCACAGTGGTAGAGGAGGTTTGGAAGCAGCAGACACTCCTTCAGCTGCTGCAGATAGTTGAGCTGCCCATGTTGGACTGCATCTTGGCTTCTCCTTCCAGGGTTCAGCCTCAAGCCTGCATGGCTCCCTTGGCCACTCAAGACCTAGTTATCTCCAACACATGCCTGGAGAGAGAGCTGCCAGATGCCCTTAACCTGCCCCAGTCAGTGCTCCGTTTTATTCTTAAAGCCTTTTCTGCACAGTTAACATGAAACTGATCCTTTTAAAATACATTTGACAAGAATTAAGAAAAATAGATATGAATGACAAGCTTTGGAGCTTAAATAACACCAAATACTTTTGCAAAAAATATGAAAATAAAACTAGAATTTAAATGATAAGCAGGGCAATAACTCTGAAAGAAGTTGGCTTAATTGGACTGGCTATGTTTTGATCTTCATTAATCTGAATTTCTTTTTTAAAATATACAATTGTCTATAATCAGACAAGATGCAGGATTTTTGTGTCTGAAGAAATAATGTGGCTGGTTTGTTGAATTCGTTGAGAACTGCATACTAGAAAATGCATTACTAAATGTACTAAAAATCATCATGGTATCTCTTGTTAAGTCTCGATGTAACAATTGGAAATGTTCCTGAATGTGACAGTAAATCACCATTGTCTGTTTTTCTCAGGTTGGATGGATGGCTGTCGGCAGCAGCAGACTGCTTGGAGCTCTTTCCTGACCAGCTCATAGTGGTTGCAGGGGAGCAGCTCGGTCAGCAGAGTGGCAGTGTCTCTTCAGGGGATGACAAAGCAGAGCAGATGGCAACTCAAAAGAGACTGCTCTTCGACACCATTACAAAGTACTACAGTGGACAGGAAAAAGTCCCACTTCTTTCAGGACGTTACTTGGACATACATGTCGCAATCCTGAATTTGCTGGGTGAGCTATACTGTACAATATTTTAGTGAAAGGTCCTGCTTTCTGGCACAGATCAGTTCTTTTGACAGTGTAAGTGTAAAAGATTAGATATGTTTCCAGCAGCCCTCTTTACTGTGTCTGTTTTTTGCAGATGGAGGGAAGGTGCAGGATGCCATAAAAGCATCACAGCTGTGTCTGCGACTTCTGGACAGGAGTGTGAGAGATGAACTCCGGAGACTACTGGCCTTCATGGCCACAGCAGCTCACCCAGAAGCCTGCCGTCTGCAGAAACAGGTAGCTTGAAAACAAAATATAAATTCTCCTCTAATAAATGTCTATCAGCAATATACCAGAACATTGTCCTAAAGATTTTTATCACCCCTATCATCTCACTGATTTCTTAAATTATTTTAATGTACATCCATGGTTGCTTGAGTGATGAATTTGAAATCTGTCATTGTTTTTAGAGCGATAACAGGCCCGTAGTCTGCCGTACCTTTCAGAGGGCAATCGTCCAGAATCGTGAGCTAACTCATTCGCAGAGTGAAACCTTGGTGCTGTTTCTCATGGACAATCACACCGAGCTCTTCAAGGTACACATTACACATTCATTTAATTTCTTATCAGAGGATTTTACATCAAATTCTAGTAGACTGTTGGTAGACCTACATGCATATGTTACTGGTAGGTTGGTTTAACGCCTTTAAAACATTTTTTACTTTTTACTGTAATGATTACAGACTCCTACATCCCTCATTGACTCTGTGAGGAGGACACTGAGGACTATGCAGCAGGGCAAAGACCCTGACTCCATTCCCAGTAAGTCAAACCTAACTTCAGTTCAGCTTGTCTACTCCGGCTGATGTTAATAATACAGCACTAAGTTAAATAAAAAGAAATCACTCACACATTTCCATTTTGATTTGGGTAAGTTTGGATTTATTCAGAAATTATACAAAGTCTTTGACACCATGTATTCACATAACTGGACTTGGAAAAAGTAACAGTAATGTCTGATTTAAGTTTTAATATGAACCCAGATCTGGAATAATCTACACAAAGTGACTTGCTTTATGTACACTCTACTGATAGCCTTGATGGAAAAAATAGCATATACTGTGGATGTCTGCTCACTGAATGAGTTATTCTGACTCAAGTCAGCAGTTGTTTTTCATGAACACTGACGTTGTTTCCAACACTGCATGTTGCAGCGTTCACCTTCTGCCAGCAGGTGACTCCACAGGAGTACGAGGACCAGCGTGAGGCTACCACACTGGAGAGCCTCAAGCAGCTTCTTCATGACATCTCATCGAACAAGAACATGCCCATCAAAGAGAAGAGAAGGCTGCTCAAAGAGTTTGAGAAACATCACCCTGTGGTCTTCCTCCAGCATTTCTCTAGCACCTTCTGAGAATAAAGCCACATAATGGTTTTGGTAGGTCTTCCAGGTACTTTTGAACCAGTATTGGCAATGTATAAGTAGACTTACACTGTAGGATGACTATGATCTTGCGCATTTGGTTCACTGGTTCTGATTAGAGATGCTGTCAAAATAAACTTGGAAACCTTCAAACTTGCATACAGTTGAACTCCTGATCCCACCTAATTCCTTGTAAGCACAGAGGGATTGGTTACTATTTGATGTCCTGCAGTAATATTGCATGACTGCAGCCTCCCTAAGTCATGTTGGGTTTTATTGTTTGACTGTTAAGTCTCACTTACTGTCCCATAACACTAAATCAACAGAAAAAAATGTAGTTTAATAAGACATTTTTCTATTCAAGTCTGGTCGCTCAAAGGCTTAAAAAAATGTCACCTGTGGAAGCTTTAACAGTTGGCAGCAGTTGGCATTTTATTTGATGATTTTACTTTTATAAATGATTAATATTTAAAGATGAAATTTGTATTTTGTGCTCAAACCTGCATAAAGTATAAAAAAAAAAAACAAAAGGGATCAATGAATTGAGGATTAGCAATTTGAGGCTGTAATTAGTAGACCGCTCGTGTACTAATTGATGTATTTGTTGTAGGTGTGGATATTGAATTTGAATATTTATGTTAATCCTCTTGAGCTATTTAAATTCACTGGATTGAAGCTTTTGAAATGCAGTGTGGTTTAGCACTTCTGTCAGGCATTAATGTACACGTCAAATGAAGATGAACGGAATTACAGCTATTACTTTGTTTCTCATTTTAGTTTTGAAGTTTGCCTGTAGCATGATGTAGTTTAGAAAAGTACTGGAAAAAGTGGCACTAATGATGATGTTTTAACACATTTTTTAAGTGTTAGGCTAACCATAGCTCAGGTTAATATGTATGTTTTATTGTAATTTTAAGATTTACTTGAAACGTGGATATGTTTTTTGATAGAAGAGGTATAATAACAGGTGACTAATTATTTTAGGCTACTACTAAGTAAATCTTTCTCAAATTATTATTTTTGAAAATATTTTTTGAAGCCATGGTTGTACAAGTCATTTAGGATCAAAACTTATTTCAGTCAGCGTGGTTTGCTCTTTGCATTAACTGTAACATTATTAGGATGCACTTTATGATGCTGAGCGGCTTTATTATCTGTTGGAATAAGTTATCTAATAAAATCTGAATCGATGTCCTCTCAGATGTTTCCTGTCTGTATTTTTGAGTTCATGCATGTGTCCAGGTGGAAGGTCCACTAACCAACAGATTCAGTCACATAAAGAGGAATTTAAACTTTGTCAAGAATTTTGTCATCTGGTCATACAATATAACCTCTATGTTTTAGTTTATTTTTTTTAATCCTTCATATAGGATGTTTAATTGAGATCAAGATCTCATTTCCAAGAGAGACCTGAGTACCACATATAATTATACACACACATTTATAGTTTGAGTGGTTTATTTCAGTTTCAGTTTAGTTTTTAATATTTTCAGTCAATTATACACACTGATAATAGATTTACAGTTGTGAAAGTCGTCCAATAATGCATCAGTGTGACAATAAATCAACATTTGTCCTGTGACTGATATTAAAGGAGTTTATTTTATTGCCGGTAGGCTGTGTCCTAACACTACACTGTGAAGAGTAGGATTTATTAAGAGAGACATAGGTTATATAACACTATTTCTTATTCGTACAAAATTGTATTTATCTGTTACGATTTACCTTTTTCTTTTACCAAAACTATTACCGCTTTTATTAAGTATGAAATAAATAAGTCCAGTTTTTTCACACGCCATATCAGATGTAACAGCTAACTACATTTTCCAATTGTTACCCATGTAGTGATTGCAAAATATTTTTAAGAAGCGCTCGATACGCAAACCCGGAAGTAGGGTTGTGCGTCGCTAGCGTGCTAAGCTAGGTTAACTCATTTCGTATGCAACTGGAAGACATGGGGGCTGTGTCGTACAGCCATTACTGACAGTCATACTGCAGAGAGTGTACTTAAAATAAGAAAAACACACGGATATCATTTTTATAACAAGGTGAGTAACGCGGTTTTGGACTGACAGCTCTGTACCGACACAAACGGGCTTTGACAATAGTGACTGTAATGTCTCTGCCTACTGTTGGCTAGTTAGCTTTGACAGCGCTACATAGCTACCGTGATCTGTTATGTATAAAAAGCGTTTCACAGTAGACACCGACGAAGACAACTGAAAGCGGGGATGTTACTCAAAGCTGCATAGATAGATAAGAGGTTTGAGGCGATAACCTTACGTTCTTAACTTGTAAAGCTAATTGTACTGTAACATTCATGTGTCAGTTCGGGGGAGCTAAAGGCTAAACATGACGTTTAAATGAGCTAACATCAAAGTATTCTCCAACCACTAATGGCAATTATTATAATCACGCGGTTAAATTGAAAATGCAGCATCTTCACTTACATTAATGATCAAGCCATAGTTTAATCATTCCACATAGGTAGTCAAAGCATACACTGGTTAACACGCTAGTGGTAAATTACTTGGCATCTTGACGGCTAAGCGCGTCTGTGCTAGCTTTTAGGTAGGCTCTTTGCAGGTAGTTTTGAGGAGGTGAAATGACCGAAACGAAGCGCTCACAGGTTACTTGTTCACAGGAACTTATTTGGTACGTAAACTAAAACCTGTTGCCCTCGCCCCTGTAGATGTTGACGTAGCTTTAATGACAACGACACACAAACATCACATAACTGTGCATTAGGTAAATCCGTGTATTTTGATACCTTTTTGTGTTTCTCTATTCCCTTATTTCTGGTATGTGCGACGGAATGACTATTTCCTTGTACGTGGTGTATATTTCTGTTTTTAAGTCTTTTAAAAAAACTGTTCACATAGAAACGATTTGGCTATATTACAGGAAGCCATCTTTTTTGTTTGACTTCCTGTTGCCTAACATGCTTTTTTGAAGAACTGTGAAAGGGTGGCTTAATTTGCTTAGTTGAATTTGCTTGAGTCATTTTACATTTCACAGCTATGGCAGTTGTGGTGCGTTTTCTCCCCAGCCAGCACTGGCAGGACAGTGGGCACTTTGATGTGCAAATTTCCAAGCAGGTGCATTATATTGCATGTCTAATGGATTGTTGAAGGCTTTTGCTTGACTAGAGAGGCTGAGACTATAGCTGTTTTATTCAGTGATAGTAAGGCTAACTAAAACCACTAACCTGTGCTTGGTTGTCTCTTAATAATCTCTAACACTTCAGCTGCTAGGTCACGCTTGAACATGGAGTCCATGCTGAGCAAACTTAAAAGCACTGTCACCAAGGTGACTGCAGATGTTACCAGTGCTGTTATGGGTAACCCAGTGACAAGGGAGTTTGAGGTTGGGCGACACATAGCCAGTGGGGGGCCTGGCATGTGCTGGAGGATCTACAATGGCACCAAGAAGTCCACCAAACAGGTGTGTGTTTCCGTATTATTATCTTCTCCCTTCCCAGACCAACTCATCTTCAGAGAAGTTAAATTCTTACTAAATGTATAATGATGAAGTCAGCTAAGAACCTGCTACATCAGTAGTAGCTGCAGGACTTGTTGATGCTAATTTCAGTGTTCACCCCCCCCAGGAAGTGGCAGTGTTTGTGTTTGATAAGAAGATGATTGACAAGTATCAGAAATTTGAGAAGGACCAAATCATTGATTCTCTAAAAAGAGGTGTGCAACAGCTGACAAGACTGCGTCACCCTCGTCTCCTGACTGTGCAGCACCCTCTCGAAGAGTCACGGTGATGAACACACACATGCACAATCTCTCTTTCATACACATACACAAACTCTCTCTCTCACTCATATCAAGGGCAAATTGAATGAGTCACAGCTCAAAGAGGGGCTTGACATTCGAAGGGAAACATGTATTTGTCAAATGTATTTGTCTGCCTCTGTGTGTGTATGTGAGCAGGAGCCTGTCAAGTTCAAAAGACTCTTTAGACTGGTCCCTGAATAATGTATGGCCCCAGAGAGCAAAACAAAGTTGAGGCTGTCTTGTGCCTCTTGTTTTCTAGCACTCCGTCTCTTTCTTTTATTCAGAGCAGGTCCTGTTTTTGCATCTACTAATGCTATAAATTGCCTGTTAAGAATAAGCGAATATCATAGTGCAGTCTTCCAATTTAAATTAATGTTATTTCTGTATTTTCTGCCCTCAGAGATTGTCTAGCATTCTGTACAGAGCCAGTGTTTGCCAGTCTGTCCAATGTGCTGGGCCAGTGGGAAAACCTGCCCAGCCCTGTGCCCACCGACATCAAGGAGTACAAACTTTATGATGTGGAGACCAAATATGGCTTGCTACAGGTGAGAGTGTCACTGGGTCAGATTAATATCGAACAGCTAAAGTGTTCTCATTAAAAACGGGCACTAAGATACTCCACTCAGCATACATTTAAGGCACAGTTACACACGTCTGTAAATATACATACTCTGTACAAATCGGCATATCAGACTTATCTGCTGTTGGCCAACAGCAGTCTCTTTTTAGCAGTCTCTTCTTAGTGTTATGCTTTTTAGTTTTATAGACAGTGTAGTTTTCTAGGATTATATTTTCATTATTCTTTCTGTCTGCAGTTTACACATCAGTCCAACTTTTGGGTTATCTTGCCTTCTACTTATAAGCTATGAACCAGACAAAATAAAAGGCTAAGAGGGGCAGATATTCCTTTATGCATTGATCACTTTACACAAACTTAAACTGTGTGTGGTTGGTCTGGCATACTTTAAAGCTATTCCCAGGGCCATATTTATATCCTGGGACCTTCTACTCAAATAGTTTTGTATTATTTAAAGTTCAAAAAACTTCCTCATATAAGGCAGGTCTCCTTGGTCCAGCTTCTGAAATAGTCTGTATTAGCTGAGTGTTTTCTAATCAGCCAGCTTTCAAGAAGTCTGCTTAATGAAAGCTTACAGATTTGTGTGTACATACAGAGAATTCACTGCTTTTAATATGACAGAAAACATGCTCCTTTAACTTCTTTTGTCTTTTGTCTTTTTTGTCTCTGCAGATCTCAGAAGGTTTATCCTTTCTCCACAGTGGAGTGAAGATGGTTCATGGAAACTTGTGTCCAGAGAACATCATCCTCAACAAAAGTGGAGCCTGGAAGATCATGGGCTTTGACTTCAGCATCTCCTCGACCAACCCCTCAGATGCTGAAGTGAGTTGAGTTTATTTGAGGCTGTTGCTCAAAACGTATGACCAGGAGCTGTACTGCCTGCAACATGCTCTACCCTAGCTCATTAAACTCTGCAAATAAGATATTTTGCAACACAAAGCTTGGTGATTAGTAACACATCTTAATATGCCCCCTGTGTTCTCTCACCCTCTACAGCCTAAGTACACATGTAAAGAGTGGGAGCCCAACCTCCCTCCACTCTGCCTCCCCAACCCCGAGTACCTGGCCCCTGAGTACATCCTGTCTGTCAGTTGTGACTCAGCATCTGACATGTACTCTCTGGGTGTGGTAATGCATGCTGTCTTCAATGAAGGCAAGCCTGTTTTCCAAGTCAACAAGCATGACATTTTTAAGAGCTTCAGCAGGCAGTTGGACCAGGTGAGTGAAGGTGCCTGATAGCAGTGTGCTCAATGAAGGAATAGATTAAAAAAAATGGACCAGACACTTATTTGGTCAAGAGTGTGTGTCGGTGATTTCATTCTCCTTCTCTCTGTTCTGTTCCACTTTTTAAAATGTTCTCATCATCTGTAGCTGAGCAACATAAGTCCATCGTTGCTGAATAAAATCCCAGAGGAAGTGCGTGACCATGTCAAAATGCTTCTGAGTGTCACGCCCACTGTTCGGCCTGATGCTGACCAGATGACCAAGGTTTTAATTGTTATTAAATTCAACAAACATGGTATCTGGTTTGGACTGAATGCCTCCTGGCTTACAGTTGAGGACAAATGTTTGATTTTGTTTTCTCTTGTATGGAATCCAGATCCCATTTTTTGACGATGTAGGAGCGGTGACTCTGCAGTACTTCGACTCCCTCTTTCAAAGGGACAACCTACAGAAATCACAGTTCTATAAAGGCCTTCCCAAAGTTTTGCCTAAACTACCCAAGGTAAATGCCTGTGTTTTGCATAAGAATAGTAGCATGTTTTAGGTATGTACAATGAAAATAAAATAAAATTATATCTCTTTACTCTTCCCAACTTGAGTTTTACATTCTTCAGGTTCCTAAAGATTTATTTTCTACCTTCTTCATTTTATTGTCATTTCCCTCTGGCATTTTTGCAGTCATATTAGTTAAGTGCTTGATATATAATACTGTACAGTTTAAGATGATCGTCCATTGTCTCTTACACATTTCTGAATGTCCTTTCTCTCAGAGGGTGGTGGTGTATCGAATCCTACCGTCGTTGACCTCAGAGTTTGTCAACCCAGACATGGTTCCCTTCGTACTGCCTAATGTCCTGTTGATCGCAGAGGAGTGCACCAAAGAGGAGTATGTTCGCCTCATCTTGCCTGACCTCACGCCTGTTTTTAAGCAGCACGAGCCTATTCAGGTAGACAAAGACACACAGACAATACAACATGTGCATCTGTGCATGTGCTGTTTCATATATATATATATAAAACACTAAATTAGCATTATGCTCCTTAAACGTTTGCATGATGTTGTTTTCTGTTTGGCATCTGTATGTGTTTGAGATTTGGCAGTGAGTTCAACCTGTTAAATACAGTATAACCTGACTAAAGAGCATGCTCTGTTTGTCGCTTTATCAAGACTTGTCTTTCTCTGTATTTTCCTTCCCATGCTTCTTCAGGCTAGTAACATGGTGAGTGGTTTGTGCTGTGTGTATTTTCCTGTCACAGCAGCTAGTGTGTGTGTTGTAATGTCTGTAATACTAAACACATTCACTAGAGCCATTAAAATCACCGTCTTGGCTAACTTCCACTTACCTCCTACTCATCAGTAGAAAATAGCATGGTATTCTCTAGCTTTTGATCCTTGCTAATTGGATCCCTGTGCTGTGCAGATCCTGCTGATCTTCCTGCAGAAGATGGACCTGCTGCTGACCAAGACACCAGCAGAGGACATCAAGAACTCTGTGTTGCCTATGGTCTATCGTGCTCTGGAAGCTCCTTCTGTACAGATCCAGGTAAAAAAAATAGGGCCCTGTTGATATTTCTGGTGCAAAAACATGATGAGTGGAAGGAATGCCTTACCTGCCATGACAAAACTGTCCATTTTTTTTTACTTCTTCTCTGTGGCTGACCAGGAGTTGTGTCTGAACATCATCCCAACATTTGCCAACCTGATTGATTACCCGTCCATGAAGAACTCCCTCATTCCTCGAATCAAATCAGCCTGTCTACAGACGTCCTCACTAGCTGTGAGTTTCAATAAATCATTTTGTATTCTCAGGGTTTAAATCAGTTGGTATTTACAGTTTTTTCTGGTATAATTGATAAAAATCCATGTAAATGTCCAGTAATAATGCTCATAAAAAGTGTTTTCTCCAACGTGGAAAAATCATGATGACGTGGCTTATATGCATTTTAAGCTGCAAAGACACATTGAAGACATTTGATTTCAAATCAACAGAAAAAAGGAGAGAATAAAATGTTACCTGCTTAACATATCGGCTACAGTTGATACCATGTAGAATTTTTTTTAAATAGCCTACAGATGTTACAGGTTAAAGGTGATTCGATTCGTAATAGCCTACGTTTTAGTGGCTAATGTTGAGGTTTGGCTCAACCTTTAGAATTAGTTTTACTTGATAGTTACTGTTCATTAAATAATGTCACTGATTTTAGGTTGTTTAGGTTGTTCATTTTTTCATGAACCTGCATGCACATTCTATTTTTGTTTGTAATACAGACTGTTGTTGCAACAAATTTGTCCAGAAAATCATTACTTTCTGGACACCCACCTATTTTCACCCCATGATCCTTTTTCTCTAGTTATGTCTTCTAATATATTTTATAATACAACTAAACTGCATATATACTCTGACTTTGCCCATGTATTTATCTTTGCCATTTGTTAGGTGCGGGTGAACTCTCTGGTGTGTTTGGGGAAGATTTTGGAATATCTAGACAAGTGGTATGTCATTGATGAGATCCTACCCTTCCTGCAGCAGATCCCCTCTAGAGAACCAGCGGTGCTCATGGGCGTCCTAGGTAAAGAAACCAAAGACTCTGTTCTCCTTAGGTGGATAATCATATTTCATATTTGTTTTCATGACTCAAACAGTTTGAACTTCCAGTTGGTTTGATTCAGGTTTGTTTTTTAATTTTAATTTCTCCTCACTCTAGGAATCTACAAGTGCACCTTCAGTCACAAGAAACTTGGCATTCCCAAAGAACATCTCGCCACCAAGAGCCTGCCCCACCTCGTCTCTCTTAGTATAGATAACAACCTCAACCTGAACCAGGTACTCCACAGACAAACAAACATGGTCCCACACGGCAGGTGGTCAAAATCATCTCATCTTCTTCTCTTCAATAACATTTTCTATTAACGGCAGAAAACATTGTTTTGTCCCCAGTTATTGCTAATAAAATGTAATTTCCTTTTTATTTCCTCTAATCTAAATGACTCCTGATACGTTCTTTCTTTCAGTTTAACTCATTCATGGTTGTTATCCGTGACATGCTGAGTCGCATGGAGGCTGAGCATAAGACCAAGTTGGAGCAGCTGCACGTCATGCAGGAGCAACAGAGGTGACTATTACATTTCTGTTCATCCTGTTCAATAGCCTCACACTGA
>JAPQRN010000005.1:12694104-12705288 GCA_037367275.1 Coranthus polyacanthus | reverse complement strand
AGCAGCTGCACGTCATGCAGGAGCAACAGAGGTGACTATTACATTTCTGTTCATCCTGTTCAATAGCCTCACACTGAAAGCAATAAGCAGTCTGGCTACATGGTGATGATGATGGTATGACTAATGTACATAAGCCTCTTTCCAGATCTGGTCTCGTCTCTGAATTTGTCCATTGTTTATTGTAATAGGAGTATAAACATCTCTAATCCAGGGAGCCAATCAGAGGAGACGAAGAGCCCACCTAACTCTGGCAACCAGGTGAGAAGTCGACAGAGCAGAGATTATGGGGTACTTCGTGTTGAAAAGAATTATTGTTTGTTTTTGTGCTGTGCTGCCTTGATTTTCATTATGTCTTTTTCCGCTTTCAGATTGACGATATCTTTGGCAGCACAGGGGTTAATGGCAAAGAGAATGGATCTTCTGCAGCAGCTGTGCAGCCTAACAGAGTATGGAAAAAATGTCTCATGCCTCACACTCATTTTTTTTAATTTAGTAGATAATCCAGTTTGTTGATGTTCTCCTGTCTCTGTTTTCCTCCCATCAGATGTCTCTGACTCTGGAGGAGAAGCAGCGTTTGGCTAAGGAGCAGGAGCAGGCAGCCAAACTGAGGAACCAGCAGCCGTTAGCTCCACAGTCTGTCAAACCAGCCACCTCCACCACTACACAGGTAACGCACTTCTGTGTAGGCTTGTTAGGTTTTATCTTTATTTAGTCTTTCAGTTTGATTTTTGATTTCAGTTTATTTTTAGTTTTACAAGTGTACAAGTAGGGTTTTTTTGGGAATTAACTAGTTTTAGTGTCATTTTTAATTGGTTACATTTTTTTTTTTTTTTTAGTTTATTTTTCAGGTACTTTGAAGAAGACCTTGATTTATAGAAGCTGAAAAAGAATACATGACATCAAATGATTTAATGAATGATTTACAAAAATGTTTTTGTTTGTTTTGTAAAGCTGATTTTACCTGCAATTCTATTTCATTTTAGTTCCTGTTGCATTGTTCATTGTGGTTTTCCAGTTATTTAGTTTAGTCATTTTTGTTTTCATTTCAGTAAACATTATTTTCTCACTGCTAGTTTTAGGCTTCTCTATAATTATTCTGACACATACTTGTGGCCACGGGTTGTGATGATAACTCTTACCCTATTTTATGTTGCAGACTAAAGATCTGACCAACAGCCTTCTAAACAACATGACGTCTCTAAATAACCTGTCCTTGGCCAACACAGCACGACCAGCCCCAGTGCAGGGCTCCACCATGTCTGCCTTCCCCACCTCCGGCCCCATGGTGGGCTCAATGGGGGCCCCAGTCTCTAACGGCTTTAACCCGCCCATGGGTTTTCAGACAGGAGGCATGGGGATGGGCATGCGGCCTGTAGGTCCCAACCTCTATGGTGGCATGGCCACCACCACCAGTACCCCAAACTTTGGTGCCCTCACACAGAATCAAGGACAGCTTGGCCAGACTAATAAAGCTCCTGACATGTCAGCCTTGGACAATCTTTTTACACCCAGCAAACCCAAAGTCAGTCTCAACCAAATGGGTCCAAAGGCTGCACCTGGAACCAACTCCCCTTGGCTCAATCAGTTTGGTTCAGCCCAGAACACTCAGATGCAAGGTGCACCTGTAGGCCTGGGAGGGGGAGGGGTGCCCAGTGGGTTTGGGATGCAAGCAAACCCTTTTTTCAACCCACAGAACTTTTCTCAACCTGCAGCTGCCCCTAGCATGAACCAAAGTGGGATTAAACATAGTGCATCTGTCAACAGCGATCTCAAAGACTTATTTGGGTAAATGCAAGTGAAAAACGCCGGGTTGAATATATTCTCCCAAGCGACTGTGGACAGAAGAGCCTTCAGTTCTAACAGAACAAGAAACTGATCGAATGTGAAGATTTAAAATCCTTTCAAGGGTGTTGCTGTCTGATTTTTAATTGACCTAGTTTAAGTTGTAGTTCTGACTCTCACATCCACCTGGCCACCGGGCCTCGGCAAATCAACCTGCTCCTAAATTCCATTTTTACTTGACCAGAAAGACAAAAAGGTCTCGAGGTGGGAACTTCTTCTATTCCGTGTTCTTTAAATGCTGGGAATGAAAATATTTTCCTACTGTTTTGTACTTGACAAAAGGAGTGCAAGTGTGATGGGTTGAGATGAATCCCATCTCAGTTTATTCAGGAAGGTTTTGTCTTCATATCATGACTGAGTGCAGTGAGTGGATTTCACTTCCTGAACATCAGAGTCCTCCCTTTAGCCTGAAAATGATCCGGGACAGAGAAGTGTTTTCCGTGGTGTACATCTGCTCAGCTGCTTTTCACTTGCTCGTGCTTCTGCGCCTTTTATTGCTTTTCTGGTGTATTTTAAGAAGTGCTGAATGTCTAAACTGATCAGGAGATTGGCTGACAAGAAAACGCCAAAACGTCTGAGCCCATGTAGGAAGTAGCTTCATGTAGAGCGCTGACAATACCGCAGTCGCTGATGTGCGTCCAGGAGGCCCTCTGTTTTCTGCTTAAAAGCTGCGTCGATTATTTAAAGCCCAACATTTATTTACAGCTTAAACTGGGTAAATCAGCTAACCCCTCTGCAGTTTGTCACCATGGTAACCACTTCTCTGCAGCGCCGGTAACCTCCATTTGGAGAACACGACGTGGACTGATGACACAGATTTTCCTAATTTTCTTCTACCAGGTTCATCCGGTCAGTCTCACCTGGGGAAGGTTCTACTGTAAAGCTCGCTCTCTGTCAGCGCTTTCGGAGTTTGTCTCGTTAACGGTTTTGGCAATCAACCATTTCACCTCCTTTGGTTCAGAAGACATTTTAGCAGTTTCTGTAAATGCAGTATGATTGATGTGTCTGTTGATAGGGGATTATAATACGTGGAGTAGCTATTACAGCAGTGTCCTTTTCAATGAGATGCGTTGGTGGTGAAAAAGGATCATATGCGCTGCTCAGGCTACTGTGCCTTACATGTGTAAAACTAGACAGCACCACACTGTTATTAAGTACACTTATCCCCTTAATGTTGCTTTCTGGTGGCTTCAAAAGTTGCTTTGTCGCATGTTACTGAACTTGACCAGAGAATATTTAAACCTTGATTTTAAGCATCTTTCCTAATAATGATTCCTAACGATTCAAGTGACCAATGACATTTTATTTCGCACTAAATTTACACTGAAGTTTCTGGCAGTACAGCATTTCTTTTGGACAGTTTGTACAACGAAGGACATATCGCTATATATTTTAATTTCAGCACTTTTCAGCTGTCGAGGGACCTGTGCTGGCGACCTATTATGAAGTGTAAATATAATAATTATTTAAAAACAGGTGAGGGCCGTGGCATTTCTATGTTCTTGTGATAATGGATAAGAGGCCTTAGATGAGTTGTGTGCAATAATCCTTACTAGTAGCTGAGGGTACATGTCGGGTGCACTTTGATCGGCTCAAACCGCTACCGACGTGTCATTTTCTTTCAACTCCACTGACGGGCAGCAACTTCATAGATCTGTCAGGTTTTCTAAATAGCTAAACTATATTGTGTACTCATTCTAAATCTTACATTTTTGAGGAGAATCACACAATCAGTCACACTGTGTATCTGCGTGTAACGTTAAGTGTATGTAACGTCTTTAATTGGGTTTTGTTTTGTAATAATTCCACATAAACACACTGAGCTTTCTCTCCCCACACATGGCAGTGTTATTCATGGCAGGGTCTCTTCATTTCCCAGTCTTCAAGAATTAGAAGATGTCCGATCGAATCTTTTTTTCATCTGTAGATCTACATACTACTACTGTAATATGGCAGTTTTTTGTGTCCTCACAAAAAGAGTGTGATATTTATAGCGTGTGTCGGAAGTCGTGGCAGAACCCCAAAGCAGAAAACTAAAGCTTATTCTTCTACAAGATCCTTTGTATACTACTGCTGTCATGTATAGTGTGGCCCTTGTTTTATGTGTAAAGGTGCTGGTCTCTGAGGTGATTCAGTGAAAATCTGTACATATAAAGAAAGTACACAATCTAAGAATCTCACAGGTTGTTTATTTGTGTGATGCTTGAAACCAAACACTACAGAGTACAACTTTTCATTTAGTTTCGATCGAGATAATTAGTATTAATGGCCCTTTTGAGATTCACTTTATGTAGAGTTATAGTTGCACATACCATCAAACTTCTTTCAAACTTTACATAAAATGTGGGTATTTTGTTGAAACCTAAACGTCGGTGCGCTAATCACAAATCAGCATAAATGAGCATTTTACGTTTGGACGATTCTGCTGGTTACATGCACAAGAATAGACAGGTCTGATATATATTTTAGTAAAGATCCCTGTTATTTAAGAGGTGTTAAATTCTGTTTTCCATTGATTTCTGTTTCCCCTGACCTGCAAACATAACCCAAAACCCCAATCACCTGTTTTCGCCCTAACCTCGACCCAAACGAAGCCCTAACCCCACTTTCAGAGTGCGCTGTTAAAGGAAACATGGGAAACAAACTTTGGCATAAGAGAAGAACAGTACAGTATCAAATCAAAAGGTAAAGAATCATACGTTAGTGCATTCTCACCTAATTGGAAGATGCTTCTAGAAAAGTGCAAAGCACAGGCTTTGTAACATAGAAAAAAAACATCTTTGGCCGAATATTTAAATGGCTGTCAAGCAAGGAGAGGGCATAATAAAGGCAAATAAAGAGGGCAGTGTATGTGTGGAGAGTTCCTGAATAAGGCAGAGCGAGGTCAGATCCTCTGTCGATGAACTGGTGAGACGGAGCGCCATCGTGCTGGTCACTGGTTAAGTCGTCGCACTAATCGGGTGGTGTTGGTTGACAGGTTCTTCTGAGTCATGGCTATGAAAAAAAAAAAAAAAAACAGCTTTAATTTCAGTTTGGACGTGTGACATAAGGATGTATGTCAACTACTGAAACGAAGCGTTATAACATCATGGATATGGGGGAGTTTTGATTGATCAACAATGCTGATGTCCAGCTTACCTGAGAAGTCCAGCTCATATCTAAACGACCCTGTGTTAAAGCTCATGGTGCCTGATGGGTTCTGCTGGTAGCAAAGCTCGATGTCCCGACTGGAAACGCTGCACTGACGATATCCCTGCATGGCACAAGGAGGAACGGCACAAACACTTCAACAATGGAGTTTTAGAGTATGTTACTTCCAATGCCCATTTAGGCCTCATGAGGATCTAATACTGCGTTTTTTTACTCAGTGTTTACTTCTCCACAGCATTAGTAACTGGAGCCATCTGAGGATGTCATATCCCTCCAGCCCCCCCACAAAACCAAAAAGCGGTACTTGTGGGTGATGTTAGGTTACTTAAGTTAACCCCGACAGCAGAGGAGTCGAGTAGTTTACTGATTCAAATATCGAATGGATTTCTGCTCCAGAAATGAAATGACAGACAACAGACAAAACGAGGAACCACTCAGACACGTAACTGATGAATTGAAGTAAGTTTGGTGAAAAAACTGAGTGAATGTTTTTCCCAGTTATGCTCTGGAAACAAAATGAAGAGGCATTGGACAGACACGTTGATTGCTACATCCCTTTGGATAACATGCTGGGGCTGGGGGATAATAATTCATCGACAAAAGAAAACAGTTTCTTACTTTGACATACTCTTTCCATCCACCGACATCCTGGAACTGCCACCGTGGCAGTGTACCCGATCTGAGGACAAGAAGATCTGAAGATCCAACATTTGTAGAACAACACATTGACGTATTATGTCAGACGGCAAGTGTGTGTCCTGACCTGGTGTCCTGCTGATTCCCACGACACGGAGTCCTTCTCACTGCTCTTCTAGTCCCGATGCTATTATTGACTTGACACATTTCTGTGATGGACCAGAGCATTTAGTGGCAAATGGAAGTACTGTATTAGCAAAATGAGCTCGACGTGACAGAAAAGCAGCTTTGCAGTAATATATATGCCTTACCAGCAAATTTCAGAGTGTAAGAGAATCTCCTGATGTTGAAGTGCAGCTGGCCCTGTGGGTTCAGCTGGTATCGTCTCTCAATAGCAGGGCTGTCAAATGAACATATCTGCACACGTACGAATAAATGAGCGCCACAGAGGAAAGCTACATCTCCCATAGCTGCCAAATCACACCTGGATACGGCTCAAAATGAATGCGAGCGACTGTGAATATACGAATGTATTCGTTGGGAAGAAATAATCACTAAGTGTTGCCAGTTTGAGAGAGAGCGCGACTGATTCTGACATTTCATGCACCGAAAAAAGCAAGTTTCACTTTTAGAAATGAATACTAAAAAAGCGTCGCAACTTAGTATAAACGTTCTTGGTGAATTTCTTCCGCTTACATGTGCTTGGTATTCTGTCCAATCCCCCTCGTCTGCCATGAACTCCCACTTGTAGCCTCCGTCGAGCTGGGAGGAGTGCGGTGCAGCCACAGCTGAAGTCGTGTCAAGGCTGCAGAGACATGAAGGGACTATAATGCATGCTCATCTAAAGCTTTTATATAAGGGCTCCAAGAGAAGTGAGGCCCCCAGAATATTTATCAGGTGACAGATGCAAACATGAATGGAGAACGGAAAGGTTTTATAAAAAGAAAAGAATAAGAGACGTACAGATGGAAACTCTTACCTTCCTGAGTTGAATTTTGGACGTCTGCGAACGTTCCTGCGCACGCCTGTAATGCAGTTTGTTTGGGTCATGCCTGCAGAGTAGATACCAGTGATTAGACTCTTTTTTTTTTTTTCTTTTTACCTGCAAGCTCTCGCGAACAAACCGAGAGCATCGTCACATACCACGGAAGTCAAGCGTGTAGTTTGTCGAGCCCACCGTGAAGCTGAAGGTTCCCTGAGGGTTTAGAGCGAACTGATGCTCCACATTTTGACTACTGACTGAGGAGGCCAACATGCCGGAGCCCTAAGGGAGGAACGAAGGTGAAAGAGGACAAAGTGATGCGGAATCGAATGAGAGCAAAAAAAAAAAAAAATCCCCCAAAAAAACCCTGACTGTTAGATTAGACTTCATGAGGTGATCCCGGTCACCTGGGATCCATATTCACGCCACAGCTTTTCATCTCTGAAGTACCAGCCGACGTCCTCAGTCTGGCCCCGAGGAACCAACGTCAGCCTCTGAACCCGGAGAGTTGAGTTCACAATCTGCAACTTGTCAAAGTCTATGTACAGTTTCCTGTGAAAACAAAGGAAAAAGAAGAACAAAAAAGATTTGATTCATTTACCTTTGACTGTTTTCCCCATTTTAGGAAAACATCCCACAAAAACAAAAGTGAAGCATCAACTTTCCCAAGACGCAGAGGTTGATTCCAGTTGCTCCGAAATATATGTGCTTCCTAAATAAAATACCCTCTAAAACTCTAGGACCGGCAGACAAATACCCACTACACCGAGGCAATGCCCAGTTCATTATCTGAGACGGAACATTAGAGTAAAAGTGACAACCCTGACCCATGGCTGGCAGTGTGGATGCTGATCCCTTTAGCTCCAGGTTGGCAGTAGTGGGTCTCGATCACGTGGTCGTTGTGGATCCGCTGCCACTGAAACCCACGGGACAGCTGCCACTCATAAGGTTTTCCAGTAACTGTTAAAACACAGGAATTTGAGCTCATGCAGATCATGCATTTACAAAAAAAAAAACCCAACAACAACATGATTTACACGAACACGGTCTTGCTTCTTTTTTTGTTTTTTGTTTTATTGTCTGGGACAGGTGTGGAGTCCAGGTGCACTGGGTGTTTCTATAGAGAGATTCATCATTCTTTTTACACGTACGTTTTTACACGTACAGAACACAGATGTAACTTTACCGAAGCTTCCTGTCATGTTACGTATCTCGATCAGCTGTGAGGCTCAAATCTAGGCCAAAGGTCTAAGGATTCAAGTCCGTCGGTGAGTATTTAAAGAGTCTCGAACAAACCTGAGGCGGACACGTCTGTCTCCTGCCAATAATCATCATCTTCCTTTTCCTGTAGCGACAAAAAAAAACAAAAAAAAACAAAAACAAACTGTGAACAGCGGAAAGTTTTGACAGAAAAACGCATCTCAGTCTCGATGGTTTCCACTTACCATGTTCAGACAAAATGCCAAAAAGTCTGATCACACACACACACACACACACACACACACAGACAGACACACACACAGGACAGGCTATGCGATCGACTTGACCAAGTTGAAACTGATTTTACATCGGTTTAAGGTGATTTAACAGACAAGGACGAGGAGGCTTCGGCTCTTACTTCATGCCCGAGTCTTAATTTTCACTTTCGGTTTTCTCGTAAACTCCTCGGGAAAACGGGTCGACTTCCACTTTGGTTTTGTGGCCTGATACATGCAATATACACAAAAAAAATAAAAAATAAAATAAAGAGACCACTTCAAAGATCCGAACCTTAACCTGTCTGAAAACCTCTGGAATGTGATCAAGAAGAAGATCAACGTTATATTGAATATTATAAATAACATTTAATAACACTGAAAACAAATATTGAATTCTGACCTCTTATAACAATATGTTTAAAACAAAAACACTTCGTATTTGAGGCCTGAAAACATTGCATCTTTCTTTTCTTTTTTTTAACTAGTTGTATTTTCTGCAAATACATGCTCTAAATGGCAATATTTCTACTTTGAATTTGGGGGAAAAAGGTTGTCAGTAATTTCTAGAATAAATAAAACAGTTCATTTTACTCAAACACATCACTGCAAATAGTAAAACCTCTTCATTTTGTTCCTGTGGCTGTATGTATGAATGTACATGTAATACACAACTAGTCACGGCCACGTGTGGCCTGTCTTCACATGAAGTATACCCTACTGCTGTGTTTCTCCTCATACCATCAGTCAAATCCCACCTTTGTATAAATGACTAATGCTTTTTTTAAATTTCACAGCAGGTCACAAGATTCAAGGCAGATCGACAGATATCTTAATTATACAGTTACACACAAGAACCAACAGAAGAGTGTAAATTCTCATAGTTTATTCTCCCCCCCCCAAAAAAAAAGCAACGGATACACTTTGCACTCGTTTCCATTACAGAACACATTCAGCATTTGCGTTTAGCGAATTGGCAGAATAATGCACAAAAATGAAAGTCACCCTTGAAAGGGCTTGAGTGAGGTTTATGAACCAAACTGGAGGTTTTTAATAAGGTCCGGGCCAGAGATGTGTCATGTAAACAACCTGAACGTTGAAGCACAAATACAGCAACGTGGGTTTTTTTTTTTTTTAATGGCCGACAATTTGGTTGAACCCGAACCCTGATCCCTTCATTTACATTAAAGCAGGCAGTATGTTCATATGTTGTGGTGTAAACATAACATCAAGAACGATAGAACTAACAGAAATAAAACTTTGTACTGCTGTTTATCCAAGAGTTTGATTAATTCCCCTGATTTAAACCATACTGTATTTCGTATTCGTCGTGGCAGTCTGACTCGCGATCAGTGTTGAACACAGAGTCAAAAGCACCAAACATCAGTATGTTAATATACTGTACGTTTTCTTCAGGCAGCATTTAGTTTGAGTAAACGTTAAAGCCTCGTTACACAACCCCCCCTTAGAAAGAAAACAAATCGCTGTGTTACGTTAATTCATATTTAAATAGCAGGATAATGTACAGCACTGGAGTCGGTTCTGTAAACAAAGATTTGATCAATAACCGTTCCAGTTATCATAATCAAGGAAACATAAATCCATCATGTCATGAAACCCACAAATGAAGCCGGACATTGCACTGGTTTCGTAGATTGTCTTCTCCAGGTCTTCAACGCTCCTTTAAAACTTACATCGGCACTCGTCTGATGTTGCGTTTACGTTTGGTTTCGAGGTTCATTTGAGTCATTGCTGTCAGGGGAAAAAAGAAAGAAAAAAAAAATCCATGTTGTGTTTCAGAAAGTATGATATTATGGAAGTAACACCATAGCTATTATTCTTTTTAACGAGTTTCCCAGAAAGAACCACCTGTAGGTACGTGTTCTGCTGTTTTCCTTAGAATCAGGATGAAATTAAATAGTTTTCTCCAAGAAACTGTCAAGAAATCATTAATAGATAACAGACCCTTAAAGAGTGTTGTTTATATATATATGTGTGTATATTACAATATTTTGAAACAGAACTCAACCTCTGAAGTCCAGCTGGTAGGGCTGTCCGTTCACGTTGAAGACCATGCTGCTGTGGTTTTGCTGGTACTTTGTCTCAATGTCCTCACTCGTCACTGTGCATTCGGGCTGAGACAAGGCCATTCATTCATAACATTATGTACGTCGGCGCCGTTATTCAGAGGGAAATAAAGTTTCTCAACTGGTTATAACTGCGAAGGTAACTTACCCTGTGTTTAAAAGTGTGCCACGCTCCACCTTTTCCCCCGAACTGCCATTGTGTTTTTTTTCGCAGAGAGAGATTCTGAAAAGCTGACGCTGCTTGAGCAACTCTGCAACGACGATAAAAATGTTAAGTTCTGTTGTAACGTCCCCCGTTGGAAAGCGTGTTTTCAAACTGTGCTGCACACACGGGGTCTAGGCTTCCTCCTGCTGGAAATTCTCAGCATCAAACACATCATTTCTTGCATTCTGGTGAATAAGTATATGCACCAATTTATTTTTTTCTGTGTCAGTTTATGGTGGAAATGTCTTTATTTATGTAAAGGAAAGCGCACAATTCAGGGACCTGGTGACAAGTGAATATTATCCCTGCTGAGTGCACACACTTCTTTACTCCTCCGTCGTCTTTATTGTCTTTCGTTTGATGGAGCAACAGTTTTAAAATGTCCATGCAGCACCTACTCACGTCAACAATACATTCATTTATTTTAATTCATTTACAAACCTCAGCTCATACGCGTTTCAGCACTTCCAGCATGTTCAAAACAAATCACACATATCTATGGTTTGGGATTATTTTTTAGCAACATAACAGAGGGAATGAGACCTTGTTGTCGGGGAGAATTCTGCTCTTTCTATGAGATCATGATTCATTTTTATTGGAATTAAAGACAGAAAAAAAATGCTTGTCTCTGTCAGATGAAATGTTGTGTCTATGTTTCAGTGGTTTTGCTAAATAAAAGTCATTTGTTTCGTTCATGTTTTTATTGGGAGTGGGGTCTAATCCCTTGAAACGCTACCGTTCTGGCTACATGACAAAATCCAAACTCACCCTGTTGCTGCTGCTGGTTGTTGTTGTTGTTGTTGTTGT
>JAPQRN010000005.1:12671543-12685999 GCA_037367275.1 Coranthus polyacanthus | reverse complement strand
GTTGTTGTTGTTGTTGTTGTTGTCGGTACACTGGCCGACGAGCGACTTTCCTCTTTCTCTTTTTACCAATCTGTTGCATTTCTAACAAGCAGAAAAAAGGAAACAATGACTTCGTCGGCGTCTGAGGAGAATTCAGCAGCGTTCTACTTGTAAAATTTAGTTGGAGAGAACTATTACTTCACCTCTGAATCTGATCTCAAATGCGTCGGCTCCGATGTTGAACGTAAACGAGCTCGCTGGGTTACTCTGAAACTTGGACTCAACGTCGGAGCTCTTTACAGGACCGGGGTTGCCCTTTGAATCCTGCCAGGAAGAGTCAGTATTCACCAACAAAACCAAAAGCAAATTTATTGACAATTTCCGTTGTTAAATGTCACCCACCTTGCCTCCAATCTTCTTCCACTTGCGCTTCAAGATGCAATACCATACCCACTCGGTGTTACCGTCGTCCAAACGTCTCACTTTCAGGTCCTTTCCATAAACTCTCATCCTGGTAAAATCTATACTCACTGCCCTAAAGACACACAGAGAAAACGGATTTACTTTTTCACCTGTGCTTGGCAGAGCCGGACGCGTCGTGTTTATTCAGCTCGTACCCGTATGGCGTGTTGTAGATTTTAATGCTCTTCGTGTGGGGCAGAGAGAACTGGGCCTCAATGACGTGATCGTTGCCGACGTCCTGCCAGCCGTTTCCATCATTCAGCTGCCACTGGTAGAAGCGGCCGTCGGTAAGCTTCGGGGCTGGTTCGAAAACGAAACATGATGATGATCATAAATGTACTAAATCTACAAGCTAAAGCTTCAACAAACCACAAATTAGACTCATTATCCAGAAAGTACAACAGAGAATCCCAAGGAGCCATGAAGGATGGATTCCTCTTTCACTGTGACGAACATCGAGCTGCAACGATTAATCCACTGTTTGTCGACTATTAAATTAATCCGGGTTGAGTCATTTTTTCAAAATTCTGTGATTCCAGCTTCTTAAAACGTGATTACTTTCTGGTTCCCTTCCTCCTCTGACAGTAAACTATATATGTAAGACATCTGAGGACATGACCTTGGACTTTGGGAAACACTTTTCACCATTTTCTGACATTTTATAAACCAAACAATGACTCGATTCATTGAGAAAATAATCAAGTAAATAAAGTAGGTTCTGTATGTCTAGAAGGACAGTGAATACAGTACACACCACATACTGATTAGAACATAATAATCATTAACAAGGAAAGTGTAAAAGTGAAATTAGATTTGGAATCAGAAAAATGAGTGCTTTTAAAATGTATTCTTTCCCTTCTCGTTCTCTCACCTGATCGATCCAAAGACCTTCTTCTTGCCCCGGACGATGCCCTTTGACCCTTGGGGTGTTTCAGTTTACACTGTGACCCGTAGCGACAGTTTCCTTTCAGGGCGAACACGCAGACATGCAAGTAAAGACAGCTGTCACCATCCTGGCAGTAACCTTTGTTGTAATACTTGCAAGGATCTCTTTGCTGCAACACAAATAAAGAGTCAAATAAAAATACAGAAGTGTTTTTCACAAATCTGAAGCTGCGCTGATTCCAAATGTCACTGTGCGTGACATGTTTGAGTGTCTTTTCTCCTCACTCTCCACGGTTAAAGCTGTAATCATAAAACCGATGCTTACTCTTGCATCATTTCTCTCCTGGGAGACGGTTTCACCATCTGTATCTTCGCTGCTGTTTGACGTGACACTGACGTCAGAGTCCGTTTCAGAAGAGTTGTCCTGGTCAGACGCTGTAAAAAATAAACACAAATGAAGAGAGAACAAAACAAAAGACATATCAGTAAGACCGGGTATCAAACTTTAATACTTCAACTGAAAAATGCCTGGTATCGTTTGAGGCCAGATTTCAAGGAATAAATATCATCAGTGTCAACTTAAAGTTGTGGTAAACATGGGATTTGTTTTTGTTGCTTTGAAAAAAATGCAAACAAGCTTTTGTACTGTACTGTAATGTGTTATGTAATTTTCTTTTTGTTAAAACGGGAAATGGTATCACTATAAGTACAGTATTTTTTTAGGAACTGGTATCAAAGCCAAGGTATTGGTATGAAAAATGTTGACTGATACACGGCCCAAAATATCAGATATTTCAAAATCATTTACAGGATGTGAACATGATCTTTAGTCCAAACAAGTTCATTTAGTCCACTTTATAAATCCTACTTTATCGTTTCTTTTACACTGACTTATTCTGACTTTGTTTCATACCTTGACATGTTTCGTCTTCTGAACTTCCTGCAGTCTTCCTCATCAAAAGAATCACGCGATGTTACTGTGACACGTCCTGTCAGCTGACGTACGCAGGTTTGGTCGTCCTTACCTGGGACGGTCCCACACCTGGGATGCAGTCCTCCAAACAGGGGACAACAGGGGGCCTGGTCGTCCTAGGGTAAGGGTCCCAGGTAAGGACGACCAAACCTGGCTGTGTCACAGTAACGTCGCGTGATTCTTCTGATGAGGAAGACTGCAGGAAGTTTAGCAGTCGAAACAGATGAAACAATGTTAGAATAAGTCCATATAAAAGAAACGATAAAGTATGATCTTTAGCCAGTAAGGGTAGGTAGACTTTAAATTAAGACGAATATTCACCACAATATTTGACTGCATACAACATCAATGTACCCAGTGTCAACTCATTCCTACAGCAAACTATACATATAAACTCTATAGAGGTGAACTACTTTTTGTTACAGCAGAATGTTCTATAATATTTGTTTGGTCGATAATTAAAAGTCTGTTTTATAACATAAGGTCATTGACAAACTGGCGCATTTAGTTTTAATGTCTATCTACTGCCCCCTGCTGGTTGATTAATTATAAGATTGAATTATAAAAGTTACAAACTAGTTTATGTAAAAAAAATTTAAAAATTAAAGATAATATGTGCATTCTCAGGTTAAAACGTATACATATATATATATATTTGTTAGAAAATAAATCACCCTTTTTACAGTCAGAATCGGGGCTTCAGCTGTACTTAGTTGTGTAAGAAAGTTTGAAGCCAAAAACGAAAGTGAATCTGCATAATAATCACCACGATATTCTTTGGTTATTAAGAAATAGGTCGTGATTTTCATAATTCGTCGGATGTTCTGTAGGAAGTTGCTTTGTCATCTGTAACTCTAAATAAACAGACCTCATGAGAAAAGATAATACATCCAGTGACCGCAGTAAGGAGTCACTTAGTTTAAGGAAAAGGGCACAAAAAAAAACAAACACAAAAAGAAAAAACACAATTTAAGATCGGACAATAACTCACAGCAGAGGAAAGTGCACTTAAAATGCGAGAGGAATACTTACGACAGGCCTGCGCCATTTTTCCACTTTATGAAACGAATCACTTTCGTTTTCCTCTTCAGTGTTTTCATCACTTTAAAGCCAGTCACACCCACGCGTAGTTTTGCGGAGAGGCTGGTCCTCCTGAAGTGCCCTTGAGCAAGAACATGACAGCCTGCTGCACTACAAGACTGCATACCGTCCAAAGTGAGGAGATGTCGACCCCTTCAGAAACCACGTTTAACCGAACACACCCAAGCCCAGGCTTCACTGAAAATACACCTACAAGTAACAGACCGTGTGTGTTTTTACTGTTCAAACGAGACTTGTTTAAGAAATGTACGACGTGACACGTGTTAGCCTTGTTCAACGATTTGAGGAACTGGATAATAACGTGGAAAATACTTCATCATCTAAACACAAGGCTGCATACATTGGCATTTATTATTTATTGCTATATATGATTTGGTAAAAAGTCATATCGCAGTTATTGTGGACGACGTTGCAATGTGAGTCTAGTTGCACGGTTATCAATAAAGTTGTGGGTTTTTTTTTTTCAACTCAAACACCCAAACCTAAACTAAAATTTTAAAAAAAATACAAATACTTAAAAAAAAAAAAAAAAAAGTACCTCTCTCTACTCAGTGTCACTGAATCCAGAATATCACCATACACACGTTGGACATTAATGTGCAATTAATGTATGTATTTTTAATCTCTGTTGTATTATTTTTTTCTAGTAAATCGTATTGTGGTGAATCGCCAAAGCGCTTGATTGGCGATAATGAGCTGATTCTGCCATTGGCGTCGCCCTCTACAGGCCTTTAAAAGAGAAGCGAAGAAGAAGAAGAAGATAGGGTCCCTCTGAAGGGATAACGAGTCTGTCCTATGAAGGGCACTTAACGTAAAGACTAAAACGAAGAACGGAACGTATATTAAAAAAATGGAGTTTCAAGATCACGCTTACACTAGCACTACATATGATAAAGGCAACCCGGTCAACCCGATGGAGTTCACATATAAAAGTAAGTATAGACGACGGTAAAGCTTTTAAATAGCCCGTTTAATCAAGCTAGCAACCGGAGTTAGCCTGGGCGCCTAGCAAGTGAGCTTCCCCGTGAAAGTAAGCACTACAGACGTGACGTTCGCGAACGAGTCGAGTCCGTTGAACGGCTCTTTTTAAATGAACGATGAGAACCGAGTCGCAGAAGCGAGCCGTTCGGGTTTTTTAATCAACTTAGAGGAGGATATATAAGTAGCGACCACCGCTGATTATCGGGGAGGACGAGATAATAGCGAGAGAAAAAAACAAAAACAAAACACTGCCAAAAATGAGCCAGAGGAAACGTAGCAGCATCTGGATGCACTTTTCCGGGGACGAGAGGCAAGGTAAAGCACAATGCAGTATTTGCCAGAAAAGCATCTCCTTCAAGTCCGGGTCAACACATAATTTACATCGCCACATGAATACTCGACACCCGACCGTAACAGACGTGAGAAAAGAACGGACTGACCCTGGCACTAATGAGAGTGACGTCTCCATCGCTGAAGCTCCCTCTCCTTCCACAGATTCACCTGCTTCTGCCTCCACGTCAGGTAGTGTAAGACGAGGCCGCTGTCGTTCTGTCTCCGGCACCGGCGTTCCCTAACGCTCCCTCAGACGCCACCGGGCCCTCGTCGTTACCGGACGTGAGTCGTGACGTCCGCGAACGAGTCGAGTCTTTATCGAGCGGCTCTTTTCTTGAACGAGCCCTTCGAATGCGAGCCGTTCTTTTTACACGCGCGCTGCCCACGCTGCCTTCACGTCCGCGCCACGCTCCGTGTTGGCGGGATGTGGACGTTTGAATAAGTCTGATCCAAATCTTACCTTTAAATTCCTACCCGTGATTATTTCCCTGATAAAACCCCCGGTTGGAGCCAGTCTTTTGAACGGCTCTTTGAAAGGAACAGCTCCTCAAGATCCGGCTCCCTTCAAAGAGCCCTAGTGAGCACGCATTCAACCTACCACTGTTCAGAGTAAAATAGTCATTTAAATAACAAAAAAATAAAAAAACAGGGAGCCACATAAAGCAACAGGCCTAATATCAAACACTCCCAGTTGCAGTTGATTTTTTGGGGGTCACGTTACATTAAAATACATCTTGCAAATAAAATGTTAAAAAGTTAGGGCTGCACATTCAAACTAAAAGTAATTTTCCTCAAATATTTGCCATTTTTTAAATATATATTATGGACTGTTAAATGGTAATATCTACATTTCTCTTTGTGTCTAAGTGACTTCCAAGGAAACTGAAGATTTTGTGAAGCTGAGGATTGCAAACAATTACCTTTTTTCTGGAAGGAGAAATTCTTCCATGTGGGCATGGAGGTACGCCACTTCTGACTGTAGTGTGTCAACACTGAAAACGTCTCGTGGATGTAGATGCAGGAATATGAGGCTACGTTTCTGTATTTCAGAATAGTCACACTTTTCCTCCCATAACGGTGTTTTTTTCCTTTATTTTCCTATCATTTCCTTATTTCAGGGCCATTCTTAAACACATGAGCTTGCAACACAAGATGACCCATTGCCAAGCAGCCAAAAAATGGGAAAACATGAAGAAGAAATACAAGGTATTTATTTAAATTTCAATAGTGGACTAATGGAACATTTTTGATGATTTCCTTCTCGACCTGCCCTGTGTCTGTCTCCTCAGGAGTTAAAAAACCCTCCAGAAGGGGTGAAAGTGTTTCCTGAAACGTGGCCTTATTTCACTCTGATGGACGATGCCATGGAGGGTCGGCTGGAAGGCAACGCTCCCATTCTCAAGGTCTTCCTTAATGAAAAAGACAATGGTGATTTCTTGCCCATCTCCAAACCTAAGAAGAGGAAGGTATCCGTGGTGTTACCCCCCCCTACAGCTTTGCTAGCAGGAGGGCCGGAGATTGAGGTTTCACTGAATGGAGAGGAGGAAGGGGAGGAACAAGCGATGGAGGAGCGAAGCCAGGAGATAGATCGCATCATGCAAGAGGTGGAGGACGAGAGGAACATGATGGACGGCGAAAGGCAGGTTATGGATAGGGAGAAACAGGTGATGGAACGGGAGCGTCTGGTGCTGCAGAGGGAGAGAGCAGCGCTGGACAGGGAGCTTGCTGCTTTGGACCGAGACCGTGCGTCACTGGAGAGAGAAAGGGCGGCCATGGAGAGAGAAAAGGCAGTGGTGGAGAGGGAGAGGGCGATGGTGGACAAGGACAGAGACGCCGTGCGCAGAGACCGGCAAGCGCTGGAGCGAGAGAAGGCCAGGCTGGAGAGAGTGTCCACATGTAAAGTCAGGACTGAGGAGGACACAGACACAAACGGCAGGGTGGAAGACTCAAACATGACGGACAGGAAGGAGCGCTTCCTCCTCTTGTTTGAAAAGCTCATTGAAAATTTTTGAGAAACCTTTTTTTGGAACTGCAGATCTCTGAAAGCTGTACTGTCTCCAGTTTGATCTTTGTGCAAAATCCTGGGGTTTTTTTTTTTTTTGTTCTGTTTGCACAAATATTGTTATTAACGTATTACCTATAAGTTGTCAATGAAAACGTTGAGCCACTCCTAGTTCGGAGAGGTCTTCAAAACAACTTTATTCACTTGTGGTTATTCCATACAGAGCACACAATAGCAAGCTGTTAGCATTATTCTTACCCCATCCACAATCAACAACCCCCCCTCCCAAATCAAACAATAGTCTTTAGTTGATAAGACTCTAGACATTAGAGTCTTCGGTATAGGCTATTGTGCACGGTTAAAACATCACTTTTTGAAATGTAATATACCAAATATTGCAGTTCATGTAAAAAATCTCTTTTCAGAATATATATTTTTATATTACAGTACAGACTTTACAACAAATGATTGTGTTTAAATGCGTCTTTTATTGCATTAGATACTCAATTTACCTTTCATTAAGCTCCAGCTTCAATAACTTTATGCTAGTATACATTTCCAAAAGTGTTAGATTGGTCATTAATATTAATATTATTATTTTTATTTTTACAAAACAAACATATTTAAACAATGTCACTGGGTTGTTTTTTTTTTTGTTGTTGCCAGTTTTGAACAGACACTGAACAGAAACATACATGATGTTTTGAGGGTTTCATCAATAAACTCACTTCTCTGAATGTCACCTTTTGTGAACTTTTAATCAAGTTGTGGAACAGTTTGAGTTTTTGAGAAAGTTCTAGCATGTATGTATGTGTGTGTGGGTGTATTTGTGTGTGTGTGCGTGTGTGTGTGCGTGCATTTTGGTAAGTGAGGGAATGAATTAGACTGTGTAGAAGTGTGTATATGTGGTGTTTTACCAAACATAGAATAGAAACTGAACAACAGTACGAAGGTGCATTAGATCAGTGCTTGATCACCAGAATCTGACTCATAGTTACATGTTTGTGGGTGTTTATGAAGTATAAATGTCCACACAGTGTACAGCTCTGTAGTATACATCAGCAGCACGTTTGACAGTTTAAAATTTTGCTCTTGTGTTTAACTGACTGACTGAGAAGTGAATAAATGGTATGCGTGTCTGTCTGTGTGTGTGTGTGTGTGTGTCAATATGTACAAAGATGTGTGCATGTGGTTGTATTTGCGGGAGTCAGTGTGTGTCTGTGTGGTTAAATGAGATCCCCGATGGGTATACGGGGCAGGCAAATGTACGCCTGTGGGGTCCTGCTGAGGTTGATGGGGTTGCCGTCCAGACGGATGTCCTCCAGTGCGTTCCTGATGTAGTTGAAATCTTTCAGGTTGCAGAACGTGTCCTCGTGCATCATTTGAATGTTGTTACGCTGCAAGAGCACACGAAGGAGGTTATGTACCAAGAAATCATCTACTTGTACGTGAAATGGTCATCAGAGAGAAATCGATCATTACACTTCAAGACCTCATGTGGGGTTTACTGGAAAATGATGGCATTGTAAAGTCTTAAACACATTTCAAGTCATTAAATGCCTTTATTGCTGTATTAAACTGTACAGAAGTACCCAACAATTACAAACGCACAGCAGGGTTTGGCACCAAGCGCCAGCTGCCTTTTGGATCTGGTTTGGTAAAGGATCTGTCGAGCTCAGTCCTAAACTTACACGTACAAGGGTTTGTGTTTTATGTATCTGGGAATCTTTGAAGCCTTTGTGCAGGCCTTTTTGAATTTTGAACTGACAGAACACATTTTAAATTAATTATTTTAAATCTTAAATCACCTTTTCCACAGGTCTTGTGTTCGCCATATCTGTCTGTCCATCTAGAACAGGGGCAGGCAACCGTTGAGGGTCGTACTGACTAAGATAAAGTAAGCGAAGCATCCAAAGTCAACTTCTCTGTTTATTCTTTTCTTTTATTCTGTCGTCACGACTCTTAATGTCTCTACCTGTCACTTCAGGCCAGCAAGAGACAACTTGAGGACTGTTTTAGTCCAGTCTAAATGTCAACAGTGCCCTCTGTTGGAACCAAGTTAAATAGCAGTACAGACATATTATAGTCACTCTTCTTGCCCCCTTTTATTCATTTTTTGGGGGGTTGTTTTGTTTTCCTTTGAGGCTAGATTGAGGTGGTCCAAAGACTGGTTTGGGCTCTCGGGCCGTATTTTGCCCACGTGTGCTCTACAACTACAAAGTGTTATAACCCAAACAATGCAAAGAACCTGCTTTAGGCTTTGAACGCAAACCTTTCAGTTTGATCTGTGGTGGTGAGTAATGATGCATAAAGACAAGTCAGGTACCTGTAGGTGTAGAGATCGCAGGCTGTCTGGTAGAGGCACAGGGATGTAATCAAGGTTGTTGTCCGTTAGGTACAGGTACAGCAGGCTGGTCATGTCCTGGACACAGCAAAAGATACAGATTATTATTGGCCTAGACCTTTTCAGTGACTTTAAGTACCTTTACTGTGACAAGATCTTTAAGGAATCCTCAGCAATTGTTAAGGTAACTATACACGTCTGTGATTTGAAGGAGAATAAAATAAGCCACTGTTGATTTGAGGTTGAAGGCCTTGTATTCATCAGCTTTACACTCTACACCACTTTCTAGTTCTGAGACCTTGTTTTTTCACCATATGATTAAAACATCCTCCTGCTCTCTCACTCCCTTGTTTCAAAGCATTTCTTTAAAGGTTCAGTGAGTAATATTTAGGACGATCTAATTGCAGAAATGGCATATAAAACATAATTACGTTTTCATTAATGTATAATCGTTGCCTTTTTTGTTACTGTAGAATGAGTTTCTATCTACAGAGGGAGCAGGTCGCCTCCATGTTTCACTGCCATGTTTGTTCAGCAGCTCAGAATGGACTTCTTCCTCTTCTTCGTCTTCTTTTTTTCCTTTTTTATGTTCATTTTCGCACCTGCTGTGTTTGAGAGGGGACCAAAGTTAATATCCCCTTCACTAAAAATCCCAGAATGAACAAACCAAACACTGGCTCTAACAAGGGCCTTTAGTTTCCATGTTTTTATTTGCCGCCGTAGAGGAGCGTGAGGAGAGGGGTATTCAGTCGTTTGCAATCTGCAACTTCACCAGTACAAGCCACTAAAGATTACACAGTGAACCTTTAATGGATGCTCGTTTTAGTGTTAGACAAATTAAAATTCATTCATTTAGCATATTTTTTTATAGAGGTAAAATCAGGTATGTGTATACGTACTTTGAAGGCCTCTTTGTGAAGACCCTTGGTGCCAATGTTGTTATGGCTGGCATCGATCAGGCTCATGGTCTCTGGGAGAGCAGGCAGCTGTGAGATGTGATTTTCTCGGATCACCAGCTCCTCCAGCTCGGGCAAACCTATGAACGCTTTGTCGTCGATGGACATTATCTCGTTTGCGGTTAAGTCGATCCTCTTCAGTTTGTCTGAAAGCAGGTGGGTTAACACCAAATGAGATGCTGCTTTCCGTGTTCACTGATATTCGATTCTAAATGGCTCTTATATTGAATAGTGATTTATTTTCAGTCAAGCAGGTAACATACTCATGGAGGCGAAGTCGGACTTGTTGATCTTGGTGATTCTGTTGTAGCGGGCATAGAAGTGAGTGGTCTCTTTAGGGAGAGGAGGTACATGATCCAGCTTCAAGTCATCACAGTAGACCGAGCCACCCAGGCATGTGCACAGCAAGCAAGTAGGCATTCCTAGAGTACATGAAGAAGAAGAAGAAGAAGAAGAAGAAGAAGAAGAAGAAGAAGGGGAGGGAGGGAGGGAGTAAAATATGAAAAAATAAGAGGCAGAATAAGAAGACGGTAGTTCATTGAATCACCCTTAAAACCTCCAAGAGATTTTCATCATCAGGGAAAAGAAAAAGTAAAAGTTCAACCACGATTCAGGATATCTGGATTTGGTAGAGAATTTCCAAAGATAACTAAGACTTGGATCATGCTTCTCTTTCTGAATTCAGTGCCAACGTCGCTCAGTACTGACCTCGCCTGTCAGGCTCTTCAGGCTCATCAGGCTCTGGAAGTCCAGAGCCAACTGACCCTTCTACACCGCCTGTGCCCTCCTGAGGGGGCTCTGTTGTAGTCGGAAGCAGCCCCTCCTCTTGTTAGAGACAAGATTAGGTGTTAAAGAAACAGGTTAGATCAGTGTGGAAATAGAACAGCGAGTCTGGCAATCAGTAGCCCACTGTTTGCCGCATTGATTTATATGAAGTTATATATATTAGCAGTGTTAAAGCAAGTGACATTTAACTGTTGAATGGAAGTTAAATGAAAATGGCTTTTTGGGTGTTAATAAAATTAAATGTGATTAACAATATGTTTGTTAAGAAACAACAAAAAACAATGAAGATTTTAGAGCAAAACAAATGACACTGGTTCGTGCTTCAGAGTTTTAGGTGCCTACATTTTGAATACTATAGTAAGTGGTCTCCGTCCACTCAAAAAGAAGTATTTTTCCAAATTTGTTCACTGTAATCTTTGACTTTCATTGTGCAGAATTTGACACTTTGCGGGTGTTCTCACATTCCTCTTTGTGCTCGCTAAAAGTCAGAATTTGACCTAACTACAGGATTTTTGATATCACAGAACTTTTGGAGCCAATCATGATGTAGAATTCAACTTTTACTTTTTAAGTGTCATGTGGCGTCAGTAATGCTATCAGTGCACAAACTTTGAAAGTGGACTTTTAGGGAAGCAGGACACAGTTAATGCCCAGCAGATAAACTTTAGAAATCAACATTCCCAACAATCCCAACATTTTTCAGTGAGGGTGGAGGAAATTTTAATTTAACATTTTTTTAATGAGGTCATTGAAGTTTTTTATGGAAGAACATTAACATAACATTACTGAAAGGTTTTTTAAAAAATCATTTTCGCTCTGCTGTCTGGCGTGTGAGGTTGCACTGTTGATCATATCTCACACAAGTCAGATACTGACCTTTATCAATGTCAGGAACCAGAGTTACCTCAGGGACCTCTGCGTCTCCAGAGCCAGAGACACCAGAGGCTCCAGAGACCCCTAAGTCTCCAGAGGCATCCCCTGAAGCCCCTGAGATTCCCGAAGCTCCTGAGAACTCCCCAGAAGCACCCGATGCCTCGTGGGGAATAGTCTCTGTAATGAGAGGCCGCTCCTCCTCTTGTTAGAGCAAAGGGGTGGGGTTAGGAAACAAGAAGTTAGGACGATGAGGGGTGGGGTGGACAGTCAGTCAAAAAACACATACAGTGCTGCACAGAAACACAAACTCATAATCAACATTTAACTACTTTGAACATAGACGCAGTTAAATGGAATTAAGGACAATTTGACATGAATCACAAGTGTTATTTCTAGACAGATGAAGAAAAAGGGTTGTCACAGGCCTTACTAGCACACACCTGTACTGTAAACGTACTAACCTCCATCTATCAATGTTATCCCTGAGACACCAGATTCACCAGATTCCCCAGAAAACCCAGAGATTCCAGAGGCCCCGGAGATCAGGAGATCCCCAGAGAACCCAGAACCAGACAGGTCCCCAGACCCTCCAGAGCCCAAGGGGAGCTCGATGGCAATCCCAGAGCCTCCAGAGAAAAACTCTCCAGAGGCTCCAGAAGTTGCAGATCCCCCAGATACATCCCCAGATCCCGAGAGATCACCGGACCCTGAGAGATCCCCAGATATCAAGAGATCCCCGGATACCAAGAACTCCCCGGATCCCCCGGAGCTGGGGAGCTCCTCAGAAACTCCGGAGATGAAGACAATGTCACCAGAACCCCCAGAACCACCAGAGGCCCCTGAGGCTCCAGATCCAGATGCCCCAGAAGCTCCCGAGGCCCCAGACCCTATGGAGCCCCCAAAATCCCCGGAGACATGAAGGATGTCAATGGGCGTCAGACGCAGCTCCACCTCTTGTTAGAGACAAGATTAGGTATTAATAAACAGACAGATGAGACTGAAATGAAACATGAATCATGTTTGGAGGCTGTGAGTTCACAATGATGATTGGGTTAAGGTGAGAAACAGACAAAATGACCGAACAGTACACATTTAACCATTTACAGCTAGTTAAATGGAAGACATGCACAGGGAAAAGATGATTTGAAGATGCAGAGGATAAGTGTAGGGTTGATTAGCATCTCTCTCTTTTGCATTTTTTTTTTGACTGTGCTTTCACAGCTTCCGAGGCCAAAGGACGAACAATGTCCTCCCTCAAACTCAAACTTCGGACACCAAGTGGCTTTACGTTTGTGGGTATGTAGTCTGATTTATGTGTGCTTTTTCAGACCTTTCTGTGTATTTGGGCCCATGAGAACTCCAGATCCCCCTGAACCCTGAGGGATGAGCTGGGGTTTTAGGGGCAACTCTTCCTCTTCCTCTTCTTCTTGTTCCTTTTCCTCCAAGGAAGCCTCAGGTACAGGGTAGTTATAGTCCGGTGGAGCCAGTGTTCCAATCTCTATCTGAGGGAAAAACAGCAGCAGTGAGTCAAAAACGTATAAGATATTCAACTGATAAATGTACTTGCGACGGCTAGACGTAACGTCCTATTTTAAAGTATGTAAAGCAGTCAACAGCAAGCAGTAAGATCTGTATCTGTTCTATTTGTGCTCACATTGATCATTACAAATATCATTTCTGAATACAGCTCTATTAAAAATGAATTCATTCACCCATGCATTGCAATGTCTGGTAAAAATCAAAGATGCCATTTTAACAAAGACGGTGACAGATCTATAGTTTACAATGATTCTCGAAAAAAGTCCTAAAAAACATCCATTAGTCTCACACAAGCAAGGTGACATAAAGTCATTCACACTTCCAATCACATTTCCAAGGATCCTTTTAGGCTTTGGAAAGCTGCGTATGCATCAGACTGAAAACGGGCTTCACTCGTCATCCGTATTTCATCAAAATTTAAACATTTTAAGTAGATGCTACTTATCCAACAACAATGTCTGACAAGCCAGTAAAAGGTTTTTGCATCGAGTAATATTGTAAGAACAGCACTGGGTTTTGTGTATTGTTTGTATAACATCAAATACAATTAAATGACAGGAATAAATACTGTAATCTCAGCAGTAACATTAGTAGCCAAGACAGTTTAAAAATATTTAAACTTTGATATTAACATTTTGTCAAACTTCTCAGTTATTTTCTGACAAGCACTGAACTGTATGAACTGAACTGTCTTTTACGAAAAAATGCCAGTGACTTCTTTCTCGATGAAATCAAATGAAATATATTTTTCACTTGTTTTTCTTCAGACAAAGTTCTTAAAATTGCTTAAGAACTTGAGATTTTGCAGGAGAAAGAGCCAATTCCAAGGCCACGACAGAAGAAATAATATCTGCATATATGCCAGTGAATTTGCCTAATATTGTTGGCTGATATTTGTTGACAACGAGGAAACCATGGCTGTTTTCTAACCATACCAGCAAATATGTTTTTCACACAATCGACAAAATCATCCAAGGTACTGCCTCTTATAGCATTTTTTAAAAATTAATTTCCTTTGTATTATTGTATGAACATAATTATGACTTATGTGATGTCAGAGAACAAATAAAACCATGTATATATTTTGTATAGTATTTAACATGTTGTGAAATAAGTTATCTTTCCTACAAATGTATGCCCAATGGATACTGGACTCCAGAACATCGTGTGTAAAGAATATTGGTGGTTAAGGCTTTGCATTGTCAATAGTAGTTTTTAAATTTTAATCAAAGTGATGTGTTT
>JAPQRN010000005.1:12642402-12657258 GCA_037367275.1 Coranthus polyacanthus | reverse complement strand
AACACTTTCTTAAATTTTCAAGGTGCAGGTACTAACTGGCTGTGTTGATGCACTACATCAAAGATCATTCCAATCAGATGTAAACAATCTGAAAAATGCCCTCCATCTCTATCCAACACTTTTCACTCCTTTATTTTAAACAGATGTTTTGCAAAAGAAGGACAAGATAATCATTACCTGCTCCTCCAACTGATGTCAGAGGTCTGCATGCAACCAGGTGAAGTCTGGTTTGTCTGCTCCTCCAGTGCTTTGTTCTAATGATTGTCCGCAGCCTCGGTGGCTTGATGTGGCTAGCCTCGTTAGACTTTGGTTATTGTTGATTTGATTCCCCCAAGGCTTGCACCTCAGACATGCACCGGTTGAACCAAGAGGATGGAGCCTGTGTTGTTGGTGGGAGGACGATTGTGCGTGAGTTGGGATGTCCTTTTAGAGTTTGTGTTTGTGCTCTGCCAGCCCAACAGTTTTTTTCCTCGCCTCTTTCGTTTTGTCTCCACTTTTTTTTTTTTTTGCATCGGTGAGAGGGTTAAACTGGAGTCACCCCTCCCAAGTTAACCATTTGGTCTTGAGAGGAGGATCATTCAGGGGGGATGGGTGCATGACAATTTTATGGCTCATTTCAGCTCACAGGCCGTTGGGGTGTGCTTGCTGTCAGGTGAGGTTAAAGAGGGGCTTAAAGGGGTTTGCACTCAGACACTCACAACCAACATTTTACAAGACAACTCCACCTATTTTACAACCCTAGTCTTCTCTTTGTACTTTTTCCCATCATGCCTATCAGTTCATAAAATATTACTCATGGACGTCATTGCAGAGAACTTGCACATGGCTTCCCAGTACAACACTTTCTACTGTGATGGAACGGGAGGCTCAACATTGAAATTTAACCATCACATAGACTTGTAATTTCTATAAACTTGGCTCACAAGACAATCATTTACCTGTCTAGTACAAAGAAGTGTGTCTTTATTTTGACATCTAAGCCCAAAACACACAAACTGCATGTGTGTACATTTAGCAAAGCAAACATCTTTTTTGTAATGGTGTGCAATACTTTGCCACATGTGTGAAAAACTAAGTTGGCAAATATGGCAGGATTAGTTTTGGTCATTACTGCAGCTGAACCAGGAAGTTCAGTAGTTTGGCAATGCAACACATAGTTAAAGTAATTATTTGGACTAACACCTTTTTTTTTTAAACCATTTTTTAAACTTAAGTGAAGCTTGTGCACGTACCTTGTGGGTAGAGTTATGTCTAGGGATTTACATAAGTGTAAATAAAAGAAAAAAAGTGTGAATTTCATTGCAGGACTTTACTTTTACTTTCTGTCACCCTTTCTCATTTTCTTGCTGCTTTTTCCCCTCAGCCCTTTGAGTTTCTGTGTAAAGGCACATCTGGAGCACACGGCTGCTCTTTCTGGGGATAAGGGTAAGAAAACGAGAGAGAGAGAGAGAGAGAAATTAAAAGATGGGGCTGCAAATGAAAACAGGAAGGACAATATTAAACACCAACTACAAGAGAAATAAAAAGTGTGAGCTGAGTGACAACAGTTAAAAGGCCAGGATCACGATGAATGGATGCAGAATATAAATAAAACAGAGATAAAAACATCGAACAGCTGGAGACGATCCAGGCTGCAGGATGATCTTTGGAGTTGAGCTGCCAGGCCGCAGCAGCTGATTATACTTTCACTTACTGTCTCAAGCAGGAGGATGTTAGGCTTAAGGCTTTATAAAAGGAGTTTATTGTCTAGACACAGGCAGCAGGAGCTCCAGTCAGGATTTAAATAAAGGCGACTCAGGAGGAAGAGGAGGAAATTGTCCTAGATTGGGAATCGGCACAAAAGACGGTGTAAAAACATGTGAAATGTGAATAAAGCTGTTAAACAAGCATGTTACATGTTGTAACGGGGCCGGCGGTGAGTTGGGTTCCTACCTCCCCACTAGTATCAAGTTTATTTGAGCAATAATGGTTAAACGAGAGCTTTAAGTGATTCCAGTATTGAATGGCATAGGGAAGTAGTAGCTATTTAAATTTCCTCTCAGCATGTAATGACGTACAGACTGCTACTCACTGTCACTTATATAAGTAGGTCGAACTTTAAGTACAACTGACCTTTACAGCTGCGTCTAATTACAAACACCTATAGAAGGAGTAAAACCGGCACATGGAAGCCATTTAAATAATAACTATGAGCGCAGAACATCTATTCACCCTGCCTGTCTTTAAATGGTGTCTGCTTATTGAGAAGTTCTTGACGAACACTAGGAGAAGAACATGTGGCAAACATCAGCCAGGATTTGTGGTTGTTAAAGTTCAGATCTGCAGCAGCGCTACTGATACTGTAAAAAAGAAGTGACAAGTGCATATTATTATGTGCAGTGTCAGTGCACTCATATATCACTGCAGACTTATAGAAGATGTTACACAGTGTTGTAGGATAACTTACTCATGTCATTTTCATTAGTGAGGACAGTGATTTATCTATGGAGTGAAGAAATGACAGAAAGGAGCTGACAAGCTCTAACCTTTAAAAATAATAAAGCCTAACATACAGCTAATGTAAATGTAGTGACTTTTACTCAATTTCATGTTTTGTGCGTTATGAGAAGTGTCTCCTATCCCCCATCAGACTCCGTCATGGACTTTTTGGAACAAATTAACGGGTAATAAACAGCAGACTTTTAATGCTCCAACAGTAGTCTTTCTCTGATGATGCAGACATGCTTTGTTCCAGTTTGGTGGCAATCGTGATAAAACGATACACGCCACATGCACTGCAGCCTGTTTTGCACTGCAGTTAAAGCTCAAAGAAAGAAAAACAAATGGAAAACATTATTCCCGATCCAAACGAAACAACCGGACTGAATATAAGTTGTAAGTGTTCATCGCAAATAGAGACTGTACTGTAACTTCTGAGCGCAGCAAGGGTAGAAATATACTCTTTTCCACAGCTTGCATAAATTCCACAAAAATTATTTAATATTCTGACTGTTAAATTTGATCTTTTTGACAGATCTCCAGAAACCAAAAGGAATGTGCTGGTTTTATTGTTTTCTTTCCCTTTTGCACACATTTTTCAGATTCCTCCCATCGAAGTATAAGGACTTCACAGTGAGATAAATCCCCCTTAAATAGGTTTTTGCATCGGCTGTGAAAAAGAACTTTAGGAAGATGGGAAATGACAATATTTATTACTTCTGACCACAAGTGACTGGAAGTGATCACACAGACGATGTCTTGAAGAGGCAAATATGCAGACAAACATCTTATTGGAAACAGTACAGTAGTGCAGTCCTCTCTTGAAGAAACAGAAAATATTTTAAAGCTGAAGTATGAAGCCAAACCCGGAAACCCCTGCATCCCTCGAGGACCGGCAGAGTTTTTGTTTGACTCCACAGCTAAATGGAAATGTCAGACGAGGCAAAGACGATTTCTCTCTGTGTCTACTTTAAATGATGACTTGAGGAGGCGAAAACCGGGAAACATTTGAATGAAGACTGCGTCACAGGGCTCTTTGCAAGCAATAAATGTGAATATGTCAAATGCAATTGCAATGCAAGAAAGGGAGGTGGTAACTGCGCATGGATATGGTTCAAACGGTGCCAAAAATCCAGCACACTCCACAGTTTTATCTACCTCTAATTACAACCGGCTGCAATGTTTAGGTGATGTCTGATACAACACATCTAAACAGAGGACTGACGCATTAGTTCTGCACACAATACAGACTCTAAACTGTGTAGTAAGTGGCTCAGTTCATTCTGCTTCAGAGTTAGTTATTTGGAAAGGAGTTATGCATATAAAACCCATAAATGGCTATTAATTTGTGTATGTTATGTCAACTATTTATAGAGCAGTGGGGTCTGTTTGGTAAAGTCACTGTTTCGTTAGAGACACCGACGTAGACATTTAAAATTCCCAATTTTAGTCAGTTTTAATACATTATGTCTGAATACATAACTTCTGAATAAAGCATAGCTTATAAAGGCTTTATAATTTGTATTCAGCGACTTCATTATACCAGCAAAAAGATATTTTCTTAAATTTAAACCCCAAAGTTGTCTTAAGTTATTACTTGACTAATAAAAGCCTTACTAATAAGTAATTATTTGCTACGTACATATTAAAAAACCCTTTATAAACTATGACTTACAAGTGACACAGAGTTCATTCAGTTGACAGCCATAACCAAAAGTAATCGAAGCTTTTTTAACGTTATATCTATTTCTGCTCCAACTCAAATAAGAGATGCTTTTTCATTTTGTGTCAATGCAATCTGGAGAGTTATTAGAGCAGTGTTAAAAAGTGATGTCATACAAATATGTTGGAAACATAGTTTATTCAACTGTGTTTGGTTTCCTCACAGTAAATTCACGAGCAGTTACTGAGTCAACGGCCACAAAAGAAATCACCATAAAATGAAAAAATTCTCCAAAACAAAAAACGTGATTTTTCCAGTAACATAGCTACACCATTCAGTCAACGCGACACTGCTGCCGAGTTGACTTTATATCGTAAGAAGCATTTATCAATCATGGTAAACAACAGTGTAACAATGAGAGCACCTTAACTGCAAAAGCTGTAGTTTATTATCAATGAATGGTACCATTGGATGCATGCAAGTAATGCAAATGTTGTATACAAATCAGCAATGCGCATGACAGCTAGGAATCAGGAAAGATATAGACACAATTTGACTCATGATACCAATGTGTTTTTACTTTCTTTTTTTTTTTTAACTCTTTACTAACATTAAGGACTTTATTAGTGCTTGAAGCTTGGATAAATTGCTAGCTTGGATAAAGTTATGAGTTGACTATATTAAAAAACAAAACAAAAAAACAATCAATGTAACATCGTATTTGCTTCAAGGCACCAATTATGCCAGTTTGAAGTCTGAAGGCCAATTAGGGCAGACAAGAGTAAATAACACTGGTATTGTCTTTAAAAACATTTCGATTCATTCAAGACATTAAAAACACAATTGCTATTTTACAATTTGTTCATCATTTCTCACATTATATACTGAAAAACTGGATATGCAGTCCTTATTTGCTGGTCCTTTGCACAGCAATGGATTAATTAGTGTATTCTCATTTTAATATACATGCTAAACGCTGGAACATACAAGACAAAAAAACTAAATGACACTACGATCGAGACACTGCAGATACAAACCAAAGCTACTGTTTACTGCGTTGTGTCTAATGTCAGGCTGGAATGTTTAAAGTGTGTGTTTTGTGTTCAATCATTTATTTTTGTATAAAGAAATTTTTAAAAATTTTATTAGATTTTTATAGTTTTTCCATCTTTATGTTGATTCCTCAAATGAGAAATATCATTATTCATTAATACAGTAGCTACAAATATAATGAGCCAAATGTTTAAAACACCAGTGGGACAACTGATTGAACATTTTTAACTCACTGGATGTTTCGAAGACATATTAGAAAAGGAAAATTGCTCCGTTGATTGCTTCTATGCAACCTTTTTCACCTCAAATTTGCTCAGTTCATTATTCATTGAAGACAAAAATTAGCTGATAAAGATGTCTTTAAAATTGCCCAGATTTGCAAACTACTTCATACGTCAGCAGAAGACATGTGAGTACCACAAAAGCAGGGATATTTTGACATTTGAACCCTGAAGGCTTTGGGTTTTGGGTTGAATGTGGGGGTCATGTTGGGGTTATAGATTTGAGGGACATCCTTATTCAAACATGATATCTGAGGCTTGGCGCAGACAGTTGACGTATTCAGGCGGCATGTTGCTGTGTGTGATGTTGTTGGCGTCCAGACGCAGATGCTTCAGACGGGAAAACCTTTCAGGTGTCACGATCTTGCAGAAACTTGCCAGTTCAAACTCTGCCGTGGGTCAAAAAAAGAGAAAAGGTTGTTGAAGATGATCAAAGATAAACTGGTCTTCTCTGGACAAATGTGAGAAATGTGTGTACATATGCGTGTAGTATCTGACATAAGGAGTTGAGAAAAAGTTCATGTCTTGACTTTCTCTCAACACCTTACGTCATATTAGCCCTGAAAAAATGTAAATTCCTGCAGTGTAACACGTGAACAGGATGATGCACAATCCAAACACTTATTAGACACTTAGAATTAAACATTTAATTTATCAGAGTATCATAAAAATTGCCATTTGATAAACAGCTGCCACTCACTGTTGATCTCGTTGGCCTGGAGGTACAACTGCTCCAGCAGCTCATTGATCTCAGGGATGGACTGCAGCTTGTTGAAAGACAGGTCCAGCTCCACCAGTGATGTCACATTGAACACCCCAGCAGGGATCCCAGAGTCCACCAGCTTGTTGTGGGAGAGCCTCAGGTACTGCAGAGATGGCAGCTTGTTGAGGTATCCCGCCCCTATGCCGTCAATGTCGTTGTAATCAGCGTAGAGGATTTCCAGTGAACTGGAGACTCCGGCTGGAAGCTTCTTTAGTTTGTTGTGGCTCACATCCAGGGACAACAGCTTCTTTGGCCCTTTGAAAGCCCCTGAAATGCCGTCGGAAGTCAGCTCATTGTGCTGAAGGCTGATGGAAGTTAAATTCTCCTTATCGGTCAAGAGTCCAGATGGGAACTTGGTTATCTTGTTGTGCATCATCTTCAGCTCATCGAGGGACTTTGAGGGAGGGATGACTGGCTCTGTGATTTCATTGTAGCTGAAGAATAGTTTCTCCAGGCCTGTGAGTTTGTCAATTGTACCCTTTTCTATTTTGGCATTGGTGATCTTGTTGTTGTCCAGTACCAGCCAGCGAAGTGTGTCAGTAACATTATCAAACACTCCGGATTTGATCTCTTCAATCTGGTTGTTCTGTAGGTACAGGTACTCGATCCCTGATGGAACTGGGGGAATGAATTTGAGCTTACGGGTGTCACAATACATGGCACTCTTGAAGTTAAGTGGACAATTACACTCTGGGTGGCAGTTGGCCGAAGAGGGCCCGAGCATGGAAACAGGCTGGTAGTCGTAGTCATAATATTGGCTCAGGGCCATGCTGACCAATACGGCCAATAAGGGTGCACGGAGAGGAAACATGGCTTCTGGAGACGCAACAGACAGAAGGGAAGGGAGGGATAAGACAGAAATGTTAGACTGAGCAAAAGCAATCAAGTGTGAGCTAATAACTTTAAACAGAAGGTAAGACAAATTAATTAGATTAAGAAAAAAAAAAAAGCAAACAAAGGAGACTGAGATATTAAAAGGAAACTTTAAAACTGTGATGCTAAAAAGATGTCAGTCCTGCCTCCTTACACACCACACAACACCACACCCACTCCCTGGAGTATTATGTAATCGGTCAAGAGTTCATTCAACCAACTTCTCAACCAACTGGAGACCAATGACTCCAAGATTCAATTATCTGTGTCCAGCCACATCTTTACAGCTGCAACTTGCACTTGTATTGCTCTTAGCACTGCCCCATCTACCAGCTTGATAGCCTTTCTATATAAATGAGCAAGGGGAGCAATAATGCAATGCAGATGTCACACGAACACACCTAAACAAAAAAGCTATATACCACAACTACCGCACATCTTTGCCGAATGCATTGCATGTAAAGAAGGTGGCTATTATTATTTGTTGCATTCAAAAAGAATGAGTCACACACACAATGCAGAAGTAAAAGAAACAGATGTTACCATAGTTTAAGATCAGTGCTGTGCAAAATCAGCCCTGCACAAAAGGCAAAACCGCATATGAAATATGCAGACAGACACAAGATCCAAGTGCAACAGATTTTTCCAACGTCTGAAATCTATGAACCAGGCACTGAATATATTTTTAAAAAAGGCTTATTTTTTATGAAATACTGTATATAATTCAATACACTTTTGATAGCCATAATGATACAAATCATCAAACTGTAACCAACCAATTTTTTTGTTTCACACAGTATTATTCTTGGTATCTGTGTTGCAGCACTAGCCACTGCCCAAAAGGCTACCAGTGACAGCTGATAATCCCATGCAGAAAACAGAAATAAAGAGCAATAATCAAACAGGAAATCACAAATCCATTCCTCCATATGCAGGCTTACCTGTGCTTCTCTCTCTTCGTGTGCGTGGGGTGGAAGGCCAGTAGGTAAGAACAGTGTGGTGTTCAAAAACTGGAAGTCTCTGGAGAAAAACACAGAGGGAAAGGAGAGAGGGGGAGGAGAGAGAGAGAGGGGTAGATGGAGAGACAGAGAAGGAAAAAAGGAGGAGGAGGAGGAGGAGGAGGACGACGGCGAGGAGGGGGGGGGGTAGATGGGAGGCTTCATCTGCAGACTGAAATTGAAGATGTCATCATGTCTGGGGAGCAACATCCAAAAACTGCTGCTAACTAACCATGAACAGGTGCAACAGGGAAACAGGGTTCGCGCATTTTGCACAAATAAGGTGAAAAAGTGCACAATGACACTGGAACTCCATTAACGATGAATGTTTTCATGCACGATATCTTTAAAATCAGATCATTTCTTCTTAATCTCAGTAATTATATCCCAACATTTTGGCAAACACAAACTCCAATTTTAGTTTGGTAAGCTCTGCACGGAAAAATATAAAGAGTGAGAGAAGCTACATGTGGAAAAATGTGAAAACAATCTCTGGCTGCTGTTTAACCCAGACGCCGGTAATGAAGAAGAATAAATTCAGCTGTACCTCTTAAGTTGTGAATAAGGCTTTGGAAAATCTGACAAAAGGGTTATGAGGCGGCCAGAAAACACTTGCGTAACACATGACACAAGTATTTCTTCTCCTTTTCTGCCTCTGAAATGCATAGCATTGTAAGGGAAGCAAGGTAAACTAAAGAACATCGAATTGATCCCATATGTCTCCGCTGTAAATGATTCTGCTCTTTTATTCTTGCACTCCACCATTTTTCCTCATCACATACTTTAAAGCCCTGCAATCGCTCTCAGATTATACCTCTTTATACCAAATAGTGAGACAATGAGCGAAATGGAAAAGGGTGGCGTTTTACACATCTTAAAGGTGCAGTGGAAGAGGGGGTGGGGGAGAAAATGGCCAAATGTTTCTCCCATTTGTTGGTAGACAACCATCCATCACACCGTCGGAGCATGCTGGGAGTTGACACCTGGATTTAATTGGTCACAGTACGGTCTGTTACCCTACTCACATGCCATCACCGTACTGGAGCATGAATTTCTCATATGTGAAAAACTTTAATTCCTTACATTTTATGATATCTGATTTCCCAAGATATGTAGAAAAAAAAAAACATGCACTAATGTCTTTTTCTTTGCGGTTTTGATGACGCTTGCCTCTGCAGACTTTAATAATTAAATCATAGTTTGTAAAAAACCTTTCTTTTGGTGTTTAGTATGATACTTTTACTTAGGCATTCATTGACCTCCCACATGAATCTAAAGAGTCACAAACTAAACACAGAAGGTAGATATCGCTGGTATGGTCTCTTTCTTGCTTTCTTTACTTCTCTTTTATTCCTCTTTCACTATCTTTCTCATGTTGGCATTAATGTGTTTAGTGTGTGTTTATATGCGAAACAGTTTTTTATGTGAAACTGTTCTGTGGAAGAAGAGATCTTGTACCTCAATGGGACCTTCCCGGCTAAATAAACGATTTATTAAATAAAATGATAAAATATAACACAGTAAAATAAATCCACAGTGGTGGTGTCTGATTTCACATGGGCGGCCCAGTGGCTCGAGAGAGAGCTTTGCATGTCCTCCCCTGCCTTTCAAGTCTCTCTTTATTGCACAAAAAAAAAAAAAGAAAAGAAAAGAAAAAAAAAAGTACTGATTTCACACACTTTGAAAATAAGATCTGGGTTAAAAAAAAATGGAATTTCCCTTTAATGCGGACCACTTTTCTTTCAAACAAGGGAAAAGTGGTTGTAAACATCGGGCCGACTAAAACAAACTGTTGCCATTCACTTCACAAAGGCTCTCAAATCTTTCATAATGATAAGGCAGGAGGTAAAACTCAAGCAGTCAGTCTTTGTTTTTATGCATTTCAATTTAATGTTTTCCTTCTGTTTTGTGTCTCTGTTCTTCTCTCCTTCTGAACCATTCCTCTGTCTAACAGACTTTTATGACAAGACCCCCTTTTTCAGTCGCTCATTTGTTCCTCGCAGCTGAACCACCAAAAGGCCAGTGAGTCACTCGTGAACACTGTTGAATAGACAATTTGTAAATACTGTAAACACGGAGGCTTTTAGAATCCCAGTGTTTTTACTTGCTGACTTAGATTAGTTTATGCTGTCCTATTATTTTCATCTCAATGAATTTTTCAAACATTGAATGACTCCCATGCATATTGCATGAACACATAGCATGTATTCATTTTAATGATACTGAATCAACTGACTTTTCAACCCATTTTCCAGAATAAAATTGTTGTTTGTTTCTGCAAACGACGGATATGTTTCCATTCGGCCGTTTTTATACACATATTCAGTTTGCGCATTGAAAAACCCGAGTGGAGATGCTGAGAATGGGAGAAAAAAAAAAAAAATTGAAATATTGCAAAAAAAAGTTTTCACGCTTAGCGAAGGCGGAAAAGTTGGTGTACTGATAAAGGATAAATGCGATTAAGTGCAACGGAAAGAAATTTAGCAGATACTTGTGTGTGTGTGTGTGTGTGACTTCACTGAATTAATACAAGAACCAAACACAAGTGCAGTATTAGATGGAAATAGCAGTAACATGCCACCATGTATGAAGAGCTGCAGTGACAGATTCGGTTGAGATTATAATGTGTTCAAGGTTTGCACAAACGCGCGCTGGCAACGCTGAATGACTCTTTTTCTACCATGTAATGCGGAGCGTATGCAACGGTGCACACTGTCATATTCAGATGAAAAATGCAGGTTCGTAACTGGGGCCATTGTGAGGGCGGGCTTAAATCAGAGATAACGAGGCCCACCTGGTGTCATGATGTCCTCAGGTGGCTCATTAACTTTCTCCATGTTCGGATGCCGCTTGAATCCCCTCCACTGCGGCCCTGTTTAGCCCCAGATCCACAACTCGCCGAAGGGAAGACAGATGTGTTTTTCGCGGTGCCGTCAAACACTTCTCAACACATGGGAGTAATACGATATCGTACACCTTCCACGCTTCGCTTATTTCAATTCATTTAAGGGTAATTTGAGGACAGAAACGAGACTCGATGCTTGACTTTGTGTATTTCAAGGCCAGAGGATCAACAAAGCCTTCAGATACTGAATAACAAACATCAGTCCAAATGCAGTTCACATTTGCATCTTTCAAGAGTAAGTTGCCTATAAATGTTTATTTCTTCAGAGTTGGTTTTTTTTTTAACCGCTGTTACTGGCAGTGGTTTGGTGTGAAACCAGTTTAAGCTTTTCCAGACTTTTCACACAGTAGAGGCTGGAAAACAGGCGTTTTATAATGTTGCTTAGTCATTGTGCGTCTTTTTTTCCCAAACATGTTGATGTCTGTCTCATGCCCTAATATCCTTTCCATTACACCAGATGGTAGGTACTGGCTCTCAACTGTGTTTTCCAAATACTTTGTTTGTACTTAACTGTAAATAGTTTAATTTCCCTGTAAAAATGCCAATAAATGAATTACAAGTTTTTGTAGATACAATTATAAGAAAAGGAGAATGTTAATGTGACCTCTTGTGATACACACATCGAAATAACTGGTAAGACATGAACAGGATGTAGGATATAGAGGCAGTTTTTCTGATTTGAGTTTAGACCTTAAATTCCTTAAAGTAAGGTTTGAAGTAAGACTCTGACCTGTAAAAGTTTTATTTCATACAGACTATGTGTCGTAGAGCAGAAGACGTTGCATGTCGCCGTCTAATATGACGAATTCAGAAGTATGAAAATAGAAAGTTATGGTGTTTTTTAAGAAGGAGAGACAAAATTGAGCGTAAATAGCTTGCAGCGCACACAGTTTGTGTGCTTCATCTGTAACCTGCTCGGTGTTTATTTCTTTGAAGGTTAGCTTGTCATTTTCTGGCGGTGTTTGTGTGAACCCAAAGTGAAACTGATGAAAGCTGGAAAACACACATTCTGACATTTCAATTATTCAGCCTGTGTCCTCCTGTCATATATCTCCCTACTGGCTTTTATCTCTGTTCCTCATAATTTAGTTCAGTCAGGACCACTTTTGTCAGAAGAAAACTTCATCGCAGCAGTTACATTTGGCGGCATGGGTCTGTTCTGAGACCTCGCTGCTCTTCCATGTACGTACATGGAGGCTTAAGGCAGGGAGAGCAGCAGCAGAAACACAACAGAGCAACAGCAGCAGAGTGTTGAACAACCAATAGGAATTCAGCATTAAATCTTGCATTGATTAATGCAACATGTTAGTTGATGTAGCTACAAATAATTAGCATCCCAAATGGGCCTCTTTTCCCAAGTCATGACCGGGTCCACATTCTTCTCGTCCTTGACTTCATTTTTTTCCACACACATAAATACCACTTTTGTAACAGCGCAGTAATTAGCTTAGTTTCATAGTTACCGCTATAGTGGCACAAAGTGTGCTGATGACATTTTATTCTTGTACAGTGACTTGTGTCATAGCCTGAGATTAAAGATGATATCACTGGACAATCTGCATATGTTGTATCCAAGTTTATTAGATCCATATCGCACGGTGTGGCTGCAATAAACTTGCAAAACTAGCTAAGCAGGTTAAATATGGCAATCTGAATGAGATTTAGATGCGTAAAAAGGGAATTAGATGTCCCATCAGCTGAAGTGATGTACTGGATTATGAACTGAGCTTGACTTCATGGCCTTCCTGAACCAACGCTGCACTCAATTTATGCTTTTATGCTATTACAGTAATTTCTGTGCGTTCCTAGCAATAATGCCAAGTGATGAATGACCTGCTTTAACAGAAAATATAGACGTTTGCTTTGTCAACATATATAAACCCACCGTTTCAGGTCTTATACAACTAATCGTAGCAAAGCAAATCTGTTGCTGTGTGCTATGCTGTACAAGCTTTGCAGTTACACATCATCTGAAAAACACACTTAGCAGCCATCGCTACAAAACATGACAATAACAGAGGAATGCAAAAAAAATGCCGGTGCAAAAAAATGTATGGATTAGCTCATATATACGGTGTAATTGAAATATACAGAATCTTTATACAGAACACTGAACTATTATTTCAATAAAGCAATTTATTTATGTTTATCAATCACTTTAGGTGTTGCAGCACTGTTCTGTATATCTTGCATTTGAGTTACATGTGTTTACTTTTATTTAACTTGAGATGTGTTTGATGGGAGACTTGATGGATGCAGGATGGCAGCAGTTCAGTTTAGACAAGACAACGAAACAGCATCAACACGAAATAATAAAACTACATGATCACATACTGTATGATCCGTTGACACAATTAACCATTAACTTCTCAGCATTTGCAGAAATTCCCCAAGCATCAGTATTAGATGATGTTAAAGTCAAAGTTGATGTTTTTTCCTTGTTAAAATCTCCGTCTTCATGCTTTATTTGCTCAACAAATGAGAGACACTTAACATGCGCCATTAATACGTAAAAGATGAAAAAAATGTCACATGAAACCATCAACACACACAGACATACATATTCACAGATACATAAACACAGGCACTTAAACAAAAACCTTTTACAACACACGGACACTGACAGAGGCACACAGAATGGGATCCAAGCATATTAGCAAACAGGGATATTCTGGGATGTCCTGGCACAGACACACAGAGGCTTCTAATAAAATCTCAGACAGCACCCAGACACCACCTTCTGTTCCTACCGTGAGGCCATGTGGTCAGCATGCGCTTAGAACAGAGAGGCTCAAGCAGGCCAAGTGATTCTCTCACCTTGTCTCTCATGGGTTCACATGTGCAGCAAGAGGGAACCAGCTCGAAAACCAGACAAGAACATCTACTTGACACAGTAGACCTCTGTTCTGTTCCTTCTTTGCACAAACACACCTTAAGTTTTAACAGATAAATTATGGGATAAAGGACCAGGTCTTGTGTATTGTTTTTTTTTTTATATATAAAACCACTATGTCTGACAGAGGATAATTACTAGGTTTAACACATTATTGTGGCGTTGATAGGAGGATTTACTGAGGTTTTTAATTTCACAGGTTGTGAGACAGGTACTGTATAAGCTCAGGTGTTTGTGTGTCTAGGTTGCATTTGTTTAATGTAGTTTGGATAACATACTTTAGACAGGAATCCATTACACAACTGCTTTTTGGCAGGCTCTTATGACCCTTTACTTTCTATATGGTGAAACAGCTCAGGTTGCATAACAGACAAGACCCACACAAACACACTCACATCAAAAGGGATCTTCTTCAAACTATTGCTCCTTAAGCTTTTCACTCATTACTGGAAAATACCCAAAACACATCTAAATACGGGCCACGAGCCTAAAGCAATAAGTCAAGATGCTTATGGTCTAGAGAAGATACGTACGATGTTCACATTATCAAATTACAGTGTGCATTTGCAGATGGGTGACAAATTAAAGGAAAAGCCTGATGGGAGTGGTCTCTTCCAGGATGACAAAGCTCCCATCCACAGGGAATGAGGACTCACTGAATGGTTTGATGAGTATGAACATGATGTGAATCATATGCGATGGCCTCCGCAGTCACCAGATCTCAACGCAGTTGGAGCGGCGTGTTACACAGCGCTCTCCACCACCATCATCAAAACACCAAATGAGGGAATATCCTTTGAAAGACTGGTGCCCATCCCTCCAGTAGAGTTCACGGACTGCACTGAAGCTGTTCTGTCGGCTCGCGGTGGACCGACACATTACTAAGACGCTTTATGTTTGTTTTTCCTTTAATTTGTCACCTGTTGTATGTGTGTGTGTGTGTGTGTGT
>JAPQRN010000005.1:12621075-12633375 GCA_037367275.1 Coranthus polyacanthus | reverse complement strand
CACACACACACACACACACATTCCTGTTTTGCGACTTATTGTTCTTATCTAAAACACATGACTTTTTACTTTCACTGTTGCTTCTTATGCTTCTGTTTGTGCTGATGCTAAACACAAAACCCTTAAAACCATTTTATAAATAGTCATTATTAACAGTTAATAACACAAAGGAGTAGAGACGTTGGTTTTTCTTTCTGTTTTTACTAGTCTGATACAATATGATGCCGTTTTTTTAAAAATCTGATGATGACAATGACGTGAACCCACTTATGAGTATAAACTGTCACAATAAAGTGTGAGGCTTTTCACCTAATAGTCACTTGGCTGGAAATTAGGAAGACCTGGAAGGGCCTTGAAGTTTGGACCTCACTATTATATTCAGTATGAATCACTTCATTTTTAAGTAAAGTGATTGGGATATGAAGCGTATGATTACTGGGACTCTACTGAACTCATTTCCAGCCCTTCCAGGCATTAATGACGGTGTTTATATAATTTCCTTTCCTTGTCTGGCTTTGTGTTTGACCAAGACAAGTTGATCTGGCTGCATTATCAAAGACCTGAACGCCTCATGGGATTGAGTGTGATGAGATTTTTTGTTACAGTAGGTCATTCATTACCCAGATAAAGGGGAAATGTGACAAACATGCCAACCACCTAAAAGAACTGTAGAGAAAGGATGTTCATTTTTTAAAAATGAGATAATGGTGATTAGGTTATGGTATAATCTTTACACTTCCATTCAAGGCTGTTTTTTAAATCATTTGTAAGCAGATCAACCATTTTCTAATAGAATTGGCAAGTGTAGTATTCACAACTCATGTGAACCCCCAGCAATTTTTTTCCCTGAGTGTTTTATTTGTCACCTCTCCAGCTGCAAACCACTGAGAAAAATCCACATCTACAAGAGCGAATTGCTACTTTGTGATGCTCTGCAGACTCTCTTGCCCAGGCCTGTGTGTGCGTCCAAATATATGCATATACATATATGTTTATTCTTTTAAGTGTCTAAGTGTGTGACTGTGTGTTTGTGTGCATGCCAGAGGGTCTGGGGAACAGATGGCGGCTCAGAGCCAACAGTGCTGATGCAGAAGAATGAGAATCCAGCCATGGAGCTGCGTCTCCGGGGAAAGTGGCGCTGACTGGGGCCCCGGCTGAAGCACTGATGTAATGGAACGGCCTTTTCCCGTACATCACTCTCTCCAACTGTCTGTCTTTCTCTGGCTGCCTGTCTGTCGCTCTGACTGCTAAGCCACCTGCCCATCTGTGTGTACGCTTTCTCTGAACTTCACACTCTATGTGATCGTTATCCTAAAAAAGCTCTTTTATTTAACCCTGGCGCTCATTCATTCTGCTTTTGACAGTTCAACCAAAATAGTTTTAAGCTGAGTGCGTCTGTCTGTTTCTTTTTATTTTACCATCATGTTCCCAGTTTGTCCATTTGTGTCACTCCCCCTTCTCCATCATCTTGATTCTTGTGCCCCTCTCTTTCCAAATGGCTCAAAGCTGAGCCAAAACGCTGTCAAACCCAACTGTTAAGCAAGACGCTTTTATGAAATACACAGGAAAATACGAGATTACGTCAGCGACTTTTCTTTGACAAACTTTGCAATTTGATTCAAGCATTGTATACGCTATACATGAGATTAGACAAACAGAGTTGATAAGCTCAAAAACACGAAGGATGCCAATTGAATAAACTGTTGTGACTGTGCTGAAGTAAAAAGCCAGCTTAGTAATTGTAGTCTTTTAATCTTGGTGACTAAACTTTACAATGAAAAACAAGCTCTGGAACATTTGTTAAAAGTGGGATATGTTCCCTCTGTCCAGGCTGACCTTTAATTTCGATCACTTTAAGAAAACAGTTTGCTTAGGATGGACAAAAGATGTACTTGTTACAGGCCTGGAAAAAAGCTCAACAACATCTGTGAGCATTTATTGAATCAGTCATTTGTGTGATGCTCTCTGGGGGAATCCCCAGTGATGCGGAACATCAAACACCCTTTGTGTGAACTTGTTTATTTGGTTGAATGGAGCAGAGATTGGAACATGTAAAGTCGGCAACCTTCTCTTTTTCTTACTGTAAAACCAGCATTGTTACACAGCAGAGTAAAAGTGCAGTAAAACTACTGCAGCCACCCATCTGACCTCAGCAGAAAACCCATTATAGTGAGTGGCTGTTTGGAATTCACGTCAGAAGCCAGATGGAGGACTGGGTGAAGAAAATACAAGTGATTTTTACCCTGAGCTTTATGTGTATTATTAAGCTATATATTCATAAATCTTAAACACACAGTATGTCATATCTGCTGCTAGGGGTCTTTTAATCAAAACAATGATAAAAGACGTATTATGTGATGACTTTGTGAAATAGTGAGGGCTCATGGTGGTTTTCACCACCATTCAATGTGATTCAGGCAGAAATCATGTTTACAGACGAGGTTATGAGTCTTATTCACATTTTGTTTATATGCATGTTATGTCGTTTTATGAAATACCTGCAATGTTAGAGTTAGTAAAGGGGATATGACGCCACCGATAGGCGACTAAATGAAACGGGTGACCGTTAGATTGAATAAAATGATTATTATTGATTTCTGTAAATTTGAACATTGTTGGAAACGTTTGGTTTAATGTAAGTATACAGAGGGTTGTGTTTCAGCAAAAATCTTTCAGCACAATACGTATCAGGGATTGAAATTTGCTATATTGCAATATATTGTGATACTATATGCAAGGTGATATATTATGATTTTTTAAAATCTAATTTCAAGAAAACCATCATAGTATAAAGCACACACCATCATATGCAGACTTACTGTGGTAACTGTCATAATGTTTATACATTCATCTAATTGTCTTTATTACATACATTAAAGATTATGCATAAATACAAATAAAAAGACAATATGACCCTTTTGAAGAACTGGAATTATTACTTATGTGCAGAAATAGAAATGTGAATATGAGCTCAGATTATGTGTTGTGGTAGTTCATGAAAACGTACTAATTAATACTAGTTTGATTGGATAAAACATACAGACAGGAAGTAGCACAAGGGTGCACTGCTAGCGTTAGCAATCATAGAAACAGGAAACCTATCTGACTAATAAAGTCAACATGGTCTCATCGGAGTCTTCTTTATTATAGAAGCCAAATGAGCCACGGAGCCAGTCTAACTCATTTCTCATGATTTTCTAGAAGTTATTTGATTGTACTGCCACCCGCTTCCCTAAATATTGTAAAAAATGTAAAAAGGAAGGTGTCTTATCTTACCGAGGTCAGAGCACTGGATCACACGCAGGTGGCACTGGCATCGGAAGGGGCACTTAGGGCCCTCAGGAATGCCAGGGGGCATATCTGGAGATGGATCGCCCGATCCTGCCTCATCCTCCATCATGAAGTCTAAGAAGCCGGACTGGCGGAAGGGCAAAGCCCAGCAGGCAGTGACCAGGAGCAGAGAGAGACAGGCCGACCTCATGGTGCTGCAGCAGGGAGCCTGGAGGATGAGAGATGTTAGTAATAAAAACAGAACGAGAGACACTGATAAGTCTCGAGAGGCAAAGGGCAAAGGTGAGAGGTGAAATGCCTGGGGTTAGAAGGTTAAACACCAGGGTGTAACAGTTTACTGAGGTTGGTCAAATACGCTATTTAAATTGTCAGTTTTAGGAGGAAGGTGAAAGCTTTCTTAAAGATGATTAGGACAGAAGACAATATTGTTTTGTCTGATGGAACAGTTTGATATTTGTTGCGAAGGAAACAAAAGAGGACCTATTCTTTACTACCAATACTGAAAGTCACAACCAGTGCCCCAGTGTTGTGCTGTTGGATCATAATTGAAGGATAATTAAATCTGCACTGGACATAACCTTGAGGCTGATGCCATATGCAATTTTACAAATGAAATGTGCTTTTTCAACACAGACAGAGACCATGTTGGCTGCTGCATAAGTAACGTCTGCATTAGCGTTTAAAGGAACGCATAAGGGACGCCTGATGGGGAATTTCACCGCTGCCACTGTACACAACTGTGTTACATTTTCATCTGTTCAAAAACAATGAATCATGGTGCCAAAAGTACTTTGTCATCAGTGTGTGTCAAAAATACAATAGAAAAGTAAGTAGTGCACTAGTCAAGAGTCACTGGGAGAACCCTATTACCCTAACACAGTTTTCTATTTCTAAACACAACCACAACCCAGATGAAACATACACGTATGTCTCGAGACTCAAACAGACACCGAAACTCTCTGACCTTTTACACACAGTGACACATACACACTCGCGCACACAAATGCAATGCAGTGTCTCAAAGACCCAGCAATCTGGATGTCATGTGTATAGCCAAAGGTTGCTCCTTCCCCCTTGGTGCCACAATAATTGAAGAGCGGGTTTGAGCCGCAGCTGCTAACAAATGATTTGGGAGCAGTTGGTCTGCAGCGGACCTTGACCTGAACATCATGACCAGGATGATGAAACTGACCCAAAACCATCAGCTGGCTGGAGTCACCCTGTCCTCGTTTGTACGGTCTGTGAGCCTGTCTATGATGCACGTATAGTGTTGTCTTCGCTTACTTTATTGATGTGTTTGCATATTTTAGGGTGGGACTAAAAGAAAAAGCAATAAGTACATGTTCTTAGGTCTTTTTCGTACGTATGATACATTATATGTGTACAGTAGGACCGAGTGAATGTAACAGATGCAAAGTTTGACTCTTCTAAAAGTTATAACAGTCACTGGAAAATAAGAGCGAGTGAAACAAAACGAGCTGCTCTGATATAGTGTAAATCCAGGTTTGGGTTAAGTCAGGTCATGGGATCACAGCTCAGTGACTCCCAACAGGAGCAGTAATTATAGTCCTTGTCCACAAAAGAGCTACTGCTTTGACACACTGTACAGCTTCAGTCCAGTGGTTACAGTGCTTGCATACAGTATGCACACGTCAAATCACTTCCATTCAGAAGGTTATTGCCTGTGCTAGATGGGATTTCTCTTTTGTTTCTTTCTCTTTTACTTGGTTGCTATGAAGTGGAAAAAGTTTGAAAAGGTGATTTCATTCGTCAGCACTCAGATCCTACAATTGTGTCACACAATGTTTGATGTATAAAGGCAGTTTTCCATGCAGAACTCTGGCCATTTGGATACATGGAGCAAGTGGGGGGAGTTTTTTGAAGAAAGCGGTCTCAAAATACAGTAGATCCAGAGGACATGATGTTCCAGTCTCCTTGACAGACTGAGTAATCTTGGCTGTCTGCAAACTCTTATCTAAGCGAGGTCGAAAGCTTAATCCAACAAAAACCTTGTTTACAGACTTGGCAGGAGTATTCTGTCATCTTTTTGGAGGTAGAGCACTCCTCGGTCAGATATTACTTGTAGATGCCTTTGATGGTTTATTTTATCCTGGTTGAATGCCAGATGGGTTGACCCTGTCTTGTTGTACGATACATTAATTGCAAAAAAAACTGGAAAGTCTTTCAAAGGGGGTTAATCAAAGATTTTGTATATGTACTGCTGTTGTGAGCTCCACACATCACTGACACACGTTGCAAGTTAAAACAATCAGACAAAGCTACTGCCCCGGTTCTGGTCAAATGATCAGAGACGCACATGAAATAACAGTGGTTTCCTCACTCATTACTGAACCTTATCTCCCTGGTCTGACCCATGGCCACAAACACATAAACAGATATACATGCACATGTGGACCAGTGTGGGATTCAGACAGCCCACCATGTGTTCTGCCATTAATCCTTCATCCTTTGTCCATAAACTTTTCGGCAGCTTTTAATATGTGCCAGACATACAGTAGAACCATCGCACTAAGCTCTATCAGCTTTTAATGGCTTCAGCATTACAGCAGATAGACAGTAATTACTGCAACTTTGTGAGTCACACTGTAATCAGGCCCAGGAGCTGTTGTTGTGAATAAAACAGGAATTTGAAACAAAACCAGGAAAAAGGAATAAAAGGGATTTTTAGGGAATTATTGTTTGGGGCACTGACTATCAACTACTAACCGCAGTCACAGAATATATACTAAATGTTGTTGATATTATTCAGTTTGGGGATTTTGGGGGATTAGGAGCTATACAGTTTTATATCGTGGACAATTATTGGTATGTGGTTATCTGGTTGTTGGCCAATTGGTGAGCATGAAAATCACTCTAAATTCCAAACATAGAGTAAGGAATAATACTTGAATGCAATCTTTGAGCAAAAAAAAAAAGAAAAAAAAAAGTTTCTGATGGCTTTCCCAGCTGGGATGATGATGCATGAGACAACCTGCTGAGCTTTAGGCGTCAGGTTCTTTCATTAGGTCCACAGGCTGGATGGCCTGCTCTAAGAAGATGCCCTCACCTCATACACACCTGGAGCGTCTACTGAACACACGAGACAGACTCACTAAACCCAGAGGGATGAACACAACATGCCGAAACATGACTTGACAGTGCAGATCTGCCAGTATTAGTATTATATTCTGCCCTCTGAAAGAAGATGCAACTTAAAAAAGCAAAAAGTCATAATTTTTACAGAAGAATTCTATTGAAACTCAGTTAAACTTTGATGTTGCAAAACGAATGCCTGCAAAGCCTTCTCTGACTTTATATGATTGTTTCTTCAAAGTGATGCACTGTTGAGGTGATATTTTAATGTGCTCTAATCTTCATAGCCTGACTTGTTTTTGATTTTTGTTCCAGGAAGACCACATCCACCTTAAAGCTTTCTGAGAGTATGCTTTTTAAACAATGGTTACTGTCTCGCATATGAAATCAACCTGTATTTAAAAACTTTCCTAAAAGTTATTTTCATGTTTCGGTTCAGTGCTTCTTCATTTGGAAACATGGCTAGTATCGCACTGTGGCAAAGCTGTGTGCCGGCTTACAAGATGAAAATGGGACAGGCTTTATTCACAGGAAGCGGACTGACACTAATGAGTGCGAATGTGGAGACAAATGGTACTTGATTATCTTAATGTCAAAACATATACAATTTGAATGTTAAAAAACAACATCATACTGTAGATAAACTGGACACAATAAACTTCAAAGTTTACTATGGACAGTGAGGGGAGTCCTTGATACAGTAATGTGCGTGGATGTGTGGTGGGTACAGAAAAGATGTATCTGAGTTGAAAAAAGCACAGGCAGCTTTGTTTTGAATTTCCTCTGTAGGATTTACAACCTACCATATCCCAGTAAGGGACATGTGGTAAATGGAAGCCAAACCGTTTTTATCTCCTTCTCTTCAAAAACCTGCGATTCATCATCCTTGTCTGACCAAAAAGAAAAAAGGAGACAGAGGTTGACATTTCCTGTAGCGGCGGCATCCTTGTCAATTCTCCTGTCTTCCTCTTTTGTCTCATCTCTCTCATCTCTCTCCCTCTCCCCCAAGTCTGGCCTCAGCATTACTAATGATTCCCAGACAGGAAGCAGAGCTTGCACGAGGGAGTAAAGTAATTTTCCCTCCTTTGCTTTGTCACTTTCTCCTTTGTCATTGAAACTTTGTGCCTGAAAAATCAATGAAATGTCGCTGCAACCATTACCATATCAAAGAAAGTGAGCTGATATTTCCCTTGAAGTTCTGCAGCACAAAGGAACACACTCGAGCATTAACCTGTCTTGACTTGTGCAAAGCTTAACATGTCGCAAAGTGGAAATAATATAAAGTAACCACCAACAACTATCTGATCCACCCTTGTCCGTCAACTCCCCCATTTTCTCTAACTCCGCACAGACCCGTGTCTGCCTCTGCAGAACGTCTGTCAGCAATGAATCACTGGAAGGTATTTACAAGGCCACAGGACATTTAAAACACGTGTGGCCCTTTTAACCCATCAGCACATGAATGTGAGCTCCCCTCCTACATGGTTGCATAAACACATATTTCAAACATAAGCATAATCAGAAACAATGCTAAAATTAAAAAATAGATACATTTACATGGTTTTCGTGGCTGAAGAGTCTGTGGTTGTTTTCACAGATTTGAGATATCAGGGGATTTTGTGAGTGAGAACATGTGTATCTGAAAATATGCAAAGACACGGCCAACAAACAATTTCAGAGCCAAAAGGTTCTTGTAATAAGAGTTTGGCCGAATCAGTTTCTTCTGGAAACTAGTTCTAGTCCATGCAATCAAGTGCTCTACAAGTCTGCATGGAAGGTTTTGGATCAGAGACACTTCTTCTGACCACTACAATAAATATAATTTCTTTGTGCATCCAACAAAAAAGTGCTAGAGAGTATTATTAAATCAGTTTATGGTCTCTAAAGCATGGCTGTTGTTTGGAGATACAGACACATGAAAAAGCCAGTGAGTGGTTAAACCACATTTCAGCTGTTCCATGAGAAGAGCTGTCGGCCTGCCATCAACCTCAGTCCCATTATCAACAGTCTGTGCTGCACAGACGTGGATGAACTGCCCAACCTTCACTCCCTTTCTTCTCTTTCCATCTCCTCCTCCCATTTTGTCCTCTTTCCTGCCCCGGCTTTTCTCCCATAGCTTATGGTATTTTCTTCTTCTGTCTGACCCTTAAAACGTTGCCCAGAAAGACTGACATGTGGAACTTTCTGGTATTTCAGTAAGCAGGGGGGGATGGGGGGGCTTCATGGCTGATGTCCATTCAAATGCATTGTTCTTTTGCTCTTTCTGACCTAGAGAGTTGTAGCCCAGATGGAAAAAATGCAGTCCCTGGGTGCAAATCTGGGCCTTGTCTCCTCCAAACCTCCCCTTCTCTCATTTCTGTTTCAAAAGTTAAACATCTGCTCAGCTCAAAGGCATGAACTAGTGCTGTACTTTTATAGCTCTGAATGTATTTTAGTTCAGTGTTTATACCCTCTTTTTAGCCTCTTTTCTATTCTAAGTCCCACTTTGCATTCTATTTTGTTCGCCTCAGTTTTTCCTTGTTTCACTTGAGTCCATTCAGTGCAATTCATTGCAGCTGAGCCTTATTAGGTTTTTCCCCTCCTGGCAAAAAGGATGTAATGAGTTAGCTGGGAGTTGTGTGGTGGCTTGCCGGGAAGCCTTCAGACCTCTCTTTGATAGAGGAAGCTGTACCATTATGGGATTAATGGCACTATGTGTTGCCAGGTACAGTTTTTTTTATCTCCTCTTCAAAGCCTCTCACTTTAAGTTGCCCCTAGCAATTTGGGTTCTCTTCTGCTCCTGTGAAAACACAGAAGCAAGCGCTACAGTGAGCAGAAAAGGTTCAAATTGAGAAGAAACAGGTCCACAGAACAGACAGATAAGAGATTAGGGTTAAATGGTCTGGTTGCAGTCTCAAATGAACTGCTGAAATGGAAAGTGTGAGACATGCTAGAAACTTTTCCAATCAAAGTCATGACAAACAGTAATGGGCTGAATCAACACAAAGAAATCCTCATTGTTGTTTCAGCTTTTTCTTTTTCCTCATTTGCTTGCAGACTTCCCAAACACCACAGGGATTGAAAAAAAGCAGGAGAATGAAAGAAAGCTAAACAAATGCAACAAACTCTAATCTTTTCCAGTGGTCCAGAGGAAACAAAAATCTCATGTTCTGTCTTTCCCTGACTCAACTCCTTGACTTTATGTAAGCATAACAAATCATGTATGCCAAATGAAAAAGTGAAACACTTATCAACCAAATTTGTGGAATGCAAACCCATATGGGATACATCCAAACAATCAACAAACACATATCCAAACAGTTGCCACAAAAAAAAAAAACAAGAACATCACACTTTAATAAAAGGCCAGAAGAATAGGCTTTTGGCAGAAGGGAGAGTATCAGCATCAACAGCACTACCACACCCCCTTTCCTAGCCGCTGCTCTTTTCACTGAGCTGTATGCAGATTGGACTGGAAATAATTAAGGTCCCTCATCACAAAGCCAAGAGTGCCGTGGGAACAAGACCTGGCAACATATCTGGAATACACACACAAATGCTGTAAAGTAAGTTGGAAACAAAATGTTACAAAAAGAGAGAGTGAAACACAGTCCATTCTAAGAAACACACACACACACACACAAAAGTGGAAGAAACCACAATCAGTCAACTTGTGTAATGAAAATGACATCATCAGCAAATAATGCCACTTTTCAATCACCAAAAAAGATTTTGTCAGACTACCATTTAAGTCACAATCCAGCTAAAATTAAAATCCACTGAATGACTATTCCTCATCTCTTCAAAATAATAAATTCCTAACTCCTCATTCCCAGCACATGCATCCCCGTTAAATCCTAAACATTCTCCTCTCCCAAATTTAACAGATTAACCTACCTGTTCTCAGTAGAAGCAAGGCAAAGAGAATAGAAGTGAGCGAGATGAAGCTTGACTCCCAAAATCCAGTCGAGTGGGGGGGATGAGACTATGAAGTGGCTGCGAGGGCCTGTGGGGTAATTGGACTCGGAGCGCGTGCAGCCAAGATCAAGCAGGTGTGCTCTGTCACAACAAGGGGAGGAGAGAGAGAGAGAGAGAGAGAGAGAGAGAGAGAGAGAGAAGAGAGAGAGAGAGAGAGAGACAGAAGGAGGGAGGGGTCCCACCGCCGAGCTCCTCTCAGGACCGAAACAATTGGTGGAGAACTTCTCCCGTTCTCGCTGCGTGCTCCAAAAACAGCTGGAAATGGAGAAGGGAAGAAGAAAAAAAAAAAAGAAAGAAAAAAAAAAAGAAAAGGGGAGAGAGCGCGAAGAGGGAGACAGGGAGAGGGAGTAAAAAAGAGAGAAGAAGAAAAAGAAGAAGAGAAAGCGGCAGAGGGTTTGGTGTTTAAGGCAATGAGCAGCGATTCGGTTGGCAGCCGCGCTCACTGTGACATCTGGTAATGATAGGTCCTGTGCGGAGCTTAGTAGAGAGTGCTGCACACAAACTCTCTTTCTCCTTTTTGTACAGTCTCTGTCATTCATCCTCATTCAGCCTTGACCCGAAGAAAAAGAAAAAGCATGCAAACACACACACACACACACACACACACACACACACACACACTCACAAACATACTGACATAGTCTATTCAGATTTGGTCTTCCCTCGATTGAACCTTCTTTCCTGTTTAACCCCATCCCCAAGTCTTGATCAGGTTTGTTCAGGTTACCCCAGCAGCCAAGGATCTATTTTATTGGCTAAAAACGAGCATGAGACTCTCTGAGGGACTATTTTGGAGGCATCGTGGTTCTATGTTTTGTGGTCCTTTTTGAATTTGCAGAATCTGATTTTTACTTTCTAATGAGCAGTTGCTGGACTGTCTAACCAGAGAAAGGGTGGGGTATCTGGCTTTACGTCCTGAGGAAACCAGATGTCATCTTATCATGATGAATGGAAGGAGGTGGAGATAGCTACAGTAACTGGTTAGAGTGACTGTCTTACTGTCGCAGGAATGCCACAAGTATAACTTCTGCATTAGCCACTGTTTTTGCCAGTTTCAACTGCAGCTTCTATCTTCATTGTAATTCAATCTGGGCAAAAGGAAATTTGCATGGAAATGATGATCCAAGGACAACGGCTTGATATTAGTAATCTATGTTCAGGCTTAGTTCCCTTTTGGTGCATCTTACCACATCTGAAATTTCCATGGCGTCAGCACTGATTGATGTGTCATGAATTTACTGAATTGAAGTTACTGAATGTGTGTCAATACTGGTCTTTTTTGCTGTAATAAGTTTCTCTCCCAAGTTGAGTTGACGCATTTAAGTGACATTCAAAACTTTTTGAACAACCCAGTCATTTCTGCAAACCACAGACACATATAATTTCAGCGTTTACGAACCATTTCATATCAACATTTCTGCTTAAGTGTCCCTCAGAAATTAAGTTCACATGTTAACTATATTTAATGCTTTTTACACATGACAGCACTTGGTTGGTGTTAGGGGAAAACACCAGGGCTTGATTTAATCCAGAAAAAAGATGTGATAAAATAAAAAGATTCAATGTATTTAGGAATATTTCAACCAAACCAATCTTGTCTTAACCGCAACCAAAGCGCTTTTATTGCCTTAACATAAAAACCTATGGGAGTTGAGTTTCAAACTACACTCTCCGGGGGAAAAATCTTGGATTTTATGTATTCACCATCCATCCCAACTACCACAAAACCGGGGACTGGGTCGGTAAAAACATTATGACACTAATATATACGTGTTGAGAAATGTTGATATGAAACGTTTTTGGTTCAGAAACATAGAAATTATAGGTATACATGGTTTTACAGAAATGGACAATGGCAACAATTTATTTTGGCGAATGGGTTCTTATAAAAGCAAATGTGATTAAAAAGATGAACACATTTTTACATATCCTAAAAGCTGCATCATTAAAGCAGACATG
>JAPQRN010000005.1:12593128-12615944 GCA_037367275.1 Coranthus polyacanthus | reverse complement strand
ACACACACACACACACACACACACACACACACACACACACACACACTCTCACACACACACACACACACACACACACAAACTCAGCCAGTTAAATGCCAGCTTTGATAAGTATTTTTCATATTTGAGGTGAGGTAAGTAACATGCTGTGGTTCTGATAAACCATTACTGCAAAATAAATACTAGTAACTCCATCATTAGTGGCCTTGACAAAAAAAAAAAATGCCAGAAAGTAGAAGTATTAAAGGCCAGACTTCTCCTGTTAGCAACCATCAATTATTAAATATACTTTTATTTGATCTTTTGTGTCCAATTCTGCAGCAAAGTGGGCACTACCATGGAGAGAGTATACACGTGGGATAGAGTGCAGACTGCACTAAAACTACTGTATAATTTGGAGGCTGCTATCCATGTTGATCTGACTTTGTTTAGGCAAAGACCCACCGAATGTGTGAGAAGTTGGATGACAAAAATGTTGAATAACATTTCTGCATCTCGAAGACCTCATCTACGTATTGTCATAATGTATGTTCACAAAAAGGTCTTTTCAGTGAGGTGACTCTGGCTTTCATTGTTTCTCCACAGCCCCACTTGCTTCAAGAAAGAAAATGCACACAAGCAACGGAAACACTCGCTCAAGTGGTGTTTTGGTATAAACGTGGCCATTCAAAACCGGCAGCACTTTTTGTCTCCATAGTGACAGACTCCTGCTTTGCGGAAAGCTTAGTGAAAGAGGGAAGACTTCACAACCGGCCAAGTTTACATCGCACCCTGTAATAAAGAGAGATAGGCAAACACAGCTGCCTGGCTGGTGAGCGGCACAGCATTAAAACATTGATTAATTGTGATTGCACGGTTTTGAAAAAAGGATTTGGGTTATTATAGGTCGAGCATTTACAAACCCAGTTTGTAGAATAAAGGAGAAAATAAAGACAAATATGTGCAGTCTTGTGGCAGTACCTTACCAGTCTGCCCAGTGCTGCCTTCACATAATGAAATAATTTACATAAAGTCTTATTATAAATAGTTAGTCAAATACAGCTGCCTGGCAGCTTAATATTATGGCATTAGATTGCTGATTTAATGTGATTCCATGGTTTTAAACTTCAGGAAGTGGAATTAAGTTTATGAACAAAAGCAGTTTGTGAGCAATGGAATAGAGTGGATTATTTATACCTTACAATCTACATCTATCATCATGTGGATCATCAACATAATAAAATCCAATATTTAATTCTGGTTATTTACAGACCATTTGAGCCAACTTTTTGTGCCAATTTAAAGGTGCACTATGGAAGATTGTGTGTGCCTCCTGTGCTTATATGAAGTTTATGTTGGAGTCTGTTTCAATGACCTTGGTTTCATACATCTATGAAAACAGCCCCCGTACACTGACAGATTTGAGATTGGATTTTCCACTCTCGAGTTCTTCAGTGCCTCCATCTGCTCCTCTACAGCTGCAACAGTGCACAGCACTAGCTACTGTTAGCTTAGAAATGCAGTCAGCTAAAACCAACAGACATCCAGCCCTCAGCACAAAACAGACTCCAACATAAGCACATGAGCATGTACACGTCTTACATCGGGAACCTGTAAACATTATGCAATCTGAACGTAAGCTGCAGGCAATATATGGGTGTGCAGGGTGCATTGCTATACGTACACGGCAAAGCCGGGCTGCAACAGCAATCCAGAGATCGAGCTTTATTAACACAACCAGAATGGAACATACTCTTCCATTTTAAAGATTCAGTGTGTGAAATTTAGTGACATTTAGCAGTGAAGTTGCAGGACGCTTTTAAGTTAAGGGGATAATAACTCTGGTCCACACTCAGTCATAGTTGGTGGAGAAAGGGAAAGGAAAGGAAAGGAAAAGAAAAGAAAAGAAAAGCTCTGTTCTGAGCTACTGTAGAAACATGGTGGATTCTGTGGAGGTGACCCACTCCATCTGTAGATATAAACAGCTTATTCCATGTCAATGAAAACACAACAAATGAAAACATAATTATGAATATAATTTCTGCCATTAGATCCTCCTAAATCCCCTCATATGTTACATAAGGGACCAATTATTTAGTCTACCAAAATGTTTACATTCATCCACTAACACGTCCAGTTTCACTGCACACGCTCCTCACAGAAACACATCCATAAAATGTACACTCATATTGTGTTTGCTGCCCTGTGTTGTTAATAGAATAACTGCCCCTTCATCAGGTTTGCCTTTGTGCAGATTGGTGTGGCGCTAATTTGCACTGTTCTTGGTAGGTTGTGTTGGTAATTATTGAAATTACCTGGCTGCTTTTGTAATCTCAAATTTACACATTGTTCAGCTGCAGAAATTTGCACGTCTTTCATTGCTTTTTTTTTGGGTTGTGGCCATATGCTAATTTACCGTGCTTTGTGAACCTGGAGCTTGGTGTGCAATCTGCGCAATCTATGGTTCATCACGCACCATAAATTACTGTAAGTACAAGAGTTCTTTGGAAGTTTCAGAGACTTCATTAATCTCTTGTATGCTTGGTGGGCATTTTTCTGTCTTCTCAGTTCAGTCTGTTTCTGATTTGCTGGGCTGAGGTGAGCAGCCAAGCAGCTCTGTTGTCTGCCAACAAAGCTAGTGTGATCCTACCAGAGCCATTTGGACAGAAAATATGATATGTTTGCTGCCAAACTCTCCAATAAAAAGACCTTAAAGAGAAATACCTACATTTTCCCTCAATAATTAGATGTGATGGAAGAGCATATGTTAACAGTAGTGTATGTAGTTGCTAATGATCCAAAATGCTACACTTCTGTGTCTAAAGGTTTTATTGAGTAAAACTGCCAGAATCATTCTTAATAAACTTCAGGGATGGAAAATCTATACACATTGCAGTTTATAGTGTTCTGAAAATTATTCTTTGCATATTTCTTTGATGGAAGTACTTATTTGAGTCTTGAGAAACATTCAGGGTAGCATGGTGGTGCAGTGGTTGTACTGTCACCTCTCAACAAGAAGGTGCTGGGTCCTGAACCCCGAGCTGGCGGGCTGGGATCTTTCATACTCTAAACTAGGTGTGATTGTGAGATTCAATAGTTGTCTCCTTATAAGTCAGCCCTGTGATGAACTGGCGCTCTGTCAGCTGGGATTATGCAGCTACATAAAGTGAATGAATGAAGGTGCAGAGTGTAAGATCGGAGGATCTAACTGCACAAATTGAATAGGGTACTTACGTTTTGATTCGTGTTTAACTACCTGAAAGTAAGAGAAGAATCCTTGTGCTTTCTTTACCTTGGAATGAGGTGTTTATATCTACAGAGGGAGCAGGTCACTTCCACGGAGTCTGCCATATTTCCACAGTAGGTCAGCATGGACTTCCTCTTCCTTTTTTTTCCCCGTTTTATAGCGAATGGCATCCTGCGTTAAGGTGCATTACGGTCACCTACTATGTTGGAGTGTGGACCAAACGTATTATCTCCTTTACTAAAAAAACAAAAATGGACAAAACAAACACTGGGTGTAACGCGTTTTTAGTGACCTCCGTAGGGGAGGGTGAGACGAGGGGGGTATTCAGCTGGTTGCAATCTGCAATTTCACTGCTAGATGCCACTAAATATTACACACTGAACCTTCAAGTACAGATAGATAAGCTCCTGCGCTGTGCTACAAAAGTACAAATTTGATCATATTTACATTGAACAACTCAAATGACACTAAAGTACTACCAGCTACTACAAAACTACTACCAAGACGTGGGGGCAGTGATGTAGGATAATGAAACTCTTCAAGAACCTTCCTGTGGCCACATCATTGTGTGATATCTAGTTACCTGGGATAAATGTTACTTTGTTCTGCTCTACTATTGCCTAAGTATTAAATGAACCGTTGAGTTCACAAACCACTAAACATATCTAACATCAAGGCTGTTTTATACTGTGTGATCACACGTGATAACAGCTCATTTTCTGAAGAAATTTACACAGAACATTACAAATGAGAAGCTGGTTTTAAATGTCTTTGTTGTCAGTGGGACGTCAGGATTTTCTCCCCCCATGAAATTTTCTTTAATTAAGACTTAAAAGGAAAAAAATTCACTATGTGTAGAGTGTCATTTAAACACTGGGAAAATATGGCTCAGTCTATTCTGTTCTTCTGATTATTCTCTAATTCAGCCAATTTCTTACAAAGCATTTGTTTACACACATTTTTCCTCTGCATGTTTGACTTATTTTCCTGTGTCAGCAAAGCGGACATGATTGCTAATGATCCAGACCCAAATAATGGAATTTTACCAGGAAGTTGCATTAATTCTTCATGACAGACCGTACACAGACGGCACCTTGTCAGCATTTTGTGAGAATGGGGAACAAGACTAAGTCTGTCAGAAACATTCATGTCACAGAAAATAAAGATGGCCATACAGTTTGACTTGCTGGTGATTCACCTTAGCATTATGAAATATAAACAGGATGTACAAAGTACTGAAAATAATCCCCTAAGAGTACAAATTAAGGTGTATGAAACAGAGGAGAGTCAAAGTCTTAAAGAACAGTAAATCAATACAGATGTTGTGCTAGACAACACATCAGCAATGATTAGATATCAATTATATATTTAGACTTACAAAGAAAAAAGTTGTAGTTTACCTTTAAGATATACTAATAAGTAAATGAACGTTACTGAGTTTCCCATGTTTCTAAACGGTGCATATTCCACAGGATCTTTTAAAAACTCTTGTCTTTGTGTTTGACAACATGTAACTGAAATATCTGTGAATGCAGTATCTATCTACAGACTTCCCCTTAGAAAATTGTGAGAATATAAGTGTACTTTAGTGGAAACATTCAGACTGGCTGTAAAACGGGTGATGTCTTCACCAGGCGACCCAAGGCTCTCGGGTGTCATTTGGCCAGCCTGAGCCAGAAAGTGTCTGACTGGGAAAAACATTACCAGCCAAGTCCCACCATGGCAGCGTCAGCTCAGCATGGCAAGACGCTCATCCCTAACAAGGACTGGTTTGTGTCTGATTTTCACTGTACAGGTCTGAGTGAGTCAGGGAGTCTGTTTAAGGATTTAATGAGCACGGATGTGGTGATGATATGAGGAAAGTAGCAAGAGAAATGTAAGATGTCAAACATCCTGTTTTCTTATAACACAGAATGTGAATTTACAGTAAAATTTAACAAGCTAGTGCTCATCTGGATTCTAGTCAGCTTGCTCCGTTACTTTGGGGAAGCATGGCTGCCAAATAACTAGATAAACAGATGTTGACATCACATTCACAGGCAAAGACAGATACTCACAGAGTAGCATTAAGCAATATTTAATGCACCATTCCGGTGGAGATAGCTCCGAGTCCAGTGCAGATGTTCATGTGAAGGGCCAGCCAGTTGTTTCTTAAAATGTCAAATATGTTCAGTATTTTTCATCATAGCACAAATATTACATAAAATACAGTACCTCCAAAAGCAAACTGCTGTAGACCGAGTACATGGAGTACAAACAAGCTGTCGCCACGACATGACCAAAATGTTCCCGAATCTGAACAACAGCATAACCTATTTAATATCCATTTGGAAACAGGATTCAAAACAAAACACAGAAAGAGCCTGTGGACTTTTCTAAAGTAACAGAACGGTCATCAGTCTCCTCTCTGTCATTATTTCCATGAGATTCATGAATGGCACGGATAAAATATTACGGACATCCTGTTGATTGAGTTAAAATGAAAACTTAAACCATGTTTTCCAACTGTTCAGCTTCCTTTTCATGTTGTCTATAATTAGTGTTGATTTTATGAAATACTGGGGGGCAGCAATAGAAACTGGTAGGTCATCAAGACTTTTAGTGCTCACGTCTACTTTTTTCTATTTTATCCCTTTCGTTTTTCCATCCACTTCTTGGTCTTCCTCCTTTTCTTGGAAATCTGAGCCACAGCTGTGATAACTTCCAGGTAGATGTAAAATCAGGCATGCATTGGTTTTCTATGAATGAATTTGGCTTATAAAGCCTTAACTTTCCTCTTCCAGTAGGATCTGTAAAATTTGGCCTCTGTTTGTGCCACGACTGAATGTTCCTGCCTGGTTTGTGTAAGCAGACCACTACAGGCCTTATTGATTTTATAACTGACTTGGCAAACTGTGCATTACGTTGGGCTAAAATTTTAGTCAATTCATCGGAAAATTCTTACCAAACATCTTGAACCATTGTACAACGGCGCAGAAACACAGGCCAGTCTTAGTCTATTCATAGACCTCAATAATTAAGTCCTGTTCATGGAAAAAGCAACAATTGCAAGGAGTAAACTGAATAAATTGAAATCCTTTGAAATGCAGATTAAACTGATTTTGACTAGATTATGATGTTGTCATATTTTATATGCACATATTCATTTTTTCATTTGCTGTGCTACTTTTGTGCTCTCAAGCTGTCAGCGTCTCAATGTTTAAGCTTTCAATGTTTAAATTCTTTTCTGCCTCTTGTTCAGACATGTCCATAACAAAAAAAAAAAAAACCCTTATATGTGGTATCTGGCCTACATATTCCTTCACAAGCCATCATGATGTCCACACCCTGCACTGGCGAGCGTGTAACAGGGCTTTTAGTGAATAAAGGTCAACAATCTTTTTTCACTTTAAATTTAGGCCAGATGAGTCTTAAGTGCCAGCATAGATCCTAATGAAACAGAGAGTGCCGGGTAACTTTCTTCAGACAAAACACTTCCTTTGTATACACTGAGGCTAGTTTCCAGCCAGACTGACATTAAGACGGACAGATGGCACTGTTTGTATCCTTAGAAAGTTTCTCCGGTTCCATCCACATTTATCATTTTGTGCGCCAGAGGAGTAGCAGTCCAGCTTCCCTTTTTAGCTCTCAGAAGTTTATTTCTTCATAGTGTGTGGTAGGAACCTGCAGGCTTATTACAGGAACAGTTTGTGATGGAGGGAAGTGAGGGAACGAAAACACTCAAAGGAGCATCTGTTATTGTCAAGCACCTTGCCTTTATTATTTGCTGCATCTATAAATAAAGATTATCAGATTATTTTTACAGCATCTCTGACAGCATGAGGCAGTATTTATATGTTTTGGGTTGGGAGCGGGAATTCTTCATATTCATCAGAAATGGCGTTTACTTTTCACTCCTTCAGTGACATCATCTCATAACTATGAAGCCATATCCTATCTCAAGTACAGCCACACATGCATCCACACTTTACAACTTGCAGAATTCACTTAAACTACATTTGGCATCCCTTGATATTCAATGAGATTTTTATTCAGGTGCTGGGAAAACTTTGTACAGTGACACGAGTAGTGGAAAATGAGCTTAGGGCTTGTAATGTGCGAGACATGTGCAAGACACATGTTAAAGTCAACAATGATGGATGTTGCACAGCATTTTGGTGCAGTGGAGAAAGCAAAAGGAGGAACTGAACAAGGCAAAACAAGAGGCAAAGAAAAAGAAAGTTTTGGTGGAGTCAATTAGGTGTTGGCCACATCTGTTCTCTCCCAGACTGTTGATAATTTATCTGCGGTCGGTGGCAGAGCGGCTTTGCATGGAACGGATGAGATGTGGTCAAACTATTCTCCAGTGTTCCCATGAAGTTTTCCAAAGTGTAGCAAGCTCCAAAACTTTAAAAAGTCCATGTGTCCTTTGGTGTAAGATGATATTAAATAATCTTGGAGTGGTCATCACTGACCAACCCAGTGGCACTGTAGCAGTCAGTTTATGGCAGGGAATCAGAGCGCTGGAAGCCAATGACTCAGTCTAGGACTTTACTTATGGGGCCCAGTGTTTCTGATCCAGAACTTCTGCCTGGTTGAATCTGGATATTTTACCTCTTAAAGACAGCAAGCCAATGGATCATTCAGTTGCTCTTGGATTAGTCTAAGTTTACTCAAGAGTCTGCCCCCATTCTTTCCACATACTTCACATATTCACATCCAAGCTTGCGTGGCTTTGCAGAGTCAATCCTGCATGTCTGTAGTCTACCAGTGATGGGAAAGATGACCACACAAAAGCAGGTGTGGCCCCAATGTTTTAGTAGATGTGACAATATTAGTCCAATGTGTGCGATGCAGGTACGAAACCAAGGGATATTATTAGATTTTCAAAAGTTTTAACCCTTGTTACTTTAGCTCAGAAGTCTGCTATTTGAGAGGTCTTGGAAAAATGTCCAGGGAAGAAATAACAGATTATTAAAACAAAACAGAACAAGTTTATGAATGTCTCATTCTTATGTTCTCAAATCATGGGTTGCTCATGGGAATTATCAGAACACGTAGTTCATTTTGCATGAACTGGATTATATGACAAGAACTTTCATTTGGGACTTTGGTGTTGGTTAGGTCAAACTTTAAGTTACCTCAGAGTTTAATTTAGTTTAACCGGTTTTTAAGTTTTTAACAAGTACAGAACAACAGAATATACTTCTGAACACAGTGTAGACCTGTTCTATACATGTGAATAAAGAGAAACACATACTACAAACATTATATTTGTCATAGTCACTGACAACTCTACTAACATATTGATGTGAAACATCCAGGTCACCCACTGGGGTGTTTTCCTATAATCCTACTGTAACCTTTCTTCTTTGAGACACTTTGATGATCCTGGAAGAGAAAATGGGCAGATGTTACACTTGCATTTTCATGCAAAACATGAATTGTCTGATTTAAATAACATTTAGTATTTTTTAACTTTTCTACTGCCATAAAAATAGTTGGCAACATGTCACAATTTAACAATACTTGGGACAAAAAGATAAACTATCCATAAATCCTTTATGAAAAAGAACAATAACCGGAGTTTGATAGTTTGTATGTTAATTGTATTCTCCAAATATACTTTAACTGGAAACTGTTTAGAAAATTCATGAATTAGTCTCTACACTCACCTTGACACTGACATCTCAGTGAAAGAGAGAACAGGGCTGTTGACTAAATTAGTACCATTTTATGTTTTCATGTTTGTATTTACTGTAATTACTTAAATAGAAATGAGAGTGAGTTAAAGTAAGGCAACTTGTCTTCAATGGCTTTGTTTCTCCAAAGTTCTAGTGACAAATGAATCATAAAAAGACAGTCAAATTAAGAGACGTTAACAGTTTTAAGGGGACAAGACATCGGGCCTCATGCAAGAACTTTTTTAATATTCAAATCTAAACTTTCTCCTACATTTTTTTAGAAAGATGGGCTCGTATGAGCTGCTACGTCAGATTCAGTAAACACTCATAACTTCAGAAAACTGTGTAAATGACCTGCATAAACATGAAGAATGCCACCTGTGCCACCAGCTGTGTCAAACAGAAAGTCAAATCATGAAGTGTAAAGGTGTAAATTGCTTCAAAGCAGTGAAATATTCAGTAATTTAGTGAAAAACTTACAATTACAGCAAACTACTGACGCATGATTCCTGCAACAGGTCTGGACCACTCATGAATTCTATTCGTACCTGAAAAAAAAATGTAAAATACAAAAAAAATGGTGAATGCGGCAAGTTCTCCTAAATAACTCGTAAGTGATTCTCATTAAACACACATTGGCCTCGTCTTTTTAGCTAAAAAAGAAAAGTTTTAGTTATGATAAAATACAACTCATAAACAGATGGCTCTTTAAATGTTTGACATCACTGTTTTGCCATTGTGTCTAAAAGTTGGATGCCTTCTGACTCCTTTCTGGAAACACTGAACCCTGATGAAAAGTTACGTGTATTATGTTGTTGCCAAATGTTGCTTCGCTCCCTGCTGATGCAGCAGATATCGTAACTCTTTGAAAAGTGGATCAAAATTAACCTGACCTTTGGGAAACATAGAGCTATTGGGGTTACAGTGTCAAACATAAAACAAAGTCTTCTCACAGTTTGGATTTAAAAACAGGAAACTGGGAGAAATGATAAATTGGTATGTGTCAATTTTAACTTTTTAAAATGCAGTGCCAACTGTTTAAGACGTGGGCGCATTTTAGGCCAAATTGGATAAGCAGCATTAGGTCAAGTACCTTTTTTTATACACATATTGCAAGAATGCATTAAAGGTCCCGTACTGTGAAAATGCACTTTTGTTGTGTTTTTAGGTTTATATGAACTCTGTAAAATAAAAGCTGTGAAAATATGAACTTGCTCAGTACTGTCAGTCCTCTAGCGCTTCCACCACAAGATGTCCTCCAGACAAAACAAACCAATTAGAAAATCCTTTGCTTGTGATGTAGTAAGTAAGAACCATATCCATAACCAATCATATTCAAGGTATTTTTTTAAATGTCTTAACTCCACCCCCATCAGGTACTAGCAACAGAGCAGTGACGATGTCTGGAAAAGTAACTGTGAAAAGTGTATTATTTCTGCTTCAGTGAATCAAAACTACTGCACAGCCTCCAACGGAGAGAAATGTTTCAGACCATTGGATGAATTTTACTTTTGGAGACTTATTTTGACTTTTTGGATGTGTACAGCACATTAATAAGTGATAAGCGTACTTCCGCATCTCGTCATTTTGTAATCTTACTTCCGTTCTAGACCGCAAGTTCGATTACTTTACTCCTTATCACTGTTAGCTTTGTCATCCTTTACTTTCCAAAACATTAACCGGTGGCTGCTCAGTTTGCTCAGTGAAAGGATGCCCTAACAACTGGAGGAGGAGGAACTAGTTTTTAAATCACGAGTGTTTTGAACATTTGACCCGATCATAATTTTGAGGAGCATTAGGTTAAATTATGCTACAAAGTTGCTAGCTGTCATTCACTATTTCTCATGGATTTACTTAATGCATAATAAACAGAAGGAGGCTGTATTTATTCATCCCGACGGAAACAAAACAAGATTATGTTCTGTTCAAACAACATAATCTTCACTGTTTTACATAAGCAGGTAATAATCACGGTTACAGTGATCATGAACTAGTTCTATGAATCAAAAAGGCTGCAGCAGAACCATTCATACACAGATGTTGTTTAAATCACTCCACTTAGTGGAATGATTACTATGATTTAATATTATGTGATTTTAGTTGTAGCCTATTTAACAAAATGCCAACAATGCCAATGTCGCTAAAGTTGTTGATAGAGACAAATCAGTAATGGCATTTTTTTTCTGCTTGTTCAAACACCCTGCTCCAACTCCACTTGGACTCTTCTTGTGTCTTGACTTGCCTCCTTCTCATTGAAGCCTCCATCCTCCGTGCTCTGGTTTACCAACCTTCCTTAGCTTGCGTCACATCCCTTCCTGCTCACATTAAAGTTATGTAATACCCACTGTGATCAGAGAAAGAAATCACCTCTAATTGCAATCTTGTTGCCAGTGCTACTAATTCACTTTATAGCTGTCAAATTACAGACAAAACAGGAAGTAGAGCAAACTCTCATCTCAGAAGTTTCAGTGTTAGTTGATGATAGATTATGATTTGTGGTGTCAGGTGATTTGTTAACTGCTCTATGCAGCCCTTGTCGTATGTTTGGGTTGTGTGTCATGGTTCTTCAGCCAGAAAAATGTTACCAAGTGACCTTGGTGAGTTCGTAGTAGTTCTTTCCCTACATCTTCTTTAATGACTAAACTGGCTTTGTCCGCTTTGCTTTCTGTTCACTGACATTCAAAACAGACATCAGTAAAAATGGGAGTAGGAGAATGATTGCTTAGGTAATGTCTGCTGCTTTGCATGGAAAACATGGCTGTAATGCTTAGGAGACATGCACAAGTGAAAATTATTTATTAATTTATTTTTTTTAAAGGCTCGAACAGTGTGTCTCTTCATTCCACTTTTTTTCTTAGGATCCTTAAACAATGTTTTGTTATTAGTGACTTGGTTTGCCTCACACTAACCTGTCTAGACTTTGATTAAGGGTGCTACCATGGTAATAGCCAACACAGGAAGCCAGAGAAACAGGGGAAGTGCTTCCTATGGTAACCTCGTTTATAGTTTGTGGGTGTCCTGTGACTGTCCCTGGGGCAGACAGATGGTTCAACACAAGATTAAGCTGTATGAGACTACTTAAATTACAGTTTGTTTGTGGAGTAGGAAGAGATTCAAATGTCACAGGTAAAGATATAGATATCACAGATATAGTGATAACTCTCTTCCCAAACTCTCCCTAAATAGGAGTTACTAAAAGTTGGTCCATTAATGAACCCTATAAAATGTATTACAAGCTCAAGTGGAATGCTATTAATCCCGTCTGTGGTTTTGACTTGTTTTCATTCGCATTGGGTGGACACCTGAAGGCTTAAGGGGTTTTCAGTTTCACTGGGCTGCCAGTGTAAAGTCAGGAATGTTCAGGAAGTCAGTAGGGAAAGTTAACCTTTGACATATAGATCAGATGATCAAATCAAAGCAGGAGAAAAAGTCCTCTCAGGCACCACAGACATCCAGATAGATTTTCACATTGACGTTTGAGGCCGGTTCTGAATGACCAACCCAGTCGTCACAAAAAATGTTGCCATTGTAAGCTTCTGCAAAACGACGTCTCAGTCTCTGCGTTATTTGTCTTTGAAGGTTCTGTGAGTTTTTTGCCTTTCCTAAGGCAGGAGGATGTGACTGGGGTGGATGTTAGATTTACAAAATCCAGGACTTCACCACCAGGGATTGGAGCTCACATCCCTACTTCTGTTAAGTTTTAAGTTTTAGGCAAAAAACAAAGCTATCTTTTCCTAACCACCATAACCAATCATAAAAAGTGTTATTAATAAAAAATGTTAGATTTCTTTCTTTTTTCTTTTTCTATGTGAAGTAGACGCACAATACTGTGATGGACTTATGATTGTGATGCCACAATTTTTGAAAGATATTTGTCATTTTTCTGTCCTGTGGTTGGATTGGTTGATTGGTTGCTCATAGGTGTATATAAATAATGACAGTTTTTTGAGCGACCCACATACCTGATGAAGGTAAAAGGGACTGAAACGTTGTAAAATAAATCTAAGAGTGAGACAGTGTCCGGGAGCTTCTTTTTTGTTGGCTAAAACAATATAACACCGATGTCTCTAGAAATATTGATATGCAGTCTGTCTTTAGTTTAGAAACGTATACAGTTTATTCTGGCAAATGGGTTGGACTGGCAGGTACCATCGTTTTTTACATTTAAAACGGGGTTTTTAATCCAGCCTCTTTCATCCATCGTAATACTCTGTTTTCTCTAAAAAAAAAAAAAAACCTCAGCTAACAAATGTAAATTGATCTCTGTTCAACTTTAATTTAGTTGATTTTTAGATTGAATTGCCTGGGTCTGGAGTTGTCAGAATTGTAACCAGAAGCGAAGGAGCCCAGTGTGCTCTGCATGAGGTGCAGTCTCTCTACAGTCACAGGCCCCCTTGTGGAGCTCCTGAATAACAAAGCGCATATGTGTACAGTGAGCGTATGCATGTGTGTATAAGCAGAGAACAGACTGCTCCAGATAGCTCCATTAAATGTATGTTTGCAGACTGTTTTTGCAGTTTTGCAAATACACAGCATGCTGTTGTGATCAGGCACTTCTGCAAAACATTGTACAAAAGCTCTAAACTGTATGCTTGTGTGCTGTCAGTGCAGGTCTAGCCCTGGAGCAGATGATGGGCTGCATGTGTGTGTCTAGAGGTCCCTCTGGCTCCCATGGTTTCTCTCTTTATCCCCTCCTCCCTCTCACTTTCCCCTCCCTCTTCTCCTTCTTCCCTTGTTTCACCCCCTTCTCTCAGGCAACTCAAGCGCCACCTCCCTCTCACACATGCAATAGCAGTCTGCTATGGGACAACCTTTAACCCTTCACAGGGATTGCTCTAAGATTAAGTTAGAGTTTTAGAGCACAATGAGGTAAGTGTGGTCAATCACAACTTCAGAGTTCAGGCTTAAGGTTAGAATTAAGATTAGACTCTCTTTGATTTAAGGTTTAAGGTTAAGTTGGCTGAGATAGCTGGGTTTTTGGGTTGGGCTTAGAGGATGAATGGAGTCACTGAGAGTTTTGCACAGAAAAGTACAGTAATACAAACAGATGTGTGTGAAAGAGCCATCTCTAGATGCATTGTGGGAAGGAGGCCTCCAAGTTCACATACGAGAGGAGTAACGTCAGCTTAATAGTTCCACGACTCACTATGTCTGCCTGTCTGGCCGTCTGTTCGTCTGGCTGGCTCATGTAGGGTGTGGTTTAATATCCTGTTCCCTTTGTTTTTTCTTCTCTTTTCTTCCTATTCTTTCCTGGCGTGGTCTGATTCCTATAAGAGCTTACTACTGGACATGTGGTCAGCGTTGAACTAAAAGAGTCAAAGGGCATGAATTTTCACTTTTTCTGCAACAATGCTTAACCTTTTTAATAAAATGCTTGTGATATTCATTCAGAATACAGGATTCACAAAGAAATATAAAAAGACAGCAAGACTGTATGAAGGTGAAAATAGGTGATACTAAACTACTACCAGTAGAGCACTACTAGAGTTCTGCCATCCGCTTCCAAAGAGTGATGGTTGATTAACAGCATTTGTCTGTTTGGCGTGGGCATTATTTATGGTGGCACTGCCTTACAAATCGTACTTGACTGAATAACAATAATCAGACATTAATAAATGCTTGATGTAGGAAAGACAAAAGAAGACAGACAACATATGTAGCAAAATAAGCAACTCTGGCAGGCAGGTGCTACACAGTGACAAAGAGACAGGCTTTCCTGGAGTAGGCGCCCTTACTACTAATCCTGCAAAGCTCCTGTTGGGATAAGCTTAAATATCAGGCTGCATCCAGCACAGGATGCAAATAAATTCTTGATCTTCTAAACTACTTAAATGAGCACATAGGTTTAGACTTTATCAAGGGAGCAGTTCACATGATTATTACGTATGTGACTCCCACACACATACGCTGCATGATTGTTGTCCACAGTCACTGCAATGCACAAAAGCTTGCATGTGCTCTATGCACAAATGCATTAATGGAGACAGAATTGGTGAAAGAAATAAAGTGTTCAAGAGGCAGAGAGAGGGTGACATGTAGAGAAGAGATAAAGAGGTAATGAAAGAAAGGGAAGAAAAGGATAAAAAGTAGGATAGGAGAGTTTTCATCTGATCCAGGTAGACATGTGGTGTTGGGATGCGGGGTCAGGGTCCTGCTGGACCGTAGGGAGGTGCTGGTAAGCTCCCTGCCCAGCCGAAGCTCTTCCCATCTGGACACATGCTGAACCAGTGGAGCCTGGATCCATCCTTCAAACTCTCCCTCCTCCCCTTTACTTTCTCTTCTTCATTCCCCCTCCTCTTGGCCCTCCCTCTCGTCCCCCTCCTCCCGTTTGTCTTTCCCAGGCTCTATGGGTGCAGTGCCACGTCGCTGAGAGAACTTATTAGACTGAGGGAAAAAAAAGAGAAAATGCTAAGCACCTCCACGTCGGCTAATGCATCTTCTCCACTCTTACGTTCTTTCTGCTTTTCCTCAGTTCCTCATGCTTTGAGGAAAAAGTACGCTTATTCAGGCACAATAATGTATAGTTTTTCAGATCTCTGGTCAAGTTGAATATTCACACAGACATTCACATTTCAGTTGTCTTTTCTTTCTTTTGACTCATGCCTGTGTCTATGTATTTGAATAGGTTGAGGTACTGACTTTCTAGTCTGGTGTGAACCTTAAACCTTAAACCCACAAAATAAACATCTCAAAGCATACGCCTTATAATTGCCACAATTTTGTATTTGACATCTGGAAATAAGCCAATATGGGCTACTAATATTTTTGAATCTCATTTTACACTTCCAAACATAAAAACAATTTTCCCTATACATTACTGCCATCTAGTGGATTTGTACCATGTCAACATGCTTGAACTTCATAACTGAGTCTGGACATGTTTACAGAAGCCTGACTACATGGGAGCTTTGTAAAAAAACAGGAGCTACAACAGAAGCATTTACTGTAGCATCAAATCAACTCACAATTTACCAATATGAAGCTCTTTTTTTATGACAAAACAGGCCATGACAATTATATTCTTCATGTTTCTTGTTTCTTTTGCATCAAGGAAACCAAATATTTTAAGCTGCAGACTGGATTCAAAAACATTTTGCATGGTCATCTTTGGACCACACTCTCGTTAATCATTTCCATAATTTGATGTTGCACAGATCCTGACAAGTTAATGATATTCATGTTCTCATGTGAATTCCCCGTAGAATACGTTTTGCATAAATATGGTATAAACACAACATCCACGAGTGAATCATGGAAACTGGTGAAAATGCTCTTACAGTGGAACATTTGTACTGGTACTGATTTATTGGCAGGAGAAAACAGACTTAGTTTAACTAGCATTTCACTGCTGTCGTTATTTCTTTTTCCATGTTTTTCCTTTTCAAAAACTATCAACCAGGAATAACAGACTGACAGCACCTTAGGAAATCTTAAATAAACAGCAAAATTGTATTTCAATTTAGGTTTTGGTTGTTTTTTTGTACACAAATTATTTCCTTTCAGTGCTGCTTGTATTTGTTGTATGGATGTATAGATGCTCATGGAAACAGAACAGAGTATTTTAATTTTTTCTGAAACCTTGTACCCTTTTTTTACCCACTACCTTGAAACAAAAGGAAGGGAATGTTTGGAAGAGGGATGATGAATTTCAGCATTATAATATATATATATATATATATAGTATACCATACACCACACATCAACCTATATTAACATTATTACATTATGTTACCGTATTATCTTTATTTATCCAAAATTGTATTTTGTATATTTTGTGTATTTTTGTTATTGTTAGCAGTGTTTCTCCATTACACTGTCCTTGGCTCCTTATTACCTTGTTACATTTCTACAAGAATGAGCGGCTCACGTTTCCACGTTCACCACGTTACGCCACTCTAAACTGATTTCTTCTCCTTTTTTCTGCCATTAAAATGCATTACCTTCAACTGTTATGTTTGTATGTGGACCAGAGTTAATCCCATAAATTAAAATGCTTATAACGGACAAAACAAACTCTGCCTCTAACGAGGGGAGTGTGAGGGCAAGCATTCAGTTGGTTGCCACAACTTCACCACTAGACGTCACTGAATATTACACACTGTACGTTTAATGTATGTGTCTAGATGTTCTGGTATTTCGAAAGTTTGAGTTTGTGAAGTGAATTTTAAATGCAACGTGATCATAGGTAACAGTGTCTCCTAGAACGACTAAACTACAGCTTTAGAAGAATCTATAAACTCTATTTCTGTGTTCATGCTGAGGATTTATTGATTTGAAACACCAGCTTTATATTAGTCAGATGAGTTGATGGGATATTCTTTCAAAGAAAGCACTGAAATCTCATGAAAGAAAATCGAACTGCTCGTCTCCTTTTCTCTGTAAGAGTAGTATTTTTGAACTAAAGCATATACACAAATCACTCAAGTTTGCAGCTTTGTCAGTTGAACAACCAACAAAACTTGTTTGTACATAAGATATAGCGATCTTTATTTAATTCACATCGAGTTTACAATATTTACACCATGGACTTTTCCTGTTGCATGGAATCCATTGTTCTTCAGTTCGTGGAAAGAGTTATCGCTGTACAATCAGAGTGAGACTTTGGGTGGGTTACATTTGATAAACTGAATTTCACACACAGTATATATTCCTTGGTCAACTGAACTGTTTCACCGTTGGTTTGTGCATAGCAATGACACCACCATCATTATTAATTATGTTAATTATTATTATTAATTTAACTATGTGAATAGTCCTTTCTGCAAAATAGATTGGATCTTTTTTGTGAAGTCCATTGGATTAGTAGAAGTGCACCACCTGGAATCCTCTTAAACATCTAAAAGCCTGTGTATCGAAGTTTCCCAAATCAATTAAATTGTTTTCTAACTGCACTCGTACAAGCCCACTGAGACTCAGAGTTTTGTTACCCCAACAGAAAGCGTCACGAGGCACAGATTGAATCTCGTTGTGAGTGAGTGCTACTGAGTGCAGACTCTGTGGCAGCTGTCTGGGAACCTGGCGCAGGGTGTTGTAGCACAGGTCTAACTGATGCAACGCTGGCATTGACTTAAATGCACCTGGTGCCACTTTGAAGATTTTGTTCTTTGCCAAGCCTAGATGTTCCAAGTTTTTTAAGGTGCTGAAAGCTGCTTTCTTTATGGAAGATATGCGGTTGCCCTCCAGATTTAGAGTTTTAAGTGAGAGGGGAAGGTGTCGCGGTACTTGCTTTAGTTTGTTCCCCTCTAAGTTGAGGCTTTCCAAGCGAGTTGCATTGAGCAGAGACTCCCTGAGAAAACCCTTGTTTGTCAGTCTGTTTGCACTCAGATCTAACAGCACCAGCTCTGATACTCCATTAAATGCTCCTCCACGGAACTGCTCAATAAGATTCCCTTTGAGGTACAGCTCCTTGATGGACAGTGGTAACCCCAGAGGAACTGAGATTAACTGGTTGTGATCCAAGTTCAGTGTGCGCAGATGGCACAAAGGAGAGAGCACTGCAGTAGGAAGAGACTCTGATCCGTTCCCCAGGCTATTGTTGCTTAGGCTCAGAACCAAAAGGCTGGGGCAGTGGGCCCAGGCCGCCTCCGTCATCACAGTCAGACGGTTATTGTCCAGACGAAGCTCCTCAAGAGAAAGTGGAAGATCAGTTGGCACGCTTTGTAAGAGGTTCTTGTCCAGGTAGAGGCGTTTCAGTGCTGGGACCCCGACAAAGGCACCTTCTATGGCACCATCTGTGAGCTGATTGTTGCTCAACACTAAAAACTCCATAGACGCGTATTCATTGAGTACATCCAGCTGGATGCCGTTGATGTGGTTATTCATGAGGAGGATGTAGCGGGCACTATAGGGGATACCATAAGGAACCTTCTCCACACCTTTGTCTGAGCACTGGACCACTCTGGAAACACCAAATGACACATAAGAATACAGATACACTGCACATGTCTCATAAAGAAAAAAATGAATGAAGTCCATTAAATGGTTTAAATGTTTTACCTTCCATAGCAGGCACATTCAGGAGGGCAGTAATTGTCCATAAAGTATGGGAAATGTGTTGGCTCCTCTGAAGGATTGTGTCTTTTATTATCCTTTTTCCTTTTTGTCTCTTCTGTCTTCTTGATTGTTTTGCTTGTACTACTTCTGTGGATTTTTGTCTGTGTTTTACCATTTGCTTTGGTCATTTGTGTTTTTGCCAAAGGTTTTGTCAGTTGTGGTTTGGGAAGAGATGCTTTATTTTTCTTCAGTGTACGCTTGGTATTATTTTCCATCGGTTTCACTGTTTTGTTTTGGCCTGTGGGTTGTGTCATGTCCGCTTTATGTGTAAGGTTAGCAGGGAGATTATTTTCTTTAAATTCTGGCGAAGCAGTCGCCTCTTTAAGCTTCTGTGTAGGTTTGAACTGTGTAGTTACAAACCTTGCTTCTATGGGTTTTGGTGTTGCTGTTTGTTCCTTGGAGATAAATGGACTTTCTGTTGGTTTAAAAGTAGTGTTTATGTCTCCTGTGTCCTCTTCTTTGTGTGTGGTTTGTACCCCCTTCCGTACAGGTTTCACCTGTATATTTCTGACTATTTCATCTTCTAAATTTGGTTTTGCGTTTACTTCCAGTTTATTCTGCTTGGGATTATGTCCAGGACTCTGTAGCACTTCAATGACAAGATCCTCAACCAAAGAAACAGACTTCACATCACCAGCAGCCAATGAGACGTAACCTGTGTTTGTATGAGTTGGAGGAGTGACAGAGGATGGAGAAAACTGAGAACCTACATTGTCATAATGGCTGGCAGAGTGAGAGGAAGCTTGTGTGGGTGTAATAGCAGGTATAGGAGGTACATTATGATGATGGGGAGGAGAACTAGTTAAAACCTGAGACTGAATTGTGGTAGGAATCTCTGATTCTTCCCTCACATGGACAGAGAAAGTGCTTAAAGGAGATCTAAGACCATTAACTTTCTTTTCTTTCTCTGATAATTCATGTCTTCCATTTTTTATGCGCTCCCCCTTTTTAGCTCTTTTCTCATTTTCTCTTTCCTCATTTTCTTGTCTTATCTCATGAGTGTACCCTCTCTTCACCTCAAGATGAATCCCAGCAACCAGCATGCTGTCCTGCTCCTCTTGCACTGTTCTTTGCTTTAGGTTGTCAATGTGATCGCCTCTCTCAAATTTGTCAACTGTCTGATCATCCCTTTCTTTGTGTTGTGTCATTGAGTTATGACTATTGACAGTTTCTACCATCTTTGAGTTGTTTGCGTCATCTATTGGGATTTCCTTTACTATTCTGCTCTCTTCATTTTCTGACTTCACAAAGTATTCCACTCTTTTTGTTGTACTTTCAGTCTCAGGGGTTAGCCTTTCCTCACTTACTTTCTCATTCCCTTGATCACGATCCAGAATTTTCCCTATGCTTTTGGTTTCTGCTAAACCTGCCGTGACTGTATCCATCCTCATTATTTCCTTGGATGCCTCCTGAGTCCGTCCATCTTCAGTCTTTCTGTCCCACACAGTCATGTCATCCTTGACAGACTCCTTAAAAGGGTTCATCTCTGGAATCAGTGCTTCACTTTTCTGTTCCTCTTCTGTCTTCTCAGATGCCATGTTTTTCTTCTCGTTACCTTTCTCACCCACTGAAATAAAAGCATGTCCCAGTTGCTTACTTCTCAACTTAGACTGGTGGTCTCCGTCCAGCACAGTTATCTCTGTATGTGTCAGTTCTACAGCAAAATACAGATACAAATTAGTTTTACATCAGTTACAAATAATGCTCCAAACAAGCCACATATGCAGTATCGTATCTCAACATTACATAGCATAACATCTTACGGCTGTTTTTATGACTGAATACTGGAAGTAGTATGAGATTACTAATCCCAGTTATTTTATTTCAAGTTGCTTTTATACTTTGCAAAATGTTTGAAATGTTACATGCATACTAAATGCTACTTACTAGGCTGCAATACATATGAATATCCAGAAGCTGCAAAGAGCGTTAGCAGGAGTGTGAGCATTTCCATTTTGTCTGAAGAACATGGAAAACAAATTTCAGGAGAGAAGAATTCAAACCGAAAACACACACAAACTCATTTAACACCATATTGATGTATTATTTTAAAATACCTTAGTAGCATACTCAGCCACATAAAACAAGCAACCCTTCGGCCAGATTGACTTGAATGCAGCTTACCTCATGTGTATGTGTCCTCTTTGTCAAAGCTGCGTTCGTCAGGTTATCCAGTTGATCCTACACCTGCTTCTGAGCTGAAGGGATGCACTGCCACCACCAATAGGCACTTTAATGATCTATTCCAGGGCCATTCTTTGTATGGAGAGTTTTCACACATGCTCTCCGGATGAACCATAGGTAATGACTCCTCAAATGCTTTTATGCTGGAAGAAAAATCTCACACTTACCCTCAATGTCAGAAGAATGTGAAGGATCAATAGTGGGAAAGAGGGGCGACTTAGGATGAGGGGTCAGAGGTGGCTGGTGTTTGCTCTGCTCAAGGGGGACATTAGCATCTCTCTGGTGATATCAGTGTGACAAGTACCTCCAGGCCTTTGACCAGTATGGCAGTACTGCTGTACCCACGGGTAACACCTGCTCCACTGTTCCAGCTGTTGGGCCAGCCTTTTGGGCACCTGATCATTGTTTGGGTAGGCCCGTTACCCGGTTCTATGTCTGGTGCAGTTGTCCCTCTCACTGTTATGTATTCCCGTTATCCAGCTGCATATTCACTGTGCAGGATAATGGCGAAATCTGTCGTATGCGCTTTGAGTTCCTTCAGTTTATTTAGATTTTTGCCATCCTGAAAGTTATTCAAAGCAACCAGGTTTCAAACTTCTCCTCCCACCTGTTTGCACGTGTTAAAACAACTGCATGTTAAGTTTTTTTTTTAATTTCTTGTTGGGCGGGTACTGTCATGGTTCTGTGTTTTCTGTTGTAGTTATTTCCCTGTGTTTCCGTCCTTCTCCCTTCTCCTTCCCATTTCTGTTTTTCTCCACTGTAGGCATGTGCGTGGCAGGGGGTGTGGCTGGTTTTTCCTGGCAGCAGACGAGGCACACCTGCTACTTTGTCAGGTAGTGCTCCACAGCCTCCTGTAGCTGCATTTCATGAGTTTGACTTTTTGAGCATTTTCGTAACCACTGTGGTAATCCTGTTCTGCCTTTTCTGTGTGCAGACCATCTGTGTGCCTCACTGCTGCTTTCCACTCATGTTTCTCCAGCTCTTAGTTATTCCCTCTTGTCTGAGTTCATGTCTCTGGAGCCATCCCCACTACCAGCAAGAACCTCTCATCTCCAGCCAGCCAACTCCCTGCCTCCACTGCTTGCATTTTTTCCCCTTTTGTAATAAACTCTCAAACTTTTTACCCATGTGTCAGACTCTGCTTTGGGGTCTGAACTCTCGTGACTACCACACACTGTAGTTCCACTGATCCTTAGTGATTACAGACCAATCGCCAATCTCCCTTTTTAAAGCAAAATGATTGAAAAAGTTGTTTTTGACCAATTAACAGATCATTTACTTACAGAGCACAGAATCCCTACCAATCTGGTTATCGTCCCCACCACAGCACAGAAACAGCATTGGTCAAGGTTCTTAATGATTTAAGAATAAGTAAAGACGGAGGTAAAGTTTTGATTTTAGTTTTATTGGATCTGTGTGTGCCATTTGACTCAATAGATCATGATATTTTAATTGATAGACTTGAGAGCTGGGTGAGCCTATCTGGGTCAGCAGTGAACTGGTTTTGTATCTTACAGGGAAAAAACTGAAATTATGGTTATCGGGGGAAATGTGAAAGCGAAGTCACAGCTTTCTCTGCAGAGTGTCTCCAAGTGAAAAATCTTGGTGTCATCTTGGATGTTGATCTCAGTTTCCAGAACCACCTTAACCGTATAATTAAATTCGTATTTTATCATTTGAAAAATATCGCGAA
>JAPQRN010000005.1:12582428-12593028 GCA_037367275.1 Coranthus polyacanthus | reverse complement strand
GAATACCCAAGAAACACAATGATAAACCGCAGCTCCTCCAGAATGCAGTCGCCAGGGTTTTAACTAGGACAAAGAAATTCAGTCACACAACACCTGAGCTGAAGTCACTCCACTGGCTTCCAGTACATTTTAGAATTGATTTTTAAATTGTATTGCTTGTTTTTAAGGTTCTACATGGTCAAGCATCCCAGTATTTCCCAGACATGGTTGTGAGCAATGAGCCAGTCCGACCTCTGGGGTCAAGTGGAACAGGCCGCCTGGTTCTTCCCCAGTTCTTCACAAAACGTGGTGGTGGAAGGTGCCTTTAGTTTTTATACTCCAGTTGCTCAAGTTAAACTGAAAACATTCCTTTTTACCCACGCCTTTCAGTAGTCTAGTCCGACTAGTTTAACTGATCTATTTATTTATTTTTTGTCTTTTAATAGTCTTAACTCAGGTGTGCATTGATTCTTTTATTGGTTTCACATGTTTACTATTTAATAGTTTTTTACCTAAATGTATTGTTTTTAATCATGTGTTATGATTTTCTTTACTCGTCTTTTATCTAATTATATTTGTTTTCATGTGTTTTTATTTATCTCATGTTTTATCCTTTTTAATAGTTTATTCTTAGTAATTACTACTTCATCATTTTTAAGTCATTGTTTTGTTTCTTTTACTGTATATTTTATTATTTTATGATGTTTTATTCTTGATTCACTTTCATGGTTGGTTGCTGGCTTTGTTTTTGCTGCAATTCATACTTCACACTTTGTGCAGCACATTGTGCTTCCATCTGGAATGAAATGTGCTGTATAAATAAAGTTTTGCTTGCTTGCTTAATAAGTTACACTACCAAACCCTCCTGAAAAAACAGCATACCAGCGTTGGATGTTGTACTGCCAGCCTTTTCCATCTGGCCTGAGACTCCTGTCTCCTCCAAATTGTTTCTGACCAGCCACTCCTTGAAGCACACTGAAAAGAAATGCAGATAGACAAGTACCTGAGTTTCAAAATTATCTAAATATATCTAATACATATGTATCTTTCCCTTAAGTCTAAATTTTCACCTATAGTTTGATAAATATGTGACCAGGTCTCGACACAACACAATAACCCTGTTTATTAAGTGCATGGGAACAGAGTGACTCCTCTGTTGCAACAGAACAAAGAACATTTTAATACTTCATATCTAATAATGAAAAATAACCCAGTGCTTGGCAAAGGGCATGTGGCTACTGCTTCCCGGAGTGCCATACATCACCAGGCTGCCTGGTGGGTTTTGTGGCGGAGCACTCTGGAATCTCTCCTCTTATTTTTGATCCTGCATCGTGCAAACTTAAATGTCTCCTCCCAAGTGAATCTGAGAAAGATCCATTAAAAAAATTCTTAAAAAGATTGTATGCACTTTTGCTGAACCTTCCATGTTGTAATGTGTTTTCTCAGAGGGAAAGCTCTGGAGGCAGAAACTTTGGGGTTTTTTTTTGCAGTATAAACGGTATTGCCAAATCTCTACTGGTAGACACATTTCTACCATTGCATGGTATATTCCATCATACCGCACAACCCTAACATTACCCCATTGTGCACATAATACAGTTGCAAACTCCACTTACCGAGGTTTGCATATAGAACATAACTTTTCTTGCCCGCAGCAGATGGCTAGCTGGCGTTCATCCCCCTTCAAGTTCTACCGTGGACCTATGCCTCAGACACATCTAAAGCAATGCTCAATCGTGACTAGGGCCTTCTCACTAATTTCTCTCGACAAAATATGTTCAGTGTAAATTTCAACATTTAAATCTCTATAGTAATCCATGTAATTTAATAAAGAGACTGTTTAATATTGATAGATTACTTCCATGACCCATGGCAGTACGCGCCTCTTCTTCTTCATTAGGTGAGCTGTATGTGTGTACGTACTGTTAGGTTTACTATACAGCAGTGGCATAAAATGAACAGAAAAAAACAATTATATCCTTAATTGGAATTATTTTTATAACAATTAACCGTCAACAGAAATTTCACTATCATGACAGTCTATAGTGTACAACAATGAGACAAAACTAGCATTTGTGTAACGCAGAAAGATACAGAATGAAAAGAATGTGCAAAGAATGTGTTTAATTTATCTAGTTACTTCACACTTAAGTTAAGATCATAACTTACCTTTTTAATAGAATATAACTATCCTATTTGAAATAGTAGGTCAGTTGGTTTGAATGATAAAATAATAAACAAATTAATAAAATTAATGTGTTTGTAGGTGAATCATACATAAAAACACAACAGTAATTAAGTTTATATAACTTAAATAAAATAACTAAAATCAGCAATCTGTTCATTCATTTGAACCTTTATTTAACTGACAAAAGTAGAATGAAAAGATTTTCAGTGTTTTCACTAACTTCATTGTATTTGGTAAATATAAACGAATGCACATTTTAATGCCTGCAACACACTTAAAAAACACAGACGCTAACTGCTACACTTTTACAAGTGGACTTTTTGTCAATTCTTGGTGTTTACAAGACCGGAGCTGCTCAACAGTCCGCGTTGGTCGTTGTCTGATTCTCCTCTTCCTGATGACCATACATTTTCAAAAGACAGCAGGCATGACGGTCCAGCACACGCACGCTGTGACTATGAAGCAATGACAAAAAACACATAATGCCAAATGGTTAGTTCCACCTTTCGATGTTAGATTCGTGAATACAGAGGGAGGAAAAATAAATTATTTGGGTTTGGAAAAGTCAAAAGACTCACTACTGTAGGAAAATCCTGATGTGGAATGCAAACCGAAACGTGAAGTAAGGGAAAAGAAAAAATAAACTGCATATGAAATAATTTCCTCTCTAAGATTCTTACAATGTGCAGAATTAGGCCTTAGGAATTAGGAGCTTCAGCTCACTCGGGACATGATGTTCACAAGAATAGGAGACATAGAAAACATCAGGCATCAAATACTTGATGCTTCAAACATATTGTTTATTTCCTCTTCACCTTTATTTATATGTAAAATAGTGGCTCTTGAATTTCACCAATCAGAAGTTCTCTTTACAACCCATTGAGTATCAGGATGTGCTCTTTGTGGTACCACACATCTGTCTGCTGTCACGTTGTCTGATCCGGAAGTCCAAGCATTCCTGTCGGATAATCACAAATCTCTTTTAGTCGTTATTTGTGATTATGAGGTTATGTATCATTATTATAAACACATACACAAGTATTTGTATGCATGCACAATCCAAGACAAATGGAGATTTGGACAAATTTATAAAATAAGATCTTTGTTAGAATATGTTGCAATTATTTAAAAAAGTGTAAACGCCATAGAAACTTCACTACATGTCTTAGGGCCTTGTATATTTATCATATAAAATTGATTCTCAAGATGAGGTGGTCCCGAGGTAAATAGTTCCTGGACCCAGGGGTGGATCTACTGGGGAAAGACTTACTTAATAAAACTCTTAAAACCTTTAAAGTTTAGGGCATAGATTGATGCTAAAAATAACTTATCTGTTTTTACTCAGCTGAATTTAAACCTGGGAAACTGCAGCTGGAAACAGAAAGTGACCTTTCAACGCACATAATCTGAATACTGACCTCTAATGTACAAACCATGAAACTGTGATAATGCAATATCTTTTTGTGCCACAGAGAGGCAGCACCCACCTACACATAACTGCACACTTTGCCCTGAGAGGGCTTTGCATTGCATAATATTGCATGGGAGAAAACAGCAGATGGTCTTTGTCTGTGTCTAAACCCAAAGTGATCTTTTTTTTCTTGACTGCGAAATGAAATAGAATTTACATAAATACTGAAAGTAGGAAAAAAGTGACTAATTGAAATAAATGCCTGCAGAAAAATCACCAGGAGTCTTTTAACACATTGAGCTGTGGCATCTCGTTTCCCGTTAAAGGTGACGTAATGTATAGGAAAGGAGGTGTGAAAAATGACAATAATGGAAGTAACGGAGGGGTGGGGGTGAACTTATTAGACTTAGCATCTGTTTTTGTTTAAAAATTAAACAAAGTCACTTAGTGTGTTTATGCAAGACCACACTGTGTCATTTTGAGGGATTTAAAGTGGCAATTTTCCTCCATTTTTCTTCCCTTGACATATATTGACACACACTGACACATATTCCCACTTTTAGAGATTTAATTTTTTTTCTCCCTTCCAACAATCCCTTTTGGTAAAAACCAGACAAATGTCATTATATAAAATCCCTCTGGATTTTCGCCTCCTCTTCAAATCAGCTCTACAGTTGAATTACGCCCCAGTGCATCCAGATGCCCAGATGAGTTTTTCTTTTTTTTTCTCTTGGTGTGGAAAATCATTTTAATAACTTCCCCTCAGATAAGCTTGGGCACAGATCTGAATTTGAAGTCTTATTTGGGGCTTTCAAGTCAGAAGGTTTAAGTACTTTTTGCCTTTAAAAATTAAACCTTTGCTTTCGTAGCAAATCACAACCTTTTCCTTGTCTGTCCCTGGCCTCAGTGGACAAATGGTGATCTCACAGGTGAAGAAGAAGCCGAAGCAAGGTATGTGTCATGTGTTTGTCACCAGAAGACTGAGGTCAGGGCAGGTAAGTGGCCTCACAGTCCAGTGTGGAATTTCCATGAGGTTTTGGTCTGAATGAGGATATTTGTGTACGTTTGTGTGTGTGTGTGTGTGTGTGTGTGTACTAGTGGATGTACATCAGTAAATGTCAGTAAAACTGCACCATAGCTTGTGGTGCGTATTGATTTAGGTTATGGTAATTGGACAGATAATTGATGACAATATTAACACCACTTGCCCTGGGGTCTGTTGAAGAACATAGAATCTAATTTACAGTAAACATACCAAACATCAATATCGTGCAACTAGAGGGCATAAATCCAAGAGGGAGAGTGACACAGAGAGAAAAATGTAAGTGTAAAATGAGTTGGTGGAGATAAAGTCTGTGTTTTTCAAAAGGAGGAAGGAGCCTGACTGACAACAAGGCTGTGAGTGCAAAATAAACCCTCCCCCAAACTATCCCATCTGCTTGTCTGCTGGCAGTAGCGGGAGGTTAACAAGGGCAAAGGGCAAAGGTCACAGACTGGGATCAATTTGTTGGCTAGGAGCGTCAGACCCACATTTAAATATGGCGACTCATAGGACAAAAACAATGGAAATGGACTTTCATCCTTCTGTTATCCTGTCACATGTTACGCCCTGTTCACCCCTGTATGCTTTTTACTGTCTGATCCAAATACATTAACTGAACATACTGTACAGTGTGAGCACTACAGTAAAGTATGTTGACACTGTAAACAAAACCATTGCTGATAGATATTGCAAACTAGGTCAAGTCACAAATACATAAATCTTCGTGAACACTGTATAGAATCTGCAGAGAGGCCACTGTCTCGCTTTTCTGGTTCTGATTTAATTTTCCACCACTCAAGTATCTCTCTTTATGTATCCATAATTCTAGTCATGTGAGGATAAAGAAGACATTAACGAACAATGAGAATTCTTCCTTCAGTGTATTTGGCAGCAGTGAGTGGTCAGTTGTTGAATATTTCTTTGTGACTGAATGAATACATTTTCTTTGGAAAGCACCAGACTCCGTTCTCTTACTGCCCTGTTTTCAGGATGGGAAAAAGTGGAGCGAAGTGAAGAAAAACACAGCAAACCAGAGACAATGAAGAAAACATACCAAGTAGTTTAATTCAGAATTAATAAAGTGTTCTCCGTGTGTGAGACTAAGGCAGATAAGAGTTCTTTTTTTTTTTGCATACTTTTCTTTGTAAAAACATCTACATATTTTTCCTGCTTTACTTCAGAGGGTAGAAGATGCTTTCAGAGGCCCCACAATGGTCTAACACTATGTTGTCTTAACCCTGCCTAGAATAGCTCCACCAAATTAAATCTGTGTTTTTGTTTGAGTATGAAGTTCTTGTGAGTTAGTAAGTTCAACATGGCAAGAGGCTTAAAATAAAGGAGGGATGAGGACTGGAGGAAAATGGAGGGAAAGAAATGGGAATTTCAGTAAACTGGCACAGATCTTTCTTTAGTGTTAATCAAGCGTATCTATTCGGTAGGTCAGTCAGCCCCGTGTAAACATCATACAGGGCAGGCTGATCAAAACAAGGACAGGTCATGACAGGCTGGTCAGACAGGGACACTGCTCGGTAGCACCAAAATATTATCGACATGGGTTTCGGTTACGACAAATAAGTGTGAAAGAATATCAATTTAACTTTGGAAAATACATTGCGGATGCACTAAAAACTTATTTGGTTGGTTCATCTTATAGTCTGTTCCGAAAACCCATCTCTAAACTGGAGTCTGTCTTTGAAGAATACACCTTTGGAGGCGTATTGATCGCTCACACACTTGGACCCACATGTACAAGCTTTTGCAAACTCGCTCTGAATTGATGTTTCCCATAGAGAGGACCACTGATCCATTAGTTTTTGGCGCTAATGCGGAGAAAAGGAGGGTAAAAGGAACAATTTGAGGCAGCTTTGACATTTGGGCACCACATTTTCAATGAAGGCAGGAGCACTACTCAAGTGCTGTAGCAGAGCAGCTCCTTTTGTCCTTTAAATGACTCTATTGTTACTCCAGAGTGACTCATATGTTATTGAAATCTCCATTTAGAGCATAATGGTGATATTGCTCAATGTGTGTGTGTGTGTGTGTGTGTGTGAGCGCTTGGGCTATTATTAATGCTATCACCAATAAAAGCTCACCATATGCTACATGACGCACTGTGTCGGCACAGCATATTCCAGTCGATCAGCGAGTCTCCACTTTTAAACTCTGCATCTTCTCAGTTCTTTGTTTTCCCTCAGTCCTACAGTTTCGCCCCCTGCAGCATTTGCATATATGAAGGGGCAACAAGTGTGAAAGCAGTGGGTGGAAAAATGCACAGGATGTATATAGGGTTTATATTGTCACAGCAGGACACAGGGACAGATGGATAAACAATGTTTTGCGGGGTGATATGGGTCATTGGGCTTGATTAACAATTCTCCAGTGCTATTAAGCAATCTGTCACCCAGTAAAACAAGTCAGTGGCTGACGGACAAGGTCAGAGTTTGTTTTTTTTCACCCTCTTACTTTTAATTTCCTCTTTCAGTACAGCATGACAAACTGTTCACTGCTCATGTTCTAACCACCTTGCTTTAATTATTTAATGGTTTGATGTCACGTGGACTCGGGCAAAACTTTGTTTTTTCATGCAACAAGTGCAAACAGGTTAGCTTAATGAACTGACAAAATCCTCACACGTAATGCATAGAAATAATCAGTCAACAAAGACAGAAACTAGTTCAGATAACTTTTTTTTTTTTCCCAGTCGGCCAACCTACTTTGTCTACTTTGTGTGTCTTTGTGTGAGTGTGTGTCGCGCATGGCGAGGGGCCCTTGTTATTATGTCCGGCTGCTTTTCAATGGAACAGCTGTGCGAGCTTCCAGCCGCCTCCAAACAAGGCACAGGCTGCCTGGCAACTGCCCTCCTATTGGCCAACTTTCCACCTCCTCCGACCAATCACGCAGGCCAAGCGATGAGGAAGTGAATGGGGGAGAAAAACACAACAGACTGAGAGAGGGAGAGAACAGAAAGGATTGTGAGAAAGTTTGCCGTGAAAAATGTGAGAAGTTGAGGAGTGATTTCAGCTCATGTTTCCAACAGAGAGTGATAAGGCTGACAAAAAGCAGAGTGAAGCACAGAGACTAATCACACTTTGAAGGGAGCACTTTAAAAAGCTTTAACCTATTTTTCAAGACAGATTTGCATGAAAAGCTTTTAATGTTCCTCAAATCCTGTTTTTGGCAAATTCCAGCATGCTTCCCTGTTAAGACTGGACCTTTTCAAATACAATGCAATAACACAGAGGAACAAATCCACGGTGTAACTCTTTCAGCCTTTTTACAGGACACCCACAGCAACTACTGGCGCTAACCGTTTCATATGGAAGTTTTAGAAAACCACAGTCTTCACAATAAACATGAGACCCAATCAGAGAACAAACAAGAAGTAAAGATGTGGAAAAAATATATAAATCCTAATACAAAATCATAGTCCACATTTCTTGGGTTGGTTCAAACTGTGAGCTGCTTTGTCTGGAGGCGAGCCTGTTCTGAGTGACAACAAGAAGGTGGTGACTTTTCTCTATTGATGTTGTTGGCTTTGTGTTTGGCAGGCTAAGACATGCCACTGCAGAACCTGCGTTTCCAGGGCTTTGAGTGGGTTTACTGGGGGATTTGAGTCACATCTCTTGGGGATAATAGGTGTTTGTTTTACAGTAGTTGTGACGCATGCGGTTGCTGGATGTGAGGTCGGCAGAAAAGAAAAAAACTGTTTGGGGATGGTTGCGGGTGATAAACAAAAGCGTGGGCGTAAGTGCAGATGTAACTTTCAGTCTAAACTTTACTTCGGTATCTCACCTTTACGCATCCTCTGTGGGTGCACACTATACGCACTGCATGCGTTTATGTTGTGTGTGAATTGCAGACAAGTGGGTGGGCTCCATTCTCAGATACATCCTGTAATTACCAATCAATGTGGTTTGCAAAGCTTTGTGCGAACATTCGACACAACACACAGCTCTTCTCTCCCCTGGAGGTCACACTTCCTACGAAATCTCAATTGCAGTTTCTGCCCAAAACAACAAGTCCTGAGACGAGAAGAACAGACGTGAAGTATGAGCGAGGTGGCCTGTGTGATGTGGTAAAGTGGCAGACTATAAACTGCATAGGTCTGCTTACTTAAAAAACATGTGCAAACAGTCTTGTAATTAGAGACAGACACACCGGCAGAGACACAAACACGCAAACCCACCCCACGCACACGCACATAAACATCACCAGGCTCTGCCATTTGTCACAGTGTAACATTTGTCCACAAGGAGAAACACACAACCGTATACAGACTGTATGATATGCTGACATGGCGAAGTAGTGCGACTTTTGAGTCAGTGAACATGATAACTACCACCAGCAGCATCGCAACATGCTGATACAGCTGACACACTTCACACAGTTCACAGTACACACAGTTCATAGCAAGACGCATTTTGTAAGTGACCTAAATTCTCAGCAGATGAGAAGCTGCCGAAAACTATCTTGAAGTTGCATATTTTGAGTAGCACACTGCTGAGATGGGTGGCTTTGAAAAATGGAAATCATTCAACAGGTGATTATATTCAGTGGATCAGTTGGCAGGAAAAAAAAAAGTTTCTGTAAATCACTGGATATGCATAATCTCTGCATTTCTTTTTACCCTTGAATACATTTCACATCAACATTTCTAAGTATGTCTATATCAACACTGTAGTCCTGTAGTAGTAGAAGTGTAGTGGAAGTGTTTTGGCTTCCTCAATGGGCAGGAGTTCCTAGTTGTTATAAGCTCATATACATAATACTGGACTAACACCAGAGCGGAGTTCGCATCCCAACTCCTGCATGTTTTTAGGTTCAGGCAATAAAAGTGCTTTGGTTCAGGTTAGGAAAAGATTATGGTTTACTTTAAATATTTATACGTAAACACACTGTGAGTTTTTTTATTACATTTTTTTCTGTATTAACCCAAGCCCTGGTATCTTTATCAAACCCTAAAAAACTGCTGTCAGTGTTGTTAAATCATTAAATAGTTGAGAGACACAATTGAAAAATACGTGAGTGGCTAAAACACTACGATGTTAATATACATATGTAGAAATATTTATGAAATGTACTCTTGGTTCAGACTTGTTGAGATTATTTATACATATACGGTTTGCAGTATGGCAACAAATGACAACACTGTCTGTTTCTACAACAATGACTATCATCTTATCTTTCCATTAAAGAAAACTCAGATAATGTTGTGCACTTTCAGCAGCTCTACACAAAGTAGACATGCCCTGACTTGGGACAAAAAATAATAAAGTCTCCTGTTTCATACAGTCATTGCAGCTTTATTAGGCAGCTTGCCTGTGGCAAGTAATTTTCCCATTGAAGTAAAGCAAAATTTACTCCACTTGTCAGTCTATGATTGCAGACTAATGAAACCTCAGGCCTGAGGGGCAACAACGGAAAATTTCTCACTTCCTTTTTAGTCAATAATATTCTGAAAATAGTGAGGGATATTCAACACAGGGGCAATTATAATTTAACTGACCTCTTTAAAGATGAACTACATAAAGGTTAAATATAATGATATTTATCTATCGTGTAACTGACAAAAAATAAATTTACAGTAAATGATTGGTACAAATGGAGCAGTGTTTTGTGGTCCTGCCCTTCCCTTCGGTTTGGACAAAGACACACTACGACACCGTCACTGTCATCCATCTTGATGAGTGCCCTGTTCTTTTGAGATGGCGGCTACTATAGCTCCAGGCTTTAACAGTAAAGTCACCACAGCTGTTAAAAGCAAGACACGAAAAGCTCCAGCAGACTGCCATAAAATGTGAAAATGCTGGTGTTTACATGGTCTTCACTTTGACTGATGTTTGGTTAGCATGGTTTCTCTCTTCTACAGTATCTGCCACTGTTGTTGTTGTTGTTGTTGTTGTTGTTGTTGTTGTTGTTGTTGTTGTTGTTGTTGTTGTTGTGATAGTGTTGCTGCACTGTGGCCAGTTCTCCCATGACT
>JAPQRN010000005.1:12545128-12582328 GCA_037367275.1 Coranthus polyacanthus | reverse complement strand
TGTTGTTGTTGTTGTTGTTGTTGTTGTTGTTGTTGTTGTGATAGTGTTGCTGCACTGTGGCCAGTTCTCCCATGACTGTAACTTGTTTTTAAAGCGTAGAACTTTTTAGTTAATTTTCATACAGTACATAAACCTGAGGGGAGTGTACCCACACTGACCAATCACAGTTCAAATCAATTTTGACCCTAGCTCTCTAAGAGGCTACATGTGTGAGAAAACAGCCTCAATCTGCTCCCACTGTGCTGCCCAGACAATCCCACCCTAATCCATGGAGTCCAGTCCTGGATTACCATGTCTGCTCCACCCACCATCTCTGCATTATGGAAATTAGACAGGATTATATGAACTCCACACACACACACACACACACACAATGACACGAGCATCCCGCATAAAACATGTACAAATTCACCGGACATCATTCTGTTTTGCTGAAAACAGTGATTAGACCTGTCACTTCCACAGATTAGTTGGCACGGAGTAGATTTTAGATGATAAAGTCCACCTAACACAAACAACGCATTTAGGCTGATTTCCTATAATCTTGCAGGAGTGGGAATAACATGGCAACTCTAAAATGTAGATTTGATTTGTTTGGCGCATGGAAACCTGTTGCCATAGTGACCGTGATACCTATTTTATAGGTGAATACGTTATGCGGACCTGTGATTTCAGGCTCAAGCAGATGGTTTCAATTCAGTACGAGATGAGGTGTGTTTGTGTGCGCTTTTAAATGGCTGAATGAAGTTAGTGAACGAGGGAGAGGGAGCAAGATTTTGACTGAGCGTTCATTCTGTATCTGTACATAAAGACAAGGCAGTGTGTGAATATTTCCTGTGCATGTTCGTGTACTTAGTGGTTTCACCATGTGTGCTCAAGGTTCTGAATGTGCCAATGTAGATAAAAGCCATATTATTAGCAGATGGTTCAGTGACTGTTTCTGCAACACTGGCGGCTCCCACAAAACTTTGATTAGCCATGTGCTCTCTCTGCTGGTCTTATTTTTCTTCTTTCAGCCCAACAAAAGTGTGCTGAACCCCTGATGTGGTCTGTTCACATGCCTCGTTTGTTTTGCAGCAATTTCACTTCAAATAGGAAAGCTTCTAGAGAAGCCAAGACTTACAGTTAAGAGGCAAGTGTGTTTCTTTTTAAGGAACAAATGAACATTTAGGTGAGAAATGCTTTTCAAGACATGTTGCTCATAGAACCTCTTATCAAGCATTGTAATTTGACGTGAAAACACATTTTAGAGCAACTGTTCATTCATAAATCAACTCTACTACAAGTATCTCTGTAATTGCCTTATATGTAAAATCAGACTGGAGTACAAACACACAAATACATAAAAAACATAGAAATTGTCCCATCCTTTTCCAATTTTCTCTCTTAATTGCACCTTTTCCTCTGGAATTTTCCAACCATTTCTATTCTCTTTCGCCATTATCTTTGAGCACAGTCCTCTATACAATTAGATGATGAACGGTTCAGAATAAATGATCCCGACTTAAACAGTGATTTACATCACTGGTTAAAGACTCAGTGGTCCAGACGCATTCACCGGCTGTTCGGGAGCCTGTATTTTCCCCTTTAGTCTGCAGGCTCATGCAAATCTCGGCAGGCAATAGACATTAAAGGGCAATGTATTTTTCTATAATTACGGTGGAATGGCACACTGAAAATAATGAGCAGTGTGCGTGGAAATGTGGATGTGTGTGTAGATTAGACTTTTATGCAGGAGAAACCTCATCCTCTTGTATGTTTGAACTACAGTAGGATGAGTGGTCGCTTTGAAGGGAGCTAATGCTGAACCTAATGAAGATAAATTTAAGATGCATGTTTTCTTGTGAGAGAATCTATATTTCTGTGTGTGTGTGTAAAGTATTCCATGCTCAGGCGGTTAAGCACTAACCCTCTCATCTTTAGAGAAGGAGGCCTTGTTTACCAATGAATTTTAGAGCAAATCCCAGCCAATTACTGTCAGAGTTAAAGGTCCTGTGTGCCAAAGTCAGTATGACTTGTGAGACTGGCTGTGATCAAGGCTCATACACAGCTTCTTTAAAAAAGACCTTACGTGTTGTATCTAACTTCTGAAGCTGTTAACAAGCACTTGGCAACAAACATGTCCTCATGCCTAAATGACAGAATAAGACGATTATCGATGACTCCAAAACCAACAGGATTTGCAGACACTACATACTACATAACTGTTTAATTTATACTGACAATGCCATGGCTAAGGAGTTAGAAAGATAGAGATAGAAAAATATTATGATATGGGCTAAAATATGAAGCGTATACTTATATATACCTATATACATATATATATATATTGAACATTACAAAAATAAATTACCGTCGGTCTGAAATAGGACACAAACTCTCTGGTTTCCTGTGTGCAAGTCCACAGATTTGTTCTTCTGTCATATTTAATGACATACCCTGACCAATGCCACTTTTTTAAACATGTATTTATTCATACTATCTCAAGACGTGCGTGAACACAGGACATTGTGCTGTAAGCCCCATCAAAAATCGTCCACAATGACAATTTATTATATATGTACATATATATATTATGAATATTTTATTCCATTTCTGCAATTAGATCCTCCTAAATCCCACAAAATCATACGCACTGGATGTTTAAATAATTTGGACATTGGTGTTTTTAGCTCGTTTGTGGTGGAATGATCGCAGTAATAAAGGTCAGTAGAGGCGTGTATTGTTAGCGGTGTTTGCATATACCACATGTACATGTATGTACAATCTATCACAGTGACAGAAAAGTCAACAGACTGACAATGTGCAGAGATAACCAACTGATATGAGCAAAATAGGTCAGATAAAAAAAAGTCATAGGTTGTAAAGAGGCTATCGAATTCTTTATTTTGTACGGATTTTATGATATTTATTTAATTATTTCACAGAACAGCATACTATTTTGTTGTAGTGTGCTATTATTATTCACACATTTGGCGAATGGATCTAAAATCCGGTGAAAGCTGGTGTATGAAATAACAGGGAGCTGTATCGCCTTGCCTTCATGCAACCGAAATGCAATAACATAATCTTTAGAAGGGATTAATTCTTAACAAAAGGACAACTTTATGCATAAACATGCCATGTGGTAATGTGATGCAAACATGTAAATAGAGCAAACACGTTTACAAATTGTGGAAATCCTATTGAAAGGGTATTATCTGAATATTTACATGGAGAGATTTTAAATTGTATGCAGATATTTAGCTGTTATCTCTGGTTGCTTAGAGACTAATTCACCAAGTGAAGAAAAAACTCCTTTAGTGGCTATTTGCATATGCAAAGTGCAGAGATATGGGAATAAAGAATCTCTGGGTGTTTGGAGAGGTGTGTGCTGTTGCTGACATGGATCACAGACTATGGAGGAGCAGAGTGCATCAGCAAGGCCACCTGCCTCTCTCGGTGCTTTGTGTGGAGAGACAGGGTGTCAGTAAGTTCTTAATAACTTCCATCCGCATTACATTTCATTATCAATCACTCAAATGTGTTTGTGTGTATGTGGGTGGTTAAATGATACACATTTGGTAGATGACTTTTTAATGAAAGCATTTTTTGTTTGAGGAATAAATAAGAGAGAAGGTCTACGGAAAGTCGGTCGAAACAAGAAATGAAATGATGAGTGAATGTTTTTCACTGTTAAGATCATTTATCACAGAGAGAATTAGGCTCAGTCCACACGTACATGGGCATCTTCTCAAACTTAGCATGCACGTGCAAGCATAAGTTTAGGTCACTGGAAACACACCTTTTGGTTTAAGTAGAAAGTGCTGTAGTTCAATCCACCAAACAAAATGTCCCACATTCTGACTGTAGTCTTGGTCTAAATGTACTGTACAAAAAAAATAAGTTGAAGGAGAAGTTTAAGTAGTTTAAAGTAGAAAATGTTGTCAAAGTGGGAAAAAAAGAGTTCGGGGAAAGCTGTGACATCTTAAGTCACCTATACTTCGGTACATTTTGTCACAGCAGTTTAGCCTCAGGGTTTACAGTTGCTCTATAGTTCAAAAGACATAAATATATTATTGGCTGCAACTGGAGTAACTAATGTATACCACATGCACTCAATGTAGCTACAAAAAGGTAGGAAGTAGAGAATAAAGCTCGCTCTGTCTGGTTCTGGCTTACACAGTGCACCACTTCAGAGACACTTCATTAAAACATGTATTAAATACAAGCAGAGCCAGAACATCCTGTCCTCATAACTGCAACCTGTGTGCCGGACAAACAAGAGGGAGAGAGAAACAGAGCATAACAAAGAGCAGAGGCTGAAAGAGAACTGAAACAACTGGTACAGTAGTTTGTGTGTGTGTGTGTGTGTGTGTGTGTGTGAACCAGTGCAATCACGACACTTGTGATGAACAGCAAACAAAGAGCTGAAGTGATAGATGAACACTGGCAAGCTTCACTGACTAAATGCTGGAACATTAGGAGTTTGTCTCCAGTATAAACAGCCAATGTAACTGCTTTGTAGATGATAAACAATATTACGTGGACCTGTGGTCTCTTTAATCACACATAGCACTGCTTGTTCAATTACAAATGCAACCCCACTATTCTGAGAGCTGGAGTGTGGTATAAAACATAAACACATGCATAAATAAGGCCTGTCCCTTAGCTCTATACTGAATGAAGAGGATACAAGGTTGGACAGGCCACTTGGAGGTGTGTGTGTTGACAACTTGCCTGCTTCATGACAACACTCCTGCTGCTTCACATCGGCGCTGGGTGTAGCGACAACGGTTAAAAAAAAAGGTTTCAAACAGTGTGTGATCCTGCATTTCAGCCTCAAGAGTGTTTGTCTGTGTGGTGACTTTATATAACCATTACAGTGAGCTACACGAGGCCATCTGTCTTTCATATTCTCAGCTGATTATGACAACTGATTGCGCTGACCTGATAAATTATGCTGCCTTCAGGTACTAGTTGGAAATACCAGTTTTAATAAAAATACAATGAGGTATTAGAGCAGAGGGCAGCAAGTAAATTGGGCTTGGGGTCAATTTTGTAAAGTAATTGAATCGTGGCCAAAACATCATTGCTTTTGTACATGACCTGCTCACTGTGTGCCCAAGCATGGATTTCTCCTCCATGGTAAAAAAAAAAACATCCATTCGTTAGATGAGGCTGCATTTGAGCTGGAGCTTTGATTTTCAAACAGCCTCCCTGGTCAGCGATGCGCTCCAAAGTGCACAGTCTGTGTGTGACTTTTGGGTGGCGTGCTCAGAGGAGTACAGTTTAATCAAGAAACTCTGACAATGTTGATTTCAACCTATATGTACGAGTTGACCTTCTCCTCTATGAATGCCATGAAGACGCATTAGAGGAATCAGCTGATGCACAAAAACCTTGAGAACTGCTTGTGAATTAAAGGCACATCCATATCACCCAACATCCAAGAAATCGTGACTGAAAAGAGAGACCAGTTTTCCCATCAAGTTAGTACGAAGTCTTTCAGTGTAGTGTTTTGCTCTGTAATTTCAGGAGCATAAGCCTATATGTCCCAGTTTCCCACCGCAAGCCAGTGTGCATTCAGGATCAAGCAGATGCTGCTTTTGTTTTATTTATTTAGTTTTTGTGCGGAAGTTTAGCATTTGTGGAAACACGCATCGCAGTACAAACGGGAGCGCATCAAAACAAGGTTTTGCGCTAATTACGACCATTTCTACTAATTAAACATAAGAAAGTAGAAAGGATGCCTCAAACCTCTTTCAAATAAAAGCTGGGTGCCAGGTATTGTTGCTGGTGGGCCGCCAGTTGCCAACCCCTGTATTAGAGGATCGTTTGTAAATTGTTTTATTTATTTTTTAATTTGAGTTGCTTATTTTGCATCCTTATCTCCTGGAAATCCTGCAGAAAGTCTGTATCTATCAGGCCACTTGTCCCTCTGAGTTCACCTGGAAAACAGTGTCTGATCACTTTCGATTCAAAGCGGAAATCACTGATTCACAAAGGATGAATCCATTGTTTTGTTCCCAATACTGAGCACGGCTGTGCAATCGCTACAGGAACAAACATGCATCAGTTCTTTTCCTCAAGCCCCTTGACACACACTGTGTCCCGTATGTGTGCGTCTGTATATGTGTTTGCATAACCCACTCAGCCATGATTTCATAACCATGTTCGACTCGGACACTGCTGCCTACTTCCCACACAGCTGAATATTGATAGAGGAACAGGCCTGAATAACATATACTTTTCTAAGATGCTTCCTAAAAAGCATTAAATGTACCGAGGTGGGTAAAAACACACATATATATATATATTTATATTTCATAAGGCACAAAGTTGATTAGTGTTTGTGTCATAGGGGTTTAAAAGGCTCCTTATTTTGGCTTTAAACTTTAAGCACACAGATTTTAATATTTTAAGTATTTTTTTAATTAACAAAATTGCGATTTTTAAAAATGTTTCAAAATGTTGTGTGTAATATGTGCATTTAGAACAAAAAGAGTCTATAGTTTTGTTGCATTTTCTCTTCATTCTTACAATGCTGAAGTATTTTTGAAGTAAGAGTGTGAAAAATGCCGTCTTAGCACAAAACAGTGCATTGGGTGCATTTGGGTGTTCAGGGACATAAAACCAAGTCAGTTAACACTATTTTTTAGTTTTTATTTTGCAGCTTTCTGGTAACAATGAAGCCCAAAGCCATAATTTCTCTGAATATTTATAAACTAAAGTTAACAATTGACCCAATGAACTTATCTGACATACATATGCATATGCCCACGGGCACAAATAAACTCCCCACCCTCCTACGTCTGTGCCAAAATTACAGATTATACAACCAGCCCTGCAGTAGGTTACCATGTTCCACAGACACAGTTTATCACCAGCTGTCTGTGTGAATGTCTCAGCATGTATGTGTCTGTGTGTCTGTGCCAACGCTAACAACAGCTTTAAAACTGGATTTAACCCATGCAAATATTGCATGCTGACAAGTGACATTTGATTTTCAAATTTTTGACCTTTCAAATTATAGGTTCATCAACACGTGAATGTGGATGAAGCCACAATGTGCGAGCCCACACCGGGGCTGTGATCTACAGGGACCAGACGGTTTTCTGTTCATTCAGTCAGAGACATGGCCTCCTGTGAAGACAGCTATACTTAAGGACGTGTCACAAATCTTAACAGCTGTCTTTCTTATCTGCCTGCACCTGAGGTTTCTTGTTTTTTTATTACAGTTCTAGTGCGTTTAACAATGCCTGTTACGATGAACTGGAATACTTGCAAAAGAAACCTATCAAGTTATAAACTATTATCTTTTCTCCAAAACAACAAACTGAACTGTTTTTTCACAAGTGGGAGGTTTTAAATAATGCATACGTGAATCTGTGAAGCTTTTATGTCACCTGCTGTCTCTCTATTTTTGCCTGTGTTCATTCTGTGTCATCTGCCTCTGCACAGGTTTATACAAAACCCGAAGAGACAGAATGCAGCTTTTGCTACATTTCACCACTCCGCCTCGACTCATGTCAACGAGACAAAATCAGACAGCGCATTGTTTTTGAAAGGAACTGCAAGTCAGTGACTCATTACCATTGGGCGAATTAGGTTGTTTCGTAGTACATGATGTGTGTTGACATCTCTTAGCGCAGTATAGCTTATTTACCTCATCAGTGACGATTACTGTGTGGGCTTGAGGCTACTGTCATACTGTTGCCATGACATCTGGAATCCACAAAAAGATTCTGTCGTGTTTGGTGGGAGCGGGAGGAGACGACTGTTGACAGCAGCGCACATACACAAGCAAACATATGGAGAGGATGTAAATGGCAACAAGGCAAAGACACACAGACATGTGCACACATTTTATTTACTGATTAAAGGTCAGTACAACACAGTGCGCCTTCAGGTAGCCAATCTGATTCTCTACAGAAGCAGATGATGGATTGAGTGACATTCAGTCCAACCTTATGTCAAAGCACATTTCCTGTCCATCGGTGTGAGTCTGCAGATCTTCTTTACAGATCAAATCACCTGGATTTGTATATGATGCGAAAAGGGTGGAATAAACATATTTCAATGACTTACAAGAGGTTATGAAACTAAGTTAGTCAACAACATCCTAAAGAGACCAAAGGGGAAGAAAGGTATGGAGGTATGAGCGGAGTGTATTGACACGGAGAAAAAACATACAAATGTCAGACATGAAGGCGCAAACATGCAGGCTTCAAAACATCTTTATATACATTTCAGTCAGCCAGAATGTAGCTCCATGTCTCATACATCCTAAAATGTTTAATAGTGCCAAGCAGGCAGATCTCTTCGTCTCTCAGGAACTGCATGAAGTCAACATAACAAATGGGATATACTGTATGCGCTTATTATAAAAACTGTATATGTTAGAGTGTGGCAGACTATTGAGCATGTGCTATGAAATATTTTTTCAAGAAAAAAAAGCAGCTTTGGTTTTAAAAATACAGCTGTGGAAGATGAAAAGCAGGGAAGCAAAGGTAAATGCAGCACACTTCCTGTGAACAAATCCACAGTAAAAACAGTACCCCGCCCCTTTTTTGACATCATTGTTGAAGCCCATGGTGGGGTACAATGGGTTTGATCGGTTGTTATGTAACCACTGTCAGGCGGTTGCCATGGTAATCTGTCCAGGATAGCCACCTTTGAGAGAAACTGACCCGTCCCATTTTGCAGCCACATGATTCTTCTCTGCAGGCTAATAGGTTTACTGGACCCCTACTGTTGTTGTGTTTCCGTGTCTCACTCAGGATTTGTACGTGTGCTGGCAGTGTCTTAAAGCTAAAACAACAACAGTATCAGAATATACTGTACAGCATGGTATTTTAGCCACCGTGCTTTTCAAAATAGAGTTTTGAATACTCTGACATGAACGTTGGAATCATCTGCACATACTCATTTTTTTCTACCGAATTTATTTTTTTGTCCCTCTTGCAAACATAACTGTTCCCTGTTTGTTTAAACAAGTCTCTTGGTTGAAGCTTTCTTCAGATAACAATGAATGTTTAGCTGGTTTCACATGAAGTCCTCTTAACAACAAGTGTCAACCATATTTTGACTTCCCACAAAGCTAAACATTGTGTCCACTGCCTTTATGTTCCAATGAGAAATAAATAGTTTGCTTGTGTGCTGCTGGTCTATTGTTCAACAAACCAAATACAATCTGGTGTTGTAATCAGCTGCTGTCTTGCTCAACCGGCTCTAAAACTTGGCACTGTGCTGAGTTGTTTGTAGCCGAACAGTTTAGCTGGAGGGGATTAGAGGTAAATCTTTATAAACAAATTAATCTCAGGTAATCACCAAATGACCAAATTTCTTATGTCAGGTATTTGAAACCTTGGACTAGATCAGCAGGACAAACTGCTGCTGATATATATCACAAATCAGATAATGAGATGCAATCTTATGCCCGTTTTTCTCAGTGTGTTCAGTCTTAGATGAACAATTTTAGCAACATGTAACACAAACAAATAACGGAAGTAATGTTTATTCTGCATGTTCATAATATAATTTGGAAAAATAAATATTTTACTTGAATGTATGTATAAAAAAAATCAATTACAAGTGTGTTTTTGTTCCAAATGTCTTTTCTTGGCTCATCGACAACAATGAAATATGTTATAATTGACTCAGACGTGTTTTTCCATTTCTTGCGTTGTCTGTTGTAGCCTGTTTTGAAGCTGCTTTGTGTTGAGTTTTTAAAACTATTTATTACATTTTAATGAAGACATTTTCAAGTGAACATATGAGTCCGTGGCCATTTCGATTTTTCAACACAAGTTTCATTTTGAAACTGACTCAAAGTACTTTTTTTTTTTTTATAAGACCATCTCCCCCAAACTTACATCACTGAATATTAAAATACCTGTGTGTAGTATGTATTAAAGGTCAGGTTCATTTTTCAGGTAACTTATTTTCATCGGACGTTTGACTTGTGAAGCTCATTTTGTCATGAAATTTCCTCCTCCTCATTTTCTTTGCAAGCTAATCCCCCTTTACTTTACGGGATGAGTGAGGAGAGGAGGGCATGCAAGAGGCAAAACAGACCCGAGAAGTTCTGAAACACAACAGGAGGAGTCAGCCCTAATCAGTGAATGCAAATGCCATCCCAGCACCAGCCTCGGGTGCCACCGTGACTACAGATGCCAAGAATGTGTGGAACTAATCCCCAGGATTTGGTATGCTTTCCCCCCTCACCTTCCTTCTGCTTTAAACTTCTTCTCTATCTCTCTTGTCTGTCTCGCTGTGACAATTTTTCTTCTGTCCTGATTCTTTTTTTTTCGCCACATTTGATTTTTCTGTTCATATACAGTTGTCACCCATGACCTTCTTTCCATTAATCTGTTCAGTGGCTCCTGTTTGCTTCTACCAATTTCCCATACACTTGTGTTTCCAGCAGTTTGATTGCTAGCCCCCACTTGTCCTCATTTTCCTTGTCACTCACTTTCTCGTCCTTTTCCCCCTGCCTCCTCAGTCATCCTTCCTCTATCCCTCTCTCCCTATGGTGACTTCACTATAAGCTCCTGCTCCATTTTCTCCTTCTCACCCTCATCTTTTTTCCCCTCATCCTCTCCCCTAATGTACCACAAACATATGCACACGCACACACTGGTCCTCAAGTTCATTTACACCTCTGCAGCAGACTTCATGGAACCATTTCAAGGGTCATGGCTTTGACCTTGGAAGAACAGTGGTACTATGGCAACAGGGTAAGAGCAACGTCGAGCCGCCACCTCCACCTCGACCAACAGAGACGAGGTTGCTTGAGTTTCAACACAGTCAGCATTTGAAATGCTACGCCATATTTTGGGCAGTAATGGCGCAAACACTTGTGCATCGCTGTTGAAAGAAGCACACCCTGAAGTCAGAAGTCATAAGGCCAAATTGTATGTTAATTTAAAGCATTTGAACAATTTAAAAATGTTAGCTCAGGCTCAATCAAAATATCAGTTTGGCAACGTCCATTGTCGTATCATTGTATTCAGGGCAGAACTCTTATCATACACGTGAAGTTTGGTGCAGATTCGACAAAAAACTGTCAAGTTATAACAATTTCGGGTTTTATGGCGAGACATCAAAATTTGTCACCCCGCCCTGAACACGCCCTGTTACGACCACTTACTGTTTCCATAACTTTTCAAGTTAACGTGGGAGCCACTTACTCAAAAGGAAACAGGGCAAACTTGAAGCCCTCGAGGCCAGTCTGAGGATGGCTGATGACTGCTTCAGAGTAAGCTCAGAGCAATGGCAGGAGGAGAGGTCACAACTCCTGAGACAAGCTGAAGAAGTTCAGATCTCCCATCAGATTGAGATTCATGAGGAGCGAGTGAAAGCTCTGCATTAGCTCCATAGCTACCGTGTTCAGTGGAAGGAGCGGAGAGAAATGGAACGCTCCCTGCTTGAAAGGGCGCAAACGGAGATCGAAACACTCAAGGCAGAGCTGAAAGCTGCCAACGAGTAGCTAAAGCTCACCTCAGACACCTGGCAAGAGGAGAAGTAATTTCTTGAGTTTGAATTTCAAGAGCAGCAACTAGAGAACGACACGCTCAAGGCTGCATTGGAAAAGGCCGAACACCAGCTAAAGCTCACCTCGGACACCTGGGAAGATGAGAAATGAGTCTCATCTGTGATTTCGACAGCCTGAATATCACACATCAGCTGGAGGTTCAAGAGCTGCTGGGAGACAAGGAAACGCTCAAGGCTGCTCTGAGAGCTTCACAACTGCAGTGTCCAGTGGCAGAAGCAGAAATCTTCTCTCCTTCAGGCCACAGACGATCTAACGAGGACACTGCAGAAGAACAAGGAGGATTGGCAGAACAGGGAGAGCTCCATGATGGTGCAAATCAAGGAGCTCCGAGATGCCTTGAGCAGGAATAGAAAATGGTGGCAACAATGCTTCAGCTGATCCTCGTGCTAGTGCTAGCTCCTGTGAACTAGCAATATAAATCCGGACACAGAAATGGAATAGATCCATCGTTAATGTTATGAGGATCACCTGTGTTTTTCCTGCTGACATGAGACAAAATGCCTGTGGAAAAAGTCTGTTCCACTCACCCACACATCCAGTCATCCGTGGAAAGGGGACCTCTCTTTGAATGGCCTTTCCAGAAGTTTCTTCCCATGTTCTCATGTTCTGAGTTTTTCCTCGTCTTCTTAGAGAGCTTGGGCTGGCCCCTGTAAATATCACTGGCAATTTAAAAAAGTGAAGAAACGTGATTTTTCACACTTTGTGTGGCGGCTCGGGCCATAATTGCTTTTTTCTTACTTACTTTTTCACTTTATTTTAAGGTACCCATGTTCCCCATTAACTAATTCATTAAAGGTGTTTTAGAATTTGTCATTATAGCATACATTAATGCCTTGTTCTGCATAATCATTTTCTACAACTATTAGCCCTTAACCAACAGTTTTCCTTCAATAACATAATTACTGTTTATTAAGTAATAAAGTTGTTGTACATGAATTATATCTTAATATACTTTGATCAGTATCTCAGGTAATCACCACCATAATATACATTTTTACCAAAATAATAAATATACATGATGACAGTTAAGAGAAGCACAACTATATAATCTATATTATATTCAACCTTTTACTCATAAAGCATCTGAAACAATGATGCATGTTCAACACTGTCATGAAAAAAGTTGCTGAGTCTTCTGGTCAGGTAGCTCTTCACGTGTTAATGTCCTAATTTTCCCTCCAGAACAGCTGCACACACGAGAAAAATCCCACCTCTGATCATTAAAACTTTTTGCGGTTCCAGGAAAGAAGCTTAATTAATGGCAGGTCGGTTCAACAAGGTTAAGCAATTGGACCAATGAGGCTGTTATATCACATTTTGAATTACGGAACATTGCCCCAAGGTGAGGGTCACTATAGAAACAGTAAAGTGTCTCGACTGGACGGCTTCTTACGTCAATGCCTGACTCAGCGAGATTAAATCAGGATATCTTGTTTGAACTGGGAAACAATGTGTTTCTGCAAAGACCTCGGACATGAATTGTTTCTGTTAACTGTGTGTACATATGTCCTTTCCTGTGTGCAAGCTTGAGCAAGTACGTGACGGTTAAGCGAGAGTGAGACAAAGTTACCAGCAAAGAACTGACAGACTCTAGGACCCTAAGACACTAATGCGTGTAATTTTAAGTACTTGCAAACGTAAACCTGTAATGAAAAAAGTGATCAAAAAGTGTCTACTTTTCTGGATCCCTGAGACAATGCAGCTCACCAGCTGCTCTCCCCTTCCGGCCTTCAGCCTTTCCTCTGTCACCTTTAGAAGTTTCTATTGTATGTCATTCCACAGTTCCGACAACTGATCTGTGACTCCTGCGTCACGCTGGGTCGAATCGAGGTAGCAACAGCAACAGTTTAAGTGCTGTTACCACGGAGACCACTCTGTGGGTCTTTAGAGATGAAAATGGAAGATTCCATGCATTTATGCTCACAGCTGCCGTCAAACCTGTGAGGTGGGTACGAAGGTTAGAGGAAGCAGGAAGCATGACCGGCTGGCCTGGCTGACATTTATGGAAAGTTTTTCAAGCTGTGATTTATTTTCTGGCTCATCTTGCAAAATCCCTTTTTTTTTTTTTTTTTTATATTCACCACTTAATTGCCTTTGTGTTAATGCTTACAGAATGTGGTGGAAGGATTTTACATCACTGAATAATTAAAAAAAAAAAAGATTTCACTCACTTGAAACTATAAATACAGTACAACAATGCAACAATACGCTGTAAACCCAAATGTTCCAAAATAATTAAATAGATTAAGATTAATGTAAACTTAATTTCAAAGAAAAAAAATCTACTAACTTAAATATTTTGTCTTCCTGTAACATTTTGTCCCTTTCAGCTAGTTAAACTGACTATTTTTGATTGAACTATGTTGCAAAGGAAGTAAACACCACTCAAATGATAATTTAACTTTACATTCTGTTTCTTCAACATATCAGACATCAGTAACATGACGTTAGTTTGTGTGAAGAGGAAACCATCCACCTGGTTTATGTGAGACTATTACGCATAAATTACGATCAAGAAAGACAATATGTGAGAGAAGAATGGAGTGGAAGACTCGAGTATGCTTTGTTCTGTTCAAACCAAGCCAATTTTCACATTATTTGCACAAATCCTAGGAGGAGGCTTTGGAGTATTTTGCAAGACGCAAATATTCGCCCTTAAAAATCATTGGGAGCTAATCTTACAGGAGCTAACACTGGAGCTGACTTGGTTCAGAGTAAAGTACATTCATTAGCTGGATTAGCAGAACATTAGCTAAAATCTTCGGCACGTTCTGTCATACAGAGTCATTCAGCGTTTTGTCTCATTATGTTTACTGCGCAGTTTCACATGCTGTGTTTAGCTAAACTGGCTTTTCATCGATGAAGAGCCAGTTAGCTTACCTCTAAACTAAGCTAACTTAGATCTCCATCGATGGAGCGCTAGGTCAGCTACGTTATTGCAGCTTTGTGCCAAGTACGCCTGACCCAAATGCCATTTATTGCGTTTCAGAGTCTCCAGTATTCAACAGCGATAGGGGGAGGTTGTCCATAAACTTAACATATTGGAGCAGAGGATAAGATAACTTGCTTTGAACAGAAGCCGCGAAACAACTCACAGACCTTTCTCAGCTTTTCGTTTACAAGTAAAGCAGCACTTCTCTCTATCATTCTATTCCCACCCTATCCCTGCCGACATGGGCCTTTCAGTCACGGTGTCACTTGCTTCTTTTCTATTAATATTTTTGTTCTTTTTTTTTTTTTTTAAGTGGCAAAAACATTTCACAGAGGGCATCTCTTTCTCCAGGTTGGTGTGCATCCTGCTACACAGGGAAATGTGCCCATGAACTACCACACGCACCAATTTTCTGCTTAAAACATTTATTTGCATGCTTTAAACACATAAGAGACAGCTGTGCGCAGATATACATCATAAATATAAAGGAATGATCACAGAGGGAGGTATTGTCCAGTAAGTATTCACCATGGGACATGACTCAAGCAGACATGCCCAAACTTCTGAGTGAATTCACATTGTTATCACGTACTGAGATCATGTTGATTCATGTGATGCACAAGTGAAGTATACTATGCACTTGTAACACAATTACTATGACAGACTGCACTTATACACGCAAAGGACTTCCCGTAGTGAACAAAAATGCAGTTTTATTTTTATTTGCATGCAAGCAAACACTGATGCGCATACACATTCGCTATGCACACAAATATGCACACTTTTCTGCCCAGATACTGTATAATGATGTTGCTACTTTGGTCCCCAAATCAAATTAGTCACGCATCTTTTTTTTACGCATCCGTCCTTCCCTGTCTATGTGTGTTCCTCCATATGGCTAAAGAGAGTTTTTTGTCAAGGCATTCCTGGATATTTTGTGTCAATATTTCTCCAGGACAACATTTCACACGTATAAGTGATTAACTCAATATTAGAATCTATTTGTTTCTAAATATGCACTGAAAAGTCGACGGAAAAAATGTGGGTCACTGGTTGTAAATTTGTGAGCATGGCAAAAAACCTGCTCAAAAATGTTTGAATGATATTCAGTTTGTTTAGTTAGTTGACCCATCTTGGCCTACATCTGTCAACTTGTTAAGAACACCATACTTCTGTCTGCGAAGTGAGCCTGCCAAAGTAGGCGAGCAGAAGTGTGTCTGCATAGTAACAAGGCCTGCCAAAGCTGGGGGAACGCACTCAGAATAATGGTGCGTGTGTGTATGTGTGTGTAAGTGTTATGACTGTCTGGTGCTGAGGCTACAGTCTGCAGGGGGTCTGTTCCTCTTCACTGGGCACGGAGATGCAATGTAAACAAGTCCTCCGATCAGCCAATCAGAAAACACAAAGTGGTGACCACCCATGCCCTCACAGTAACCTCAGCATCACACACAGGAGCACACACGCCGATGCCCATCCCCAAACGCATTCACAATGGATTTCAGACACACACGCACACATAGCGTGAAGTGCTAGAGGACGCACGGCAGAGACTTTCATGACACCATCTGACCTCGTTTCAGCGTAAGTGTGTCTGAAGTGGGGGAGGCTGCAGACAGACATACATTAGTGATGGAGCTGGGTCTGGGGTCCCGCAAAAACATAATGGCAGCCGCATACACACACACGCAATGTAGTGTAAAAGGCATTTTACAGTACACAGTATCTATCTCTACCTAGGCACAGCAGCATGTGTGATATTGTCACTTCCAGAAAATACAGTGTGAAAAACTCCTGCACAGCCTGTTATGTTCGTTGTCCTTGTGTAAGTCCTTGTTTGCTGCTGTTCCATTCCTCTGGAAAGAAGCCATAATGAAATCCCTGTGCGGCCCATAGGATCTCATTGCCCTCGCCTGTCCTTGTCTGGTGGAGCAGAGTGGTGAGGATGAGAAGAGGTGTCCCGAGACAGACAGACAAAAAGACAAATTAATCGTTAATTAAAGGCAGTGACAGAAACGCAGAGGTCTAGTGAGATTATATGCAGACATGAAGGACACATTTCTATTATTGAACTGCTTTGTTTTTTGTTGTATGTGGGAGAATGTTGATGCTATGATGTAAAAATATGAAAAGAAATTCAAAAGGATACAAATACTTGCAGTATTTCTATTACAACTTCTTTTGCACATCCCCTGAGTCAAGACCTCATAGCAGTATGGATCCGAACAAACAGAAAAACCACCGCGGTGTCATTCGTCATTATGCCCACTTTACCCGTGCAAAACCAGATGCGGTTATGTGATCATTTTGCAAATCTGTGAAAATCTGTGCGGAAATTCATGCTATCTGTGATGTGCTATTACTTACGTAATGTAAAATATAGGCACTTTATAGTAAAAATCTGTAAACCTGACTGTCACTTTCTTGATCTAAAATGAATCATGATCACATCAACTTATGTGAAATCCAATTTGATCTGTAATAAATTTCAAATTCAGAATTCTGTGTGTATAGGTGCAGCAGTCTGTACTTTTTACTGCATTTTCTCAAATGCATTGTTCTTCTCACCAGTTTAATGGTGCAATATGTAACATTCACAAGTCGTTTGTTGGCGTTAGCGGGAATGCTACCAAGAAAGTCAGGGAAGTATTTATTTTTTTAAGGTACATTACAATCCACTCACACACTGGAAATAAAAAAGTGATTAATACATGTACATTTCTTCATGTGTTATATATTGAACCTTTCAAGTATCAGGAAACTAGATTATCATTGCATTATCACTGTAGCTACAGCAAAATTAACAAACGTGACAAAGGGATGACCGCAACACCGAATCATTTGAGAAGTATTTTATGTCTGACGTAATACTTGTGTATTCACATAAGGTTTGCCTTTTAAGTATAATACAGCGTCTTAGTATAGTACAATGTCCTTATATGAAAGTTTATTGTTCACTCTAAGACTCCAAGGGCACAGCAAACGAAAGGAGTCGAGCTATTTCTACAAGGTAGTTTACAACTATTTTATATGTTTTTTTTATTGTAACACCTGACATTACAGTTAAATGAAAACACAACAAAGTTTCACTCTCTTTTCCTCTCCCTCTCTTTCTGCATTGCTATGTCTGTGGTTCGTGATTTAGTGGATCATTTTAGTCAAGGGCGTGTAAAGGCAGCGCTGGGACAATAGACCTCAGGGTCAGATCCATTTTCATTTTACATCATATTTATACACACGACACAATGCAGATAGATTGATTCAGTGCTCTGATACATGCATAAATAACAGCAAAGGTACAACACCTATGCGCCTCATAACAGCTTACACACACTTTCACACACACACACACACACACACATAAACGCAGGCGGTGACCAATACATCTTCATAAAGTGCACATGCCACTGTAAATTTCTGGAATGTATTGAATGGGCAGAGTGCTTCTCTCACTCCTCAATATTCATGGTGATGGAAATGGAAAGGGAGCAAAAGGCCCAAGTTAAACACCATGCACTCTCAAGTCAAGACACTATTTTTACTATCATTCCCAAGTGCAATGTTTCCTTCACTTGTGATATACTAATTTTGAGAAAAAACATTCTTTTTAAATCAAATACTGTATTCTCTCTCTCTTTCTCTCGCTCTATATATACGGTATATATATATATATATATATATATACTATACATATATAGATATATAAAGCTATATCTAGATTGTTTTTCTTTTTTCTTGTGAAACAAAGGTTGACTGTGGCTGCTCCTACGATTCTCCTCTGGCTTTATCCAACATTTCATTGCCCTCGACTCTCTAGTTTCTCCGTCATGGGTCGCTGGATTAAGAAAGAAAATCCCAGCATGCTGAGTTGAGAATATTCAAATCTTCTTGTGCTCAGACAGAGGATGAGCAGAGGTGTGGGTGCAGTCAGGCTAAAGATGGGATTGTTTTTTAGGACAAGCTCAGTGAATCCACAAAAACAGTCTGGGAGGCTGCAAGCCTCTTGGGATATTGTGCGAATGAGCGTACTGCATCCATCTGCCCATCCTTCCTTTCCCCCATCTCCATCTCCTCCCCTGTTCGCCTCCTTTCATCTCCAGGTGGGCCTACTACAGCCCACTGCATGCATGTATTAGTGCTTCCTTGAAGTGAGGCGACCTTCGGACGCCCTTTAGTTTCCATAGCAGCGAGCGGGCTAGTCGTGTAACATTAACATTCGCCAAGCTAGAGCAGTGGCTTGATCAAAGCTCCATTGATTTTGTGTCCTGCATTTATTCAAAATACCCCCCCTTCCAATTAAAGAAGCAGGGTGATGTCTGTCTTTATAACTAAAATGGGACTTGCAAATTAATTTGGCTCCAAAGTGGATAAAGGACAAAAGACAAATGGAAGGGTGGTGAAAGATTTTACATTTGCAGTTTTCTGTTTTAATTTGACACAGAGCAATTGAAAATTTGGCTTGTCTAGAAACATTAGGATCGACTTTGTTTAATTTTGGTCATTGGCATTCTCTAAATTAAATGCAGCACAGTTTAGATTTCTTCCTTGGCAAGGTTTTAACATAAATTTACAGTTTACAATACATGGCCCATTTACAGGAGTGTCCCCCAGAACCTAAAACATAATAGCAAAAGAGGTCATTAGTGGTGGTGAGGTACAGTAACGGGGAAATGTCCTCAGGGGCTCATTGGTGCATTGATTTATAAAAGGACTGTGTTTTAACCCTTTTAAGGGACAGCAGAGCAAAGAGAGTTAACAGAAATCTATTGTTACTCACTGGAACAAACTCATTTACTATTTGCTCTCAAGATATTAATCCAGAAAATACACACATCCACGTCGATAGTAGCAGCAGCAGTGTTTGGTGGGCAGAAGGATGGTAAGATTAGATGTGTGGGGAGTCAGGGATCAGACAGACAGCAGAGACAGATAAGTAGATACGGATACAGGATTAACACACACACACACACACCTACTCAAACACACACATACAGTGGATTTAAGAGGTGGCTAAGTGACCTTTGCCCTCTAAGCTGATAAAAAAAATTGTGTATGAAGTGCACAAAGAAAGCGCAAGAGACAAAAGTTACTAGAAGATAAACAGAGAAGGTCAAGGTTTTGGTAAAAAAAAAATAAAAAAACAAAGTAGAAGCTGGCAAGAGAAAAAAAAAAACAATCAAGGACAAATAAAGGCTGTGTGAAAAGCTCCACTGAGGTTTGTCTCTTCCCTGGTTATCCTCTGTCTAGCCTCTCATTTAGCTCCTGGGTTGGGATTTAGCATAATCAATTACAAAACGTTCCCCCTCCTTCGTCCTCATCCTCCTTGTCTGCCTCTATCCATCCCCTACTGTATTCCAGCTTTTCAGTGCAGATGATTGAATGTCAATCTCTTTTCATGCGTTTGCATCTGCGCACAGGCAGAATATAGAGACATTCTGGCATTTTTAGCTGCCCTTTGTCCCCGGGCCGCTGCGAGACGCCGATAAAAGACGCAACAAGCTCAGTCACAGATCAACCTTTCAGGGTTGGAAAAGAGAGCAAGATGAAAGGGGAAACTGCTTCAAAAGCTCAGTGGAGTGGAGGAAGGAAAAAGGGGGAGAAAAAGACGGGGACATGAGTGGGATGTAGTGATGTAAGGGAAGCAACGGTTGCTGAACTGTGGCTGACAGTGAAAGAGCAGTGTGCATATGATTTTATGTATAAATGTTTTACGAGCAGGGGCAGCTGTTTGTGTTTTCATATTTAAAGGAAGAGAAAGCAGACAGACAACCTCTCTTAGTCTGCCGTATGAGTTTGTTGTTTACGTCTTGATTGTGGCTAACCTTAACCTATTATGATGCTGTGTAACCATACGGACAAAGCTCGGGGCCATTGCATGAGCATGAATAATGCAATGATCAGCCACTACCACTCTGTCTCCTTCGTCTGTCTGCTCACCACTTCGGGGTATGGCACAAAACAAAGTGTACACAATCCAAAGCTCAACCTTATATAAAATATTTTTTTTAGAAAATGCCAGGACACCTTACCGCATGGTGTGGGTTAGGTTCACCATCAGGTTTAAGTCCGTAATTTATAGCATTAAGAAATATAGAGCTGCTACTCTATTCTAACACTGATCTGACTAGTAATTAAACTGTGCCCCAACCCTGTCACGAGGTGACAAGAATAAAATGCGCTTTCTGTCCCTAATTATAAAGATTATTATGGTTAAAGTCTGGTAATGATTGGTTACAATTAGTAAAAAGGCAAATGTTGATGATTTCAGGTATATGTGACTGGACTCAGATTCTAAGCCCGATCAGGATCTCAGTCTAATTATCATTAAAACAAACATTGGGGTTGGTTTGTATCTTTATCTCTCGATCATTCTATCAGTCTTGGTTTCACATTATCCACATGATGAATCTCCCTGCCGTCGTAAGAATCACACACGCTGTCTGCATATTGAGGATAGCATGTATATTCCCCAGAGGACGTTTCTACAACATACATGCTATTCATTGGTTATTCTGAAGGGAAAATGGGCTCTTGACTGCTGATGTATTCTGACAGGCTGCGAGCGCTGGTGAATATGTTGAACAATCCAGTAACAGGGTGGTAGGAAAAGAGTAGAGATGTCTATGAAGTGTGGAGCACAGCATAAACAGTCTGATGCAATGTGCGGTAATCACAGGGCTGTCAGATACACACTTTAGATGATGGTGTGTGTTCATGCAGAGAGAGAGATTAAAGATGGCCAGAAACCCATTAGGTCTCAGTAATATGGATGAACTAGAATTAATCGGAGGCAGCGTGCTTACAGTATATGAATGTGTGCGCTTGTGTAGTAGGCAGTAATTAAAGCAATTAACACAACCGCACAACAGTGACATCTGTGGCTTGTCTGGCCATACAAACAGCAGCAGCATCTACAAAATGGCTGCTGACATGATGGTAAACTAGACCTTAAGATGGATGCTGTTGAGTTATAATACAGTACAACTGTTAATAAAGGTTTCATCGCTCAAATACCATATTTACATCTTGTGAAATAATATACACCCAAAGAAAAATCTTTACATGTCCAAGGCCGCAATCAAGAGCCATATTATATTGTATTTGAGAAGGCAATTTACCAACCGCCTTTCAGATACAAATCTGCTTTTGTTTTGCAGGCGGTTTTCCTATGTAATGGAGTTTTTGGATATTTATTCATATATCAAAGAAAATCAAGATTACGTTATATTGAAAGACCTGCTTGAAGAACCTCATAATTTCAAGTTTTAATTGATTATAATTTAGTACATAATAAAAATAACATTTGAATGAAAATAACCTCCACATGCAGAGTGAATCTAGAGCTTTTCAGGCAAATTCAAAATGAAATCTTCTCCATAACTATTGAATCTGTTATTAAATATTGTATAATAACTTTCTGTAGTTTAAAGTGGGCAACATGAACATTTGCATGTACGCCTGCACAGTTTGTATTCAGGTCTCTCTGCAGGATGCTTAGCTCTTATTTACTGTATGAGGCAACTGATTCTGCGTTCAGCATTATGTAATAGACTAACAGTGGAGGCTATCATTTTATAGACTTATGTAAACAGCTCTCCTGTCGTTCTTCGGATGACTCATTCCTGCTCAAACCTGCGCTTTGTGGGTGGCTGTGTGTTATTTGGTGTGTTTTTATGCCTTCATTACAACAACCTCGAATGACACACACACAAGTTCCCATCACCAGATTGGCGCCTGCAATCCTGCAGTCCTGCAGTCCTGCAGCCATGTAACCATAACATGATGTACAGATGCAGACCCTTGACCTCTGACATTTGGGGTAATTGGTTTTCAGGGGGAGATGCAGTGTAGAGGTAAACTCCAGAGCAAGGCGAGGCTGCAATAAAATCATTGTTCAATACTCATGACAGAAGAACTTGGTTCTGGACCTTTCTCTGCTTCTGTCAACCTTTTGTTCCCTCCCCTCTTTTTGCCTCTCATGCTGTGCTTATGTAAGTTTGTCCTCACGATGATGTGACCATGTTGTCACATATGAGGAGCAGAATGGCCTATTAGAGGAGTTGTACGGTGGGTGGAGGGCCTTATGGCTCACAGTAACAGAGGAGGATGAGTGCCTTGGGTAAAAAGTGTGTGAAACAAAAAATGGGGAGACACACCCTGTCAGGTAGGCTTTATCGTATTCATCAGATTTTTTTCCTTATATCTCTATGGTGGTTTTGCACTGTGAAGGTTCAGTCTCTCAGTCAGGGGTTAAAACCATCGATAATGAGGTAATCCGTCCATCCTAACACCACAGAAATCCTTCATTAGTGCAAACAGGTTATTTGAAATGAACTTTGTCTTGAGTAACGGAAGAAAAAATGGAAATTCATACCTATACTAAAAGGTGTGTTGAAATGAGGGGCGGGGGTATTGTGTGTTGCATCTGTCTAGCTCCTCATGTAGAGGTGTAAAGCTTACAGGTCATGTTTGGTGCAGTTCCAGGAAATTACAGGCTACTATAGCATGTTCTCTCCTGTTTTCATTTCATCTGACAACTCGTGTTCATTACCTCTATTCCATGAGGAGCAACATGCTAAGAGATTTATGAGAGCGAGGACCACACAAAGTAATTATAAGACAGAATATACAGAATTATTGCACAGAATAATTAAAGGATGCACACATCATCAATCATTTCTACCATTAAGATAAAATGTTATGGTTCATGTGTGCTGATTGTCGTGGGATTTGCTGTATGTGGAGAGGCAAAGTGCTTATGAAAGATTTATAGCTCTATAGGTGGTTCAGGCTATATGGTATGAACACAGTCATGCCAGCAGAAGACAATTTTATGAGTGTCTACAGTTGCTCATGAGCATTTAACTGCATGTGTAAAAACCCCACACCCTCAAAATACATCCAGTACATGGTTCTACCTGTATTAACAGGAAAGTTGCCATCCTCAGCAGCATCCATGATCGAAGGGCAACATAGAATCACTCTCTATTTATGATATTCCATTATCTGCCTTCCTACTTCCTGCCACAGAATTTATTTTTTGCTTCGCTAGAAGGATTTTTGTTTTGCTTACTTTTCAGGGCATTGTCAGTGCGTGAAAAGAACAAACTAGAGCCAACCAGTGAGGAGTATGCACACTTGAATCTGCTTTGTGATTATGTAGAGAGGACATTTAAATTCCATCTCAAGGTCTATTTGTGAACCTCAGCACTTCAGCAGTCAGAGTAATTCAAGCAATATGAAAATGAGTTGAAAATAGGTTTGAACAGCAAAGACAAGGACATCAGCATACAAATAGTGCACAAACAGTGTTTCACATCTGACATGCGCAAACATTCTGCTTAACAGCTCTGTGCTATAAGCTTTCAGCCTCAGAGAACTGCATTTGAAAGTGTTGTTTGGGCCGGTTTGTGTTTAACATGACAGATTTAAAGACAAAGGGACTGCTGGGGACATCATTCAGTACCTCTTATGTTAAACCAGTCATATTTAAGGATTAGGAGAACCTCCTTATTAAAAAAAACCCACTACTGATAAAGAATTGTAGTAACATTTAGTCTTAAAAGCTTAAATATAATCTGAAAAAGTAAAACACTTAACTGGAGTTCTTCCATTTGCAGCTTGTCAGATCTAAAACCATGTCTGAGTTGCAACAAAAAAACCTGTTATTCTGTTATTTTATCTATGATAAACATAGATATACTAGCATCAAGAGTTTCCCCCTTTAATAGAGCTGCACAATTAATAACTGTTGCGATCGCAATTGCAATGTCAGCCTGTGCAGATATATAATCACAAAAGGCTCCAATTTAAACGCCCAGTGTGTGTGGTGATATTTGGCATTTAGTGGCACTGAGCAGAGAGAGGAACAATTGCAACCATACTGTGTAAAGCATGCAAAATTAAAGTTGCTAGACAAGAATACCTAATTTTGTAATAACATACAAGTAATACGTTCAGTTGTAAAATGACACTGCAAAATGGCCTTAGATGCTGCAGGCACAAAGACTGGGAAAACATCATTTGTGTCTCTCTTAATAATGATTTCATTCAAAAGACAGAAAAAAATATTAGTTCTATCACCATGAGATCTCTGCGCCAATGACAGATATTTCCGTACATATTTATGGTGGTTCTGCACTGTGATGGTTCAATCTCTCAGTCAGGGGCTAAAACCTTCGATAATGGGCCAATCCATCCTCATATTAGGACTTGGGGAAAACTTCACGCTCTGTGCTTTCAGTCACACACACAAACAAACCGAAAGAGACACACAAACACATACAAACACACACATGCTCTCACACCTGAGCCAGAATAAATGAGCAGCTCCCCTCCTGTCTGTCTCTCTAATATGGATGAAGGAGCTACTTGGCGACTTCACGACCCTCATTTCCACACCAATGGAGAGCGTCCAATACAGCTGTAGCTGATGAAATACATTAGAAGGAGATGCAACTCTTCCTTTCACAGATGATACTACCCACAGAACAAAGGCTGTCAGTGATGAAAGGACAATGGTAGGAACACCTGTTTCCACCATAATGTGCACCTAGAAAACAACCCTGAATTGTACAGCTGTTGGAAAGAGGAACTGAAACACTTGAGTATGAATTATACATCCAAGTCATACAGAAAAGTTCAAGAAGTTGACTTGTTGTTTTTACATTTCAACACCAGAAAATCTATTTCCCATGTCCACAATGTATAGACAATGTGTAATTGTAACTTGAATCTATATTAATCAATATTAATATAGATAATAAAGCAAAAATAACATACCATGAAGGACATGTGTGGATCATTGATGGCACCCTTAACCCATCTGTCACCAAACCACCATGTGTTTCATTTTTAAGACACTACTAGTACAGCTTAGAGTCCTAAAAAAAACAACTATTACTAGTGAAACTCACTTGCCTTGGGCCATACCTTTGTCATATACATGTGTCTGTGGGTGTGTAATGTTCGTGTGTGTTTTGGGTACATCACTTTATCCACTGATGTGTTGAGCCCATATGGTTGGCAGGTTGGATTGTCCCGGAACAGTCCATTATGTGGTGATTTGGCAGAGCGCAGACCGTTACCTCTGCTCCCTTCGCACTCCTGCATGGATGATGTGGCAGCACACACGTGGTGCAGCTGAGTGTTTGTTTATGACTGCTCCACTGCAGTTTGCTTGTGTATCTGTGTGTGTGTGTGAGGTAACGAAGCGTCCAGTGTGTGGGAGTGTGTCCTGCCAGGAGAGTGTGTGTCCTCCGAGCAGGCATATGGGCACAGAGACGGCTATCAGCCAGCCTGGCTCAGGTTCCTGCTACCTCTCTGTCACCTCCTGGACCACAGCAGATGCCACATAGGCCTGGATGGGGGAAAAGATAACACACACACAGAAACACAATGTTGGGTCATGACAATAACATTTTGAAGCAAACATTTTGATGTTTATCCACAGTACAAACATGAGTGAGTTATAACCTTTTGAATGGTGACCTAAAGCTACAAAGAAACTTGGTGCTCTTATTAGTCTATATATATGGTAGAGTACAGTGAGTTGATCATTATTGTGTGATAAACTCCGACAGGGTTGTTGTATATTAACCCACTTATTACACAGCTGTTTTTTTTAAATCAGTAATTTGACAAAAAATATTGCTGTGATTCGAAAACAATTTTCTTGGTTTCATTAAATAAAATAGTCCAGTAGATTCTGTGGTTGGAACATGTAGCATCGCAACGGCCGGTGAAAAAAAAGACTCAGCATGCTGTCATTGACCAATCAGAATGGAGAATCCAACAAAGCCATGTAAAACATATCTGAAGTACGTTACTCTTCTGCTGCAGATAAAAGTTTTTATTCCTAACGGCACTCAGTAAATGTAACTCTGTAACATTTCAACACATTATGAGCTGAGATTCAACATTTCTGCTGTTTTGCTTTGTCTCTGAATGATGAGTGATGAATCATCACAGATACTGTATAGATAATCTGTTGAACGTCATTGACTTTTTAACCATCTCATGCATAAATTATGATTCATAAATGATTCATGTTTTTTAAAGACTGTTTTTATTAAACTGTGCTAAAAAATTGCTTTAAATTATGCCGCAGATAGAGGTCGACTATTTACATAAACTGTTTTTTACTTTTGCTGATAACACATATTTTGACATTGCAGTATTGCTGCTTTTAATTAAATAAGAGGTCTAGGTCTCATTCACACGTACCTTTCTTTTACCTGTATGTTTGTTATCAACAGATTCAGAGTAAATCTTCAAATTTACATAGCTGTCTCTCTACCCACACAGACACTAATGCACATATGGGAACAGAAGTGTTTGACTTATGTTTAAGAGAATCTCAGTAGCCAGGAGTAAACAAACAGAACAGTGGATGGATTTGCGTGTCTGTTTCTTCTTCTTCGAGAGGAGCACACATACAGTAACACACATTTCCATCTTAAGCACAACCATCATGAACATACAAGTGTGCTTAGACAGACTGAGCACTGGAACTGGGTCATCTCTCTATGGGGCAGGAGAATAACAACAGAAATATATAAATATAACTGCATCCTATCAGAATCAACCTCCACTCTGTCTGCACAAAAGTAATTATTGTGACGTGTTGAAAATATATCAGTTTTGCAGGGCATGGGCATCCAGACTGCTCTTTTTTTCTATGAAATGGAGGAATTAGGAAAGCATCAGCAAGTAAACATGGTGTGTCTGTGTGCGAGGATGGGGAGGGGGAGGTGAAAGGTCGATCTGCTGTCTCGTCTTTTGTCCTTCTGGCTATGCCCAGTTGCATTACATTTCAGACAAACACGCACACGCTAATTGTTATGCATGCACACACACAGACACGCATAAGGGCTATACTTGACCTAGCCATTGGCCATTAACTGTCTTACTGTATTGTTTACATGCATGACCCTAATGCCATCAGTGACAAAAAAAAAACAAAAAAAAAACAGCCTGTGCTTATGCAGATGATTGGAGAGCTGAGGGCAAAACTTTGCGTCACAAGCCTGCCTCAATTGTGCAGTTATTACCCTAAGAAGAGATATATTGAATTTGGTTGCATTCAATAAGTATAAGATCCTCTCATTGGTCCCAAGCCTGTTAATAGGATTCAGCTGACAATCAATCATGTGCACACACCATCAGAGGCTCACTCCTATGCACTCCCACCAGCCCCCTGCAGTACGCTGAGAGCTCCATCTCATCCATGCTGGTGTCCCTTTGTGGTGCAGTCTTTCCCTTTGTTGTTTGTATTGAGTGGACATGCATGCTGGGCATTCTTCAAGGCCTTTAGAAAAGTACAGAGATTTCCACTGAGGCACCTGCCTGCCCTTTTACACCCTCACAGGTCCAAACGTGGCTTCAAAGGCACCGAAGTTGGGCTGAGATTAAACTGTGGCATGCAGAGTAAACTGGAAGATGTGAAATTTGCTTTTAAAGTGGGATACTATTAGTAGTACAGATTGGTCTATCTCAAAATGGAATGTCAGTATTTTTGGATTAGGTCAATTCTGTGTGGGTGTACATTATTAGTTTGTATTTTCCTTACTGCACAGTTAATTTCACTCACAGTGATAGAGAGACATGATCGTTTATTACTTTAGGGCCATTACTGAAATGGCCATAAATCCCTGAGGTAGAGAAAAGCTTGCATGTGAAACATTTTATCTCATCTAATCCTGCATCACTTGGAAAAGTCAAAATAGAAAATGATGATGTGGGTCAAAATATTAGGGTTTTAAATACTTTAACACACAAGTACAAACAAGTACAACCAAAGCCAAGAAAAGCTAGAAATACTATTAATGGTTTATAATGAGCCTGGCAAAGTGAAAAAACTAAGTACAATCAATAAGTACAGGCCAAACGTGTGTGTAAATGAAATTAATTGATCTCTGAAGCACTTGGGCCTTTCCCCATGTAATTAAAAGGATGTTTACTACAGCCCTGGACAGAGGGCTGGCTACTACGGTTAAGTGGACGTGCAGAGAGAAGAGGTGAGGGCTGTCCAAAATGCTGCCAGTGCCAGAAACACTCTGGATGGGCCGCCGTTAGCCCAGCAACCCCACTCACTGTCAGTGCCAAAGCCACACACATACACACTCACAGACACAGACAAGCCCTCGGCCGCTTGGCTGTGCCAGAATCACCCCTGGGGTGGAGGGTACATTAACTAATTGCTCAGCCCAGCTTAGAGAGCACAACAGCATGAACCGAGAGAAGAGTGGGAGAGGATTCGGGCATAAAGGCCGAGTGGGAGAAGAGATGGAGAGCAGCGTAATAAAGTGAAAAGAGTGATCACCGTGACATGAATAGATGCAAAAAAAGGAGCAGATAGACAGACGGAGAGAAAGACAGACAAAGGGACAGACAGGGAGCTTGTTTACATGGGCAGTAGTCCAATGCGGCATTAGGACTTAGGCCAGTAGTGGAGGGACAATGGAGCAGGGAGCAAGGCCGCGTGTGTGTCTGTGTGTGTGTGTGCGTGCATGTGTGTGTGTGTGTGTGTTATTCATTTTGTGGCATCTGGGACAATGGGCCAGTGGGGTATTGAAGGATAGGGGGATTATAGGTCAAGCCAAAGAGAGAAAGACATGGTTTGGAGCAACAAAAAAAAGAAAAAAAAAGATGCAAAATAAAAAAACAAAGCGCGGAGGCTTTTGTTATCAACCCAAACAAACATAAAACAGGTAGACCACAGAGATATTTGAAGATGTGCACAGACATGGTTGTTGCTTTAGGCTTCTTTCTGGCTGGGCTTCAGACATGCCCCTCCATCTTTGCCCACGCTGCTCCGAGAAAGAGTGTCCAAAACCAGCAGAGAAAACATCCCAGACCCCCCCTTTAGCCTGCCTAACCCCTCCTCTCTCCCTTCATCCAAATACACAAAGGAGATGTACAAAACGAATCGGCCAAACAAGTGTATGTATTGTTGCCGGCGGTTACGCAGAATGGCAAGGATTTGGCTACTTTGTGGATTGCGAGAGCCCTTTGGAGAACTTCTGCTGGGTATCTATGGTGATGAGAGAGAAAGAACACTTTTCTCCATGGGAGTGTGTGTTTGTGTGTGTGTGTGTTCGTGTGTGTGTGTGTGTGTGTGTGTTCGTGTGTGTGTGTGTTCGTGTGTGTGTGTGTGTGTGTGTGGGAGGGGGGTACTTTCCAAAGGCACAGAGAAGCAGGTGTTCGTATCCTCCCGCACTCTATTTCTTCTCTTTCTCTTTTGTTTTTGTTGTTTTGCTCTTTGTTAACTTCTCTCTGTGACAGCGGGAAAAGCTCTTGTATGAACCCTAACCTGAAAAAAACACCTCTTGCATTAATATATGCATTCATTATCAACAACATTTAAGTCAGAGGAGTCAGCCACAGTTCAAATACCTCAAATGAGTTACTTGTTGGCAAGTGGCAGCTGCTTCTCTTTATTGATATTTGGTAATGTATTTATTAGTCATAAATCAAAACCCCTTCAGGTAGAATTAAGACTTTTTGTTGTCATTAACTCCGAGGAAGACTGGCTCATCACAGTATTACAATTTATCAACACTGTTTCCTTTCAACTGATGAATTATAGGATTATGTTTTCCCATAAGTTTAAACATACTGGACCAACAGCATTTGACAAATTACACAAAAATATAATTTAAGATTAAAATGGAAAGTCAGCTTTAGAGGAGAAAAAGTGAAAATGGAAAAAATTAATAAAGATAGTAAAAAAGCATAAACAAAGAAAACATTGTCTAATTTGTTATTTGACCTAAAACAATACACCTCATACAGTACTTTATTTAGCTTGCCATCTTTATCACTAATTGGGCACTAGCCTGTTTTTACAAGTGCGTCGTCAAACTAACTGCACATACACAGTAACCTCGAAAAAACAGCGTTTCAATATATGCAAAAGTATGAGGATAATATAAACATGGATATTTAACTTGCTTTGCCTGGGGGACACTTTTGATAAACAACAGGGAGCCAGGGGTGAATTAACAAATAAACAGCATTTATCGGGTAAAATAAAACCACATTTAAAGGCCCATAATTGATCTTTCATTGAAATGATTTATTTTCAAATTAACTGACTTAACTTGAACAAAATGAATGAACTAAATCACGTTCGTAGGCTACAAGGATTGACACTAGGCCTATATGAGAGATACATATTCATCTATATTTTACTGCACTTAATAGATGCAATTGAATGATGAAAAAATTAGCACCCTATTGGAAGCCTGATTCGGCCCCCAGGCCTTATATTGAGTGTTCCTGATATATGCAAATAGACACTGTCATACTTGTAAACATGTAAACATATGCTCTAAAGTATATAGTTTAATTTGCCTTTCGAATTAGAATCGCCAGCCACATTTTCAGTCCACCTTAAAGAACAATAAATCCATCACAGCGTGTTCTTCAACAGAGGACATCTAATGCCTCCTCCATTACTGATGGTAAATATAGCTAATAATGTTCCCTTGTACCAGGGTGATGCAACCATCCCTCGCGAGGGTGATGGATGGGCTATTTCAGCCTGCAATGGATGCAGGTGGCATCGTCACCATTCGTGCGCTGATAATGACCTTTCAGTGTGTTTGGGAAGCAACTCCCACACAGGAAGACAGAGGTGGATGGCTATGGAGGCTATTTCTTTGCCAGTAATTGCACAGCACTTTTCACTGAAAGCTTCCCTGCTGTGTGACGCCCTTGAACGATGGGCACTGCGGTGCCCTACTTTGGATGGCTGGATCTGCTGCTTTCACTGTGGATATGTGTGTGACTGACAAGCAAGATGATTCAAGATGTCACAGGCATACAGAGCATTGTGAATGGCTTGTGTTTAGCCTGTGTATACGTAGAAAGATGTACTGTGTGTTCGTATAATCCTCTCACACCATGTCTGTGTGTGTATATCTGTGGGGAGTGTATTGTGTACTTCCTCCAATTCTTTTCAGCGGATCTGTTTCCCTGCCATGGCTAGAGCTCAGGACAAGGTCACATTACCACTAACACACGCTTGCACGGACACACACGCACATATCTTGCTTCTTAATCCTCTTTTAGCAGGCGAGGCCCACCTGTTCAGTCACATCTGCACTGACACCATTTAATGAGTCAATGATGCAAATGTCGGGTACTGACAGTACAAGTTTAGACAGGGAGAAAGAGTTAAAGAAAAAGAAACCTTCAGGTACAGTACACTCAGAACATGTGCACCTGTTTGATTTAATTTGCTTACGCAATCTCCTGACGGCTTGACCTTTTGACCTGACATGTACAGACTAGATTCTGATTGGCTCCCAGCACTGCTGTTACCTGACAGAGTGAGAAGAAAAAGTTGTGCCCTTCTACTCCTTCCTTCAACTCGATATGCAACATGAAAGTAAGTTTCCATGACCTCACTGACTAATTGGGCCTCTAGCTTCTTCATCATCCTACCCTCTGCTGCTGCATCTACTATGATGCATATATCTACTTTGAAATTGGACAATAATGACAGATAATTACACAGGGATCTAACAGAGAGAAGAAGAATGGTGGAACAAATTGCAGTGGCGTAAACCGAATGGTCAGTGATTCTAGGTGATCTGTGATTACAAGTAATGGCTTCATAAATACCCAGAGATAGCAGGGAACGGGTGGAGAGGCTAGCAAATTATCGGTTCAGTCACACAATATATGGTGCGCAAAAACACATCACTTTATCTCTATCATTACCTACTACGGAAGACTGAGGAATTTATGTGTGTATATGCGTCACATGATGCATTTAATCTATAGTTACAGTTGTGAGGTCACTTCACTGTGTCTTACTTGCAGGAAAACACACACACACACACACAAACACACATTCTCTCTTCTGTCCTACCGTGTGGTTCTTTGCCTGTTTCATTCCAGGGAGTGCCCTGCTTTGCTGCTTTGCTGTCAGCATTGATTTGCAGCGCTCCTGCTACACTATTGGCTGTAAAAATCTCGCCATAAATGCTTCAGACCGGTCCCACAACTTATTTCTACTTTTCATCTCAAGTCTCATCTCTCTCAACTGCAAGCTATTGACTCAAGTACTGAAATAACATTGATTTTTATTGCAGTAATAATAACATTTTTCTTCTCACACCTGCAATGAAGATTTTCAATATTTTTCTCAATATCCCGAAGCCGCAAAAATCAGAACCAAATGGCAAGTGCAGCAGTCGAAGTAATGAGTAGTTCAGCTATTAGCTGTATTTTGTTTTAACTCCTCTTTTTCGAGGCAGGTTCACAAAGAGCAGGTTCTCATTTATATTGAATTAAAGTGCAATTAAACCCTCCCTTAATACTTGAGAAATAAAAGAAAATTAGAAACATGGCAACATCTTTTTGTTCATAGAAGACCAGTATTACAGATCACGATTTGAAGATAAAAGATGATCCAGTCAGACAAAGCTGAGAGTGTTTAGATGAACATGTTACTGATTTCGCATCACATCCTGTGAAGTCTACTTGCAGTCACGGCACACTGGCACATATGTGTGATGATATAGGTTGACACCCATTACAGCAGTGTTCCTCATATTGTAGTATCATAAAAAAAAATCATAAAAAATATGAATAAATAACAAACTAATGACATGCACCTGTCAAATACCTGTCAAATCGTCAAACCCAAACCAGCCATATTTCCATATAAGGTCAGCCTTGTTTCACCGTTGGCCACCTGCTTCTGAGTACATACTGTTGGCTCTATTTCTGTGGCAGTAAATCATGAAAATAGATTAAAAGAGTGTCTCATTAGCACTTGTGCAAACACATACGAACACACACATACACACACCAACACCTGTTGCTGTAAGGAGGCCACTTCAGGGCACGCTGGGAAACCTCACCAACATGATAGTTTGCTATTACATAAGACGGTACAGGATACAGATGTTGCATCATACATACCCCGTCAGCAACACACCCCTAAAAGACCAGACGCACACAAACAAAAACACATGCACAGAGCCAGGTCATGTAGCGTAGACAGGTGTTTGTGGCGTTAGATCGGAGATTAGTCATCTGCTAATGCACACCTACAGACACATTTTCCATAAGCAAACAGACTGAACAGCAGGTAAAACATTCTGTCAAGCTTTGTCATTCTGTTCATAGCTTATCTTATATCCTCCTTCCACCAAATACACTGTCATGTCTTTTGCAATATGTCGCAATATGTGGAAGGTCCATGCCTGTCCATAGGCGTCAGCAGGATATGACTGGACATGAATCACATTTAACAGAGAAAACTTACACCGTGACAGGACATGATGTGTTAAATCTGTTGTCATGACAAAAAATGACCTAACCACACAAAGCAACATGAAATGACTAAATCTGAAAGATTTATGGGCATTAAATGGAGAATGTTCTTTTGCACTCACACTGAAAAGTTTTTTTTACTCACAACTTTTTGTTTCTTTCATAGAATTTTGAATTTCATTAAATAAATAGAGGGGAAAAAATTTAGGTTTCACAAAGGATATTTGCACCACATTTGTTCTGCTCCTCTACTGGCGTCATCTGTTTTGTGTCAGACTTTTCTCTGATTATCTCCTCTCTTTCACATCGTTTCTGATTACAGGTATATAATTTATTCTGTCTTCTTTGGCGTTACAGCGGCTCTTTCCAGTGCTTCTACTGGCAGGTCAGGGGTCATGTTTAGCTTCAAGCCTCATCGTTTCTGTGCTCTGAGATCGGTGGTCATGTGAAATCCGGGTGTGAACAACACACTGGGCTTCCTGTCTCACTCCAACTCATCACACAAGCGTCACACTGAGGGTGACCTTTTAAGAAACTGAACAGTATTCATATGTATATATGCACAGCCCCCATATTTCCATTCTCATATGAGTGAAGATGCGCTTTGTGTATCTGCAGTTGCCAGAAAACATTCTCAGAAATGATAGCACATGTTTGTTACCATCTCTAAAATAATGTGGGTGTGTGCGAAGTCATATTTTGGAAATAAATCCTCTTCAACTGTCGTTACTGGATCACGAGTACTTATTGTAATTGATACAGTATGCTCATTATTTTAATTGTTATTTCAATGGCCTCCCAAACATCGACATTTATTACCAAATAAGAGACGCATTGCAATTTATCCCCTACTTACCCACAATCCATTTGTGCCAGTGCTGCATCAAAACAAACAAAAATCTACAAATTTTTCTCATGGAAATAAAAGTCATCTGGTGTGTTTTATGTAACTACGATCACAAATACAATGATTTTTCTGTTACCATTTTGATTCTCATGCAACACTCAGTGCTTCGTCCAGATGTCTAAAGGCAAAGATTTACACAAGAGCTGTTCAGAACGTCTGAGGCCTAAGCAGAAAACACACTGATGAAAGCCTGCCTTTCTTTGTGATTGAGGACCATGTGAAATGGATGAGAGATGGATGGAAAGAGACAGAGAACTTCATAGCTCTCTGGCAGCTGAGGATGTTTGTGGAAACCTGAGGAACAGGAGATGGGATCAGCTTTCCAAACAAGGAGGTTTCAGCACAACAGGTGATAGCTTTGCCTGTCCATGTTTTCTATATTCTCACTTGTTATCTTTTCTTTACTCTGCAGCTGTATTGAGGCTTGTTGTTATCAGATCAGGGAACAATAAGGAAGGGGAGAGGAAAAGGAGGAGTCTCACCACACAAACAGAAGAAGGAAGAAAGTTTCATTTGTTTGGAGAACATGGACAGAAAATTCTTACGTGGAAAAATAGCAAAATATAATTCAGTATTATAATATGATATAAGAACAAAAACAAAAGGCAGGAAAGTAGAAAAACTTTGGCACAGGGAGGGCTAAAGGGATAGTTTGAAGGAGACTAGGGGGTGTTGTTGACATGCAGGGTGGGTGTCTATGCCTCATTGTCTGTCCCATCTGTCTGGCTTTATCTCTACTTACCACCCCTCTGGCCTCGCCTCCTCCTCCTCCTCCTCCTCCTCCTCCACCACGTCCTTCCCCCTCGGTCGGCTCACACCCTCCATTGTGCCCTGTCAGTCACTCCCCACAGGCTGGCAACCGACCAGGGAGCTTCCAACCACAGCAACTGGTGGCATTGTTCACATACACATGCACATATGTGCACAGTTGCCTGTTCATCTATCATGTATACGATCACATAATTTGAGCATCTGCTGGCAGTAGAGACTCAGACTAGATACACATCACATTGATAAACACTGACTGATTGAAATGCTGCTTGGGTCATGTTATATACCTTAGCTATTGCTAAAATTACTGAAACTGTTTCAGATTTTTTGGCATGTAATCGTTTAAAGCTATTACAAATGGGTATTTTAAGAAAAAATATTATTCTACATCACTGGAAACTATTTGACTGTCTTTCAAATATCCAGTGTATGTGTTATGGTTATAAATAAAGATTTTTATCACCACAGCACGACAGCTTAAAAATGGCTTAGAAGTGGCTTCTGGTTAACATATAGTGTTTATATGCCACGATTAAATTACTATTTCATATCAGTCTGTCAACAGAAAGTGAAAAATGTGTAAATAAGAACAGCTTGTAGTGAATTTGGCTGTATTAAAACACAGCATATGTGATGACATAGAGCAGGAGGGAACTAAACAGAGGTGTAACAGGATGAACAAGCTTAACACCGGACGGTGACCGACTGTTTGCAGTCTGTGAGGCAGTGAAGGAACTAAACAAGACAAAACTTTGTTACCTGTGACATTTGGAGCAGGTTCACCGTCTGCTTTGCTCTGCAGTCCTAAAAGCTAAAAAATGAGTTAACAATCCAGTGACAATCACTGCATGCAACTTTTGCACTAGTCTAGAAATTTAACATGCATTAACTAAGTTGGCTGCGATCGGCCAGTGTAGTGAGAGCCACCAGTATATGAGGAAAAAAAGAGAAGAAAACAGGAGGAAACATATTGTTTAAGACAGGATGATAGTTTGAAAATCACAACCCGTCCCTAAAAGCTATTCATTTTCTGTCCATTTTTGAATAACTGATAACTAAATAACTAATTTACTCATTTTGAAACATAAGAAAGGAAGAACAAACTGAAATGTGTGTATGTGATTAGAGGAGTTTTTAAATGCTTTTCCATTAAAGACACAATTTGGTTTATTCTACACATATTTTGTAACACAGAGCCAGAAATTCCCTCAGTTCTGTCAATACAAATGTAATTTGCTGTTGAGCGCTCCCTGTGGTATAAGCACAGACCGAGACATCTATGAGCGCAGCATATAGGGATGACGCATAAACAAAGCTGTGGTGGTGCACAGAGGCAAGATAAACATTGTTTTGGATGACATCAAAGATGTCCTTGGTGAAATGAAGGGATGCGGGAGAGGAAGGTTTAGTATTTCTCTTTGAACAGGTTTTGTTGTTGGCAGAAACCATGTGGGCCTCTCTTTGTTTGGCTGATATTGAATTCTGTTGATAAAAAAGAACTTATAAAAGCACCTCACTGTGATACCTCCGCTGAAATTAGCTGTGCTGGCCTCTTAAGGAGGCTTGGATAGCTGCAGACTCAACTTCCCAAGAGAAAGAGAAGTACACACACAAACATCGTCGAACGTGATACTTAGCACGTACACACACAAAGTCTTACTCACTCTGTTAAACACGCAAGCTCTTTGTGAGTACGTAAGGCATTAAATATTTGCGGACAATCTCAGCCATGTTGAATCTCTCTCCTGACAGACAGGCACA
>JAPQRN010000005.1:12524332-12538901 GCA_037367275.1 Coranthus polyacanthus | reverse complement strand
TTTTTGCTTGGTGATGCCAAAAAATTGCCAACCAAAGCTTTAAATACTTAAATTTCTGCAAACCTCAGTTCCTGTCGCTATGGAGAAGAAAATAATAACCACATTCTTGTTTTGTTGTTGCAATTTTGAATTAATCCAATCTGACCCAGAATTTGAAAGTGAATTTAAATTGCTGAAATGGTTTTTATTTATTATCTGAAATTTTAGTTCGGTGAATTGTTGCTTTGTTCCTGCTCATTTGGAGTCGTAGCCGACTCGAGTTTTTATGTACAAACACTTGCCTTAAGTTTGTTTTTTTTTTTCAGTATATCAACGATCCAGATTTTTTTCTCACACAGTTTCTCGTCATGATTCAGCTAAGAGAGTTTCACGTCCATCCATGCTTTGGTGCTCTAACTGGCAGTCATTAAACATTGTTTACTGCAGGAAATAAAGTGGACTTTTTCTTTGGGAACTGTGGACACTTGATATTACATCTTTGGAACATCAGTGCCATTCTTCTTTGTTTCTGTCTCCAAGACTTAAACCTAAAAAAAAAACCACCCACTCTATCACATAAATGCCTGCAAGACCCTGGACCTTACCCCAATAAGGCCTGATGCCAGAGTCTGGATTGAATTCCTCTTCTGTGTGAGTGTGAGCTGAATGGTGACACCAAGCAGCTTGGAGGAGGGATAAAGATAGACAGAGGGCGAGGAGGTGAGAGGGGTGGTGGAGGGGAAGTGGGGTGGGGGTGTGAAGAAGTGACATGAGAAGAATCTAGGGAAAAAGAGAACACATAACCTGACAGGGAGATAAAGAAAGCGAGTAACAAGATGATCTATTTTTGCTTGAAAGAAGGAGAGAGGACGTCGGGAAGTCAAAGTTTGCTGAAGATGGACTGTGAAGCGATACAGATCAGGTCGCATGTTCTTAGTTTACCTCTTTTCTCCAGCTCCCATAAAATTGCAACTTTACACAACAGACAAGACAGCGTAAGATGTGATTGGTTAACGTAGACACAGATACTGTAGCTGTTTAACCACCCAGGAGCGGTTTCTGCCATGAGACATGCCTGACGGTCTTTGCATGTAAAAACATGAACACAGGATTCAAAGTGACAATCTGAAACACACCTGTATGTTTGATTAAAGTAACAACTTTCATCCCACATGACAGTTAAACAGCCCAGGTTGACATCAGTTAACGTCATTTTTCCTGCCGACAGCCTTTGTATTCCATCATCTGTCGCTTCTCTATTTGCTTATTCAGTAATTCTGACTCTAATTGGTCAACAAGCCCTTGTTTTTTCCAACCAAGAGAGAAAACTAGTTATATGATTAAATCATTCATACACCCCACTGTACATGTATTTTGTTTTCCATAAACAACACACCCAACAATGCATGAACAAAGTAAAGCTGTCAGGTCACTAACAACAATAACAGCAACAGTGTATTCTTCCTGTTTGATTTAGGGCATGGCTTTTACCGCTAAACTGTCATACTATAGTTTCCTCCTTTCTAAACACAGTCAATGCACACAGCATCAGTGACGTGGTTGTCTTTGTCCTCAGTGTCTTCTATTTCATTCATTGTCCTTGCTTGGACGCTGATGGGAAGGGTGTGAGCAGCGGGGGCAGAGCAGATGTCAGCGCTGAGGATGAATAGTGCCCTGAGGGGAAGGGGAGAGATAGCTGGTATAGACCCTATACCCAGGAGACTTTTACAGGCAGGGCAGGGATCTGTTTCAAAGAGTAACCAACTTGTCCTTGGCTTCTAAATGACGCACACTCTCACAAGGAACACAAACACAAGGATGCTAACAATGTGCAAAAGCAATGGAAAAACACTCGGGAGTACTGCTCCGGAGTCCGTCTCATGACACGAAGGCAGGTCATGGCTGAGATACATGAAGATTTCTGTTGACTTTCGCATGACTTTGCATAATTTTTCATTTTAGACAAAGCCGAAAGACAAACAAACAAACAGCCATCAATGGTGACTGAAGATGTGAGGTTAGAAATGAATATAAACATCTAAGGACTAACTGATGACTAAACTGTCATGGGTTTCAAACACACGTGTCATTTACAGGAAAGGATTACAATGATAATAGTTCAGGCGGAAACGTCAACAACTTGGAGTGGACAGACGTTACAGTATGACGCTGCTTTGTGATTCCCAAAAGGGGCAGGCAATCCTCACTGATGTGTCGCACCCTCTCTATGGTGAATACGAGTTGTTACCATCAGGACGGAGGTTCAGGGTATCACCTTTCCAGACTTTCAGAGACCCTTTAAACCTCCCAGTCCGGCTCTGTTAAACACATCCTAGTCATATGTGTGTTCACTTCTTTATTGTTGGTGATGTTTTGGAGCATTTTGCTGTTAAATAAATATCTGTCTTTGATTGTAATGTCTTTTCCGTTGTGGTTGTATTTATCTGCCAGTTGCAAAAAACAGAGAATTTTCAAAAGGATAATAAATAAAACTAATGACTGCCATCTTGCTGAATTCACTGACGCTGGTAGTTAATCAAAATACGCATGTCAAACCAGTTTTTTTGAGCTGGGGGGCACTGGTGACCCTGTTAACTCCTGCACCTGATTTCGAGAACTGTTGTACCACAAATGCACACAAAGCCTACACTGTGAGGCGCATTTGCAAAAGCCTGTATGACTTAGGCAGCTGCGGCATAGCTTTTGTCCTTTAAGCAGAAGAACACAAACACACGCACACTCACTCGCACACTGCAGGAGGGCTACCCTGTCATCTCGCTGGCAATAAAGCGGGCCCCAGATGTCTGCCTCCCCCTGTTAGCAGGCACACAGGCTCACACTGTCACTCACCATGCCTTTGTTCTCAGACAGCAACATATTGCTTGTACACAACCTTTCAGACAGTGACCACGTATGTTGCTACAGACTAAGAGGACAAAACCTTGGTACAGGGAAGTTAAGAGACTACTTTGATGTATTTGTGCTAAAAATTCAAACAGCAAAACAGCAATTCAGTGCAAATTAAGGTCAATAACATTGCACGGACTGAGGTGACACGACTCTGTTTACCATTCCATGCCATTACTGTGTCATTGCGTAGACACAAGGATTGACTCTCCTTATCTCTTCCTGGTATTCGGCCACACCTTCTGGAAGTTAAACTATCTTTATTGTTCGGCTTCTGTTGCTATGCGAGTTGAGGGAAGGGCAAGAATATTACACCAATGTTTCATCAGTGAGAAGCTGAAACGCTAATGCAATTCTTAGACGACAATTTGATGATATTCTGACATACTTTGCAATGGGACTTGAATAAAGTGAATAGCAATGTAGACAGTATAGTCAAGGGATATTATATATTTATGCATTTCATATTTGAATTTAAATAAAATTCTAATGAAATTTATTACAATCATTTGGCCTGCCTGAGGAAATTTTAAAATGAACTGAGGCTTTAATTGAGCCATTTTAAAATGTTAAAGGTATATATTGAGTATATTTTCTATGTAAAATCAAGGTTAATCAAGGTTTTAGTACAGGCACAGCCTCTGTAATCCACTTCTTATTTTCTGAGGTGAAAAATGTGTCAAAACATCTTGCTCAAATGAGTCATTGCAAAACCCTGTCCGGGGAGAATTGCAAAATCCTGTTAAATCTGGACCGCTTGTGTTACTGTTGGATTATTCTTTAGTCACTTCCCCCTAGATAATATTTTCATACAAAACAAACCACTGCGGACCATATAGTCGGACACACCCCAGGAATCTCTGACCTGTTTCCGAAAAAAAAGGACATCTGAAGCAATGTGCAAAAAAAAACACCAGAGAGAATTTAAAGAAGACAAGCTCTTTATGCTGTGTGCTCTCGGAGCATCATTTTTACTACAATACCCACACTCCCTAGCTGTTAAAGGGCAGAGGCCTCATGTGAGCCAGTGTTTGAAGAGGTAAAGCCCGACTTAAACAAGAGCCCGGTCACCTTCCCTCTCGGTGCCCTCGGCCCCCCTCGCCCTCGGCTCCTGCTAAACCAGCTCTTCTCGTTCCCTCCTTTGTCTGTGTGTCAAAACGAGCCAAATGTTTTTCTTTTTCCGCCTGCTGCTAAGCAACCTGGGGGATTCAGAGTGCTGCAAAGGAGTGCAGTCTTAATCCAAACTCTGGGTTTTGCAGAGTCAGCCGGTTCGGGTGCAGCAGTATTGTGCATATTTGTGCCCTGGCCGAGTTAGCACTTTTTTCCAAGTTTTGAGAGGATCCTTGCTAACAGTACCATCTGTCGCATCCTATCATTAAAGTGGTGGAAGCATTCACAGTTCCATTTGGATGAAGAACAGAATGCTGAGTCTAACTCCAACCGTCTGAAAAACATCATGTGCACGAGCATTTGAATGTGAAGTGATTGGATTTGCAGATCAGGGCATGCAACAGTCCTTCTAAGGCAAATCAGCAAAGGGCTTACGAAATGTTCCACAGTTACTCCTAAAATATGGAACTACATCAACATTACTGAAAGCCGTCCAAAGCATCAGTGAAGCAGATTTTCCCAGTTTGCATGTTTGCGTTCGGCAACATTTAATACAAATTATGAAACTGTTTAAGCACTGTTTCTTTTCATTCAGTTAAGTAACATAGCTGGGTTCAGATTTGGAGCGGAATAATGTGCTTACAGAACGTGTGACTTTAAACCTTTCCTATAGACAAAGTGCAGCGTTGCAGGAGCAGCGTAGGTTAGTGGCAGGAGATTTGCTCTCCAGTTCTTTTGGCACAGACGACACATTCAGTCGTCAAAGGCTTGCACACCGGAAGTTAATTCCAATCTTTATGTAGCACTTAACGTAAAATACGGTGTAAGATTATCCTGTGGGAAAATCATGAAATGCAAATGCCAGCATCTAACTTTGCATGTTTTTAGTTAAGAAAGAAAAGATATCTTCAGTAACACAGGGTGCTATGTAAATAATGACACAGCTCACAGTGAATATGATGCCAAGATAGGAAATCTTTTATTACAGAGAAAAAAAAACTTTTCTTCCAAAATATAGAAATCTGTACAACTTCCGCACAATCAATTTACATGAACTGTACAAATTTACAGCAGTTCATCACAACATACCCAAGGAAAAGAGACTGAACACGATAAAGATGTACTGACATGAGATCACAAGATAGACAGCTTTTCATCTTGGGTAAGCTCAGATTTTTTTGTCTATTTTCTGGTTTTGTACGTAAATAGAAAAAAGGAAAAAAACTGAAAAGAAAAAAAGAAAACAAAACAAAGGATACGTCTACACTTACAGATCATGGAAACTAATATTTTTTACCAAAACAACTTTGGTCCTTGCCAACACTCCCGTCACTAATGGCTTCACTTACGAAAAGCGTTATCCATGTTAAAAGATGAAATACAAAAGGAATACATCTAAAAACACCTCAGGATAGCAATTATTGGCACTTCCCATGTGTAATGTTATGTACTCTACCATTTGTTGTACAGTTACAATACATTCTACAATATGTAAAACACCTCAAATGTGAAAGTGGCAATAATTCAACTAATCGATGACAATATTGACGACAACAACAACATCAAAACTGCTGTTCCCTTCCTGTTTCATGTCTTAACACGCACAACTTTTCCATAAGGGTATTTATTGAATGTCCGAGGCCTGAGTTTGGCAATACATTCCAGAAGAGACTCCTCGCGTCTCAAAAAAATGTCACACAACTTCAACTTGACATATTTAGTGCATTTTATGTGCTATTTTACCTCTGACTACTCAAAGCACTCTCATGACAATTCTGTAACCTATGTGCGCACAAGCTGAATGGATGCCATTTAAATGATCAATATTACTGAGGACTTAAACCATTTTGGGTGGTGGTAGTACAGTTGAGGAGGTGCTGAAGAGGAATTCAGTTTAATTTTTTAGAGTTTTGTAGGTTTAAAAACAGGTCTGTTAAAAGTGGGTTAGATCACCAGACTAAAAATCCTCTTAACAGGAGGATGAAGAGTAGAAAATGGCAACGGCAGAGTGGAAAGATGAGATAGTCTACCAGTGTGACCATAAAATACATCTAAAGAAAAGTGAGACGAGACGATCATCTCGTGTCCGAAATATAGACCAATGTCATAACTATCTTGTCACGTGACATAAAAAGCTATTATGGAGCAGCGTTGATTTAAAACTGGTGTCCACCATGGAAACCAAAGCTCTGGGCTCCCATCCCAGCGAGCTCCTCTCCATCTGGCCAACATGGAATCACTGCTTTTCACAGATTGCTGAAGGGAGTATCAGCAGAGAGCAGGGGAGGGTTGGGGGGGGTGGGGGTTGCAGTGCGTCAAAGGCTATAGCTCCATTACCCATGATCCTCTCAGGCTTAGGGGAGCTTAAACACCCATAGGTCTGGGGATGACTGGTGAACCAGCCTGCCGTGACAGATTTGGCCAGAGGCTAAGGCCCGAGCAACACCCGTAGCTGTCCCAGCATCTGTTTTAGCTTGCTGTTACCATTCAGCCTCAAAACCAGGAGTGAAGTTGGGGTACGTCATCACATCCTTTCATAGGCATGTAAACAAAGTTGCTACTCAAACTCAGTAATTAAGTGCAGCACAATCCAGTGAGATGAAAACAGAAAACAATATCCTAGTACCCTCAATTCTTCATCTTTGTTCCATGTTTCCTAGTTTCTCACTACCCCCCCTAAGTGCAGCTTGAGCACGTCAAGCGTGTGTGCTGGTTTTTATCCATCACTGCTGAGGGAGGGTTGAGGGCTTCTGGTCAGGGAGGGGGATGTTGAATAAGTCCAGAGAGGGGGCTGGAGGGATTTTAGCTGCCCTGGACAAAGGAGTCCGGCCCTGGCCCCCCTCTCTCACACCAGCCCCCCTTCCCTGCCTTCCTTACCCAGCTCCCCACGGTGATGGATGATGATATGTGTCACATTAAGTCTACCTGCATCCACAGGGGGTCAGCTAGCAGCATGCTGGCTTGCTTTTGGCTGAACAGGAGGTCTGAGCTGAGGGGTGATATGTGGCACTTGAGGCACTCTAACCCCCACCTAGGGGGGTGGGGGGATTTGAAGCTGCCAGGCTGGAAAGCGGACACCTCCAGTGAGGGTCTGGACAGCACATTGCACCAGGCTGGCTCACATAAGCCTGATATTAGTTTAAAATCACGAATGGCTCATAATTCATGATAATGAGGTCTCCGTAAGGCAATGCACCTCCAATGCACAAAAAAGGTAAGTCTCTCCCTTTTACAAGACCTTGGAAATGTAAATGAACATCGAAGGCTGACACGGCCTGGTGTTGTTTTTGATTCAAGTTGAAATTAATCTCTGAACAGTCAGTGCTCCAGACCTCCCTTTGGCCAAAGTCTCACACAGTCATCACTTAGTCCAGACCTTTCAGACTAACTTTTTTATCTCTATCAGCAACACAAATCACCACCTGTGTGTGTTTGAAGGGGAGAGGGGACTCAGCTCTGCATCCTGCCAGAGCCTTGATGAACAGTGCTATATGAACGGATGACAGAATGTTTCTAACATACCACCAAAAATACTCTCCACCTAAAAATCATGAGCTCTGAAATGTTCACAAAATACAGTGTAAAAAATGTTTTTGAAAACCAGACTTGCACACTCCCACTTCAATAGACATCAGTCTATCCCAACATGGGAGCTACAGTATGAACAAACGGCTAAAAATGGGGAGGGCAAAAAAGAAAAAAAAAAAAAAAAAAAACATGGTGTGAAAAGATGACATTCGAATGGATGGAATGCAGGCAATTTTCTGTAAAAAATACACATCCCACACAATCTCACGTCAAAGTGCATTCAATGTCAATTCTAACAGGGCCACATGACCAAAATTTGGGTGAAACAGGCCCCCCTTTGCTACACTTTGAATTTTGGTGATGCAGGAGATGACAAAGTGGTGCGGGAAAAAGGGGGCAAATTAACAACACAGGAACTTGATTGTGAATTTCAACAACATTCATTAATTACAGGAAGGGGGAAGGAGACAGAGCCCCTGCCCTTCCTTGGAAAGCTACACATACATGGGTAATGGGAGGGCGACAGTGCAATGGGACACACTGGTATCCATAGGTAACAGGTGTCACAACACATTTCAACTTGCACTTACATACAGGCCAAGAGCAGATTGAGATGTTGGTTTTCTGAAGTTCGATGTTGGTAGAAGGTGGTAGATGGTAGAAGGGGGAGGAAGAGAAGTAAGACATGAACCTTTTCTCCAACAGCTACAAGATAAAGAAAACTGGTTCCCTGTGGTCCAAAAAGGGTTTTTATAGAAAATAGAGATGCTCTTATCGGGTGTTTCTTTAACTTGAGCTTATATTGCAAAAGGCACAATCTAAACGTCAACTTCCTCCCCACCCAGGAAACAAAACAAATAAAAACGGCAAATCGATAAAGGATTCTGGATTTTGAAATTTCAGGGGTAGTTCCTGTTAAAAATTCCTTACAATTTAAGTTTTGGTGTTTTGCGGTTGTGTGTTGAGCATGTACCCATAGTAATCACAAGTAAGAAAAGTGCAAAGTCAATGCTGATAGCCCCTTCATGGATGGAGCTGATCACCATGTTGTTTACAGTTGAGGGGTAGGTGGAGCCAGTCTCCACGGGGGTTCCTGGTTGGTTGGTTGGTTGGTATAGCTGCCCCAACAGTTCCATTTCCACAAAGCCTCTCCTAAAAAAACGGAGTGCCCAGCTGATCCAATGACACAACAGAACAGATAATAATGGGGAGAGAGGGTAAAAAATATCAAACCTACAAGGTTTCCATCACCTGGATGATAGGCCACATCCTCTGTTTTATTTTCTTTCACTTTTTTCTTCTTTCACTATTTCATTTCATATTCTTAGCTTTAAAAAGGCTCACCCTGGTCTGGTCAAACGATCTGACCATCCATGGTGTGACCCTGAACAAAAGTAGGCCGGGTGATGTGCCACTTTAACTGGACACAGTCATCATATTGTAAGCTTTGGAGGGACTGGTTCTGCCCAGCACCATCAGTTCCTCCTTGCAGCTGATGTGACTGTCCACCATGGGGCTCACCGACCCGCTGTTTCCTGAGGGGGAGCTGGCGGTGGCTGTTGCCGGCAATCCTGCAGGCACACCGGGCTGCGACTCATACAGGACACAGATGGAGCCGTCCTCGCCGATGCGGTAGGACACCTCAAAGGGGTCCACCCAGAGCGTGAGCTCACTGGGCAGCAGCAGGTAGAGTTGCTGGATGGTTAGGCCAATGCGCTGGCCTGCCTGCCACACCAGTGGGTCCATCTTGTGGTTGATACGGATGCAGCGGTAACCTGAACCCTTGCAGGGTCTGTCTGGGAACCAGTGGTGCTTATATTGCTCTGCAGGGACACAGAAGAAAAAGAGGATGGAGACAAAGTTTAGTATTGGTTTGTGAACCATCAGGCTGATTCGACTATCATGTTAAGTGAGATAAAAAAATTAAAAAAAACACTTGAAAATGCAACGAGACGAGGGGCCAAACAAGAAAGACGTACTCAGTTTTGTGTACCTACATGACTTTCAGTCACAGATGCACTACAGAATACAGACGTCACATGCGGCTGTGTAGGCAAGATGTGCAGTGAATTGTAACTGAACAAAGGTCGAAACAGAAACTAGAAACTGTTTCGACCTTTGTCTTAGACAAACTGTACAAAGAACACTGTGTCTTAATGACCATGTGACTTAATAAACATGTTACTGGTGTAAAACGTACTGCATAGATGCAGTGTATGTGATGTAAAAAATTCTGAATAAAGTCTAACAGGGTAACAGCAATTAATCTTACGTTTATTTATTTAAAATCATGCATAAGATGTATTTAACGAGAGGACACAAGTGCCTGTTGTTTAGCAGTAGAGGGCTGGGTTGGCTCCAGATATGTTTTTGCTGGGGGCCATCTTTGAAAATTATGAAATCAGATGGGATTTTCTTGTCAAAATGAATCAAACATAAAACAGTACTTAAAATTACAAATGGATTTGTGACCGTAAAGACATTCTGCATTAATGTCACTTCATTACTTTTGTCATAAGGCTCTTGTGGGTGTTTAAAAAAAACAAACAACATAATTAGCAGGACCTAAAGCTTAAAATCAAACTAAAATGACGTATTTACAAAACCCACAGGTTTTATTTGTGTTAGTCAAAAGAGAAAAACACCACCTGCTGCTATAGGCCTGGTAAGCAGCCATAAACAGGCAGTCAGCAGCACCCTGAGCGTACGTGACAAAAAAAGGGCCACTGAATTGCACAATCCCTCCTTTGGCCGTCATCAGTGTCACAAAGTCTCCCGTGACTGGCTGAACAAAAACACCAAAAGCGTTCATCTCAGCCAGCCATCTGGGACACACGACTCCGCCCCTTAAGGGGAGAGGATCCTAATTTTTATGTGTGCATGGAAGTTTCTGAAATGCAGTGAAACTAGTGACTCAGTTTAGTGGTCAGGATGATGAGAGGAAAATTAAACGGTTGACTGTCTGATTTGGGTGTGTAAGAAAGCAGATATACCTCATTCTTTCCTTTAAAATTCCTCACTGGAATACGAAAAACCTCACTTTTTTTGAAGACAGCTTATTCTGTTTGCAATTTGTTAGTAATAGTTTGAAGTGTTTTTGTTTAAGGGAACATGCAAAACCCCGCCTCCCCATTTACTCTGACATGGCTCATCCATATTGAATTCCCATTGATGCCAACTTCATTGTGACCAGTGAAAAACAGGGGGGAGTGAAGTAGGCCAGCATTCAGGCCAGGGCCCGGAGGCCACCTGTATGCATCCACGGGATAATAACACCCCTCCCATGTCTTATCACAGAAGGCTGTATACTGCTGAGCTAATGGAGGGCCTGGCACTCATGAAAGAGCACAAGGGGCTGGATGATCTTTCAGCCTTGGATTGAGCCACAAAAGCAGCCACCTACAAACCCCGGAGCAGCTGGGAAAGATCAGCTCAGCGAGGCCTATTCTTAAAAACCAGGGCGCAGGGGAGGGGTAGGAAACGGGAAACGGAAAGTAAGCAGACGAGTGTGCGCTTAACCTAAAGAGTTTAACGAAAGAGGGTTGTTTATTCCCTGCAGCTGACCTCAAACCCTGGCAATATGTTATGAGATTCCATTTTGGCCTGTTTTCGTGAGCTGTTATGGGTATTTTCCACTCCCCAGAGAACCTTAAATCATGCCTCCCTGAACATGCTACTGATAAACGGGAAGAAATGAAACCCTGCTAAATACAATTATGCAACTATTGTGGTTTCAATCTGGTCATTGGGACTAATTTCCTCACTTCCCTTTGCTCAGCACAAACAAGAGGAGCAAGGCACCCAGCTTTTCAGTACACAGACACAATAGTGAGTGATTGTGATGTTTCCAAGCACAAAAGCGCTCTGGCTGGCCTAGTTTAGCAGCGAGCCCCACGGGGCACTACCACACATTCACTTTGTTTTCACACATTTACCTCTTAGCCGAGTGGATTTGCTTTTGCACGTTACGGTTTTTTTTATTTTTTATTTTTTTTATTTAATGACCTCATCCTTTATATCCTGCTCGCTAGTTTAAACCACATTAGATTCAGTATGAAACACTCCTAAAATTGTATTCAAATCTTGCAGGACATTACAATTCACAGACATTTGATGCAATTAGCGTCCGTGTTCTCTAAATGTAGGATGTGAGCGGTGGATTTCCCCTCCGTTTCCTCTCGATTGTGTGGCTCTGCCTCTGCCTGTAAAGTCCTCCTATAGGCGCCCACCAAAACATCCCCTCCCCCACAACCAGGCCTCACAGCCGCCTCCATTCAAGTCCAACTTGTGACTGTTTGCAAACACAGAGATAGAATAAAGTTCTCACAGACAGTCAAGTTCACTGGATGCTTGACCTAAAACGCTAACCTCTCAAAATATCACTAAACGTATTTATTCAGACAGCTGTAAGACCCATTACATTGCATTGTTGTTGCTTGTCTTGTTGTTATTGTCACCCCCCCCCCCCTTCAGACAATACCCTCTTGCAGTTGCAGTGTTGTTGTTGTGCCTTAGTAGTTTTTTTTTTTTTTTTAAAGGTTTCTATTTTTTCTAACTGAAAAGCCAAAGCGTGTTGTAAATAACTGAGACCATTACAGGGAATGTAGGTCATCTGGTATTGTACGTCAGTAGATGGAACGAGGCAGATGTATGGCAGCTTCAGAGCCCTGAGACTGGAATGTGTTTACAGCAGGAAATGAACACAATCCCCGGAGTCACACCGTCCGAACTCTCATAATACGCAAATTAATCCTTCGTGTCAACAAAGCAGATGCGCAAAATGCGTAAATAAATTACAACCTAAGTTTACCGGTTGGGTTTTCATCCATCCATTCATTCATTTTATTAAGAACTGCGCGGTGGGACGTAGCCTTCAATTTATAAAAAAAAAAAAAAAAAGAAAGAAAAAAGGAGGAAAAAAAAAAAAAGAAAGAAAAGCGGAACGGAACGCACTGGTTTACGAATTACGCGGTCAAACTCAAAATGGAAAAAAAAAAAAAAAAAACGTAACATGGTGCATGACGGTGTTATAAACTTGTCGTAAACGCACACAAAGTAGCCAATCGCGTAAAGGATCATTTTTACAGCAGTATAACAATATGTGTAGTAGGTCTCGTAGTGAAATGTGTTGTTTGTTTTTTTTTTCTTTTTCCACCGGACATATTTTATTATTAACCTATTTCATTCTAAGCATTACGTAATTGAGCAGTCTCTACCAACACACTGGGGGCTGTTTTGCTCTAAGAGCTTTATCGACCGAGGCGCACTTCCTTGTTTGAGCCAAGCGTCTCTTCTTCCAACAAAGTAACACGTTAACCTCCCCCCGATTTTGTTCCTCCTCGTTTAAAACATTCGACGGTTTCGTTTTAATAGCCGTCGAACCATACTGGCTGGCGTTTCGGGGTTGTGTTTTGTCGTCTTTTCGTCCCCTTCGACGTGCGCAAACAGCGGTGCGCCTCGGTAGCGCCGATAGTGATACTTGGGAGAACAAAGAAACGCTTCTTCGAAATCCTCCTCGGTCCGAGTAGAACCCAAATTTAAGCGACCGATCGTCGAACAAAAAACTAAAGTCAAAACGCGAAGTTACCGTTCGTAATGTGAAGGTGTTCGAGGCGTGTTTTTGTGAGAGCAAATGGGTAGATTTTCGGGTTTCCTTACCTGCCAAAATGTCCTGTAAGCTTTGGCTGAATGTTTGGACCTGTCGATCGTTTACGTGTCCTTTTACCCTCAGAAATCTCGACAGAAATCCGACGGCGGCGTTAATCTCTGGTTTCATCGTTCCCCGGGCACAAAGGGTATGCATTGAGAAAGGCAACGGCGACGATCCGTGCGCGTTTATTGGGTTTTTTTCTGGGTTTTTGCGTCTACGTTCGTCTTTCTCTCCACTTCTGAGCAGCGATCCTTATCTGTCGGCGCTTGTGTCGTTTCTCTTGGCATTTATTTGTCGAGGTAGAAGGGGAGTTTTCGGAGAGAGTCCGTGTGCTAGGACGGCAGAGTGCTGGGAAATAAATGCCTGTTGTTGGTAAATACAGGGGGTTGGGGGGTCCCTGTGTGCCACGTTATCCAACCCTCCCCGTTCACTTTCTTCCTCCAGAGTGAATCTGCGAGAGCGTGGGGGGAGGCTTTTATAGCGCCCCCTCCGTCCCCGCGGCGCAGACACAAGCTGCTACAGCAACAACAGCTCACCAATCCCGGCCCTGCTACCGTCTGACGGGCCACATATAGGAGGAGTGGGGCGTTCGCGTCACAGCTCTGAAAATAAACAGAAGCGCACAGCGTGAAACCGAGACGCGTTCAAGTGCAGTCTGAAATACGGCCAACGGAAAGACAAACAAAAATGAAACGGTGATCTTTGCTGTAAAATTGGGATCCCGCAGCAGTGATAGACCGTAAGCAGACTATTTTTTTTAATTGTATTTCATTCAAAGTCTTATCAGTCGCTCAAAGTAGTGACGGCCGAGGGATTGACTGCATCTGACTGACTGCATCATCCCGGGTTTGAATCCAACACAGACACTTTGTTGCATGTCATCCCTTCTCTAATTTTTTTTTTTTTTACCATGTCCTATCTAAAGCAGCCTAAATGCACAAACAATACATTTAAAACAATTTGCGCTCCACTGTCGATCATGTGTTACATTTTAGTAATCTGAATTATTCGCCTATCCAGTACAAAATCAAAGGAGGCTTCACTAATTCGTGTCATACAGCAGTATTCCCTACAGTAGTCCTCCGTATTTTTCCACCAGTGTCTATTATCTTCTAATTCCAGAGCATGAATAGGCTAATATAAATTATACTCTAAACTGAGAACCAGAGAACAGGTGTGTGAGAGAAACAGACATGAAAAGAGATGTGACACTGTTAACATTATATTAGATTTTTAGATCTTAGAACTAGACACATATAATAGATAACAGATCTGTAAAATGAAATGTAATATAAGCAGCATATAATGATTGTGAAGTAAAACAAACTGGTTCTTATTCTTTCTTGATCTTTCTTTCTTTCTGTGTGTGTGTGTGTGTGTGTGTGTGTGTGTGTG
>JAPQRN010000005.1:12500211-12524232 GCA_037367275.1 Coranthus polyacanthus | reverse complement strand
TGTGTGTGTGTGTGTGTGTGTGTGTGTGTGTGTGCTTGTTCGTGGTGTGTGAGTTTCAATCAACAGAAAAAGTGCATCTATGTAACGCTATTAAACAGAGGAGTCAGTGAAATATGCTTTCTTGTCAGGGGCTAGTTTGTACACTATGTTCTCATCAAAGTCAGATGAAAAGTGCAGCCTGCTGTGCCTTGTTTATTGCAAAGGCAGTCATGATGACCTGCTGAGGGCTCCAATCATGATGCAGTCGAACATATCATACTGATTTGTGCAGCCTCTGACCTAAAGACGAGTACAAAACACATACACAAAATGCTGATGTGTGTATATACATTTATGCAAAACACATACCCACAAAAGGTGACAAAAAACAAAAACATTTTCATCCTCCTGTCCCTTTAAACATTTTACTCTATAGTGACTTAGTCGCTTATCTGACATAAAATGCTCCACAGTTTAAGATTTCTAAATGGTAGGATGCTAATGTTAATGATTCGAAATGGTTCAACGTGTACAACACAACAGTGCACCTGATGTTATAATTACAGTCCAGTTAATGAATCCATCAGATTACACAATAAACTAAGAGAAAAGTCCTTAACTTGTGTTTAATGCTCCAGACTCTAAATCAACATTTGGTTAAAATGCAAATTAATAACCATTAGAGTGTGGGACTTTCCAAAACAAAATAATGTTTTAAATCAGTAATCAACCTTGACTGGCCTCTTGATAACCACTGCTAAAAAATGAGACTCAATTCAAGATAAAGATCAGGGAAACAGGGAAATCTTCAAATCACACAGAATGCAAGTCCGCACATGTAAACCCCCACCTTGTAACCGCACACATGTGCAATCACAGTTTCGCCCACAGTTACGCACCACAATGCTATTTAATAATATGGTGGAGAGTTTCGGTGTGTACTAAAAAGTGTCTGAGAACTTAAACATAGACCACTTTGTAAAAAGGATCTCCACACATTTGCTAAGGCATTTCACATTACTCTATATTTCTATGTTGTATAATATTCACACAGCAGGAGAGTGACATTTTCACACAAACCAGCAAAGCCAATGTAGTTCAACAACATTCAAAGGAAAAGTTGTTGTTGACTTTGTGTAGACAGACTTAAAAATGCAGGTTATGTGTTTGAAATGTGTTATCTTCCCTTAAATGATATTAATATAACACATTGATTCAGCGGAGTGGTCAAAAGTTCAACCGTCCTTTAAAAGAAGGATTAAAAGTTAGAAGACGGAAACCAAAAATGAAAAAATAATAACACATTCATACAAAATTCTCACTCAATCCCTCCTGAATCTTAATCCCTTCTGCTGCTCCCCCTCACAATGCTACTCAAACTTTGTTTTTGCCAAATTACGGCCACAGTAATTGGAACATTTCTACCATTATCCTTAAGCCTGTCAAGTAAGTAGCTTTTATTGTTTGTAGGGGAAGTAAAAGTTTTAGAGTGGTACCCAACCAGTAGCAAAAAAAGGAACAGAGGACAGGAGGAACTCAAACATCCAAATGAGCCAGTTGGTTCTTCAGTTTTAGTTTTAGTGAGCAAAGATAGAGCAGATCTGACCATATAGAGGAGCACAAGGCTGACTTGCTAAAGTGTATTACCCAAATCAAAAGCTTGCAAAAGGGAGATGAAAGTACTGTACTATGCCATATTTGTGGGGAACCTATAAGCAAACCTAACTTTAAAACACCACCTTAAAATTGTAGGCGCATTCAGTATTTGATACTCATATGATCGATCTTGAGTGGATGTTCACTTTAAATGTAATATTCTCAGGTGTCACAAGTTGGCACCAGTGTGTGGAATGATTCACCAACGTCACACAGCAGCAGCTGCTGAAGGAAGTCTGTCCCCATTACTCCTGCAGGATTTTCCTCCTGGGAGTGCAGCAGCAGTGGAGCAAGCAAGAGATTTGCAAGCCAGCACGATAGCACACATCTGTACCGCACACACACACACGCACACAACCACGGACAGGCAAATGCTTCATTACTGACAGAGAGTGTGGGGGTGTGTGGTTGGGTCTTGGCAGCTCGGCAGGAGAGATAAAAGTCAAATAGGATAAAAGAGAAAGAGAAAGAAACTGCATGCAATAAGAGAGTGAGCTAGTGAAGGGTAATTAAACTTGGAAATCCCCAAACCTACCTGCTGTTTTTTCAGAATGTTCAAGAAATATTGTGGATATAAAGCACTGTAGTCGACCTGAAACAGACATAGAACAAGTTGTTTTTAATCTAAAGGGCCACCAGCACAGAGCAAAATATGGTCCTGGTTGTTGCCAGACAAGGGTGGGGTATCCTGTCGTTGCGTTGGGCCCTCAGTTAAACTAATGAATGGAGGCTTTTATCTTGAAACCGCACATGAACTACAGTGGAGGAAAGAATGTCAGGTCGGGAGTGAAGAGAGAGACCTTGGCTGTTCGCTAGTGTGGGCAGAGTTTCTGCAAATTTTTCCAAACACGCTCACTCATGGTGGTGAACACACACAGTATATAGGTACATGCTTGGGCACAGTTGAGGTTTACAAAGAGACACACACACACACACACACACACACACAGACACACACACACACACACACACACACCAGCAAGGACACCAACATCTGTGGGTCACACAAAAGCTAAACCAACATAGGCTGTGTTCATCCAGACACAAGACAAAACAACCCGCTGATGTTCCCAGCATGCGCATAAACAGATCTTAACATTCCCTCAGTGTTCCCAGATAGCACTCAGCCTCGATCCAGCTTATCCTTCAACTGTAGATTCAGTGTCAATGAAGTGTATCCCTTAATACACAAACATAATTGCGATTTCTCACTACATACTTAGCATATTTGTATCCACTGTTCTAATACCCGATTATAGACAAACATATCAAAGTTGCATTTTGTCTCAAGTTCATTATTCCAGTTTTGAGACATTAATTTGAGGAATAGTTTTATGTTCTAGAATTGTATTGCACCAGACTACAGACATATATACTTTTATTACTTCATTTTATTACGATAATATAATTTAGAGCTATACTTTATAACTACTAATAAGGGAATGCAGTTTCTACACAAATTAAAGTTAGAATCAAACTACTCAGCTGCACAATAATGTGTAATGATTTACTTTCCATGCTGCTTGCAGATCAGTGTATTCGTAATCCAGTTTAGGTCGATGTTTACCCTTCTCTCCACATGTTGCGGTTACACAGTGGTTTAGCTTTTAACTCCTAGCAAGTAGCAAGTAACTAAATGTCACTTGTGGTTGTTTCTATCTTCAACTGTTTCACCGATACATGTCACCAGTGTAAATGAAAAAAAAAAATGGCACGCGCAATTTGAAGATTGTCGTAGGAATGTAAACTTGCGAACTAAATGTAAATATGACAACACGTGATGATACTGTTGTGACTGTATGGGTGTGGCTCAGACAGTGTAATCACCTTTCAGAAAAACAAGTTCGGGAAACTTTCCACGCGCTCCCCACTTTGATCCCCGTCACCAGGAAGAGACTCATCAGAGAAAACCACAAACTTTCCATGATGCTCTCTCTCTCTAAGCTGATGTTAATTCAAGCAGGAAGCTGCCCCGGCCTCCCTCGCTGCTGGACTGTGGGCTGTGGCTTGGCCTTGAATCCTTGACAAAAATGGAGAAATGTGAACTCTGAATGCCTCAGGAAAATGTTTTCTTCCTTTTTTTGCAGTTGCTTTCCTGTAATATATATTTTTTTGCCACTTCTGATTCGACTTAACTTTCTCTGTATTTGCTTAATTCATTTTGAGCCTTAATACCAGATGGAACCTTAAAGCAAAGCTCCCTGGGTATTAGTACTGTACAGTCTTTCTGAAGCTATATGTTGAGATTTATATTCACATTCATAGCTCTCCAGAACATCTTGAGTCACTCATGTTCTGTTCTTGGCAAGACAAACTGCACGGCATAAAACGAGCCTTGACTTTGAAGGATTAAACTTTTCTGTAGCTCGTCATAATAATGTACAAATGATCCAGTTCCTCTTTTCACTCCCACAAGAAGTTCTTCGTGCTCATTGACTCAATTCCCTGCTCTTCTCAAGTCAGAGAAAAGAAGGGGAAGCCTCATATATCCCGTGTGTCTTTATATGTCTATGAGCTGAACAATATAAAGCCCATATAGCTGTGTAAGCGTCTGTGAGTATTTATAGCAGTGACATCTGAGATAGTGAAGGCCCTGCCAAGACCAGTCGAGTCCAGATTTGAAAGATGATTCCTGAATGTTCCCTTCAACACCTTCATGTTTCAGTGAATCACAGGTAAGAATTAGCGAACTGAACATGGTTCAAGGGTATATAATTTCAAATCTCAAAGTAATCCTCAACCTTAGAATATGACAAAAAAATAGGCGTGCCTCTCACTGTCAAAACTTTCACACGTACTGAAATAACAATCCCAGCAGCAGTTCCTCTATGTATTCTAGTCGCCTGGGGTCCAAAATGTGAGACCATTATGTAAGATGCACCTGCTTTCCTGCATATAATATTTGCTGATGACCTGCATCATTTTTTAAGTGTGTTCAGCTGAGGTTGTTGCATAATAACAAAGCCCAAGAACAGCCCAGTGTCATCGTCAAAGCCATATTCAGCTCAGGATATGGTGTGCTTAAAGGAATACTCAACACAAATCTATTTTAAATGTCCAGAGAAACTCTTTGAACCACCTTTGATCAAATAAAGAGGTTGAATTTCTCTTTAAAACTGGTTCTAAATTGATCTTTTTGCCATGTCCCATTTGTCAGCAACAAAGTTGATGGTGTCAGCAGTCTTATTTTGGCCTCTTAACACGTCATTTCTGTGTTGTGTGTGTATTAGTGCAGATGAAGTACGACCGCTAACTAGCTAGTCTGTATGTGGCATACTGCATGTGGCTGCAGCACGTTGCAGGTCTCGTGCGGTGACGTACTGACTTTTCCTCATAAAATGGCAAAGTTTCAATGCCCTACGTCTGACTCATTATCTACACAAAGCCTCATACACGTACGCCTGAGTGGGCTGCATAGCTCAGTGTCTGCAGTACATTTCTGTGAAATATAAATATGTAACATTGTGATGAATATTACATACATGTTCCTCACACTTTATCTGGGACATTGTCTTCACACATAGAGAACGTGCTATGTGATGAACTGCACAGTGCCATCCTGTGTGCTGCTTAGATTAATGCCATATTATATTACTACGTAAATATCTAAACCCGATTGGCTGAAGGGAGGGCGATATTTTTAGATATGCTGAAATGGACACTTACAAGAAAAGTGCTATTCTAAACTGATAAAAATGTAGGCGTTTATTAATGGAGTATACAGATGTGGACTGGCATATTTGAGTGATGGGATGTTTTAGGTTTCAAAAGAGATTGTGCAGAAAGCAAAATTCAGGATCAAATTCGCTCAATTCAGGATTTCCACATTTGTTTCTTTTCACACTCTTGTCACAGTTAGGAAGTCATATGACGGACAGATAGGAAGCCTATCTGTCTGCTTTATAACTTCAAAGACCAATGAAAGTGTATGATGACATGTTCACATAGATAAGAAGGAACAAACACACAGGCACACAGGTTTTGTCAACAGCTCTTGTCAGTGTACTGTGTCTCAACTTGAGAGAAATATTGCCACCCTGGATCCACCCTCATTCAGAGTTAAAAATGAGAGAGACAAACAGAGCAAGAGAGTGTGTGAGTGAGTGAGAGTCAATGACGCTGCTACCTAAAGCCCTCAACATGACTCACACTTTAAACAGCCTCAAACAGCTGGGGATCAAATCCAGTCTGGGCCCACGCAAGCTGTCATTTCACCGCGAGCTGCTATTCATGACACAAGCTATAGTTTCACAGGGCATGGCGATAAGTGTGGATGAGCTGAACCCAGTGTGTGCAGCTCTGTCTTTCAGATGTGTGGAGATACATGTACAACAGATTCCTAACATGCAATGGAGGCTGTCATGACCAAAAGCTAAGATATCTCATTGTGACTCACGGATTTGTTTGATTTTCCGTCCTGTATCTGATGCTAGCGTCATGAAGGCCATTTTGTCCATAAGATAGAGTACATATTGTAGACAATATGCAGGCAGGACACTGGTATGTTTCCCATGAACATCCTGAACACTGTAAATTCTATCTTCACAGCCATGTAATAAAGGAAAATGCACCATGTATTGCATGTTATGTGTAATAAATATGGGTTTGAGGTTGCATTAAGTTGCATGAAATACAGGTGATGCATTACAATGTTAATTCTCTCCGCACTAACATGTCAAACAGTCATATCACGCGCCATGACATCTCATGTAGAGCTTAGCTATTCTCACCTAGAATTAGTGACAGCATATAATTAAACCTGCATAGATTTGGCTTAGACGTGACCCTTGGCCTGTGCTGGGCTGGTAAGCCTGTGGCTGCCTGTCATAGTCTGTCAGAAAGCACTTTAAATGAATGGTGTGCGAAAAATACCAGATATTGATTGCGGTATTATCCTCATGTCTTTGCCAGCTAGCTGAGACAGGCAGGCAAACATTAACTTGGATCAAGGAAGTGAACGCCACGTCAGCAGAGAGGCCTGATAAAAGGGACTTATACTTGATTTTCTATTAAGATTAACATGAACTCTGAGGTTGCTGCCAATGCAATTTAAGTGTGTTGAACTAATGCAGTGTTGTGGATAATACAGTTTTCATATATCTACAAGTAACAGTATGGGATACTGTCTTACAGCGGCAGCTATTCAAACTATACCTTACCAAGTCACAGCTATTTCAGGTTGACACAGCATTGGGACATGTCAGGGCATGTAGAGAAACTGCCAGACTGATGCTTAGTCTGTGTGACGACTGGGGTTGAAGTGGGTGGTGACAGAAAATAAAGCCAATGAGCTCAAATTTCTCTTTCAACCCCTGTGGTTATTATAACTCTGTGATCTGAGTGCCTCATAGAAGAGATAAGAAGGTTTTAAGCGGTAGAAAATGTATTGTTGCTGCCAATCTTCAGTAAGTGCATACACAGCATGTGTGTGTGGAATAGTTGTTAGGTAGTGTTGAGGAGGTCCTGCTCTGGTTCAGCTGTCTTCTGCTGGAGGACAAAATGTGAGTTACCTCCGAACATGACGAGCTGAATCTGGGACTTGACCCAACAGGATCTGAGGTGTGTGTGTGTGGGTGGATGAGAGCGTGTACATCTGCAGGACAGGCATTAAAAGCTCTGAAGTTCCTTTTCATTTCTCAGAGCTTCTAAAGCACAAAACCTTACATGCACATTACTGTGAATAGATAGACTGGATGACCCTGACATGCTAAAGCAAAACAATCCACTTTGAGAAACAGCAGGAGCTCCAGTTTCTCTGTAAGCCACAGCTCACGGTGTTCTAGTCTGAAAATTATTACCTCCGGCAAGGAGGTTATGTGATCACTCTCATTTGTCTGTTTGTCCATCTGTCTGTCAGCAGGGTTACGCAAAAACTACTGCACTGATTTCATGAAACTTGAAGAGGAGGACATGGGCCAAGGACAAACCTATTCAATTTTGGAGCAGATCCATAAATAGGGACAGAGCCTGGAATTTCTCTAACATCGGAGAGTGGTTTAGCCATAGATATAATAAATGTGTATTATATCTATGGGTTTAAAACCAAGTTCTTTGTTACCATGGTAACAGTTTGTTAAACTAATCCAAAGATGATCTAACTAAAGAGTTCATTAGTTTGGTCTTGTTGCATTGCTGTGAACTGGCTGGTTTTCAGAATGCTGCAGGCCGACACTTTACATGTATTTGCAGGTTTCCAGCTCATATTGTTGTGAATATTTGGTCTGAACTGGGCTTTACAGGGAGGAGATCCTGGATAACTTAAAACTTAAGATGAGCATGAGCATGGGCTGATGATGAACGCAACTTGGACATCATGACTGATCAGGTCCAGTTGGATGGAGTCGGGCTCTGTCAGGCTCAGTCTGAGCTCACAGGTGGCAGATGAAGACACGTAGTGTGTGCCATGTAACGATTCCCGTCTTAAGTCTTTAGAACCAGCCGTGACCAATCATTCTCACGAAAGGTGTTCTCAAGCAGGTTAAACATTTATGACTGGCACCGGCAACTGAAGGCATCACGATGTAAACACACAGAAGAGAAAGGGCAGCAAAAACTTGTTTGTTGGTGTAAAAATACATTGGATGTGGTGTCCTAGCACTGGTAGTACTGCACATGTCCACATAGTAAGTAATGTGAATGAACTAGAGGATGCAAACAGCAAAGTTTCCAAAAAGTAATGGACGTTGACAAGGAAAGACAGTAGGCTACAGCAGGAGAAGCTTTGAATGTACCAGGGAAGCAATGACACTAGCTTCTTTTTGATATCGCATTAATTGTAAATGTTTTCATATTTAATGCTGACAAATTACAACTAAGACTTTTGTTACCATGGTAACAGTCTTTTAAGCTAACCGGTGGCACCTACTGATAAAAAGGAGGAAAACATAGGTCATAATTTGTGGTTTATGTCTGTGGTTTAAGAATATTGCGGAATGAGAAGACGAGTGGACTACCGGCCACAGAGGTCCGTGCTCTCTAAGTGCACTTATAGTTTGCTGTTGCGATTTATAATGTTTTTCAAAGGATTAAAAAAAAACCCAATGTTTTCAAAGGGAGAATATGTGGCCCCAGTTGCCATGGTGACATCTAGAGGATCCTGCACCCATGCTCAGAGTGGGCTCATTCTAAACATCAGGAAAGCCTGAGAAGCTGTGGCTGAAACACACAGGAGCAATCACAGAGAACATTCCTGTGGGAGGGCAAATTAAACCGTGCAAAAGGAACGAATGTAATCATGTACAGACTCAACAATGGGGTGTGGTGCCATTAAAATAAATGTCATATGGCCCCCGAGACTAAAAAGTTAATTGAACAATCTTCTGGCTTTCCTAAGAACAGTTTTAGGCTTCTCTGTATGGATTTTTGTGCCATGTCACAAATTTCTTATTAAGGGGTGGAAAAAAAAACCTTGCGCTGTGGTTGTTCAACCTGGTCATCTCATGTACCATTGTACATTTCTGCAAACCATGAGTGCATGTAGTCTCATATAATCTCGCAAACATTTTTGAACCAAAATACATTTCATATCAACATTTCCAGATCTAGGTATATCAGTTTTATTGTTGTAACTACTCCTGCTGCTTTTCAACCATGTCTCTCAGAGGTAACGTATGTAGGCTAACAATTTCACACTTTTTAAAAAAAAAAAGTTTTTTTATTGAATTTTCTCTTTTTTTTCATACATAAACAACCACAGCCACAACAAGACGGCTTAGTTCAACATTACAACATTGGCCAGGCATTTTGCATTAAAATAAATGTATAAAGAGAAAGGAAAAATAAATACATTAATGAATATCAAAACTATAGTGCATAGGTGCTTTCTGGATATAGCAACTACAATAATGTGAGAAAGGTACAAAGATGAGAGTCCATAATTAGTCAAGGACAATGCTTTTAAGAGTTGAAGCCACTGTTAAGTTAGAAGAGTTGAGATACGGAGTTAATATTTTCATAAACTGTGTCTTTGTTGAGTGAAGAAGACATGTCAAGTATTCCAGAAGGAAGCGCTCCATAATTATTCTACTCCAGTTTGCTTTGGTGGGAGGTTTATCACATATCCATGACATGAAGATGTTCTTCCTTGCAGCATATGCAAGGATGTTATACAATCTGGCAGAACTACCAACAATTGCATCGTGTCTCGGATGACCCAGTTATTTCACACTTTTTAAGATTATGTTTAGGCACAGGAGTAGGGAAAGAGGCCGAGGCTTGGTTTAATACAGAAAAAGTCAAAAAACAAAGACGTAATAAAAAATGTTTCACAATATATTGTGAGTCAGGCAACATTTTGATTCTGGGGATTGGGTCAGGATGTTCCAAGCACAAAACATTGTACTTCCCTTTTTAAAATAATAGCAATAATGAACTTTGTATAACAATTATCAAAAGCAGCGTTACAAAGTGCTTTACAACAAGCACATAAAGTACACAGTTGATTAGTAATGTAACTTAGTCGCATTAACGCCAGCAGATGCTGACAAAAAAGGGTTCAGATGTGGGCAAGTCAAAAAAAAAACTCCATAAAATCAAAGGCATTCATCCAGTTTTCCGGCCATATGGCTCCAGAGTCTCCCAGGACTGCAACAAAGACTGCTAATCTCTAGCTGTCAGCTTTGGCCCGTATAGAAGCTATAGAATATGACAGGTACCAACCCCCCCATCGCCATCCCCTTGGACTGCAGGAGTTGTGAGGAACCACACTGATCCACGCAAATGCTCTGACAGGCCCTGCCTCCCACCTCTGTCTCTGCAGTAATTAAATGAGTGCCAGTGGTGAACAGCACTCAGGAAATTGGCCCTGTGCAGCTTCTGTCTCTGCTGTCAGTGTTTTCAGAAGGCGGGTACAGGTGGTGGAAACAGAGGGGACAATGGTTGTGAGGGAGAAAAGAGAGAGAATGAGAGAAAGAGTGGGCATCGAGAGTAACGAGGGGATGAAAAAAGAGGCAAGGTGGCATAAAATGACAAATCAGGAGGCAATTGAGAATGAGACCTCGAGTGAAATGTCCATCAAAATAAGAGAGGAAATTAATGTGCTGTGGTGAGGGTGTGAATGTCACAGCATCTTTCCTCTCTCCCTCCCACTTGTACATTAATAAGAGTATTAAAGTGATGTCACATCCCACTGAAAGCCTTCAGCTGTGTGTTTCCAAGCTCCCTTCAGATTGTTCTTTAAAGGGTGAGGTGAGGATAGTGTAATGGTGAGAAGGACCCAGTGTCATTGCAGAATTAGTGAGACAACTGCAGCAGGGAAAGTGATACTGTGTCAGAGTGACAGACAAGCTGACACTCAGCGGGCTCTTAAAGTGTCAGAGGAGACAGAGATGGTATACAGCTGCAGATAAAGCTATTGTAAAAACGTGCTGTAAAAATAAAGAGCTTTTAACTCGTCCAGTAAATAGTTCAAGGTCATCTTTAAAAGAATAGTCCAGTATTGTTAGAAATTGTGATTGCCCACACTCTCAGGCAGAGTAAGATGGAAGATATCTACCAATCTATACATAAGTGAATATATATTGGTGAAGAGAGCAGTTTTCTGACTTAGTCACACATGAAATCTCATTTACTATATATATTTAGAATAAGAGAAAAAAGGATATTGACATTTTAGGAGCAACACACAACACACTAACCATCAATGGCAGTGATTGTGAAAATCCCCATAAACGAAATAAATAACAAATTGTATGTCCTTTTATATAAGGAACAGGTGACTGGATGGAGATTAAACGATTCATTTTTATCATATGAGTGGTAAACGTTTCCTCTAAAATGTTGAACCGTTCCTTTGAAACCGCTGCACCTGCTCCGGGTGAAGGCCCTCTTCACCATGTCTGGGCTACTGCCCAGTCCTGCAGCTCAACGAAGAGAATGACTTTGATGGGCCAAACCCAATACTGAGCAGCAAGTGCAAGTCATCATATTTCTTCAGATTGGATTTTTTGCTGTTCTAGAGGGCCTGAGGTGTGTGTTCATCTGAAATTAGATTCCTGGCTTCAATTTGTACATCCTTCAGCGATGGTTCCACTTAGCTGGAAGGTGACAGAGGAAGTTAATTGGCTTCTTTACTTGCAGCAGCAAAGCTGTTGATCAAGTGCTGGCATGCTGCACGCCCAGGGAGGCAAGACGTATTCACACTTTGTGAAGATTTGCTGATGGTATCTGAACGGACCACTCTGTGCTATTGTTTTTGGTGGTTGATCATCAGATAAGATACACATGTTTATTTAATATATTCAGCTTTAATAGGGCACATTTGAAAAGACGTCAGTGGTCATGTCAGTTGACAAGAGTTTACAGGCTGATTAAATGTCAAGGTCACTTGCCTCAGGAATATAAAGTCTGTATAGTGAAAGGACTGTGATGAGATAGACAGAAAGGAGATGTGAAAGAAGATAGGCACAACAGTGCCAGGAAAAACAAGTTCAATGGCATACGTGGCTGGTTGACAAAATTCTTTGAAACAGAAAACGACAACACTACAGACAAAAGCAGCAACAGCAAAAGAAAAAAGATGTAATTTAAAAAAAGAGTCCAAAAAATTGTATAGGGGTGAGTGTCTGACGGTTATCAGATAGCATGCATAAGACAAATGACAGCAGAGTTATTGTATAATTAAAGGTAAACCCAGGGCAGGTTGGCACACAGTGTCACGTACAGGTCAGGGCACAGCGGCCTGTGTCATGCCACTCTGCTCTTGTTACAGCAGCTGTTCAGTCGGCACTTGTTCATATTTTTGTCCAGCTCCAGTCTGCATGTATCATTTGCATTAACTGATAATCTCCAATCCTCTAAAACCTTTCTTGTAAAATGATGCCAGGACATTGTATTCATGTGCGTATACTGTACGGCCGGTTTCATGTGTGCTTTCGTCTCTGCATGTGTACATTCTAGTCTATTTGAATTTATGTAAGTGTGTTTATCGTGTAACTGTACCATTATACGTGACTACATGCACTTTGAAAGCTTGTGCAGTATATGTATTTGCATATATTATTCATGACTCATGCCTGTCCATTGTCAACAAAAAGGGGTTGAAGGTTTGTTTATTCTGTGTGGTTATGTGAGGCTCTACAGGGTATTTCATCAAGGTCATAGACACATAATACTCTAACACTAAGATTATATTTGATTTAAATCTTTAAATCACCCCTTTCTAGACAGTGCGCATTAATTTAACACCCTCCGCAGTGTGACACACACCACAAATATACGTTGTATTGAAGAGGATACCCAAAGCGTTCATTTCAACAACCATTTCTCTTCCAAAAAAACAATGATCTAAGAGCCAGAGTGTTTGAATAATGTCTAAACACTGTAATGCATGCAGCCTGTGAATGTCTAGCCATGGTTCAACGGGTTATCAAGTGGGTTTTGTTCATTGTTTGGTAGTTTTTGCAAAATTGCTAGTGAAAGTGGAGATCAGTGCGATACGTAAACTCAAAAGAAACATGTCTACTGACTAAATTTCTCATGACTTCATATTTAAATTTTTTTTGTTTAGTTTTTATTTAGTTTTAGAATTAGATTTAGTTTTTCCCGCATTGCAAGGAAAGTTGAAAAGGGTAAGATGGAAGAACGCATGACATAAGAGATTCACAAAAACTCTGTTTATTAATGGTCTCATACTGTGCAACCTATTATATTCTTGTACACCGTGAACCATTAACACTGGGGGGGGGGGGATGAAAACAAAGCTGATGTTACCCACAAATCTATTCCGTTTTGGTTTGTGTTGCATTGTTTGCAGCTTATGTTTCGCTTTCATAATTTTGACACCGGTTTGTTCATTTCAGTTGATGAAATGATCTTTTTTCATTTCTGGTTTTAGCCTTAAATTCCATTAACTATAGTAACTCTGCCACACACACCACATAAACACACCTGCCACATCAGCAGACACAACAGCAGTCTAGACGAAATCTGTCATCGCCCAAAAGAACAGGGTTCCTTGTTCATGCGTCCAGCCGGACTTGAGCCCCTGTATTTATGAGGGCATTTCCTACTTTGTGGTATTAAGTTAGGGCAGGAACAGGGTAGTGGAGCGTAAAATACCTCCTTCATGTTTAACAAAGCTGTTCTCTGAAGATTAGCGTACTTCGCGCAGCTGAACTACACACGACAGAAAGTTATCAGAAGTACACACTTTACAGCAAGGGCTTCATTGTGTCCCTATTGTGTAATGAGTGCATGCTTATGATCAATGAATATATGTATAGTTTGACATATGTGTTTGTAAATGGATGATTAACATGGACAAAAAGAAAGACAGCTGATTTTAATTGGCCGAGGCAGTGGTATTCCAGTGTCTTAACTCAAGAAGCTCTTTGATCGTGGGAAGTCAAGCGTGTTTAAAATTTTTGCCTGGGCAAACACTGGCCCTCTCACTGCAGATGTTTCCAGTTTAACTTTATTTTCCCACAAGGCAAAGTTATGACTTAAAAGATGCAAAAGAAAATCCCATAAGACTATACAGGATAAAGAGTGTCTTAAATCCAATTTATATGTTCATTACACAATGAGAAAACAACTAATTAACCAAACTCACCAATGCCCGGTGCTCATACTTGACGTCTTATCTAATACTAAGAAAAGGAAACAAGAAAATAAACAAAGATGGGTGTTCAACGAAATCTAAATGAACCACTATTTAAAATATTACATAAGAGATGCAGATCGCACACTGGACCGAACTGAAATTCTGTTTAAATGTAAGCATCTTAAAGTGTTCAAGATGAATTTATGTATTCACATTTTAAAAAGGTCTCCACTTCCTAATATGCATGGAAAGCAAGATGAGAACAAAAACAACCTTGTTGTTTACCCTATATGATGGTAACATTAGAATCTATTCCAATCTTTTGGCAGAGGATACAAGTTTATCACATCTATTATTGGCGTCTCTAGATTTATTAGTATCTATAAAAATACATAAAAACTGTATTGCTGCGATTAAGTGGTTAGAGTTTAACTTAGAGATATGTTGGAAAAACAACCATTAACCTGCAGTCTGGTTAGAATTCTGTTTAACTATGGCACCGTCCCAGAGGGTCAGTAGTCCAGCAATTCATAATAATCTGGTTTCACTAGAACGACCAGATAAGACTAGTGAAATAATCCAACTTAATAGTTTCTCGAAAAGGATAATATTTGGCCTTTTGCATTAATGAATATGCTCAGCAACTAATGCATGTTGATTTTAAGCATTAAAACTATTTTAAAACTACATATATGGCAATAAATTAACAAAACGTATGTAATGCTTTAACTTCACATGGAACAGAATTTTCAAACAATAAGAAACAATAATAAGTAGAGGTAGATGCGTAACGGATGAAGGTCAATACAGTGTGAACACATATTACCTGTTCTCGACCACACACTGAAACACAATCCTGCATTAGACGCGGTCTGGCCAGCCAAAGAATTTCAGCCATATGGGGCAGTAGGCAAAAGAAACCACAGCATGTGTTTATAAAAGATAAAGCTTCGCTTTGTGTTGCTGCTGCCTTCAGGGAACACTTGGCAATTGTAGCTCACATCAAAGATAGGTCTGTCAGGAAAAATGTCACATTAACAATGGAATAAATGCAGTTTTATTTTGTTTATGGACATTTCAGTGCAGTTTCGTGAGGGATTGTAAGTGTCTCAGAGGAGTCTGAGCTAAATATTAACCTACATTTCACAAGCACCTTTTCTTCAAACACAATATTTACCATATAGCATGAATGGGCCTCAAGCTAATTGTATTTTGAGTAACAGAATTTGATGTCATCTGTGTAGCTTTTGAGCAATCCCAAGACCTAAACAGTCCTGCCTACAGCTAGTGCCATGGTAACAAGGCCTTTGAAGAACATCCCAGCGTCACCTTCAAGTGACTGTATTTTCCTTTTGTTCTTGGTAATTAAAATGAGTTACTGTTTTTTCCCCGCAATGCATTTAGGCATACATTCACCTCGTCGTGTGTTGACAAAGGGGGCTTTGATGTGAGTCATTATAGTAGAGGAAAGTCAGACAGACAAACAGACATAGTGGTTAATTGATTATCAAAGGGAGGCGTTATAACCCATATGTCCCCTCACCCCGAAACACATGATACGGGATAGTTAAAAAAATAAGCATGGCTTGCTTCTCTGTGTTACATCTGCAGTAGTATGTGTTGAAAATCTATCTAAATGCATTAAAAATGATAACAAAATGATAAAAACTATGATTTACCCAGTGCTTGATGAGGCGTCACTTTCATCATTGGGTGGAATGAACGCATTTTACATATTGCAAAACGTCAGACCAGCATCCCTCAAAATCATGTCTGTTTTGGTCCACGTTGACCACCTCGTGATTGGCAGGTGATCAGCCAGTTTGTCGGAGCTCCAGACCTGTTGTTAATTTTTGCCTTTTCATCAGCAGTAACATCACCACGATGATATTTTCCTTTCTGCAATGATCAGATTAGAAGGTTAATTAAAAAAAAAATGTTAGCATTGAACAGAATCACGAAATAGGCATGAGATGTGATGTATCTGGTGCTACAGACTGTACATTACACTCAACATGGAGACACTTTGAGAAAACACATGTACGTGAGGTGATCTGGGTCACAGTATAATTGCAAGATCATCCATTTATACAGAAATATAGAGCCACGCTTAGAATGACAAGATGGCAAAATGGTCAGAAAGATCTAGCTTTCAATCCCTGCAACAGCCATCTGTTCTGTCAAAGTGTCCTTCAGCATTACACAGAGACACGTTAATAAGAGCATTAGCTAAACTGCCTGAATTGGTACATAGCAGCTATCAAAGAGATGTAGGCTGGGGTCAGCCTCGATGTATAATTTCAGAAGCTGTGCAAAGGAGAGCAGTGACAGTGATGGATAACCCCGGGAAAGGGTAAAGAGGAGAAAAGGCGGTTGGATGGACAGAGAGCGGGGAAGAAAAGGAAAGTTTTCTAGCAGATATGGTGAGCAAAGCAGACATCAAGAGGAGGATGAAGAAGGAAGCCACAAAGGGAAAGAAGAAATTAGCTTGAAGCGTAGTAAGTATAATCAAAGCACCAGAGTCTCATCTCTCTCGTGCTTTCGGATAGGGATTACATATGGAACAGTGCCAGGGAAACAGAGAAATGTAGAGAGGCACAGAGAGAGAATGGGGCAACAGAAAAAAAAAAAAAAAAAAGAGTGGGGGTGCTGACCTACTTTGAATGGGAATTCTAATTTGGCATCTGAATCAGCGAAGAGGAGGGAAAAAAAAAGGAAATGAGAGGAGCGAGACGACAGAGGCTTCTTCCTACCAGAGGCTCCTCCAGTAGCTTTAAACCATGCAGTGATCCTACCACAGAGGACTCTGTTGTCCTGTGCAGGCTAATGTCTCAGAGCAGCTCGTTCAATTAATCATTTCAAATGGCCGCTGGTCAAGCCATAGTTAATCAATCTCTCTTCATAATTTGTCTGCATTAGGTTTTAATGGAAACAACCTATACACAAGTCATTTGTCTTCAGACATGATGTGATGCTATATATGATGCCCTCCATAATGGAACCTGAATTCTTAATCCATTTGTAATTAAATGTCATATATTTTAACGGACAGGAGAGTAATAAGTGTGAATTGAAATGGTGGGCAGAGAAGCAAATATTGACCCGAGGAACATACGCGGACATATGGGAAAGTCACAGGGACTGAAAGGAGGGATTGTGTGTCTCTGTTGTATTTGATAGATATGACAGAGAGATGAATGGTCTGAGCTTTTTAATCTCAGGGTTCAGTATGAGTAAACATACACACACCGCTCATGCTGTCGAAGTGCTGTACAGTTGTTGCAAAAGGGATTTTCACACAGCAAGACAATTTTCCTGAGTGCACAAAGATTATAATCACGTAGAAATCACAGCCATATGCATATAGATTGGCGCGATGCAAAAGAAAACAGACAAAAAGAAAAAAAGCGGTCCCACACAAGTGAAAATGGGGGGAAAAAAACCCATTCAAACAGCATCTTCTTCGCTGCTGTCTTTGGTGAATTTCACGGTAAACAATGCTTAAAGAAAAATGTAACCGTTGTTTTCATACTTTTTTCAAATGTTATGTCAGAACAGAATTAAAACTACACTAAAATGTATTGGGCTGGTTTAGGTTGTTGGTGATAACATAGAAAAGGGAATGTGATATTAAAAGTCCAGTTTTAATAATATATACATTCATTTAATAATAATCAAATATAGGATTATAATAATATGATAACAGACTGAATATCACAGGCATTTTATCCATGATCCTGATGATTTTTTTAAAAAATCAGTAGTGCTCTAGTATTCTACCATTACTGCTGACTGATGTTTTGTTTTTTTATTTATTTTTTTCGAGGAGTTGGCTTTTTTCTTCTTTTTTTTTTTTTGACACAATGCTAACGTCAACCTAAGGGGACTCTCCGGGGGAAGGTTAAAGGTCAGGGTTAGTAGTGGCACCTCTGAAGCTACGTCAGGGTTCAGACACTTCAGCAACACAACACTGACGTTTGTCACGTCGAAAGATATATTTACAAAAAAAAACGGCGCATTTATCAAGACTGGTTTCTTCAGCGTCTTAAAGGTTCATTGTGTAATATTTAGCGACATCTCGTAATGAAGTTGCAGACAGTAACTAACTGAATACCTCTCACCTTGTCCTTCCTTATGGCGAACACTAAAAATGTGAACAACATGAAAGGCCCTCATTAGAGCCAGTGTTTGTTTTATCCATTCTGGTCTTTTTAGTTAAGGGTAACTCTGGTCAACACTCAAACACAGTAGATGATGGTAATGCACTGTAATGATGGATGCCACCCAACATAAAATGGAGAAAAAGAGAAGAGGATGTCAGCTCAGAGCTGCTGTAACATGGTGGCACAACATGGCTGACGTGCTCCCTCTGTAAATACAAACGGCTCGTTCTAAGGATACAACAGCACAATGGCTTTTATTTTCAGGTGCTTATACACTAATGAAAACATATTATATTCCATCTCTGCAATTAGATTATCTTACACACTGAACCGCACGCACATAACCTGAAGCACCTTTTGGGTATTCCGTGGGTCAAAGTTTTGATGAAGATCTGCAGAGTGCAGGTGGTGATACCATCTGGCAGATCTCATCAGATCCCTTGAGCACAGAGAGAAGATGAGCCTGGGGTTGATGGGAAATAGAACAAGGCATGCTCACCCAGCGCTCCGATCACGCACATACTCTCTCACGCACACATACACACATAGAAATGAACACACAACTTTCTGGAAAACGCACACGGTGCAAACACAACCGTGAAACAAAGAGAGAACAGAACAATGGTAACACAATCTGCTGTAAAATCACAGTAAGTAAATTATCACTAGCCCAAATACAATATGCAAACTTTACTTAGCTTGCTTCTCCAGAGAATTGAAATTTTTTTTACATTTCATTGGCATTGTTATACAAAGAAATTTGGGATGCGTTTCATTATGTTACTTACATTTTAAAATAACGGCATTTGCCTAAGATGCAATAAAAATACTTAAATTTTCTAAGCAGCCAGAATATCCCACAACGTTTTAAAACACCCTTCTTTCATTAACACTCAACGCCAATTAGCTCTGAATTTCCATATGTTGCCAAACTTCATATGGAAAAGAACATTTATAAGGCTGAAAATAAGCACAGCTGCTCACCCTTTACGCCATCACCAGCCCCATTTGCAACACACACCCACAGTCTCATATTCATTAGCTCGCCCTAAGTGTCTGAGAAGCTTTTCTGCACGCACTTAGCGCTCCAATGTAATTGTCTCATAGATTGTCTATCCTGCCTCTAGCAGACTAATGTGGAAACTTCTATGCCAGAGCAAAATCTGTTATGGTGCCAACGCTTGTGAGCATACACAGATACGTAGATGTGTGGGAGGAGAGAGGCAAGACAGGTGAAAATGAACATTGACAACACTCCCTCCACATGAAAGAGGATCCCTCTGGGTTAAAGATTTCTCTCCCCTACTTAGCTTCCTCCATCAGGGAAAAAAAGAGCCGAGAGGAGAGGAGGGTGATGTCATTCTTACAATCGATAGAGAGTCGAGTTGATGTGATTTCTGCTAAATTTATTAGCGTCATATGCTACAGGAGCCTCTGGGGTGAAACCGAGTGGCAGCAGGGGGGGATAACATGACTGATTCTCCTTCCCACACGCATGTGCACACACATACTCAGTCCTTTAATAAAAGACATGGTACGTCAGCCAAGTGTCAATCCACTAATGGAGCGTCACATGCTGTTGTTACAGTATGTGGCCATATTGAGAAATCGACATGAACCAATCACTTATTGTAGGGCCTGTGAAGCAAAAGGTCGATAAAATAAATTGTAAAATACAAACAGGTAAAGAAAAGCGCTCCTCAAGGGAATGGAAGAGTTAAGGGTCTCTTGTGTAATGACCTCTAAGTCTTATAAATAAGAGATAAACCCATCAGACACTTCAGAGCAAGCAGGAGGTGAGGCAGCTATCAACAGCCCGGGACCAGTGGGAGGATAGACTCCATCTGAGCTCATTGTTTGTCTGTCGCTTTTTTCCTTCATGTCCGCCTGTAATGCCATAAAAAGTGTGTGCGTGAATGCGACAACAGACATGGTTTCCCATCACTGAAGTTGTATATGCTTTCTATAAATTGTGGGTATATCAGAGGATGTGAGAGTGTGTATCCTCACGTTAAATTGCAAGCTCATTTAACGTGAGCTTGCAATTTAAGCTCACGTTCCTATTTTCACTACTCACAAATGAATCCACAAAAACTTACTTGTTTACAGACGCCCAATATGTGGAAGAAATGTCAAACGGAAAGAGAAAAGAGGGAGAGGAATGCTATGATGATTATATTGCCTCATAAATGGCTGTGCCCGGCCTAAATTGGAAGTAAAACTATCCATAAAGTGTGTACACAAATGAATCTATTTCACACATGTACAAACCATGTGCTTTATTCATTTTAGAAGTGTGTTGGTTTATTTAGACACACTTGCTGGTGTTTTACTTATGTAACTACATGGGAGAGGATAAAGTGAAACTATGAGGGATTTTGACTATGAAGCCGTGACTGGAGGACAGCCTGTGGGTACAAATGTCAAGAGATTACAGGGATCCAGGGTCTAACCACATCCCAATGTCACCCAGTGTGTCTTAGCTACAAGGATAAATGGGGGTCTGATTCAGGGAATGTAGGATTTACACCGATAGCACAGAGAGACAGAGTATCTTTTGGTGTGATAGAGTGGCCATGACCTGCTACTAAAGACGTCTGAATATATGTGCTTTCCCCACTGTGTGGGCTGTTATTCCCCGTGCACAGAGGTCATCGTGTTTATCGCTTTTCTTCAGTACAGATGACCTTTCACGGCGTCATGCAGAATGCGTCACACTTCATCAAACCTAATTACATGTGGGAGAGCAGTTAAGAAGCAAAAACGACCTTGGTGGCAAGTAACAAACTCCTGCCTCCTTGACCACACACTCATACATACGTGCATGATACTGCATACATATACACACATTTATGCATGCTGCTGTGTGCACATAAGTGGCTATGTTACAGTCCATAAATCAGTTAAGTGTTATGCACACATTCCCGATGGAGGAAGGTTAATATTTCGGGGAGTAAGCAAACAAACAACAAACATCCTCTTAGGCTATCTGGCTTGACTGTCAGCTATAGATATCACATGACAGAGCTGCTCGAGGCCATCAACCGTGTAAAAGGGTGTGAGTTTAGGCACAAGCTTTTTTGCCCGCAAAACAGATAAAGAGACTTGTTTCCTAAAGATGTTTTGAATTTATTCAACTGAGTCATTTCATTCTCTGTTACTTATTTACCACCCTATGACGTTCCAAAGAATGCCATTTCTTTAAGGTTAATTTACCATTGTGTGCTGCTATATAGAGATAAGTACAGTTTGTAGTTTATCTTGATCCTGGGTGCTGCCCAGAGTGGTCAATAACAGTGTAGTGTAACCGCAGGATGAGACAATGCTCACAGCTTTTCTTTTCAGTCCGCCAGGAGACGTCAACAGGGCTGATTGTACTACAGGGATCGGTGACATCATTCATTCTCTCAGAAGAGCAACACACAAACACACAAACACACACACACAAACCCCCTTCCTGAGCCGCCCTCTCCACAGCCCAGTGGCTCTAAAAAGGAGCCTCTCACAAAGCACAGGGTCAAAAAGTCCAATGAGCAGAGGCGGGCGGAGGACTCCATTGACCTACATCACAGACATAATCAACAATGGTCACTTGAAGAGTCTCCACAACAACTCCCGCACACACACGCACACACAGGCCTACTATCACTTTTCCAGTAAACATACTACACCACAACCTGCATCTGTCTTGGAGTCATAATGGGCCGCTTGTTGTAAGCCAGCTCTGCCGACCCCTGAAGAACTGTCTGCCTGGGCCTCGTCGGTTCAATGGGCCTCTTATGTCTGCAGAGAAAGAGCAAATGCCAAACAAGACTGGCACAGAGAGGGAACAGTGTGGGCACGTGGGAAAAGCATGGGCAATCCACAGCTCGTCTCGTGATCCGAAACAATAACTTTTAAATGGGGAAATTCAGGCTCGGAAAAACAAAACTTATGATGAACAACTCTTGTTATGCTTACCAAACAAAAACTTTTGGGTGGGTTGTACTCAGCTGCGCTTGGACCTGAATGCTGGCATTTTGCTGAAAAATGACAGACTGAGCTGGGTCATTATAGTTCATGAAAACTACAAGTGGCAGCGAAAAGTAATTTTGTTAATTGCAATAAAAATATAACACGATTAAAAATGACAAAACAAAATAAAAGCTACAATGAGCAATACAACAAAAACTAAAATGCAGGTAGAATCAGCTTTTGTTTTCAGCCAGTGTTCATGTTTTTTTCATGTTCGTGGTTTTTAGGGATATATCAACCACACATCTGCATTGGCCGATGTCAGCTTTATTGACTTTATTGACCTATCGTAAATAAGTTGAAATTCACCGATGGTCATGGCCGTTGTTTATCTATTGTGTTATATTAAAGATTTTTCCTAAATTTGGTTAATTGACCTAGTGTTCATTGAAAGATAGTGTGATGAGGGTCTGAAAGCAAATATGTAATTGTTTTTTTAATGCAGATTTATTTGTTTCCCTGCCAGAAAAGGAGGAAGGAGGAAGTAACAAAACAAAAATTGGTACAAGCCAAATTACTATTGAAATCAAAAGACAAACAGAAAGAATAAATACAAACAAAAACTAATGAAATTGATTGAAAATAAAAATTTAAAACTATAATGACTCCGAAACTGAGGGGAATAACACATTTCTATGAAAGTAAGCTCATTACCTCAGGTCACTGAAAAGTACACCGAAGATCAATAATGAAAGCACGTGGCTTGAATACCAAATTAAAAAGTTGTACAAGTATATGAACTTTTTTGAGGCAATCTACACACCAGCTCCAGTCCAACAAAATGGACGACTGTTTGGGATGCAGATTACGCAGTCACATGAAAAGGAGATACTATCTTATGTGTTTGCATGTCCTGCAGGGCATGCTGTGGAACAAAACAACCCAGGGACATCCAATCTCCTAGAAAAACACGCAGGTGGCTTTATCACCAAGGACTTGTCTCTAAATCAACAAAGCCAGACTAATGACAGCAGATAATGTGTGGATTTAACACAACTTTCAGTTTCTACCAAGCTGCACTCTGTGACACATAAGTTTGTCGGATGATACCGGGTCTACTGAAGACCAAAGTGTGTGTCTGAGTGTGGTCTGCACAAGGGGGAAAAAAAGAGCTAAGACTGTGTGGGTGTGTACAAAGTGGATTGTGCATTTGTATGTGTGCCTGATAAGCGTAAACAGTCTTCTCAGACTGTAGCATTTGCCTGTGCTGATTGCATCTCCTTTGCCTTCTCCAACCAAATCAGTCTTGCCTCTTCTTGCTTCTACACACATATAAACACAGATTAAACCTAAGAACTCAAGCAGCCCCTGCAAAGGCATGTGATATGTAAACACTTCAAACACAGCAGATCTGAACCACTCCAAACTTCCTCTTTCGACTTCACTGTCAACAAACAGGACATTTTGCCCATGCAAATTTTAAAACCCCAGAGGTAGCTAGATGGAAATCTTGGACAATGATGAACTCATACTTTCTTGTGCTTCTGTATGCTAATGAAAGACTTTATGTGGATGGGTTGTCAGGGGATTTATAATTACAGGGCTGCAGAGGAGGGCTAAGGAGCTGTAATGAACCGTGCAGCCTGGTAGGTCCTCTGACTGGAGAGCTACAGGGTAAATGCCTCCTGTGGATCCTAATTCAGCATGTGTGTTTGCGTGAGTGTGTGT
>JAPQRN010000005.1:12488658-12500111 GCA_037367275.1 Coranthus polyacanthus | reverse complement strand
TGTGTGTTTGCGTGAGTGTGTGTCTGCGTGTGTGTAGATACGTCAGTCTCTGTGCAAAATGGGGAGAGATACTTGTGAGAGTGCTAATGTGAGAGTTATCAAGTCAGTTCACATTCTCCGTTTGTCTTTTTTTTGTTTTTTTTTAGTTGTAACTGTGTTTTTTTGAAATTGGATCGATGGCGTGCTGGTTTACTACATGAGAAGACTGGGGAAAAAAACACTCTGGAGCCCGTACGGTAAACAAGCAAGAAAGTTTAAGCTATTTGTCAAAGTTACCACAAGATGATGGCTTACGAGAAAAGCTCTTGGGTTAAATAAGATTGAGCTTGATTAGTGCTTAAGGAGTGGCTGCAGTCCTAAAAACAAATGTGACGTTGGCTTACTCACTGCTTGTCTGGAAGAGGTTCAGTGAAAATGCAGATGTTTGCATGCCAGTCAAGAACAAATAAAATTCTGCAAGTTTAGAATCATCTTGTTCTTTACAACTTGTTAGTTTACTCTGCAGTATGTGCATCTGTAACTCGGCCAGGTTTCATTCAGCACATGCTAAACATAGCTGCCTAGTGTTTTCTCCCATGTGATGAAATCACTGTTTATGAAGCTTAAAAAACGTGACTGAGTAAGTTTCTTTTGGCAGCTAAGCATCTGGCAACGAGCAGCTGTTAGCCTGGAAGCCGTATTGTCTGAAACTGGTTCTCTCTTTATACCTACCACTGAGGCCACGTGACCTTTAGGTCCTAAGAACCATAAATAACTCACCAACAAACACTCCACCAACCTTTGTGTTGGTGATTTCCCAGCTTTCGACATGCTTTAGCACCATTTTGAACCTTTGTGTGAGGACATATCAAACACCGGCATATTTATTGATCCAGGTTATCATTTCTGTTGCTGAGAAAAAAAATGACACCGAGGTTTTTGTCAAGGTAATTTGGTCATCTGCAAGGTAATCTGTTTGACATTTTAAGAAGTCCACTGATTAATCCATCTTTTCAGACTTATGGGAGCGTTGATCCACATGTGAGCTGAGCCACATACAGCTGATCACCGAGACAGAGGACAGACATGGAGGAGGAACACAGGAGCTTATTCACTATCTGGACACTCGGTTGCTTGTGATTTGGCCTTTAACATCTGTTACAGACTGACTGACCTTTGCACTTCGCACTGGGGTTTGTTGTTTGTGACTGTGTGGCTGCCAAAAGCCATTTTCGACTGCACGGTGGTGGGGTTAACAGTCAGAGAAAAATATCCTTGAAGCAGAAAATAATATAGATTTAGGGAGCTCAAAATGAGTTCACCTTCACAAATAAAGCTTTGTTTTTTAACGTAATGCTTTGACAAATCCCTTTGTCTTTTTGTTTCCTTTTTCTCTCTCATCCCCATTTCACAAATTCTCCCCTTCTTTCCATAAATGACTTTGCACAACAAACCGCAGCAGGATCACTGAAAGAAAAATCCCCTGCACTTGCCTAAAAGAGGAAAGTCTGCAGCTTCAAATGCCACCAGACAGAGAAAACTACCATTGCCCGAGAGATCAAAACAACCAGGCCAACTACTTTTTATGCTAGCAAAAGGGGAAAAGTGCACACTTTAATAAGTAAGAAACCACCTCCTCAAACTTCAGAAAGGCTCAGCAACCGGTTCTTCAAGGGATTCTTAGAATAATAAATGACAACACACTGGGTCTTAAGAAATTGCCTTTCAGACAGTCACATCCACAGGGGCAGTCATTTGGCAAAAATGTCCATTAGATGAAACACCGCTACCTCTGTTACCCACCATATCAGCCTGACCAATAATTAGACAATGCTTGGCAGCTGAGGGTAATGTAGTGTGGAAGCAGTGGGATGCAGTACGTAGAGAAAAGCAAAAGAGATTTAAACCACGAGTATTTTGTTTAATCATTTCTTGTACTTTTTTTTGCCTTGTAATGAAAATGAAGTGATAGGTCCTCTGAGTTAGAAAAAAGGGTTACATGACATGAAGCCACAAATGGTCTATCCGGAGGACCGACAATGCGTTTTACTTCCTCATACTGAACTAATCAACAAAAAGGCTCAAGACTTTCCTCAGGCTGACCAGTAGGGGGGGTGTTTCTGTGGGTGTTTCAAGTTGTTTTTCTACCTTTGTGCTGCTTGAATCCTCAACACTTTGGTAGGAGTTGTTTTGTGAAAATCAGTGTATTCATACATATTTATTTTGATTTATTTAACAGAAATAAAGATTTGACATTGTATCCCGGTGGATTTATTGTTGTTTTTGAGGAAGATGATCATTAAATCATTCTTGTTAGACAATTAACAAAAACAAAAACCCAGCCAAATATGTGTCTGGACATTTTGTCGTTTTATTTTATTTTTTTTATTTGATTGCTTATAATAGGGCTGTAGCGGCTGGAAAAAAACAAAACAAAACTGAGGGCCTTATACCACCTTATTTTCATGCCACAATGATCACATGGTGAAACAGGAAATTGAGCAGATGCACCCAGAAACAGACACAAAGCACATATGCACACACAACAAAACACACTCTCATATCAAGAAATGACAGCTGGCATGTCAACATAACCTCATCTGAGAGATTTAGACGGGCTCTCTCTGCTTGATAGAAATCACATTTGTGATCTTAACTTGTTATTGTCAATCAACCCCCTCCATGCCAATAATAGCCTGATTTCATACAACCACACTGTACACCAACGTATACATCTTCACCTTGCTCCAAGGACACTGTGCAAGAAAAGGTTTTACATATATTTGAATACAGAACACCTGAAACCTGCAGAAATTTAAGTCACTGACTCATGTCATTAGAGCGTATTGTGATGACTGGGTGTGTTCTGTTTTTCTTTCACCTGCTACACAATACCTTATGGATTACATTTGCATACGTCCCCTAAAGATACTATTCACTGGCAACAAATAAAGAAAAAAATCCAGCAGGCTTCTTCGGGGGGGGGGGGGGTATTTTTAGAAAAATGTGTTGCATACAAAACACTGCATATGCATAAGACAAAGCTTTATATAATAATGTGCACTCTCTTTTCTTTTCAAAGGCTAAATAAATATGTATATTTAAAACCCCATGGGTATATTTAAGACTGAGCTAAGCTGTCAACCATCAGTAGAAATATTTTTATGTGTAATTTTTGTGGGGAATCACTATTTCATCATGGCAAAACACCTCAGAAAAGCTTTGCAAAAGCTACTGTCAGCAAGAACATTGAATGGTTTACAATAGCCTTTTGTGTCTTTCGGTTTACCCTGGCGATATAAAATGCAGAATACTGAGCATAAACTGACGACATTAAAACTCCAGAGCCAGACATTTTCTTCTAAGCTTTGTTTTGGCCGAGCAACAGTGCCATCGATGTACTGTGACTCGGACTTGGAGCATCTGGCATCATGTTGCAGCCAGTAGCAGTTGTTCACTTTCTCATCTCTGCCAAGAAAAACATCCAGGCCGCACTTACCACTGCTTCATAAAAACTAATGCCACACTGCCTCTTCCAAACTCGAACTGTTACAGCTGTTAAATACAGTAGATGGAGAAACATCCAGAGGCCAAACAATGCTTTCTTTCTTCATTTCTGCTTGTGCCCTCACTGACACATATGCAAAAGCGACTGTGACAGAGTTTTGTTATTTTCCTAAAGGTTCATTCCCTTTTTCACACTGCGCAAGTTAATGTATGATGTTTGGGCGCTGCTCTCTCAGATGTGGTTCTCTGGAATTATTAACACTTTCCCCCAGTAAGCGACAGCTACGTAGTGAGTTGAGGCAGAAGAAAAGCACAAAACTAAATAAAGTCACCATTATCAGTAAAAGTCTGCACAGAGGAAAGACAAAAAAAAACCCGGATAATTAACAACACAGAGATTCACTCCATTAAAGACGCTGTGACTGGTGTGTAATAAAGCAGGGAGGAGGAAGATGGATAACAGGGGAGTGTTGGGAAAGGCAACAGAAGAAGAAGCAGACATCACCCATTAGCTCATTACCATTTCTTTTAGAGACTCTGGAATTGATGAATGAAAGGGTCTGAGAGCAATTTCATTAGGGGCAGTGAATGGGAATGAGGAGTGGATAAGAATGGGAAAGTGTACAGGAAGATGAAACGGATTGTATGAACAGAAGACAAAACTAAAAGCTGCACTGACGGTGCTTTTCCAACATACAATTGATTTAAATATAGGGTGAAAAATGTCACCATTTCTTCATTTAAAAACAACTTCAGCAAGTTATTTGTGTGGCTCACAACAGCTTGCTTTACTGCATTTTTCTCATCCTCCATGTCAACCTACGTGCATCGGAGTGCGACTGCTCATGTCTAAACTCCCATCCGACAGTGAGAACAAGCCACCTGCAGTTTTTTTTCCCACAATTGCACAACACAAACATTATCAGTTTTCCAGAAGCCCAGACCGTTTTACCTAAGCAAATTAGATACATTGTTTGTTCTACCAAGGTAATCACTGGGAACGGACACCACCTGTTATGCAATGTATGAACCAGAGCAGGTTGTGGAAAAAAACTAGATAGGTTGAATCTGAGGATGTGAAAACTACTTTCATAAGAAGGTTATGAATTATAAAGGACTGATTATGAACGAGTGTAAGAGGTACATGTGTGTCTGTCACGGCTGATGAAAAGAGACAAACAGCAAAGGAGCTGGATAAGCTGAGGCCTTACAGAACCCGATGCCAATGCACACTCATCACAGCTGTGATAGCAATGGGAGCTCAAATAGTCTGTCGACTGAGTGACTGACAGCGGATCTATGTTTAGGGGTCCTGAGTGATCCTAAGTAGCCAGATAGTACAGGCATATCTCCCCCGGAAATGGAAACATGGGTCTGAAAGAGCTGATAAACAAACAAGACCTTTTGTGGTCATGCACACTGACAGACCATTAAAAAGACAAAATTAGAAACCACACTCTGGCCAGAGGATAATATTTTTTTCATGCATTTATCACCCATTAATAGCGTCTCTAATTATGAGAAGGTCGCCTTGCTGGCTATTTTATGCAGCATGCTCTGTGTGCTATTGCTGATGTTCACTGATATATGTACAGATACAGATGCTGCTAGGGGCTTCTCAGTCAACACAATACCAAATGCAATACACAATACCAAAAGATGTAGTTTGATGACATCTGAAGTAGCTTGGGATCATGGGAGTTGTTGTTTTCACCACCACTGCTGATGGAAATCTATCTGATGTGGCCATATTTACAGAAAAGTTGATGCATTAAAGTTTTACTCTCGTTAGGTTTAGTAGCATATATTCAGATTATGTCATTTCATTTGATAGTAAAAGGGAATATGGTACCATTGACAAGAAACCTAATGAAATGGGCTTTTACACTGAATAGAATTATTTTTGAATCATTGTTGGCACCATTCGATGATGTTCACAAGTCAATAAAATATATAACATAGGCCCAGGTGCTTTTACATATATTAATGCAAAAATGTTACATATTATAGCTAAAATACCTAAAATAGCATTAAGATAAGATAAGATTATTCTTGTGATTTCTGCCTTAACACTGTGAACCAGGATCTAATGTAGTAACAGTGAGATAATGCTGCAGAAGCTGAGCCTGAGCTTTTAATATGGCCTGTAATGATACAGTTCTGGCTCACTGACACCTGATAAACTCGACTCCTTAGGAAACAAAGACCTGAACAAAAATACTAGGTTAGATAAGAGCTGTAGACTTTCTAATGTATGTGCATTTATATACATGGTAAAACCTTAGTTCAGAGCACATTTGAACCAAAGAAAAACAAACATTTATTTACGACACCACAACCAAATACTCAAATTTATTAGACCAAATGTTGGTAGCTCCTCTTCAGACTAAGCTGTGTTTTATGACCACAGTGGAGCCTTTCCCCTCTCTGCAGGTTGTGTGGTAAAACTGTTAACTATGCCAACATTTGCACAACACACCATTCTCTGTTTGGAAGGGAGGAGCGGCTCATGTCTGACAACACAGGTCATGGGTCATCGTTTACTGTCAAACAATTAAATCAGGCTGAAAGGCATGTCCAGAGGTAAAAACATTGTTTATTGCCTCCTCGGTAAAACCAGGAAAGTATGCGTTTACTTCATGAGAAGGAAGAGATGGGATGATTACACCACAAAAAAAATGGGAAAGACTGATTGCATCCCATTCTTTCTGCAATCAAAGAATACTAATGTTTACAGCTGAACAATCAAGGATTATGTGATAAAGCATTCAAGTGGATCTTAAATTATTTAGTGAAGAACAGGAGAGCATTACATTTTTTCCACGACATCTTCCCAGCCCATTCTGGGATATGAGCCAGTGTGTTTTCAATTATAATCCTCCTGTCTTTAACCCCTAGGCAATTGCTGTTTCCATATGACAGTGGGATACTATAAAGACATTTTTAGTCTTGTGCAAATAAACAACAACACTTTGCTTCTCGTCCTCTAAGGCACGACTCACAAAGCTAGAAATGTATAAATAGGAATATAGGGGAAGTATGAAAATTGTCAACAAATAAGCTTGCAAAAAGCTACGTTATGAGGGGCACTAACTTACCGAGCTTTGATGATTATATATCCTCCAAACAAGTGACATTTTATCTTCTCAGACTTTTTGGTTTTGGCCTAGAGATCATTCTACCATTGTAATCTAATACACCTGCGCAATAGTAGTGATGCCATGTGTAGAAATCCACATGCCATTTGTTTTAAAATGATGAAGTAGTCTGTTATGACAAGGGGAGGAGGGCAGGAAGATGCGGAGACTAAGAAGGTATGTATGGGATTTTAAACTGCCAGACCTTGTTAGGTGAAGAACATGTTATCTCTATGATTAAATGGCCTTCTAAGTAACAGTCTCTGGTAAAGGAGATATGAGTCTCTGTTGCTTTATACAGTGCATGTGTCTATAGACTGTGTGCATGCATGAGACATGGCAGTGTGTATTTGCGTGTTTTGTTCTCTAGTGTGTCATCAATCCATCCCCAGTGAACTCGCCATTAAAGGATGGCAAGAGTCCAGCCATTAGTGTAACAGGATAAGACCATTGAAAACCTTAGAGAGTACACACATGCACACATGCATAGACTGTAGCGTGTGCTGCAGACATTCACTCGGTATCAAGAGAGCAGACACACATTCCCAGAAAAATATGTACGTCTGGGAAACCATTACCGCTGTTCCCTCCACAGTACTTTAAGTGTGCAGTTAGTTATTTCATATGAATGCATGACTGTTTCAGTAAGCAAGAAGAAATTGGATCAAATCATGACAGCAGCGAGCATCTACTTTTTGATATGAGACAATGAGGAGAGAAGAGCAGCAGTAAACCCAACATGCAGTCCTGCATTCTGTCTCCCAGGGGAGAAAGAGAGAGAGAACGGCGATAACTCCGTTTTTTTTCTGCTGTTTTTCCTACCCAAGAGGCAGCACTCACAGCCAGCCACATCTTTTCCAGTAAGCTATAATTATCACCAAACTGATGCAGATTACTGGAGGAGGGAGAGAGTGGGAGAAACAGTGGTGAAGGTTTTGAACAATGGCGTAGAAAATGATAGGCTTGATATTGAGGTCACATAATAAAGGCAAATAGAGTCTAAATGAGTTGATTCTGTGGCGACACAAAATATTCTAAGGGCTGTGCCTAGCTAGTAGAGACACAGTGGGTTTTGTCCTTGGCTGCTATTAGTATTTTTTACAACATGTGCTGCTAGTAATTACATTTGCCATTGAAACACATTTGAATGGTTTGAAAAAACAGAACAGAGAAAACGAGAACCGTCGTTATCTGCCTCTGTTGTGCTCTAGTAATGAAATTGCTGTTGATTGAATTAGGAACATGATGAACAATTTCTTGTGCTAACCTTCAAGGCGTGGGCTGGCGTGACCAAATGGGCTGAGGGCCATATTTGGACAGCTTTAGGCCAAATGGTGTTGTGTTTCCACATGGCTCGTGTAACATGGGAGGCCAGTTGCCATTCAGAGTTCAGAGATGTTATGAAAAATGATCTGTGAAGGATTGTGTTGGTGCTGAAATGAAACACACATGGCTCTTTGGTGGTGGACATACACAGGTATTCCTGCAGACAGTGAAACCCAAACAGGGCAAAAGCCCATATATATATATATATATAAAACACATATGGAAAACATAAAATACGTGGAATCAGTTTGGCACTACAGTACTTCTCTCATATAACCAGTTAGCTTTGGAGAGTGTTTTTTTCTGTTTTTCACCTTATCAGTCCTGTTAACCACCACCTCTTTCTGCCACACCCTCTGGCACACATTCTATCACACATGGACACAACAATGTTGTTTTGTCAGAGCAACGCCGCAGCCCCTCCCCTTCTCTATCACCAGGTATTTCTGGATTCTCATTGGTCACCTGAGGAGAGACATTGCAACACCCTCTGGAGGTTCAGTGACCTCTGCTATCTTTGTTATTAACAAACATCAGCATCTGATGAATGACTCAGAGGGAAGTCAGCCGCAGTGTCTAAAACTATTTTTCTAAGAGATACCAAAAGTGTTGTGAACAGCTATAATATTGTACAGCAAATCCCATTTCATGCAATGATCACGCCAAGATTGCAAATTCCATACCTTGCTTTTGAGGTTCATTCTTGGGCCGCGTCGTGTATTTTTCCAAACAAAGCATTCAGAGGGGCTCTGTGCATGCGCGTATTTTTGCACATGTACACACTTGGACACTAACACAAACTTATTAGATACAAAACAACTCTACAGTATGGAGACTCCACTGGCTGAGAACAGCCTTGAGTTATTTTTACCAAGACTCACCTGGGAATGGAAGGCAACACCACTCTTTAAAAGCATCTATATGAGTGTCTGTTTGTGTATGTTAGGTCCTTGAGGTGTAGGTCCAGGTTAAACCTACACACCTGCATCCTTTTTATGGAAGCAAAAACACAGAGCAGACAGTCCTGCGTTTGTACAGTGGGAGAAACTGTGAAATACCGTCACCTACACTATATACAGTTGACTTGGCACCCTCTCAAAGTGTGCACGCACAAATGGTAAAGCAACATGACTGCCATTAGTGGACTATGTTTACTCAGTCTGCTCTAACATCTTGTTAAAACACCTCTTGGATGGAAACCATTTTGTTAGCTAGAAGATTTTTTTGAAAAGTAAAACCTCCACATAAGCAACACCTGTTAAATGTAGACTAAATATATCACATCACAAATGCAGTACAGACGATATTCCTTAAAATATTACAATGTAGAGACTAGTGTATGTGAATAAACTGAGGGAACAAAAAAAAAAAAAGAATCAGAGCAGTTTAAGAGAGGTTTCAAATAACTACTCAATGTGTCTGTTTCTTTTACAGCCTGTATCAACACCTGGTCCTTGTATCTCCACCCATAAGACATTAAAAGGAGGATTCGAAAGACAACCAACACACATCTAAAAAGAAAGCAGAGGAAACCTTTCAAGCATTCTGAGCAAGTCGTGTACAAATGACTCAAAACCCTAGTTCTTCATATATTGTAATAATATAATAATTATAATAATAAATGCATGTAATAATGTTCACACGATCCTGCAAAAAAGCAATCAACACAATGACCAGGGAAGTGACTATGGATCCACCATACCTCTCCGTCTACATATGGACATCATCTAACTCGTTGCTTACACTAAAACCACGGAGCGGGGTTGACTTGTGGCACGAGGGCCCACCCTTTTCTGGGGGCTTCCCTGCACATTTATTTTTCATAACCTACATGGTGATGGTTGTGAGGGTGCATGCAAGACTGCTGGTGCACAATCTAGTTCAACAACATTCCCTGCTTTCAAACTGTGTCAATTAAGATCAGAACAGAAGCATAGGATGTCAACAAAAACATTTGGACAATTTCCTGCTAGAGTTCAACAATCTCGGTTAAAGCCCATTAAATGTCTCCTTGAAGAGAAAGTCTGTCTTCCATGTTGAAGGTAAAAAGCTTTGCCTTTGAGGCCCTAAAAAGGTTATGACTGATCATGCTACTATGCAGGGAAAATGCATTTCTTTGCTCCAGATGGATTGAGAGTACACTGATGACATGGACTCATTGGAATGACATTCAAGCCATTTGGAATTGTGTTGTTTATAATTCTGCATCAGTTTTTATGACATGCCGCACCTAAGTATGTGTTGTGAAGCGAGGGAATGCAAGATGCAAATTGGTGCAGTGAACTTTATGAGGTGGCTGTATTTATGGGAAGAGGCTGCACAGGCTTGCCAGAAAATACAGTCTGATTTTATGCTCTTACTGTTTTCTCAATACCAGCTGACATGGTTATGGCTGTGTGCATGAGTACGTAATCATTCCGATACTTGTTATGTCACATGAGAGTATAACTCCTGACAAAGTCATTGATTTGTCCAGCACAGCAACTTACATAAACTACATATATCGACTGAAATGGGCTTGATGACAGACAAAAACATCTCCTCCTGTACATTCATCACACGCCTGTATGTTTTTAAAGCTGCCAGAATAAGCAGTCAGAATTCAGTTCATGATGGAAAGATTTTATTTAATATGGACATAACAGTATGGAACCTCAACATACAATTGTGCAGAAGTACTTGTAGCGCTAAATGTAGAGCTAATTTATAGCACTTGTTTCAAACATAATGATTCATATAACAGTATACAGTTGCCTCAAGTGACAGGACTCACATATTTTATCATTTTGCACAGTGTGACAACTTTAAAAAAGCACAGTTCTCCCCAAAAAACAAACGTTCCTTCATAAGGTTGGTATCATAATAAATCTTGATAGCTGACTAATCAGCTGATATCGGCCAAACCGATTCATTGGTCTATCTCCATTACGCACCACTGAATATAAACTGGTTTATGGTTTCAATTGGGAGTGTATGAAAACACGGGATGTGTCTATTTTTCACCAGCAGTGATTTGATCCACCTTTACTTCCTGACCCTGAGTTAGAAGCAGCAGAGAGCCACTGTGAATGAGACCTTTGTTCAAATGACAAGCTCAGAGAGACCATATATGCATTTGTATGTAAGCTTTTATTTGTGTGAAAAGGCCTATTCTTTTTCATTGTGCATGTCATAAGGGTAAAATGTAGTTTTCAGGTTTCCCTAGCGTGATCATGAAGAATTATGACAAAAACAGCATGCACTTACATCGAAGCTGTTCTGCCATACACAATTGTATTGGCCATGGCTTGGTTTAAACAATTATCTGTCTGAATGTGTGTATGTATTTGACCACAACACATTTAGGAATACAGGGATGTGTGAAAACATCCATATGATCAACTATCGATCCAGTCTGCAGCCTATGTTGTGTTTGTGTGTCTGTGCTGAGGTCAGCAGGAAGTTCCCACAGACCAACTGAGTGTAAACACAGCTGTCTGGGTGTGTGTGTGTGTGTGTGTGTGT
>JAPQRN010000005.1:12470368-12488558 GCA_037367275.1 Coranthus polyacanthus | reverse complement strand
GTGTGTGTGTGTGTGTGTGTGTGTTGGGAGGCAATTATAAGATTGGAGGTGGGGCGGAAAGCAAGGGCAGTGAGGTCATTGCAGAGATGGAGGAGGAAGCGGTCCAGAGTGGGGGTTGAGGAACCCAAAAGAAACAGCTCTGGAAAAGTTTTGAGGGAGTCTGTGGGTTAATGTGCTAGAAGTAAACATGGGGGATGGCCTTTGTTTGGGGTTCAGTATCAGATAAGAGGCAGATTATGGGAGTGGTTGCAGCACACAAACAACATAGGGGAACACAAATAGATGTGTTTATGTAAAGAAGCAGCAGCCTTGATTCACATCACATACCACACAGTTCTTAATGGCATCACATGGAATCGGAATATTTTGATACTACTTTTAACTACTTTTCCATGGCCTGTCCTTCCTCTGAATTTCAGGAAAATGGGTGTAGTAGCTTTTGCATAATCCTTCTGACACACAAATAAGAAAATAAATAGACATGTGCGATTACATTATATCCTCATCAGAGGTAAAAAAAAAAGTAACCAGAAGCATGAATAAAATTACTTTAAACTCAGTTGGGTTTATAGTAAAAATAAGCTTTCATTAAACAAGTGCTCAAGCAGTGGTGGGAAGAAGTATTCAGATCCCTCAGATCCACCACACGTAAAAGTTCTGAATTCAAAACATCACTTCAGTAAAGGTAAGAGTATAGTCGTTGTGGCGTTGTGTGGTTATAGTTTAATGGTTAATGTGTATGTTGCATTTTGCTGCAGATATTTAACATTGAGCTCATTTTAACTACTTTATATATTGTTTAATGTACAAGAATGCATTATATTCTATAAGATCATCATATATTTGTTGCGTCAATGTCCTGTGAGAACCACATGCCTCTGAGAAGTTAACTTTCCATGAGCTCAGAAAAACAGGCCCGTTTTCATCTTTGTGGCAATGTATTTTCCATTGAATTGTTTTTTTTTAAGGAGTTCATTTACCTTAAAAAGGAACGTTTCATCCATCAGTTCATCGGAAAAACATTCAAAATGAACATATTTGGAGATACGTGGTTTTCAGTGGACAGGAAGGAGATGAAAAAACATCATCTGAAGCTATCAGACAAATGCGGTGAAGTTAAAAAGTACAATATTTGCATCTGAGATGTAGTGTAGAACTATAAATCTGCATAAAATGGAAATACTCAAGCAAAGCACTAGTACCTGAAATTTCTACTTAGTTTCTTTGTTTGAATAAAAGTACTTGGTTACATTCCACCACTGCACTCAAGCAACTGAGTATTGTACGTGGCTGCAGTTCCCTGGATCCTGCATTTCCCATCATGCAACTTGACAGTGTATATTGTTTCTTTCTGTCACAAATGTATGTACTTCAGGCTTCGCAGGCAGCGGTAACGTCTACAGGGTTAGTTTGTCAGAATTTACAAAGCTCTTCCAGGGCCACAGAAAATATTATTGAGCTGTTTACACATTAGTTATGAGCAATAAACTGCAGCTGATGTATCACATTGTTGAAATTGTTATTCCTGGTCTTTCTAATAATGTGAAATAGATCGAGAGTTCATCTTCAGACAGACTCCAGCACTGAGCTCAGTGCTGCCACTGCTGACCACAAACTGTACTGCAAAAATACTGACGCTGAGATTTGGCTGAGAAGTGAATTGCTTTAGGTGCTTTTTCGTGTGTGTTTGTGCAGAGACACTGTTTGAAAAAGGTCAGGGCTCAGATGTTGAGATCACTGAAGTTAGGTGACTCACATGACAGAAGGTACAGTAGGAGCTGGAGGCAGGTGTTGTGTATAAATGGGTTTGCATGGTAAGACGTGGTCACCGGTGGAGTAATGGTGTTTAGTCACAGTGAGAGACATAGCAGGCTGTGCTGTGTAGTCAGGGCGACTTTTTTTTTTTTTTTTTTTGCCAGTCCACGGTAGGTAGATGAGTTTTTTTCAAGCTTGTTTTGGAGCAAACAGAAGCATGACAGGGATTTGGTCATGGGGTTAAAGTGCAGAGGTCAAGGGTCAGACTGGAGCAATAAGAAAGTTGAGCTCTTCAGAGTTGCTTCCAACCCCAAGCACCTTTGTTTAGCTGGCAGATTTATTCTGGGAAGCACACAGAAGGGGAGTAAAAAGATCTCATCTGAAAACAGAGACTTTGGGAGTCCGATGAAAAAAGCTCACCCACCTCTCCTGTTTCGTGAGAGCATGTTATCCTTATACTCCTCCTGTGTTTATACAGCTTTGCCCTCAGGCTCCCATGGGATGTCTCATCATTAGAGGTTTATGAGATAGGAGAAATTCATGTTCATACATAATGCATCATATAGCATGTCTTATATAAGATGAGTTGGAGACAGTTTCCTCCTACACCTCATCTCTCAGCGCAGAAACATGGGAACTCAGAGGAGGATCAGCCTACACGAACACCAACGACTATACGCTTTTAAAAGCCATCACGCACAAAAACACACAGATCACCATCTGCACAAAGAAAAATAATAGCATATTGCAATGCAAAGCCCTCATAACAAGCCACATGCAGTGGTTTACACTGGGATGAATAACCCAAATATGTGATAGCTGCTGAACGAATGCTCTCTCGTGGAAATTGAAAATGTCACTTTGATGTTGTGTTAGAGCTCAAATGGTGACACAGTGGTCATTTTTCATTTCACAGGAATAGGGAAGAGCTCTGTGATGAGGGGAATTCAGAAGGTCACTTCACTGACAGAGAGACAGTCCTTGAGAGGAGTCATGTGTTTCATATGAGCTTGAGTTTGTACGCACATGTGAATGTGTGCGTGAGTGTTTGCAGGTGAGTAACAGGAGAAATGATATCGAAAGCGCATGTGAGGATCATTTATTTACCTTTACTGTGAGCGCACCGATAAACAGAGACTGAGCTATTACAAAGACAGCACACTGTGAGCAGGAGAGAGGAGACAATTCCCCTTACTATCGTATGGGGTTGATGTGTAGGTCAATACAAGGGTCCTCTTGTAATAAGTGCACCAGCACAGTTGCAAACATTCATGGATGCACATGTTATGAACATACAAACCAAAGCACACGTAGAACAGGCGTCAGCTGAGCATAGAAATCTGACAAAAGTCACTCCGTGTAGTGAACTTATGCAGTGAGCAGATACTGGTTTTTACGTTTAAACTTAAAAGATAAACATTTACATCGACAGGCCACATGTTAAACACTTACTCGTGAGATAAATAAATCTGGGGAAAATTTTTTGCAATCGCACAATCACAAGACTGTTGTAAAATGTAAGGATACAGGCCAATAGTAGACAATTCATCTACCAACAACATATACCGTGATTACTTCAAAACACGGTGTTTACCGACTTAAATAAGGCAATAGCGCCCTCTGCCTGTCATTTAAAAAAACCCCTCAAGAGGCACCGTTATTAACCAACAGCACATTAAAGCAGAATATAGAAAACTAGAGTGCAGCTCATTGTTTTGCACTAATTCACTGAATAAGAATGTGAGCAGCCTAAGCACTTCGGCTTCAGCGCTGCAGCCGATTGTGTATGTATTCTGTTAAAGGCTCTTTTTTCCTTCATTTTTCCCAAGTTGGTAATATTGTTTTCTGTCACTTATTGTTTTGTGACGTATGAAATATATGAAGAATAATTAAATAAAACTTCAGTTATAGAAACAATGTCAGCAGATGTAGAAGATACATATGTTATTCTTGGAATAATGATAGTATTTATAAGCAAAATTCTGCAAATTGGAAAATCTCAGCAACTAAAACACAGTCTGTATCTGCTGAGAAATGACAATGTTGTTTTATTTTATCAGAATTCAAGATGGCAGTGTTAAGACTTTCCCTTTCAAGGTTTGCTAGATGGTTTTAGTGCAAAAAAAAGCACAGCGACAGGCTTAAAAAAAAAAAAAACTCAACACGGTGAAATATTACTTCTTTTCGCAGCAGCACAAGAGGGGAAGTAGCTCAGTGGGTTGAGGTTCAGGTTGAGGACAATTAAAGACATTAGGCGATCTTGGGATTTTCACATCTGTCCAAACTGAAGAGGTCAACTCTCTCCACTTGAAATTTTACATTTTCTAGAAAGAATTCTTATAGAAAGACACATGCCAACACTAGTGGAGGTTTTAGTGGGATATGATGGGTGTATTATATGAGGCTGACTGCCAGAACATCACGTGTAAGAGGACATTCTCTCTCTCTGAAATACGGCTTACCAGCACTTCCTGTTATACACCATACAGTGTATTATAACCGTTTACACGTTGTACTTTCCCCTTTCCCACAAAAAAGAAGTGAGGACGTGTATGCCACCGCTGTGTACCTGCAATAACTTCATAACCTGCTTCACATTAACGTTTATCTTAAATGTCTTCTACTTGAATACGCCCCTTGCCCTGCAGTCCTGACAAGCCTGCAGTGAAGAAGCAAATTCTGTCAAACATTTGAATGTGGTTAGAAAATGCAAAGACTCTGGTGACGATTAAGAGGTAGGTTGAAAACTATACCAAATGTTGAGTGAGTCCAGGTCTATTACTGTGCAACTTCTACACTACAGCACGTGCTTTCTACAGTCCACGCGTTTATTAAAAAGTTCACACTGCCGGATGTAGCAAAACACTTTTAATCCACACACACAGATATATATTACTAGCAATATCATTTATTTTAGGAAATTATATTATTACAATGTTCATTAAATTAGGATCTTTTAAAGCAGGACCCTTCTCTTTAAATATTTACAAATTTCACAGTGAATTTGGTACAATTTGTTATAGTAAAAAGAAGGATCTTCAAACCCTGTTAAGGATAATCTTATCAAAATAAACATACAGTAACAAAACAAAAGAACAAAAAAAAGGAATCACGAAGGCAGGTCAATGGAAAAAAAAACAAAAAAAAAACATGTATAGGACCATTAGATTAAGGCATGGCAAAGGCAATGGAAATTAGGACAGCATTAATTTGCCCAACATCTGGGCTATGAAATCCTTTTCAGCAGTGTAACACTATCACAGCAAAGTCTTTGGACCTTAAATATCGAACTTGTGGTAGCATGTCAAAAATCAATAAGTCCTTTTTAATCAGTGCACTCTAGCTACTAGTTTCAGTTACTAGCCCCAATAAGAATAATCTAAAGTCAACTTAAAAAAAAAAAAAAAAAAAGAGCAGAAGTGCAAGATGGTCCAAGCATGTTCTTCAAGGCTGAACTGGAAAATAACCATTCTTTGCCTAAAGAAGTCTAACCAGGAGAGTGTCATGACGGCAGGAATGTCGAGAGGTTGGGGCGGATGGATGAGAAGAAAAACGGGTGTTTTGACAGTCGCACCGAGGGCTTAGTCCTGTCTCTGAGGTATGCAGCCTTCCATCTCCAACACCTCGGGCCATCCGTCAAATTTGTTGGTGTCTGCGCTGTTCTTTATATGCTGAGGAGGTAAGCACAAGACACCAGCATTTAGACAGTGTCATATATACATGATGATGATGATAATAAACTGCTTCCTGCTTTCTTAACAGTGCAGATACTTTTGCAACTTGCTCAGACGTTGCTTACATTCTTTTACCCGTATCATTATTTATGCTACTCAGAATTACCGGCAGAGGCTCCTGGATATAAATAACCAGGACAGGAGCTGAAATCTGTTTAAAAAAAAAATAAAAAAAAAATCAGAATTTGAAAATACACCCTTTCCTTCTGCAGCTCTCTCCTCTCAGTCCAAATAAAAGACTAAATATAAGCATAGATGACCTGACGTCGTTTCACACGCTATAGAAAAGTCGAGCCACGGAGCAGAGCAGTAGTTGCAGCTGTCAATCACATATTTAAACCAACCCCGGCCTGTCTGAAAACACCTGTGATTAGCCAAAACATCACGTCACGAGGTAGAATTTCTACAGAGAGAGAACACAGCCAGGAGTAGATGCAGAAGTTTCACTTCCTCTCAGACCACTTGAGTGGCAATATGCTGAAAGGTAATTATGGAAAACTATCTTTAAAGATAGAAAGCTTCAGCAAGCGATAAGCTTCAGCTAATCTGGGACAGATCTCCTGTGATGACTTTCACAAACTCCTATAGAAAATTGCAGCGCTGGAAACAAAAATTCCAATTCTCTAAATGCTACGGACAGGAGCTTCAGTGCTTCCATTAGTAACTCCTTTAGCAGAGGACACACTGGTCCATCCTTTACCAGAGAAATGGAGGTAATGAGTAATTTAAAGCTTGGTTATGAAGTCATATTTGTCACTGTGTCATCCACATTTACAGCCTAAATGAAACAACACGGTAGTGCACAGGTCAGAGTATCTAAGACACACTTCATGTGGTCCATCTTCAGAACACTGTAGTTAAACAACAGCCGACCCACGTAACATCCGCCTAGCGTGAGTGGAGTCGGATCCTCTAAACACCACAGTTGTCTTTTCCCAGGTTGTTATTAATTCTTCTTCACATCTTTCCTTTAAATAATAACATTTTCCCCTTGGGTCAAGGAAAAGTGCTTAGGAACTCAATATGACAGTTTTTTTTAACTATTCGACTGCAACCACAGTCTGTGACACGAAGGACAGTCTCAAATATTTTGTCTGCTCACTGTAGAAACATCCGTGCAGTCTATGAAAACATCACAGTGCACTACATAGTGACACTAACAACATTTTGAAACAACTAAAGAAGTCGGTAACCAACAACAAGAAGAGGAATTTGGAGATTCTGATAGAGACTGTTGGCACTACATGTGTGGCTGTTAACGGTGTGTGCTCTCCATACAGTGTGCTTTTTTAGCTGCATTTTTATAGCACATGGACTTTTAAGAAGACAGTAGTAAAACTGTTCACCTCTAACCAATTTTAATTCCTGCGTCACCAATCTTTTCAATCTACCAAGGACAACAGCGCTGAAAACACCACTGAATTATTTATGTGGGCTTTTTCTATGAACACAGCCCTCTCCAAGGTCCCACATTCAATGATATTAAAATAGTCTGAATTGTGAGATTAGAAATGTTATTGATGCCATTCCCACTAAAGCAAAGACAGACTCCAAGCACCGTGGAGATATGCTAAACTAATAAAAACATTCAAGTCTAAGTGTCTAAAAGCTGAGCACAGGTGGTGGAAATCAAAACCCCAACGTCCATTCTGATGTCTAGAAAAGACACTCCACGTTTTTTCATCAGAACTGAAAAATGCAAGGCATTACTTCCTCTCTGGCTTCCATTACCAAAAACAACAATGACTGTGCTTTATTTGTGACAGCAGACTGGTTACATTCCTGTGTAAGAATCTCCTGATCTTCTGTCCATCAAGTCATGTCCAAACACTTTAACTTTTTAAAAATAGTTGGCATATAGCTTTTGTCCATCCACTGACTGATTAATAATTGATTTAGTCACTAGTTCAGCTCTGCCGAAATGAAACTAGAGACTAAAGCTCAGCTCTGCCGAAATGAAACTAGAGACTAAACCTGTCTGACAAATGCACAAAAAGTATTTGTCTCTGCTCAATACAAAAGTATTTGTATTATTTGTCTCTACAATCTAATAGAATACATGTATAAAGAAATGTAAAATTAAAATAGTATTCAAGTACTTCAGGATATACTAGCACTTTCTACCACTGACTTGGAGATCTTGGTCACACAGGCAGGCAGTTTGTGACATTATTGTGAAATGAGCTGATGTCAGACTAATGGTACACTGCACTGTGATATATTGTCTGACGAGTGAAGTGAGGGTTGGGCTGTTTTGTTCTCTGATCAGGATATGCAAGGACGACTTCCTTGTGGTGAGTGTGTCAGTCATTACATGTCTTGTAGTCTGGACAGATTTTGGGGTCTATCATTATTCATCTTGCTGTATTTAAAAGCAAGTTAGTGATCCATCCGGGGTTCACTCATTATACCAACAAGAAAGTTGCCCAGACAGAGGGGGAAATATTTAGTGATAGTTGTGGTGATCTGTTAATGGATCACCCCTTATTAGTGACAAAAAGCTTCATTCCAGCTGGACTTGTTTTACATAAAGACTGAAAGCTAAAAGAGAGGAAACCAATCAGGTGACTCATACCCATCCACCCTCATCTATGGTGGCTGCAACAAACGTCAGAGTCCCTCACTACATCCAGTGTTTTTGTCTTTTTAGTTAAGGGAATATTAACTAAGGTCCTCACTCAAACATAGTAGGTGATGGAATGGAAAATGGAATATAGTCTGTTTTGAGGTTCTGTTGAAACATGGTGTCACAGCATAGCCCAAAAAACACGTTAACACTTTCTATTATGCAACACCCGACAGGACAGCATTCTCACAGGTCTCACCAAACATGTTCTACAGGGAGACTTAATGCTCAGGTCTTTTCTTCTGCTGTGTCGGTGAGCACAGCATGGATTTTACTCTTCGGCCACTTTGATGGCAGTGTAATCTGTAGCGGTTACATTTGCTGTAAGGAACCGAAAGGTTAAGGCTGAGGAGACATCAACTCGTGGACTCTTGTTACCTGCTCAAACGGACTCTTGGTCTTGATGCCTTTCCCGCCCACAAAGATCCAGTTATCCCGGAAACCCACATTGCTGATAATGGAGCTGCCCAGATCAGCGATTAGCTTCCTGGCTTCATCATTCAATCTAAAGAGCAAACATGGCAGACATATTTTTTTTTTAGTGGCTGCAACATGCATTCATTATTTAAATTACGTAAGGCTGCTTGAGAAAGATTTCTTACTTTGTCGCAGGATCATCAAACGAGGCCATCATCACCACTGTCCCATCTTCAATTTCCTTTAGGTGTTTAATTAAGGGATCAACATCTACAGGGAAATATATTTAACCACCACAAATGCTTCAGGGTTAGACATGATTAACAGTATTTATCACTGACACCATTTTTGAAATGCAAAAGAAAAAGGCTCTGAATTATAGTTACCTCCTGCCCACATATCAAAGAAGGCTGTGTTCGTAGATTCTCCTGTTTTCCCTGTGGGAATAAAAACTATGATATACCACTCTTGATTTAAAGTTCACTATAAAGAACAAAGAGGAGTTACTGTGTCAATTTAACCTTTTCTACAAAACGTACATAATCCCGACAGTGTTTCCTTGCCAGCTATTACATTATTTACTGATATTTGTTTTCAAACAGACAGTCTAACTTTCTTTTACAATAAACTGATCTAATTATCTCTTAACAATTTATAATTTAACAATTTAATTTCTTACTGCGCTGCTGGTGTCGGGACTTTTAAGTCTTGTCTTCCTATTAGCAGTGGTTTGTTTGTAAAGCTGTTTCAACATGTCAACACTTTGCTGTGATATTTACCATTAACCAGGGCTATGTTGATTCCTCTCCCCACGTTGTTCTTCACACCACTCATGAGTCTAAAACAAGTCAAAGACAATTAAATGTTGACATGACTATACAGTTCCTGGAACTGGTGAGTCCATGCATGTTCCTTTTCCACCTTTATCAAACATCAACCAACCATGAGCCAACAGCTGAACACCTGTTCAGCCACTTAACTGTTGAAAAATTTCCACTCCAACTAATCCTCAACAAATGGCTATTTTTATTACTGACCTTAATTTTTGTTTAAATTTAATTTTCAAAAAAATTTATTCTTTAAGAATTTAAGAGCCACCAGTCCAAAACACAAACACTGAATGTATTATTTCATATTTTATTAAATACGAGACCGTGACAAGCAGTAAATCCTCAGCTTTGAGGAGCTGGACCCATTGTCTGCAGTTTCACCTTGAAAAATGACTATTTGCTGTGAACTAAAACCTTTACAGTTTCAGTGGTTTTTTTCTATTTACATGTCCAGTGGCATCGGTGACAACCAATGACACAGTAAAACACAAAAACGCAGATCACGTCTCTTACATTTTGTCCTCCAGGCACATTCTGGGTCCCACCACACTGGCTGCTCCACTTGCCATTTTGAAGGCGAAGTGTCCTTTAGGACATGCTTTGGACAACCCACACTTGTGCCTGACTGGTTTAGCTGCTGTGAATAGAAAACTCAATTTACACAACCATTAACAAGCTTCACAATATCAGATAACAGGAAGTTTAAAATATTGTACTGAAAAACAAGTGCAGACACAGAACAGAACAAAAAAAACAATGGTTCAGTTGAATGTTTACTAACATACTTGAAAATACTCAAGTAATGATAATGTGAGCATACTTACAGCCTTCGTTTGATGGCATAGATCGTGCTGAAAAGCAAAAGACGTGATTAAAGTGGTTAGATTTACACAGCTTTGGGGTCATTTTACAGCATGTGGGAGTTTCATTTTACTACTCACCAATAACACTGCCCAGTTTAAAATCCATATTAATTTCTAGGAGTTGAAAAGTCAGAAACACAGCTAGGAGGAAAGTAAAGATGAGCGCTGCTAACTTCAAAACACCTGATGAAAAGACATTAGACATTATTAAAAAAAACACACAAAGATCCTTCAGGGTGGCTACTACAGTGCTGTGTTTACTTACCACTAGCCCTGATCATCTTGGCGAACCACCAAACACTTTTTAAACGACTTTGTCCTGGAGCGATAAATCAAAAAAAAAAAAAAAAGAAGAAGAATACTGTCACCACTGACTGACAATCCACGGTTTGCGCTAAAACTGAGTGGGAGATCCACGGTCACGATTACTTAGCTACGTTTGTGCAGTTTTACGTTATCGTTTTACTGAATCGGGTTAGCTACTACACGTTACAAAGCGTGAGTCGGTTGTGTGACACACTGCAAAGCTTGAAAGCTAATTTTTCAGAAAGCTAACTAGCTAGCGTAAAGTGTAGCATTAACGTTAAAAAAAAATGAACGCTAACTTTCTCTATGCTGTGTAACTTCCTTGTCTTTGCCTACGGTTTCAAACTGACGCCGAGATGACGGGACCCCCGGCCGCTTGGAGATACGAATGGGTGTCTGAATGTATCGCAAATAACCCCTGAAATAGCTAATATTCACAACGTGCTTACCTTTTAAATCGCCAAGGTAACCACGGATCGAGCAGAGGCATCCAATATCAAAGCCTGATAGTAGTGATTCATGAAATGACAGCTGAGCTGGTTAAAAGGGGAGCACAAGGTAAGAGGCCTCACTCTGTCGCAGAAGTGAAAGACGAGCCGGCTGGCAGACTCCGAAATGTAGAGGCGAAGAGAGGCCTTTAATGTGTTTTTAGACATTTATTTTAATCCATGTGGCATAATCAAAGAGGGCTTTTTCCTTTGTAGTAAAAATACTGGGCAGAGCAAACAAAATGTTAAGATGTGACCCACACGTGATCTAACAATATTAGACCACTTGATAGAGAGAGAATAAATTAAAAGGGTATTTTTTTTTTTAAATGTATTTATTTTTAAAAAGCCCAAAGCCTTATTCAACTAATAAGAACAGAAACGTTAATACAAAAATGAATACAATTCAACATTCTGTAATATTAGAAGTACGCAGGTGCTTACTTCTAATATTTAAAATGATCTGTCAGAGAAGGTGATTTGGTACATTTCTTACGTCAGATTGTTCAGATTGTTTAATGTGCTATACATACTATGTTTCACATTTATGCCTTAAAAATATAGTCGGTTGCGATCGGAAAGGCAACCTGATCAGATTTGATATCAAATCAGGTTTGCAGAAGTTGTTTGCAATATTCTATAATTTATTATTACATTAAAGGTACATTTGAGTCAAATATTCCTTTGATGATTTTCATTAAACATGTGAAGTCTATATCTTTGCATTAAAGAATTACTGAAAGTATTTGATACTTTTTTTCTTGAGTGAGGCATCACACTAATAAGCGTTCTTTGTTTACGTCCATTTGCGTCACGCAGTTTCCTATTCTTTCTTCTTCTCTGCTCTGTTTTGACACAGATGTTACATGTCACAGCGCCTGCTGATGGAGAGAAGCTTTATGGCAAATGTTTATTGGACATTTGAACTTGCATGGCATAATTTATGGTGCAACATATGTAAGAATATGTATTTATGTATTTAGCACATTTTCAGCATTGCCGTGTTTGTTTTCACATTCAACAGAGGTAAAAAAAAAGTGGTGCAAAGAGTCAGATCAAACATTAGGCAAAGTAGAACATTTAAAATGAAAAAAAAGCTCAATAAATAAAATCATTTAACCTTTTCTTGCTTGCCATTCAAAACCGCAGAATTTGTCACATTTCCTCACATTAATAGACCTATATAAAGGATGAGTCCAACAAAAGACAGTCTGTTTTAGCACAGCATCAAAGGTGTCTTGAATATTTATTAAATCCATGTCACTGTGTCATGTGTCATTCAATAAGATCCTGTCAAAAGAGACACAAAAACGTCAATGCAAATGTGAAATCCATATCCTCGGAATGTTATGATCTGTACGACCAACACAAAATAATATACCAAAATACTCACTTCATCTGAGTCCTGCTGACAGGCTGTGCCGTTGCTGCTGGTGCCACTTTCAAGATCGGCTGTCATGCAGTTATCGTCGTCCTGAATCTGGAGGTTGGAGAACCGATACACTGGTGTCCTGTAGAGGGTGATGTTAGCCAACAATGGTCAGCTCAAACTGTGCACACACGTATAGGTGAACATGCTGCACGGATGCACGTGTACTTCACCTGTTTCTATAAACCACTCTCCTGACAGTAAAGACGGCACAAGCGACGGCTATCAGGACAATGCTTCCTGCTCCTGCACACACTAATATCAACACCAGCCTTTCCCGCTGGAAAATACACGAAACATTTGTGAAATTACTAAAAACTTAAACAGAAACTATTGAAGGTATGCACCAAGTAATAGCATAAAACCAACTCACCGGAGTGTCAAAGTGTATGACTTGAGATGTGAACATGTCCGGTGGGCTGGGGCTGGTTTTCACACCACAGGGTCTGATGATGGTCTGGACAGAGAGTTGTGGGCTGAATCCCCCCTCACACCTATCACTGGGGACCTTACGATATCTACAAACAGAGTAACGTTAGTGTTTTCCCACTTTGTCAGGATGTACTCCTCATTCATTTGAAAAAGGAGTGATCATTACCCTGCCGTCAGTAGCTCATCTTCCTCTCCATTCAGACAGATCTCCAAGGTTTTATTCGGGGTACTGGGTTGTCTCACACACTCTGAGGTGTTCACATGACGATAGTAACCATAGTCGCTGTTTGAAACGACAGAAATCTATTTATTTATTTGATGAAAATTACTTCAAATTCAGCAGCTGTGTTTACATGGACCCTAATATCCCACTGATAATCGGAATAATATCCCAATTAGAATAAAAATAATACGGAAGAAAAATAAAAGTAACCACTTAAACTCAAAAGAGACTGGATCGGAAGGAATTTTCAGTTGGAACGAGAGGGGCGCTGTAAACCTTCGGCAATACATTCAATTGGAAAATGACATATAAACACTTAATCCAATCATTTCGCTCTTTGTGTGCATGTTTGACCTAATATGACGAATTTCCAGGAGGAACAGAAAATGGCAGCAGCAAAACAAAACTGGTCTGAGGCTGATGCAAGGTTTTTGTCGGTGACTTTAAAAGATTTAAGGAGCGTGAGCATGTAAACACACCTCGAATCAGTGTCCATTTTAAAGCTTAATCTGGAATCTCTTTCAGAGTGATTTTAATGGGACTGAAGAAATATTGCCCATGTAACCACAGCCACTGTCTTACAGTTTGGACATCGGGACAAGGCAGAATTCTGCATTTGAATCATTAGACAAGTTCAAGACTCTTACCATAGGTAATCCTCTCTGGTGCAAACGCAGGGGCTCTGCCCCTTGCTCACCACATAGCCTCGGCCATTTCTGCACACGGACTGTTTCTTCAGCCTCGTGTACGTCTCCTTAACACCCAGGACACAGCCAGCCCTCTCTGAACCCTCTCCCTGAGTAGAATGAGCCAACCACTGCTCATAGTCCTGACTGTTGCCTGACAAATCGGATGATGACCACAGAAAATATAACTACTGTTAGTAAAATCAAACATAAAGAAGAATGCTTTACTTCAGCTTGCACCCCCTAAAGGCCAACTACTTTGGTCAACCCACGTAAAACATATTTCTCATTACAGGAACCAAATGTTATACAAAGTGTTACAACATTGACAAGTTCTGCTTTTGACATTTGTTTCCACACCATTTAAAGAGATGTTCCTGATAGAAAGGTTGACCTTGCTCAAAGCTAAATACACTTCTGGTTATGTTCAGGCATTCCCAGTCATTGTCTTACCAAATGGTCAAGAAAATGTGCTTTGACATCACAACAATGATTATCACTATAAACACAAAACAATAAATGTCCTTTCACTAACAAAATCTGAAAAGATAACTGTGATTGTCACCACACAGCAAAAATTGATGTGGGAAAGTATTTAAAAAGTGGAAGGGGACACTTTTCTTATGTTTTCAGAATATATCAGTTAATAAAACCATAATGTATTTAACTGGAAACAGACAAAACAACACAGTGACAAAGTCTCATACATGTTCAGATCCCTAAGTTGTGGAAAGTCCCAGCTCATGCTGCTGCAATGGAAATCTGTTGTAAGGCTCCGCCTCACTGAAGACAACCTGAAGCACTGCCGTAAAACAGCAGCAAACCCCCATGAGATAAGACATGACAGTGACAGACAGGTAACATTATAGCTTCATGACTCACACTCTCTGGTAATGAGGCTCTGGAAATCAATGGTGACGGCCACCCACATGGGCTGGCCGTCCTCCTCCGGCCTGAAGCCCCACACGCTGACACTCATGGCTTTGGTGCCCGGTTCAGACGCCAGACCTGCAAAGAAGAAGGCCTGCTCAGTGAAGTTATACGACTTCCAGCACTGGCCCTCGTCTGTAGAAAACCTGGTGATGAGAAATGAAAGGATATATTGCGCGGTAAGAAGCACAGAAGACTATTTAGTCAGCGGATGTTTATAGTACAAAGAAATGCTTCAGTGTTATGACATTCTGCTTTCTAACTAATGCTGTTTCATTGTAAGCATATCTGCTCCGTACTTGATAGTCTTGACTTGTCCTTCATGCTGGGCTTCCACTGCCACAATGAGACCCCCAGAATCCAGTATGCTGTAGTGGTGAGGACCCCTCAGTGTCCCTCTCCAGTTATAACCCCCGTCTGAGGAAACAAACACATCTGGGCGCTGCGATGATGACAGAGAATCACCCACAGTACCTGTTTTTAAGATCGAGAAGCGAAAAATCAATTCATGAAAAATGTCTTACATGAATGAATTCATAGATTAAACCTTAAAGTGCATAAAGTACATAAAGGGGTTTGTATTGAAAATGAGAGCGTTATTTACCATGAGCTATAACCAGACCAACAGCGGTGGGTTCAGACAAAGCAAGCATAGGAACAATGCGGTTGTTTCGACTGTGTTCTCCATGAATGTGAAGATTGCACTGACAAAAAAAACACACGCACATCATTAGGGCAAGTGTTGGAAGAAGTATTCAGATCCTTTACTTCGGCAAAAATACTAATAACATAATGTAAAAATACTCAACTACAAGTAAAAGTTATGCAGATGAATCATTTTAAACATACATTCTTAACTTGTTCTCCACAGTCCACATTTTCAGGCTTGTTAAGTTGTCTCCACATCCCTCCTCTGTTAAAGGAAATGACAGATCTTATACGTCCATCTGCAACAAAACACATCATTAAGGTCATAATCCAGTGCTACATCAAGACGACTGTGTTAACGCGCAGCAGAATGAAAGGCTAGGTGTGTGCGCAACACACTCAGGAAACTCTACCCTCATCTAGTTTGTTTGTAAGGTAGACTCCTCTCAGTGAAGTTATGTTGGTGAAATCGCTTTTCCTCTGCCCATCAAACAGGTGGCGCTCTAGTGACTTGGAGAACAAGATACCACGGTCATCTGATGTGTACATGGTTCCGAAGAAGGTGTCTGTGGTAAAAATAGACAGGAATAAAAGAAAATGAGAACTTTAGTCTTTCTCAACATTAAGACATGCTTAATGTCAAAATCAAATTCAGGCCTAGTCATTCAATATTTTAACATGAAAATGTAAAAACTGTGACATCTTATGTGTCAGCTCACAGTTCAGATGATTACTAGTGTCCAGCAGTTGTTTTTGGTGTTTGTCATTTATAATATCAGCACCTCATTTCCAACAAAAACTTGTGGTACGAACACAATTCAAAGAGTGTCTTGTTTCTCAAAGTGTGTTTTCCTATCATCTGTTTGTGCCACATTCTGTAGGGACAACCAAACTAAACCACTACACTGACACAACCTGTAAAGTGATATGTAGAGATAATGTGTATTGTAGTTATATGTCACAAATCAAATGATTTATTCATGTTAAAACCATGGTTTTCATGTACATTTTAAACCACAGGCACCTAGTACCACGCTTACACAAACCTTTAAACATCAGCGTGATAGAGTCACATCATCATCTAATGAACTGTATGTAAACTGTGTCAAGCTAACACGTGCCAAACTAAAGCCATGAAGGACGAGCTCAGCTGAGGAAGGTGATGGACAGGGTTTAGTATTGAGTGTGTCCTCGTGTTTGTGTGCGCGCGCTTGGGTTACACCCTGATCCAAAGATATGTTTGTCAGCTTTTGCAGCGTAACCTAAATCTGTCTCCCTCCAGCCAACAAAAGATAAAGCCCCTCTACCCCATATCTCCCTTATTTAACTCAGCAGTACAAAAGTCCCCTCGCTTTAACTATACAGGAATAACTGGAGCACCAGCCGGAGGAAAACCATGACAACTAAGCAAGCGGGAACATACATGTGCAAAAATGACGGAGAATGGTGGTGGGAGGAGGGAGAAGAGAGAGAGAAAGAAAGAAAGAAAGAAAGAAAGAAAGGAACAAAAACTTGGCAGCTTGACTTGCAAGCACAAGAGGCATAAACACACACTACGTATGATGGAATGATTTGTCAGCAACACCGAGAACTTGTGAAACCAGTCTGGCCTTTACCGTTAAGCTTTTCCATTGCAACAAAAGGGGCTGAGAGAGCTATAAATTCTGAGATGTTGTGTTCACAACATGGGGATCATTTTGAATATGTGTCAAGTATGTTTGTTTGTTTTTTGTTTTGTTTTTTAGGTGTGTGGCTGTGTATGTCCTCTGGATCGAATAAACGGAAATTTAACGGTGCCCGTGTGTTTGTTGCGTTACCTCCGGGATTATCCACGTGCAAAAAGAGCATATCGTCATCTCCGTCCAGGATGGAGTAGAACTGCGAACACACACAAAAACAAATGCCTATTGAGGGAGACAGAGCGCATGGGGGTGAGAAAATCTGGATCTGCAATAAAAGAATTTGTGATGACCAGCTTTTTTTGTCATAAACCTTGTCTAATCGGCGTGAGAGAGGGTGTGCGCGTTTGTGCTGTCAGCAAGAAGTCGGCGGGCGAGTGTATGTGGGTGTTTCACCACAGCAGATGTGTGTTCAGTTTGTGTTGAAAAAGGAAATGTTGCCATTGATGTTTTTACTTAAATCGACTCTGTAATGTCCACATGATAACATTAAGATACGTGTATGTGTGCAGTACTTAGCCAGGAGAATAACAAACCCCAAGTTGACAGTTCTCCGATGTTGTATATCGTTTAATCACAAGCTGTTGTATGGTCATTTTGCCAGGAATATTACGGATGATTTCAGTTTGTCTTTCTCACCTGCTCAGTGGATGCAGATGGGAGCAGTGCACGGCTGAAGGTGTCTCCTTGGTCTGATGAGAAATACATGACACGAGGAGATCTCTGGAAGCAAAATGATGTATCGTTGCATGACATATCACTTGCTAATTTATGAACATAACAAGCAGTGGTTTGTTTTCATTCACTGCAACTCACAGCTTAGGAGGGACATTCTGGGCTAACGCATCTTACCGAATCCTCCATCACAGAGAAGAAGAGGAAGGCTCCAATGTAGCCGAAACTGTAGACATCCTCATGGACCGTGGTGAAGGTCTCCCCCAGATCCTTTGTTCTCTTCAGCTGTAAATCTCCCCTCTCATCTGCCTCAACTATAGTAACAAGAAGCATGTACTCAAAGGGTGTGTCGTGTGTCCTTGCTTGCACTCTTTCAGTTTTTTTATTACATCTCCTCTTTATTGTAGTCTATCAAGTGTAGTGTTTACACATTCAATGCATTTTATAGGATAATTAAGAACTAAACTGC
>JAPQRN010000005.1:12448165-12462487 GCA_037367275.1 Coranthus polyacanthus | reverse complement strand
TGCTGTGTGCTTCATGTTGACTGTGAATAGCAGCTAACTCCTTTACTAGTCTTCTGCTGAACCTATCTCTTCCTTTTACTCCAACTATATTATCTCTATGTTCTATTTTTCTTGGCATTCTCCACAACACAACTGCATGACCATAGTACAAACACTGTTTATTTACATTCAAATAGAGACACTGATACCCTTTTTACTACAACTGCTGAAATCCCAACTTGCCTTCTGTCTTACCATCGCTATTATCCCAATGTCACATTTTGAGGTTGTTTTTCAAAATGATTGTTTTGGCATCTGATGCTCTAAAAACTGCCATTAAAAATGCAATATCATGCTCCGAATATTCTCTGTTGTGCGCAAAGTGACAATAAAAAAAAGTGAGGGTGACATTTGAAGACAAAAGAAAGTGTTGAACAACATAACGCTCATCATATGTTCTCACTGACTCACATTCAGCAGTAAAATATGACACACACTTCCCCCCAAAACCCACACACTCACTCACAGATGTACCTTGAATGGGCTTGCTCGAACTCGCTTGTCTGTCAGGACACACGCTGTATAAACTTGTTAACTGATCTGTAATCTTTTGACTGAAAACATGAAATCATAGGGATTTCCAGTTTATTAAAGAGTGGGCATTCCAGACTTTTAGAAGAAAAAAAATCCCTATTCAGGAGAATAAGTGAAGCAAAATAGGGACTGTTGTATCTTTCTTAGAAAATTTCCCTCCCCCTGAGGCTTGGCAGTTTGACAAGAAACTCAGATCCAAATAGACATTAATACAGTTAATTTGTCAGACATTTACTGGTCATTAAATGGTCTAAGCCGCCAAGGCAATTTAACATAGACAAATCACACATTTCAACAGCATACATCATTGTATCTGTGCATTGTGGGATCAATCACAATGGGTCTTTTCCAATCAAGTCTTATGATTTCCTTAAAAACACACACACACACACACACACACACAGTTATGTAAGTAGTTTTATAGTCTGGGACTTGAAGTGCATACTCTCCGCTTTTCACAGTCTATCAAACATTTCGTCTGTCTCCACAGCTACTGAAAACGAGCCAATAGTTCTGTTTACACGCACACATTTGATCTTTTTTGGTTCTCTTCACTCCTTGAAAAGGAAAGAGGAAACATGGCTACAGTTAAAAGAAAATTGTGCAACTGCTGGAATGAGCACACAGCGAAATCCCTTATTCAGGAAATGATGATTGTGTTAGGCACCATTGCATGCTCCTTCCACTAGATGGCAGTGCTTGACAGTTGAGAGGTCACAGTAAAGTCTGTCATGTTGTCAGGATTGGAAATGAATCTGACATTAATTTAAGTCTTAGCAAAAGGTCAAAATTGAATAAATCTAATGGATCACGATTACAGCGGTAGGAAATAAGACAAATAATTCCGCTACACAAAAGTACATTTGTATTTTCAAACATTTCTCTAAGTTTATATTCAGAATAGTATGTCATTTTTAATGTATACTTTGAGCACTCCAGGCTTCTATATGTTGTCTTCATTCTTAAGCTGAGATGACCTTGATGATATCACATGGAGTTAACAAACATACCTCTGCCCTGGGCCGAAAAGGCCATGAACTTATGTTTTCACAAGCTCACTGCTGCTCCTCAGTTCTTTAAAACTATGACGCAGTTTTTCGACTCGACTTGAGTCATACGAAGAAAAAGTGTATTTTGTCACTCTTCTTTTATAGTCTGTCCTCTCTATATCTCGGTAAGAAAAGCCAACTGAATATTTTTCAGAGGTCACTCATTCTCACACACACACATAGATATAAGGAGCACTGGGGAAACCTTGTGTTACTCTTATGACTCTGATTTGTCACAGCCAGTCAATAAGTGCCTACAATGTGCACATGATGTTCATTATGTTAAATGTTACTTAATGAGAAGAGGAACTGTACGCAACCTGAGGACACATGAAATTAAGAGAGGGATCCTCCTCTTTCTTCTGCATGTGACATTAACCCTTTCATGCCTTAGATTACATGATTTCAAGGTTAAACAGGCAGCAACAGGCTAACGTCAGTAAACTCAGAAGACAAATGTAAACAGAATCTGTCTCTTTTTCGGTTCAGTTTTCCATTAGCTTCACTCGGTGGGTGAGGGGTTTCTGTGTCCATGTGTTAAACATGTGAGTGGTGTGTAAGGGATCCTCAGAGGACAGGCTAAGAGGATTTTCCATCTTAACATCTCACCAACTGTCACAAACAGTCAGTCACCTGGAGGTGATGCCTTTGAGAAGAGTAATGACACATGTGTGAGGAGGTGTGAATCCTTTCCAGTTGCTAAACTATACAAAAGTTTCACACAAATCAAATGAGAATGAATCAGTCAACACGTACACTATGATGCTGCATATGTACAAACACCAAATGTACAGTTTACTCCTATTTTGGTCTTACATTGGTAAATACATTTAAAAGTTGTTGTATGTAAAAACAAACTACAAGGCCATAAGGGATATTCTTCTGCGAGAAAATGTTTTTGAAACCATTTAAAGTGATTATGTAACACTTTGACACTTTGGTGCAAATTTCGGATCTAACCTCTTCTTGTGGCTTTTTTTTATCAAGTGAAGTGGCTACACACAGGATCAGCCCCAGGTTTATTTAACTATGTGCTGGCAACCATAACGACCTCTTTCTATGAGGCCTACACAATATATGAGCAGAATACAAATCATCACCAGGGGTGTTGGTGTAAAGAGCTAAATGTATCATTCACCAACAGCGTCATAAAAATGATCCACCATGCCAAATATTTGAAGAACTGCTAGCTGCACATATTCCTTTTTTCAAGAACCCTCTCAGACAAATAAAAAAAAAACCACAGTGATGATTTTGCTGCTCTCTTTTTGAGCCTGTCTCTGGTCCTGTTCATTCTAATTCTGAAATCCTCTTTGTGAAAGTGTCGTGCTGCCACCGGTAGAAAGCAGGATTAGCCCATACACAGAGAGGGAGCAAGACATACAGAGCACTCAGCTGGACAGTACCACTCACGCCATTTAACTTGTATTCAAACGCTCGGGGCAGTGACTGCTTTATCCCACATGTAAGTATACTATAGTGCTGCGTTCTTTTCCCTCTCCATTACCCTCAGCCTGCATTACAGAAAATCCCCTCCAAGACTTCGAAGACATCAGCACAACAGCTTCTTCGTAATCACGGCAACCCTCTGCTGCTGGCATCATTTCCACGGCGACACCCTCTCAGTGGGAGAATCTCCTAGGTGACGCCCTCTATTGACACGCCTAGAGGTGGCTGGTGCCTTTTTGTAGGCAGGTGCATCCTGTGCACAGACAGACGGAGTAAACTGACATGCCTCTTTTTTCTGTTTTTCTCTCTGTGGGAACACCCGTGTAGCTTCATATCTCGTCTGACGGGTGGGAGAGTAAATAGAGAAGACGCTGGAATTCAGATTAGAATATTTGTAAAACAAATGGAGAGTTTGGACTTGTTTTGAAAATCAGAATTCCTAAACTTTGGTTAAACTCAAGTTTTCTGTTAAGAAATCTGTCTTCAGATATCTCCAATAACTTTGTAAATTCAGTTTAAAACCCAGCCACTGTTGAAAGGCTGCACAGCCAGGCTTAAGGGCAGCAGTGAGGTCAGTCGACCTGAAGACCTTGGACCAAAAATGGAGGGGTATGGATATGAGCATTTTGGGGAAGATGGAGCAAGAGACAGCCAGCAGTTGGACTATCATCGAATTGCAGGAGACACTCAGTCCAAGCGTACCACTGCTTCGTCGTGGGGAGGGGAGCATTATGTTCGGCCAGTCTTGCACGGCCATGGGCATGAAACTGCAGCGCAGCGATACAGCGCCACACGCATCCAGGCTGGTCTAGGCCCAGAGAGGTAAGTTAATGGTAAAAATATTCGCAGTATATTCTACCTTCAGTATATTATAGCAGATAATTCAAGCATGATTAAAAAGACCTAACCCTACGATGAACTACAAGTTGCATATTTGCCTTTTGCTGAACTAATTTCTTGACAAGACATGCTGAGCTCTGCAAAAAAAAAAGATAAAAGAAAAACTCCAGTTTTTCTAAAACATTACATATAGAGGATAATTTGTGTTTGTAAACAGATACTTTACATGTTCAAATACAAAAACCCCGAAAATGGCAATGCAAAATTTAAAGAAAGCCACAATAATTCCCTCCTCCCCACCAATAACATCTGAGGTAAATAAAGTGAAATGATGGTACTTCTCTTACTTTGATGCTTTGGAGTAACTTTCACTGCCTGTAGCTTTATAAGGCAGCACATGTAAATTAATGTCATGGTGCTGTATCAGTTTACACGTCCACACAGACTTGCATTTAGATCAGCTTGCAAATGCCCTTGAGGTCCAGTGCTTTCTTTTGATGACATACTTCATTCATTCGGTGTTTGAAGTCCCTCCAGATAATAGCGATGGCTTAGGTACAGATACTAAAACAGCAGAAATGGTTTATCTGAAGATGTCAGCTGCTATTTTTAATGTGGCTCCCTCTACCCTCGGCACCCGCCAACAATTCTGCGACGCACCATCAAGGCAAGAGAGCATGCTACGGGGGAATAAGCAAGGGTGATTCAAGTGCTCAGAATAGCTATAGTTCATAAAGGAACCACTGACCTATATCTGCAATGACCCACATTTAATTAAACACAAACACAGTGTGAAACAGACCCCCCTGAGTTACCTTGGCAGACAACTCTCACCTAAGTTTAATATAGAACAAGGGAGGACGGATATTGGGTTACAAAGCAGTTCTTGACTGTATCTATTATCGGAAATATTTGAAGCGAAAACTAAACATAATCGTAATCATATGCGTATGTCTGGCTGATACTGCATGGGACATCGGTGCTAAACATTCAGTGCGTCTGTAATTCAAGTAAAAATGAATGTGTTAAAATGTACAGCATAGCAATATCCGTGAACAGTCAAAGTCTTTATACGGACTGAAACATTTTTGGGGGGGCTGCTGAAAAGGTGATAATAGGTATTGACTGTCATGTTTGCAGTTGTGGGCGAGCAGCTTTTATTTACTGTCAGCACCTCCCGTCGAGCATTTAAGAAGATGACACCTCGAGGAAAAGATCACCATGCTGCCCTTCAGAAAATGAGAATGTGCACGTGCATGAAACTGCACGCTGGCGAGACCACGTGCGTCTCGACGCATGTGTGCCGTTTTGTGTTTCTTTATTTTGTGACTGACACTGATCTCCCGTTTGTGCAGTGCATCGGTGTGGGGAGCGGTGGTATACAGTAAGCACTTTTGTAATACTTCTTGAATCCATCCCTAAATAGAACCGGTGCTTTGTGAATAAATCTCATTCTATCCAGTTTCATTTTACTGGCATGTATTAAAACGTAGCAACACATTACAAAACACTGCTTTTTGCTCTCTGCACCATAATGTGTCTACTAATATATTACACATCACCATATGTTACGCACATGTACGTAGGATGGACACCGAGCTAAGACAATGAATCCATGACTTTTGATTCTACATGTGAAGTTTTGTGTAGGGGCAAACACAAGGTAACATGTTGCAGACTCTGAAGTGACACTATGTAGACGCCACAGAAGCCTGAGCTACAAGCTGTTACAAACACGTGGCTACTTCAAGTTTCTTGCAACCTTATCATGTGAATGACATACGTTGTGGCTGACTTTTTAGTACACCTAATCTAGTTTAGATGAATTAGTGACCAGACAGCCCACTGAAGCGGTGCCGTCCGAATTTAACAAATCGTATCTTTTGAGTAAAAGAAAAGAAGGCACGCCTTTGGAATCAACGCAATCAACACGTTACAAGCAATGTATTCAATGTACAACTTAACACCGTCCACAGCGTCTTCACACTGAAATGTCAAGATTATAAAAAAAAAAAGTAAAATAAATAAGCGGTGACTGGACCACTCGTTTTATTTGGACTAATAGGGCTGATTTCACGGTGGCAGGATGCAGAGAGTTAAACACGCCTCTAAGAGAAGGGATGTGACGCCGCTGGTACTATAACACCAACACGCACTGTCTGCACACCGCGACAGGCGATCACTTCTCATTCACTGTACTGACGAGCAGCGCGTTTACACCTCGGGAGCCACGACCGACCCAGCTTTCTTTTTTTTTTTTTAAAAAAAAAAACCTAGTCTGTTGTTCGAGGTGAATGACATTTCTCGTGTGTCGTCGCCTTTAACCCGACTTCTGTACATTTACTGCTGGAAAGTTGCTCTCCTCCGGCCAACGTGGGCATCAGCTCTGTAAGGTAGCTAGCTAACGTTGCACGGTGAAGACAAAACACGATGGGAGTTTGCGCTCGGCGAGGTGCTGCGTCGTCAGAAACGACAGTTTGTCTGGGGTTTTTTTTTTGTTTTTGTTTTTTGACTTGGACGCCGGTGTTAATGCCTCTGTGGCGTTCTTTGTTGTTCAAACCTGTGTAATGGAGCTGCTAATGCTAAATGCTAACGGTCGCATCCACATGTCTCTTAAGTATAACGTAGTCTGGACACGTTTGCCAAAAGTTCAGTTGCTTGTACGTCGGTGTATTATCAACACGTCTGTGCCACTTGGTGATGGTTTCATTGCGACGCCAGAAAAGCAGAGCTTACCCCCATTTTTTTTTTTACGCAGTAAGGGTTTTGAATCAAGTTGCGTCAAAATTGAAGTGAGACGTCAGCGTTAACGTGTTTGTAATGTCTTAACTGAGGCGCAACGCGTTACGCCTCGGACACAAAACGCGTCCGTAAAACCCAATTAGAAGCATTTATGTTTTAATAATCGGCACGGGCGTCTGGGTTAACCTGCGTTTAATTTACATGTATTTTTTTTTTTATTTTTTTAGCGCTACATCACTGGAAGTTGTTCAAGTGCCAGCCATATTGCCAACCGGTTACAGCAGCACAGTCGCTCTTCACAACCTTCTGGATAGTTTGATAACATCGTGGGTATTAGTAACGCCTTCACACTACTAAACTACTGAAAACATCTCTATTACCTCCCAGTCCTCATGCACACACGTTGGCGTGAACGCTGCACCAAACTCATCTCAAAACTTCGCCAAAATAGTGCTCGTTCTGTTATTAGTAAATGGTTATTTTCGTAGTGGAAATGTGTTTTGGTCGTTGGCTATTTAAAATGAGACATTATTTTAATTCGGCTTATATTCGACCGTAAAATCCCCAAACTAAAGTTGATAAAATGTCACTTTTTTTTTTTTTTTTACCTTAAGTAAACCTGTTATTCCTACATTATTTCCCTTGGTGCATTTCCGTTACCTACAGTACCTACATTTACTGAATCACAGTTTGGTGCACATGTCAATTTCTGCAACACATTGGTGGATAAACAGGCATGGACTTGTGGACGGTGTTAGACGTGGATGCATAACCGTAAATGCCGTAACAACGCGGATAATCAGTCGTTCGTGGTATAAACAATGGCAGATGCGCAACGTTGCGTTTTGCTAACTGTGGAGTGGCAGCGCGCGCAGCTAACGTTTGTTAGCATCTGATAATGTAATGTAGGTCAACGGGACAGACGTTAGCGCCGAGACGATACGACTTTTTGGGGAGCGTTGTCTTTTTAGGTTGGGTACCACCATAACTGTAAGCACCGTTTAATGGAGAAACCTCGCTGTCGTGGTTCAGTTGTATGTTAGTGGGTCACCCGGCCATATTTTGCTTCGTAGACGGTCACACCGGTGCAGCTGTGACGTTACTGTTTATTTTCCTCGTCTTTGCTCGGTTCAGTGTTGGGAACGTGCGTATTTAAAATCCGGGGACGTTCGTTCTTTCTCTCGTTCAACACAAAAAATCACGGTTGTGCTCGTTAGTGACGCTTATTGGGGTATTCTGATCCAGTTTATTTTGATCTTTACCTACTCGGTTTCTCTTAACGTGCTAATATAGACGGCAGTGTTGCAAGTTTATGACAGGATTATCGATTGTTTTCGTCAGGAGAAGTGGTTACAGCTTGTACCGCGCAGGCGCACTGACCTCGGGCTGGCTGAGGGATGTTGATGTTGCTATGGTTATGTCTTACTGCCAGAAGGTCACTGAAGCTCTGTCTGCAAAGTGGATGTCTAGACTGCAAAGTCCTGCAAAGGATCATTTATTGGCTGTGGTTAAACATCTTTGTCAGTACCTGGGCCATACAGTGGATTGAATTAGCTTTTTTGTTTGTTTTTTAACAGCATGGCAGATTACTTAATCAGTGGTGGTACAGGCTACGTCCCTGAAGATGGACTGTCGGCTCAGCAGCTTTTCTCTATCGGAGATGGTCTCACTTACAAGTAAGTTTCTCTGCATCACAGAGTTTTACTTTTATGTAAATCTTAATAAAATATTATATTTCATTCAAAGTAAGGTCTCCTAATTTATTAAAAAAAAAAAAAAACCTCACCAGTTCGCAACGGTGGGTGAAGTGTACACACCAGTGCTTTGTAATGGCAAACGCATTTTGAACCAGCAGATCTGACCAACACTGTGTTGTCTCCGATGGTCATACGGCTGAAGAGCTATGCTCTAAAGGAGATGGGTTGACTTACAAGTGAGTAAACCAGTCGTCTTCAAACAATTTTGAAAGCGTGCTGTTAAAAATCCTCTATTTCTCAAGATAGTTCATTTATAAGGGGGGAAGCAAATGATTGTCCTTCTAATGGTACTTTACTTTGTCTGAAAACAACCATACCAGAATCCTATTCTGGTACTACAAAAATGCATGAATGCAGATAGTAAACAAATGGCTTGTTGGACTGCTCAACCCGATCTTGGTCATGGGGATGAAATTTGCTTCCAGGGGTTTTAATTGCATTATTAACTGACCATCTAAGTGCATGACCTGTCTTGTATATTCACCAGTCCTTACAAAACAGCTCATGCACTTTTTTTTTTTCAAATTCAGCTGCTTTAATAAAAGTACTAATTATTACACTAGCACTAATTTCTCACTTCTTGCATAACCTCACTCACCACTGGTAAGCATTCTGGGGACAAAATGGGATGCTTGTAACTGAACTTATCATGCATTTTGAATGAAATGCTTTCATTTGTATGAATCTTTGTAAATACTCTTTTCTTTTCCTAAACTCATAACGAGTAGCAAATCTTTGCACAAACTAATTGTAATGGTTGTTGGACACTGAAAAGCATGCCATTTTCCACTTACCTTGTACTGCCCTTCAAAAACTTTCAGCTCAACACATCACATGTGCTTTACCTCTTGAATGTTTGCCACAACCACTATAATCAATGCTCAAGATGCCCTCTATGCGTTCCCTGAGCTATTAGCTAATCTATTATACGGTAGGCATCATTGTCTGCAAAAGGGAAACAAAGCTATATTTTGATTTTCATTGATCGAAGCATAAGTAAAAATCCATAAAATAAACGTGACTTTATAAAACAAAAGGTGAAATGATTTGTGAGCTGTAAATCCTGCGATCCTTCAATCCAATATAAAATGGGACATATTCTTTACAGAAGCTAATTGAATTGAACTAAATGCTTGAGCAGATTTAAGTTTGATTTAATAACCTCACTAGACTCTAATGAAGTGCAACATGGCCGAAGCAAAGGTTCAGCACATGACGGCCTGAATTGGTGTCATGTGAGGACTGTCAGTGAATGGGGCTGGTTTTAGGATTGCAATCCATTTGTCTCTTGAAGTCTTAAAACTCAACTTCACAAGAGCAAAAAAGGTACACATCTTAATGTTTTTAACAGGAAACAAGAATTCTACCCACTTCTGTGACTTTTCAGGTTTTAGAAAATCTACCCAGTGACGCAGACTTTGGCTTATCACAGGTGTTTTCAGACAGGTAGGAGGTTTAAATACAAAAAAACATTTCCACAATGGTGTGAAATGGCATCATATCATCTATATTTATTTGTCTGAGAGGAGACATCTGACAGAAGGAAGGTGTGTATTTTCAAATTCTGGTCCCTGATTTTGTTTCCCTCAGCTCTAAATGAAAGCATAGATTGAACTGTGCACAACTGTATATTGGGACACAGCAGTTGACGGATGGGATCTTCTACTTCTACTATCCGTTCACACAGTCCCGTGCTGTGCGCTGATTATGAATTGTGCCTTTAATCATCCTAAAACCTAAGCCTGTCATCTTTTAAAACCGTATTTGAACAATTTGTGTGACAATCTCAAAGTGACTTCCATTAAATCACGATTGTAGATCGACGTAAACCACAGTTGATTACTCCAGTAATTTGGATGGCGTGTTACAGGGATGCTCTGTTGGTTATTACACTCTGACAAAGCAGACTGAAGTATCTAGTTGTAGTTTGTTAAAAGGTCTGCTGTTGACAGCTTTGGTACACTCAGCAAATAAACTGACGTAAGTCAGATGCACAGGTGTTACATATTGTTAAACCTGCTGCTACATTTTCAGACCTGTGTGATCTACTCCCAAACGCTTAGAAGTTTTTGTTTTTTAGGTATTAGGTTTGGGCGTACAATGCTGTAGGCTTTTTATTTCCAGCACAAGGATAGGTAGGGATCTGTACAGACAGGCAAAGAGCAGTTGTTGCCTTGGGTAATAGTTTGAAACACTCTACTTAGACATGCATTTTAACTACATTTAACAGTCAAATGTCAACCATAATAAGGTGACACCAAGCCGGTGTTGTTTTTAGGTTCCAAGGCCAACACAATAAACTGGTGTAGTACTGATCCTGAGTCAGTAGGCGCTGCAGCTGAGGTTTGTGGCTGCATCTAAATGCTAGCAGATGTGTGCTAGACATCTGCATATCCTCGTATTGACGTTTGTGGGTATTTGGACTCTAAAATGAAGAGAAGCTCTCAAGACTCCTCCTTTGCAGCACCCATTGAATGCGTCTATTTCAGACCTTCCTTTTCCCCACCCCGCTGTCAGAGGGTTGACAAATCACTCTCCTCCTCTGCTGCCTATGTTCACCTGTACCTCTACCTGTTATACTTCTTTTCACCCAGTAGATTTAGTCCCATTCAGCATCCTGTTCACACAAAGCTTCCCTTATGTCTCGTTTTTCCTGTCTCTTGCAGCCTGTTTTCACACCCGTCTGTAAAACCACTAAATACATACAGACTTTGGTTTAAAAACAAACACATCATTCCTGTGTCTAGCTCATGCTCCTTCTTAACTCATTCTTGCTCATTGTGTTTATACAGAGCACAAGCTTTGCTACACTCTGTGTTTGTATTCAGCCACTGTGAAACACTATGCCACTTGCAATATTTTGGGAAACATGAAGAGGGTATCCAACAATAGATTGCAGCCCTCAAACGCTGGTTTTGTCTTAGTTGAAAAGAGAAGATGAAAGAAATAAGACCATTAGTCACATGTGGCTTTCGTTCACATGAAAAACACTTCACAAACATTCACATTTCTGTGGTGCACCCATTTTTATTCACTTGAATTTTATAGTTTTCAGTTCACACTGTTTGCTGTGATCTACTCATAATGCTTATTGCAGAATTTGCCAAAAATATAATTTGTTGGTTTACACATAAGGAACTGGTATTTAAATCAGCGTGGATGCTTTATAACTCATATCCGTTGCTACATTGTGAGCATTAGCACTTTAATTTGCTCTTGTTTTTGTCTTTCAGTGACTTCCTGATTTTACCTGGCTTCATTGACTTTACCTCGGATGAAGTGGTGAGTAAATACGTGTGTACCGGGTGTATTTGAGACTGTATCACCTCAGAAGATGGTGTTAAGTAGCTTTTACTTTTCCCCTGCTGCAACCTCTGATTAAGAGTAACAAATAATGTGGCACTGTCAGCAGATGGACCATTTCTAGCTAGCCGAGCCACTTTCCTTGCCATCAGCCTTATTACAGTGCAGTTCAACCCTCGACATACCAGACTTAATTTTATAATTGCAGCTCTCACAAAAATAGTGTTTTCTTCCCCCTCCCGTTTAAAACTGTCTGCATCATTTCTTGTCTCCTTCTGCCCTGCTATTTTTGCCCAATGTGGTCACCCACTGGCTGCTTCCTCACCCTTGTGTTTACATCTGTGTCTGGTCAGTTGATCATCCACCCTGCTCAACAGATGACAGGAGGTTTAATCTCAGGCTTTAGATGAAATCCCTCTCTTCTGCTTGGTCCATCTCGGAGGGTTTTTATTTAATTGGTATCTTTAATCTGTCCCTGTTTCCTACAAAGTTAAAGAGAGAGCTCATGTCACTGTGTTAGATGCTTGTCTGACTCGCCATGTTGTCATGGGTTAGTTGTCTCCACACAGAGTCTTGTTGTGGCCTAGTTTTTCCTGGATAGTGAGCCTATTCAAGCTTGACTGTGCTTCCACATTTGGCCTTACTCACAACTTTCAGTGGAATAGTTCATGTTGACGCAGTAACCCTGCAGGACAGACTCGAACTATAATATTGTAGATCATGTGCACAAGTAGCTGTTGTGGGAAATTCTTTGGGGTTGTGATGTTCCTATAATGTGCTTTCCTAGCTCTCAGTTGAATTTGGCAGGTGAGTGCAGTTGTGCTGTCTAAATGGAGAAGGGGTGTTAGGTGATTTCTCTCGCCTTCACCATGAACCCTTGAGAAAAGCAGCCCCACAGCCTCTGTAGTTTATGTCTGTCTCAGATAAGGAGGAAAAGCTTTGACATAGTGTAGAACTCATTTGCTGGTTTCCCATGTGCAAGGAATGTCATTATTTTCACACTACCAGCTGAAAGCAGAAAAGGTCGGCTACTGGCTGTTGTGGGAATCAACATAAACTAAAAGTTAAATCTGCCTCTCTGAGATACAGTTGTATAGCTCATTTCCATTTTTCCAAATAGTGTCAGATTTCAATCCTTGAGAGGACAGTGTTTTTTAAGGTACCAGACAGTTCTATTTCATATTGTTTTGTGTGTCTGTTCTAGCTTAAACGTGAGTAAGTAACAATCTCTTAACATTTACCATTTGTTATGTTTGAACTGGCCATGTTGACCTTTTGTCTTATAAGGTTATGTCCTCTTATGAAACAGATTCAGAGGCATTAACCACATTAAAATGCCACTGTGCAATAGACCAGTCTAGCTAAGTCTGCCCCCTGGTGGATCATATTTAAAATGCAATAGACAAACTGCACTTGATTTAAAAAAAACATGCCCTTAATTTTTTGTCTCAGGATTTGACATCAGCACTGACCAGGAAGATCACATTAAAGACCCCTCTCATCTCCTCTCCCATGGACACTGTCACAGAGTCAGCTATGGCTATTGCTATGGCGGTAAGAAACTTATTTTCGAAACGAATAAAAAGCTGAGAAAGGACTCAGAGTATCCTGAAATTATGAAATTCACATACTGTTTCTCTTTAATTTGGAAGCTAATGGGAGGCATTGGCATCATTCACCACAACTGCACACCAGAATTCCAAGCAAACGAGGTCCGAAAAGTTAAGGTAAGCGATAATGTTAATGATTATAAATAAAGTATTTTATAATATATTATACATTTTTAGAAAAAATGTGTTGAATGTTTCCATGTCTGTTTGTTGTTTACTAAGTCTGCATTTTTGCATCTTGCTTATCAGAGGTTTGAGCAGGGCTTTATCACAGACCCAGTTGTGATGAGTCCACGCCACACAGTTGGGGATGTGTTTGAGGCCAAGGTTCGACATGGTTTCTCTGGCATTCCTGTCACAGAGACGGGCAAGATGGGCAGCAAGCTGGTGGGCATCGTCACCTCAAGAGATATTGACTTCCTCTCTGAGAAAGACCACGACAGACCTCTTGGGGAGGTGTGTTTTATATTAAAAAAAAAAACTCTGTTTTTTAAGAAACTGTTCATTATTTATAAAAAAAGTGTTGTATTAGCATTACATAATTTTCTACATTCAAATTGTGCTGGTCATTTTGCAGGCAATGACAAAGAGGGAGGAGCTAGTAGTGGCTCCAGCTGGTGTCACACTGAAAGAAGCCAATGATATACTGCAGCGCAGTAAAAAAGGTGACCAGAAGTCGATGTGACATTGGTAACATTTTGGTTAAGCATCAGTTACACTTTGTTCCTCTATTCTTAATTCGACTTTCACTCTCTAACCAGGCAAGCTCCCCATTGTAAATGATAACGACGAGCTGGTGGCCATTATTGCCAGGACAGATCTGAAAAAGAACAGGGACTACCCCTTAGCCTCCAAAGACTCGCGTAAACAGCTGCTGTGTGGCGCCGCCATCGGAACCAGGGAGGACGACAAATACAGACTGGACCTGCTGGTTCAGGCCGGAGTGGATGTTGTTGTACTGGTGAGCATTTGTATTTGTCTAAAGTGTGAGAAACATAG
>JAPQRN010000005.1:12416636-12432018 GCA_037367275.1 Coranthus polyacanthus | reverse complement strand
GGGGGGGGGGGGGGGGGGGGCCCAGTTTGGTGCATCGTAAATTTAGACCTCTTGTTCAATCAGACGGTGGAGATAAACAAGAAAATGACATTTTATATCTAAGTCAAATCAGAGAAAAAAGACAAAGAACAAGAAAGAAAGTGACAGAAAGAAGCAGAAAGTAATGATTGAATGATACAACCACATCATTTTCTTTTCCCTTCGGTACACTCTGAAAATATGTTTTCACAGTCAGCCCTCTGCCCAGGAATTGTGTGTTTTACAAAACAGCACAGCAGTTATAAATGAATGATGAACCGGCAGAGATTTGGGGGAATATTCAGTGAGCAAACCTTTCGGGAAGGAGTGAGTTATGAAGTAAGGGATGCCAGGCGTGTGTCAGTTTATTGCTTCAGAATGAATATTAATAAAAGACGGCAAGTCATAGGACTTGTGGGAGACATAACGAGTCAGACAAAATATCTTAATAGCTCTGAAGCTGGTACGCAGAAGCTACTACAGTATCTTATACTCTAGATGATGCACACAGATCCTGAGGTAATTGTAAGTTTTAAAAGTCTCCAAAGCATAACCTGCTTATGATTTTATTGCTCTGTTGATGTTCACGCTGCTGTTTCAGTCAAAGGAGATGGAGAGTAATGAGCAAGAGAAATAATCACACTATAACAGACACTCCGTGATCTTAGATTGTCGGTGTGTCCAGAAACCAAGTGTCAAGAGGTAACGAGTAACGGCGGTGTCCACGGTTTGATTGATGTCCCTTTGTCTCCTTCTATTTCCTGACTGTATATAGGCTAACTATTGTTGATATTAAATATAGGTACAACAATGTCTTTAAAACATACAAAGAGAGACTTGTTACATTGTATATCTCTCTTCTTTTTTTTTTTTTTTAAAGTGAATTTACATACCATTTAACTTTGTAGTTTTGTTGGTTCCTTTAAAGTGATACTAAACACTGAAACATATTTTTGAGCTGTAAACGGAATTATATAACTTAACTGTGATGAAACACATAAATACTGGTGATAATACGCATAAAAATCAACAAATATTTAGAACTCTGCACGTTACAGGTGAAAACGGCTCAAGTCACCACTTCCTGTCGTAAAATCTTGATCCTTCCCACGTTGATGAAGAAGCAGAGTTGAACAGTTTGTAAGACTCTACGTCATGAAAATCGTATTTTAAAACATCAGTGATACAGCCTCTAATCAGAGGTGTTCAGCCCGTCTGTCCTTCAGTCAGATTCTGCTAAACAACCTGAAGCCGTTTTATCATTCTGTTCTGAACCACAGACTCACACGGGGGCAGTGATTTTGCCTCGTAAAACGTACGCCTCGATCGGTTAATTTGTTTATTGGTTTGAATCCGAAATAATGTTTTAAAACACCACAGTGATGCAACAACACAGGCTGCAGAATCGCTCTTTTTGTCGGTGAACTCTGGTAGGTTTAAGAGGCTTCAGGCCTTCAGTTCCCCATGGGAAAGGACAGCATGACGGCAAGAAAAAGCGGCAGAAATATTCTAAATATAGTGCAAACTTAAACAGATACTGATTTTTAGGCCTTTCTCAGGTGGTAAAACCAGTAGCCTTCAATGACGCAAACTAAGCCTTTCAGAGCCGCACATGTTCTGCATAAGTGTCTTCTGATTCTCTTTCTTACGGATGTCCCTGAACTACTCATGTCTCACACAGTCTCAGCCACTAATCACCGCAGTATTGACTAGTTAGAGTTAGACTCAGAATGGAGGTAAAGTTAAATATATTCAAATCAAATCAGTTTGCATGAGCTGAACTGTTCTTTTTTTTTTTTTTAAGAAACAGTTGCCTTTTAAATGTTTGACTTAACGTATTAAACAATTTGAAATAATTTCTGTTTGAAATTAAAAAAGTGAATTGTGACCCCATGCAGTAAATACGTTTAAAATTTGGTTGTATTCAAATTTTAAGGTATCTCAATATTTTACGTGTTTACAGTGGATCCTAATTCAGCTGTAGTTTGTTTAATCACTCACTCACATACAAAACGAGGAACTTAAATTTAAAGAGATGCAGCTGATGGAGCGAAATAATGAGCCGAGAGGGATGAGAGAGGAAAGTGTTAGTGAAGCTCACTGTGTAGAATTTAGATTTTATTGTCTAAATAATAAGTAAGTAAATAAGTATATATATATATATATATATATATATATTGTTATGGCTCAATCTAAATGAATACGACTTCATCCGTTTACATGTACACCAGATCAAAGCCTGAACGAGTCCTCAGTTCATCCTAAGATCCAGACTAAGTTAAACTTAAGAATAGCTCCTACATTGGGCACAAATGTTTGAAGGAACTGTGACCATTTTGACCTTATTCAGTGTTTCAGAAGCTCCTCGTTATCTTAGGCTTTCAGACAAAATAAACAAAAGATCGTTGCACTCCATTACACTCTGCTTTATGTGCGAAAGCCTGGAGTGAGTTTGTGAAATAATTCATACGGGGGATTTCAACAAACACACTGGTAGCACTGCTGTGAAGTGAGTCGGATGCTCATAATCCAACGCATTAAGATGATGTTATGACTCCGATACCTCGTCTTGATTTTTTTTTTTTTTTTTAACATACTTGCATGAAATTGCATCATGTTGCTGCTAAATTGGCACATTTTCAAGATAGTTACTAAGGGATTTATGGCATATTCAGTTTTCTTTGAAGTCAAAATAAATCATATTTATAGTGATACAGTTGTGTATTTTCAGCAGTCAGGTATTTTTGTTTCATTCAGGGTGATGGCTGTGGGGCATCTTAAAAACAAGGAGTCCCAGTCCATTTATTTTTAGTTTTTTAAGGAGTCACTATGACAAGATGAGGGTAATATGAATACCATCATAGTGTGCTCTATTTGTAGTGAAACTCTTTTCTTTCTAAATTTTATACAAGGATCTTAAATAGGCATGTCACGTACTGTGTGTGTACAACCATTTCCATAATCAATTAATCTATCAATGGTCGCGCCTTAGCACTTGGATCACAGAGACAATACATCCTTGCAGGTATTAATGTAGTGTGTTACAGGCCTAGTCTCTCCACAGTCTATTAGCACAGCATACAGTAATGGAAAAGATGGGATTAGGGGAAATAGAGCAGGATAAAATAGGGCTTTCTGGAAGAAAAATTACAGCGACAGCTATGTGATATGCTAAGAAAACCTATAGTTTTTACACCCGCATCTCATTTTCTTTTCCCCCTATATGCCTACTCTCTGTTCTCATAACTGTCCTTGCTATCGGATGTTAGTGTCCCTTTGTAGAGGATTTGACACACATGCAGTTTTTTTTTAACCTGACAGTCTTCTCAAGGGCAATGCCACAGTGTCTCCGTATCAACGAAAACCCACCAATTTGTTTGGAATGATTCAGCCCATGCAGCCTTAAAGTACAGTAAATCGTAACGTAGCGGTTCTGCGCTTTCTTTTTCATGTATCCTTCTGTGTCCTTTTTGTGGTATGTAATCGTTTTGCCACTGCAACATTACACCAAGCAGACTGAGGGTGCAAAAAACACCCTATTCCCTTGGTTTTCCGTCCCTCTTGCGTGACCGGGATCTTCTCTGATCTGTCAAGACATTTTCACCCTTGTGGGCAGCCATGCCTGAATTGACTGTCCATGGCAAAACATGACAAGGATTTGTGTTTGTGCAGTGGCAAAGAGATTGCAAAAAAAGGAGGAGGGTACCAGGGAGGGTGATATGGAAAGGACTAAATGGCAAGAAGCATGCTCAGCATCCATGAACAGCAACTGGCGAGCGGATGGTCCCACAGGAGAGGCGGTGGTTTCGCTGAGTGTGCGCTTAGAATACTGATACTCAGCCAAAGCAGCCCTCCCCACCCAGGCCAAGCCCCCATCTCTGTATGCTGCCACACGGTCCACACCCGAGAACAAGCGCAGACATAACACTGGGCGCTGCAGACAAAACACAGCATCTACCAGCTGAGCAAATTCAAGTGTGCAATGAGAGATGCAAGATCTAGTATGGTTACAAATGCAAAGCACTAACTTTAAATCCGTTTGTTCCAAGAAGGATTTGCCAAGAACTAATCTTAAAAAAATTCTCTCACTTAGAAGATATGTAAGAATACAACATAAAATAACACAATTAAATAAAAAAATAATTCAATTTTAATTTGACCATATATACCATATATATTGATAGAAATCTGATTAGATTTAAATGGAAGCTACTCTAAATGCTCCCGCAAAGGCATATTGCAGATACCAACGTATACTAATGTCCACCCAACATCATGGCCGACAAAGCTAAGCAACCTGCCTGAGAATAATCGACTCATCATTTTGAGGTTCAACCTTTAGCCTTATATGATGAATGTGTCTGTACTTGGAGGAGGATGTTCCTCTGAAAACTCATTAGGCATACAGACACCAGACCGCAACCACTGTTGGGGGATGGGCCAAGGAGAAGGAGGAACTGCGTCAATGTCATGTCAGGAAATTTTCTTCATTTCTCCAGAAACCTCCTGGCTAAGAGGTTTCCCTTTTTATTGTGGAGAACAAAACTCCCTCCAAGCAGCATTCAATCAGATAGTCTTTCCTTCCATTCAGTGAGGTAATGGCTTATGCAATGTTGGAGTACAATTGCTGCTTGAAAACTCATTATAGTTGGATTGTCAAGATGTTTTGACATAGGGTGGTATAACACACTGGTAGCGATTGTGAAATTTCAGATTAATGTAGGGTATGGATGTAACCAGCAAACAACAGTGACACACACAATAAAATGCTTTATCTGTGGACCATATTTGATGCATTGTTAGAGTTATTTGATGATGCTATTATTAGAGTCCACTATTTTGTTGTTCTGTGAGCTGATTTGAAGCCTGAGCTTAACTGAATAGGACTTGTGTCAAAACAAGTTGCAGATTTAAGATGTTATATGACTAAATGTTGGTATGTTACTCACAGTAGTACATACTGTATCTATTCTTGAGATCTGCAAGGTGTTAACAATGTCTGGAATGATACAAATGTGTTGCCTTTGACTGCTTATCGTGTCACAAATGTCGTCGGTCTCCTTTTGACATGTATCTATTAAACACTGAAAACCTGTCTGCTCATGATTGATCACATCTATTGATTCAATCCAGACACTATTGATTTCTTTAACTTTGCTTACCTCCTGCTATTGGGAAGTTAACCTTTAGGCTCTCAGTTGTGGTTGTTATGGATTCGAGCACTGGTTTGTCATCGACCCTCATGGCAGTAGTGAAGCCCCCTTGCTGTTCCTCCACCAACCCTGACTTGGCCTCAGAGAAGCCTAGGTCAGCGTCTCTCTGAGTGGGGTGTGTTTCTATCATTGTGGCCTCCTCAACACTGACACTAAGACCCGCGTCTTGAGATGTTGTGACAAACTTATTTTCTGAGGAAGTAGAAGGAGTAGTAGGTCCTAAAGGGTGTCTGCTCAGTGTAGTCTCCACCGGTGCTGGGTTTACTGTTGTGGTCTGGGCTGGTGCCCATGTCAAGGCAGTGGGAACTGTAGTTTCTGGTGCTATCGTCAACAAGATCTTTTCTGAAATATCTTCTACACCCACTTTATCAGTGTTCTCCGTTGGGAGGTGTTGTGCAGTGGCACTCGTGCTGGGTCCAGCTGCTTGTACACTGCCCCATGGAGTGTGGGTATGTGTTGTATTTTCCTCAGGAGCGTTTGTGCTGGCAGGATTTTTTGTGAACAGAGTGTTTCTGATAGAACTCGTTGTCGGAGAGTAGGAGTCTGAAACAAGAGTATCATTGTTGCTCTGCGCTATGCTGCTGTGTGGAGAGCTTGATGTCCCTGTGGGAAGTGGCTCAGTTCTTATCTTTGTCACACTGGTTAAAAGCCCCTGAGTCAAGGTGGTGGGTGGTTCGGAGGTTTCAGAAATGCTCCCTTCTCCTGAACCAGAATGGTCTTGCGAGTGATCGATTGTTTCTGTCAGCCCTGTGGAGGTTGTGGTCAGTGCAGCTTCCTCCTCATTACTGGCCGAGCTCCTACCCCACGGTAATATTCGTAAACTGAATGGTGGTGATGGAAGGGACGGGAGCTTCAGGGAAGGGGTCCACCAGAAAGAACTGGGTTTATTTTCCGGTGGGTTTTTGCTTGATGGTGTGGCTTTGGGTCCCAGGGGTGCTTCTTCATCAGCCACAGACTGCCTTTGAAGTAACAAAAAACACCAGAAGAGGAAAGCCAATGTCCGGTGAAGGCGAAGCATGCTGTCAGCGATGGTGCATGGATCGGTCACATGTTGTTGTCCATTCTCCCGCTCCCTGAGGCGAGTTTGGCTGGTTGTCAGGCAAAATGGCCTGAAACACAAGAGCAAACAGGACACTAAGTGACACACTTTTACTTCAGTCTCAGCTAAGATTAACTTGATGAAAGTTGATAGAATTTGCATCTGTTGACTTGTCTTTTCATCAGACATTTTTAGAAGGTTGGGCTTTAGTTTCTCCGAGTGTGACCTGATTTTCATCTCTTTTTTCCAGACCATAAAGTAAATCAAGGATAGAAACTATGCCACCCATTGCAAGCAACTGCTGAAGTTAGCAGGCTGAAAATATGTCAACCACCACAAATCACAACAACAACTTAAGTATTATGGACACCCCGCAATTAGTGGTATCCCGTTAGATGTGGTGGTCAGTATTTATGTCAAGCTGTTGCTCACATGCATACTGTGTTGCCTGGGTTGGGCAGCTACACTGACTGGCCAAATTAGGTGAAGAACGTCCATCCATATGTATTCTGCTCAGTGAGGAGCGGTCAATAAATAATGTGCGCGAGTAGGGTTGGGGGAGATTAGTGAAGAATTAGCGTCCGGCTTGCCAGCATAAGAATAGAGGGACCTCTTTTTCTTTTGTGAAGCTCCGAGTGGTTCAAAGTCACTAGCCTGTTGCCTCAGTGAAAAGACTGGAGCACCAAAGGAATTTTCCCTACAAGAACAACAACCTGTATGCTCTCGCTTTACTTAACTCCCCCAGCTTTAGCCTTGCTGTCTTTCAATCTTAAATAGAGAGAGAGAGAGAGAGAGAGAGAGAGAAGGATCTGGATGTGTAGGAGTGTGTCACAAAAAAAAAAAAAAATGCTTTGGCACTGAACTTCTCTCTGGCTGTCTTCTGGCTGAACACACTCTCTTTATAAATATTATTTTTTTTTATTGTCAGCCTCTGTTCTTCTCTCTGACAAGCTCATATAGTAATTTTCTCCCTAATCCATGCCTGTTTTCTCTGTGTACGTCTCTCTCTTTAGTACTTTCTCTTTTCTTTTGTAAACACTCACGACCAATCAGCTCCCACTAAGAGTCTCAAGCTTGTTCTCACTCATCAAGAGAGCAGCGACTTGACCTGCTATCTCCCCTTGTGTTCCTGCCTCGAGGGACTGCACCAGCCTGGATACACAATCGTGCCCTGAGATATGAAAACCGACTACCAGGGGGGTCAACCATAGAGCTTCCCACACACTCCCTAGTTTTAGCACTTTGACTGAACACCGTGAAATCAGTTTGCAATGAGGTGAGGTTGTTTTTAGATGCCTGTGTGTTCAAGCTTGCGCCAGCCAACCCACACACAGTCACATTACATGCATGCAGAGCTGATTTAGATCTGATTCTGTATATTAGCGCAATTGTGTACTAGTTCGCCCACACACAATATTCTGTGGGAAGTACACACACCCACACACAGTACATACACATTTTAGTGGAAATTTCTAAAGGCTTACAGATAGATATTTATTTAATGCTGCCTTTTAAAATGAAAACTAAGGATGACATTTTGAGGAATCGTTTTATTTTGAAATGAAACTTTTTAATTAATTGCGAACCTTGAAGCAAATGATTTCACCTCCTAGATTGCCTTCTGGTAGATTTGAAGCATAACTGATTAATTATTTAGACAGCGGAGAAGATGTTTAATTTATTTTGACTAACATTCTCACATTACACTGCAGTATTCACTATCACCTAGTGTGGTTAAAGGAAACTCATCTACTGTGCAAAATGTTTGTTGACTCTGCATAACATCCTCCTCTATATGCTGTAAATTCTGGATTGTTTTCTTTGCACTACATCCTCATGCATATGCTACTGTATATACTGAATAATGGTTGGAATACGAAAGCTTTCTTTCTGGTGTTTTAAGACCACAATTCAAGGCAAGATGCGGGCTGTTTATACAACCCTTTACAATCACTTAGCCTCAAATAGCACAGCAGATGGTATTTTGTTGATATGTGATATGGCTTTTTTTCCCTTAAACACAGAATCGTCTTTGTCAAAGACTAACACTAAATTACACCGAGCATTCACTTCTACTCTATTTTGTTTGTAAAGTTACAATATATTGTATGATTGTATGTGTCTGTAAACAAAATCAGTTCGTCTTTGTAAGAAATGAACCAGTGACTGTTGCTCAAAAGCATTCAAACAAACCAACAATCAAGCTAAATGATTAGGTACCACAAGCCAAAAATGAATCTCAAACCATCATTTCTATATTTTGTAGATCGTTCCTTTAACCTTCTTGTCCCAACTGTTATCACATCAAATGCATGCCTGTTAGTGAAGGCATTGTCTGGTTTGACAGGCAGCAGAGCAAGTGGAAAGGAACCATAAAAAGTGTCTGTGGGGAATTTACAAGTCCCGTCTATTATTTTTCTGCCGTTTTGTCTCACTACTCCTGACAAAGACGGGGCCTGGCACTGTAGTGTGCTCAATAGAGCAAAGATAGAGCAGGAGAAGGAGAAGCAGAAAAGGAGGGCAAAGAGCAAAGACAAGGGCAATAAAGGAGACAGAGAAAGAGCGGAACAAAACAGCATATTGACATTCAGTTGTGGCATTCTTAGTCCAGGAGAGTAAACTCAGCCGCAGCCTCCCTAATGCTCATCTAAGTTTGTTGCCAGAGCCTCTTTTATTAACTCTGTAAACAGACTCCTGTCTTTCAATTTGGTCTGTGCGTGTGTTCGTGTGTGTGTGTGTTCGTGTGTGTCTGTGTGTGTGTGTGTGTGTGTGTGTTCGTGTGTGTGTGTGTGTGTTCCTCTCCTCTCTCAGGACCATCAGCCATCTTGATTTAAATCTGCCAACCTGCTGTATCTTTTTCTCTGTTTTAAATTATTCTCACAGCAGCATTAAGCTGTTACAAGTCCCTTTGTGATCACCATCGGTGGTCATAATAAAGCCACTTTAGTAACATTAATGAGAGAGCAAGATAGAGGGAGAAATAGAGTCAGAAATTAGTAAGTATAAGGGTGCAGAAAGAATAAGAACGTTCTGAAAGGAAAGGTTAAAGAGAAATGCAGTGACTGAACTAGAGATAAGCATCATTTTATGAGTGACTGTAATGAAGAGGCTTCACACTAAGAGGAATAATAAACAGAGATGAATTGAGTGCAGCCAATGTCATTACTATTTAACAAACCCGCTATAAGCACCGTGAGGCCTAAGGATCAATGACACAGTCCTGCATAATGGAGTAATTTACCTCCCTGCAAATGGCTGCTGTTGGCCGCTGGATGACACTTTTCTGAGTCTGTTGTGTGGGTGTGCATATTTACAAGCACTCACTCTAGTTATACTCTGCCATATTTCCATGGTTATATGTGTGTGCAGTTGCTTGCGAGTATGTATTTACACGTGCATCCTCCCACGTGCTGTTTGGTGGGTGTGAGGGCCAGTATTTTCAATTGTACCTCTTTAACACCATGGCTCTATCTTCCATCTAGGGAGTCAACTTATGGCTTTTTTTTCCTGTTGTCCTCTCCTGACTTTGATGCTACATAGAGATGTCAGCGCTGCTGAGATTCAATCTGATTGGGCTCTGAAAGCCAGCAGGGATTTATTCTGTATAAAACAGGATATTTGAAGGGCTTTATAAGGTGTTTGAGAGCTTAATGCAATTGAATATCCATCAGTAATCCTATCCTTGCCTTGCCGTATATGCAGAGATAAACATAAAGAACGGCCAAAGTATACCACATGGTGACCATTAGGCATCAATTTGTAATCTTCAAATTAGGTGCATGCACATTTTAAACAATTCAAAGTACTTCTGTTTGTGTAAGGTAGCCTTCATTTGTATTTGTGAAATCTCTCCACACACAGAAATGATGTAGCTGTAGTCAATAGTTCCTGTGCAATATTGACCATAATGAGAGCCACTCTCATGACCGAGAATAACCAGACCTCTGGCTATGTGTCCAAATGCAGCATCACAGGCAGTTACAGCAAGTTACGTACTGTATGTCTCACACACTTACAACAGCCTGAGTCATGCTATTTACTAACAAGATTAATGCATTGCTATTCTGATCTGTGGGGTTTCCTCTGGAGATTCTTTGGATTACCAGTTCAAAACCACATGCAGAACTCGTCTCTGATGTTAGCGCAAAAGTGAATGATATGAAACCTGTTGATTCCTAAAAATGTCCATTTTCCTTTTTGACAGATTAGTTTGGTTTCCCCATGCCTCTTATACTCCACCTCTTTGATAACTGACTTTGGCCACTTCAGCAATACATTCGGCATGCTTGAGAATGACATTAATAATGCTAGGGTAAGGCTTGTGTTAGCCCTGCAGCGGATGAATGCAGTGAACCTGCTTATTATAAAGGACGCTCTCAGACACAAACGTTCCACCAGCTGCCTTTGCCATGGTGACAGCTGAAGCCAAAGACGTCTCGCTAATCCCCCGGATTTGAGCACCTTTTGGACTCCACTGTTCTGCTTGTAGGAGTGTGCTGCACACACATGCAAATGGCCAGTCGCACACACAATCCAGCCCATGCTTGCATTTGCAAGCCAGCAAAACACGTACAAACATATGCGATTGCATGTATTCTGCTCATCCTTATGCTGACATGGAAACTAGCTCATGTTTCGTGTGTTTCATGCAAGCCTCATACTGTACGTTAATGCATGTCTACTCAGTTGTAGTCAGCTGATATACTGGCAACACACACTCTCACATACACACCCAATGTCATATACATGCTTGTTATGGTTGTGAATTTGTCCCTACATAATTCCCTCTGATATCCTTAATCTTTCTTTTAACTGGTATCATGTCATTCCTATCAACCACAAGCCCTCTTATATTTGTGAAGGAAATATGTGTGTGTGTGTGTGTGTGTGTGTGTGTGTGTGTGTGTGTGTGTGTGTGTGTCAGTGTGTTTATAGCTGCAGCTACAGTGTGTGTGTCAGCGTGTAACAGCGTGTTTATGGGAGTCAAATCCACACATTACCTGTTCCTGTTCCTAGATACAGAGCAGCTGATTAACACATGCATGCAGAGAGACAGAGTGAAAGGTACAGTTCTGTAAAAAGGCAGATGAAAACATGTCAGCATCTTACCTACAAATGTATGAAATAAGATGGAGAATCCTCAGCCAGCGGTGTGTGCTGCAGGAGAGACCGTCTTTCTGAGCCTGTGTAGGTTCGTCTGTGTGGAACTGAGTTCCACTCTCCCTCCCTCCGTCTCTCCTACTCTCTCTCTCTCTCTCCCTTTCCCTCCCTCTCTCTCTCTCTCTCTCTCTCTCTCTCTCTCTCTCTCTCTCTCTCTCTCTGTTTGTCTCTATCTCGCTCTCTCACTGCATCAGTCGTCCACTGCGTGGCTTCCATCACAATGCCTGTGGTCACACCTCACTGAGCAAATTGTTCATTAGCAGAGATCACCCACTGCCGCAGACACTGGGAAACAGAGTTGGACAGACCATAATAGTTAATGAAAACATATATTCTGTATATTACGTGTCGACATTTTGTCTGTATGTGTGTAAAGCTCCAGCCATAAACATAGCTTATGTTCATGTTATGTCTGTCTTTAAAGGGTAATTCTTGTTTATTACAACTTTGGTCCTATTTTCATAGTGAACATTATTTCCATCACTTATGATACATTGGACTGCATTATCTAAACCACTTTATTTGCGAATAAACCTAGATGATTATAAATTCGAAACGCATAATTTTAGGTTGAGCGTGACCAATGCTCAAAAGCAAGCAACAGATTTTTTTGGCCACTTAGGCGCAGTGGACACAACCTTTAAAGACTTACATATAGTATTATTGCATTTTAACATTATCCGTCTTTTTAGCAAACAGTTGCTCATTTACTGCAGAGCTGCTTTACCATACCTTTGTCTCTACATTTCACAGTCCTTTTGTCGCTGTCTTCTCTCTGATGACTCCCACGGTGTTTAATCAGAGGGTGTTACTGTTTTGCACAAACTTTGGCGCAACACTCTTCTGATGTTTGCCCCTATATGATCCCCAGGAATGTCACAAAAATAGAAACAATCAGTGAACTCCCAACCCAAGGAAACGTAATTTCCTGAATGGTGGTCCTGTCTGTGATGAAACCCCCTCCCTTACACTGCTCAGTCCTAGCGACGCAGGCAAGATCGCCTTAATAACATATTTGACCTTGACTCTCCTTGCTATTCTTACTACCTTTTACTTTTACCCCGGTGGGATAAAAGGCTATTTCTTTGCTGAGTGTATTGAAAAAACAGCTGGGAGCCTTGTGTTCCTTTAAATGCAATGTATTGTCATGTTTTCATGTTAAATTTTCGGATTTAGATTGGTGTAAGGTGGGCAGTGTCAGAAGATGTATATTCTGTGACTATTCTCTATTCATCTGAAATGCATACTCTTATTTCGACCTTCAAAACCACCAGACAGCCATATTCCAATACAATAATGTGTATGAGACTGACACAGTCTTCCACATAACGGACTTAAAGGACGAAGCCAAATGTTTTGATGCTTTTGGCACAATGCAAAATCGATTTGCTTTTTGGTGGGGTTTTCAGAAGACAGCGGCTATTGTAACATGGTTGTATGGAAGAGATGAAAATATTTTACAGTAATAACTGCAGAGCTCTCGTTTTCAGCCTTCAGGCTTGGCAGTGAGGGATGTGAAAGGAGAAATTAACTCTGATCTCTGCACGACAGATTTAAAAAGTTATGAAGCTACGAACAGTTGAGCAGAACTTTAAACTTGGCCTAAAGGCAGCTTTATGCGTGTAGATAAATGGCTGAAATTATTTATTCTCTACTGTCTCTCTACTTTTCACTACTTACAGCATTTGACTTTAAAGTGAGTCTAGTATCTTGCTGCAATACGGAATGCACTCCTCACATCCACCAGAAGATAACCTCGCTGGACCGTATCATGCACTTTTACACATATTCCTGTGTTATCAGTGTGACTGATGGCAGTGGACTTCAGTGTGTTAAAGGGACTTTTCTTGCTCTCTCAGGTCTAGCTGGCGTCTTGAGGACAGATTAAAGCAGGCTGGTGTTCCCTAGAGAGCCCCGAGAATTCAGTGTAAGGTAATGAGAGCATGGGTGTGAGACTGCGTACTATCCTGTCCCTATTCAGTCTACTGGCACCAGCGCACGGAACGTGCCAGACAATAGCAGATTAGGAAGGTCAAAGAAAGTTTCTTTGTCTGGAGAAGAAACAAAAACAATGGGCTCTATCAATAGTTTATTGGCTCTGCCATCTGTATGGATCCTGTCATGGACCATTTCGCATTTCACTCCTAAAAACCTTAGCTTTCATAGCATCATTTTTACCCATGCACGAGAAACATGTGTAAAAATGTTTTGTTTCTTGTGCATAAGTGTGAATGCAAGTTTGTTTGCCACTATATCATAATTTATGACTATTTGTTAATGATACATTTCAAATGCTGTAGACTGTAATATAAAGGAAGGGCAGCTTTCATGTCAGTAATGGAGGTCTTAATATATGGAACAGCTGCACTGGTGTAAATATGACCTTTGGAAAAAAAAATCCATAACTATCAGACTGAGGAAGAAATCCATACACACTCTGTGTTGCTTAACATGCAACACAACGACCTCATGTTGTTGAATCTCACCCAAGAGTAAAATATGCTGGTATGTGAACTTTTAGTTCAGTGAAGACTGTGCATATTCCATGAATGTGTGTGTCTGTGTGTGTGTGTGTGTGTCTGAAGCCCTTGTGCTATTTTTGTGAATGTGTGTCCAGACAGGTCCTTCTGCAGATTTGATATGGCTGATTAGATAAGGGTCAGAGATGTCCTTGGTGGACAAATCATCTGCATTAATGGTTCATCTTGCTCACCACACAAAGTACACATCGTGTGAAGCACTTGTAACAATGACTATTTAATTTAAACATGTATTTACACCTAATGTGAAGGTTCTTCTAGTAAAGGTTTGATTTGACAGTGATAACTGATAAATTATCATGAAGCTGGAATATTGTAGCTGCGGTTACATGCAAATTGGATTTTCGTGACATGTGTTTGGGTGCAGTGAGATACAGGTGTAATGAATGACTGCATCTTTAATATATCAGATCAGTGCATCTACTGAGATTCTACATGGTTTCCATAAAAATAAAGAAGATTGATGGGATAAAAAAAAAGCTCCTCCCTCAGATGGCAGGTGTCACACATGTGTTACAACACCCTCTACGCATGTTATTAATGCAAATGAAACTCCTTTCATGGAAGAGGGTGACAGATGGAATTGGAAGGCAGAAATAAAGAAGTAGTATACAAGCACAAGTGTTGTGACAAAAAAAAAATATTACTACTACTTAACTTAGTAAGGTAATTTGTACTCTTGCTTCCCTTTTTCTGGAAAAAGTTAAATGCTGAACTATACCCATACTTATAACCATAAAGGAATCCTCGCTAGTCAAAAAGACACACTGGAGCAATGAGAACAGACTATAATGAGTAGGACTATTGGACTACGTTTTTCTGACTTACGCCAGTGTTGCTAACGTGACGAACTTACTGCTTTTTACCACGACTTTAAGATGTTCAAACCAATGATGAGTGCATAAAACGGGATGTACAGGATCCAGACCATGTTTTTTTCCTCTGGTTCATTGTAATTAGTTGTCCCTTCTGAGCGTGAATAGCCATAAAACTGCAAATTTCCTCATGTTTCCAGTATTTAGTTTGGGTTATATTCTCACGCTTAAAAAAAGAATTTTTTTTTGTCACTTCAGACATGCATGGCTGGATTTCATCTTAAAATATGCGTGAAGATCTGGAAAGGCACATGATGATAAGTGAAAACGTGACCGAGATGAGGAGGGAAGGAGTAAAAGGGAAAAACTGGGAGAAAAAGCAGGAAGCTGCAACGGAATTTCCACACCCTGATGTGGGTGGACCCCTTGTGCCCAGAGAACAGAGAGGGCACATTCTCCCCTCCTCCCCTCTTTTTTTCTTCTATGCCTTCCCTCCCTTATAACTTTCTCTTTTCGCTTGGACAATAGGGGCCATGGAGAAACAATACGAAAAAGGAAAGGCTGGGGGTAAGTGCTGCAGCAGCAATGGGGGGGGGG
>JAPQRN010000005.1:12385368-12405370 GCA_037367275.1 Coranthus polyacanthus | reverse complement strand
CACCCCCACCACCCCGACACAGACGCACGCATGCACACACATAAACACACCCTGTTTTCCTTGGCTTCCCTTTGGTGCTTATAGCTACTGTGCTCTGCCTCAGCAGTCACACACACACTGCCACAAGAAACCATGAGGAAATGCCGCTTTGTCATATTCCTTGTGGTAAATGAGTTTATGTTGACCTTATTGTCCTTGATTCTAGCATATTTACACCAGGTCTTGTGTCACCGAGGTACTCAGGTACTAGTTTTGAGTGGGATTTGTTGTACCTCAAGGTACAGTGTTGGAGCTGAGTAGTGAATCTATAAGGCGTAAAGTTTAAGTGTATCTATTTATATTTAGGCAGCTTGTCATTTAAGCACTGTTGTGATGTCTTAAATTAGAATGTTTTTCATGAATATATGGGCTCAAGGTGATTAAAACAACAATTAGTTTTGCAGTGATTTTACTATAGTTTTGCCCTCTATGTCACATGTCATTGCCATCTATCCTGTAGTCTGTGAGGATATTTTTATGCTTTTATGGCCACATTTAAATGATATTTTACTGTACATTCATAGCAAAGGGGCTTTTATAATATCTAAATAATTCTTTAGCACTGTGCTTTTCTTGAATTGTTATGTGCTGCATTTGTTTTAAAGATCCAGGGCTGAACCCAGAGCTCTGCTGGGTTTCATTCACATCATCTAATCAGGAAGTGACTGATGTCTGGGACACTGGGCGCAGCAAACAAACATGCACTCATTTGTAAGTAAGCACCAGGTAACATATGGGAGAGGGGGGGAAAAAAAGTCAGATGGTCATCTCTGACACCCAGGAAGCATCTGCATCAACTAATTACAGAAGCACTATACCTGTATATTTAGAATGTTCAGAATCAGCAATGTGATAATAGCTACAAAGCCACATACTAACTAAATCTAATTTTTAACAAAATAATGTAGCATCAATCATCAGTGTAGACTCATCAACAAACCCAGAAGTTGATGGGATTATCTGTGTTTTGATTGGTTCTTATGGAGAGGAGTGTGTGTATGTGTGTGTGTGTGTGGGGTTTCTTATAAAACTGCATTGTTTTTGTTATGATAAAAGAGGGGAAGAGGCTTTGTCTAGTCCTCCTTTTATAACAATAGGGAAAATCTCTCCAACAGCCTACTGTAGGATATCCCAAGTCAGTGGTTAATTAGAACCTCTGACCTCGGACTTATAAAGCAATGTAATGGAGGATGAATCGCAGTGAATTCCAGAAACGTACCAGAAGATGTACTCTAATTGAGCCTGTGAAGGAAGAGTCAAACGAAGGAAGCGGTTCATCATTCATTCATTGTTCTTACATTCATTCGGTCATTCATGTAGTTCTCCTAATCCATTCATACATCCAGGGCAGCCACCTTGCCAGTGACGCACAGCCGCTCTCCCATTTAATCGCTTTAGCTTCATCTATCTGCTCTGATGCTCGAGATCAAGTGACATTCGGCGCCGCGTGCACTCCCTCCCCTTTCCGGTGCGCTCCGTCCGTGCGTCGCACGCACACACCCACAGCAACGTGTTGACACGCACGCGCCCCCAGCCTCGTGACCCAGCACGCGAGGCACGCGCGCTGATATGAGCGGCGATGCTTTATTTACGCCGTGGCCTTAAAGAAAGATAAAATGCCGGTAGCATCAGCACCGCGAGATGATGCCGGCTGATGGCAAACTGCCACTCGTTGCCAAGGCGATTTCCCCAAACAAGTCATTCAAGCAAACAAACAGTGGAGTTTACATTTTCAGTGTTTTGATCATTATTGACTTGGATTAGCCTACTCATAGTTTATAGAGGTGACGCATGCTGTTTTTGTTTCATCTAATCGGCAAGACGATTTTGCCGTTGGTGACACCTTGTGTTGACTTGCAGCCTAACATTTTTTTTTTCCCCTAAACGCCTTCCTAGGTTTGTTGTTAGGCCATGTAGCGCTTTTTTCCCTTTTTTTTCCCTGAAAAAGTAGGCCCTCACCAGTGGTCCTCTATGAGTGTGGACAATTGAGAAGTCTGTCTGTCCAGGTCTGTCCAGGTCTGTCTAAACACCACCTGAAATCAAGTCTCCTTTATGTCAATGTCATCAGATCCGTTTTTACTTTATTACTATACGTTGGAGACGATGGTGCACATAGGACACGCTCCTCTGTAGGCAATCAAAGCTCGCTCTTCAGAAAGATACAAAAACTGTAAGAGATTCCAATAAAGGAAGCGGGGCAGAGAAGCAGCTCTGAAAATGCCACTGGAGGTTGTGCAACCATGCATCTTATTTACCACTCCGGACATAAAAGGCACATACTTTCATGTCAGAGTGGCCTCAGAGAAGGGGTCTCGTTACTCCACTTCTTCTTTAAGTCTCTCCAAATGTTGTGTGGCATTCAAACCGATGCGATGACTCTTTTAATCAAACCATAGCCATCAGCTCTGTATCTAACCAAGTTCAACGTGCTCCTGTCAGCAGGCACCCGACCTTCCTACTGACCAGCAAATGGGTGGACTGATGACTTTCTCTAATGCATCTGATGCACCAACGTGACTCAAGAAGTATGTGTCTCAAGCTGGTGCAGTGACAGTTGGATGGTAGGTACCAACATGAGAAGGTAGGCCCCTGCTGAACATCTGCAGAGAACCTGTGGAGCTACTACGCTTTGAGGATGCTGTGGGTAGAAGGCCAAATCAGCGGTGACAGGTGGAAGTGTTCAAGTATCCAACCAGGGCCAACCAGAGCGAAAGTGTCGCACACAAATCATAACCAACAGATTTACACTGATTTATAAATGAGAGGATATTAGTTAAGGACGGTCGTGCTCGTGAGTCGCGTGCGTCATCGCAACGAGCGCGATTGGCCGGAGAGACGTCACGTGAGAAAAGATGCGTTTAAAGACGATCCCGATCACGTCGAGAAATCACTTAAAATGTGATCGGCGAGACTGAGTCTAAGTACTAAGACTGAGTTCCACAAAGTCATCAAACGACCCTGCAATTGGCGCTATTGATGGTACATCGTGGAGAGGGACAGATTATCGCGCAAATGCGATAATAATCGTACGCGTGACAACACTGAAACCAAATACGTACATAAAACCTGTTGGAGGGGGGGAAAAAAAACATGGCGTGCTCTGACCGTTGTTAAATATCAAAACAGTGGTGCGCTTCGGAGTGAAGTTTTTGCTCGTACATGACAGGATCCAAACTACTTAATCCTGTACACCTGTGTGGATTCTGTTTATCCAATCAGACCTTCCGCTTCTCCCCTTAACTCGTTCTGTCTGTATATTCATGTGGAAGCGACTAGAAAATACAGTACGTTGTTTTTTTCTCAGCGACCCGGGTGGTATTTTCTGCGGAGAATGGGCCAAGCCGAGTGGCACCAGCACTGAAAACACACGGTAAACTGATTATGGTCAAATAACACGTGTAGTCCCTCATACCCTCATTGCCAACTTGTCTTACGACGTTAGCGTGCGTTTGACTGGCGTTGACCTAGCCAAGAGTACAACCGGAAGTCAGCCTAGCATTAGCTTGAAGCGCCTTTTGAAAGCGCGCGGCGTTGAATGCTAGCGGTGTGAAAAGTCACAAAGTCACTCGATAAAAAGTGTTTTTGACGCATTTCAGTTAAAGAAAAGTTGCATAGCGAAGTTCACGTAGCTACGCGTGTAAAACGGTCTCACGCAAAAGCAAAATTAGGAAAAAAAACCAACAACTAACAAACTAATGTTGGAATGACCAAAATGTTTGTTTTGATTTTACGTGACGGGTGTTTTCAATCAGTCTTCCCTACACCTTGTATCGATGAAGTGGTCATTCTGGTGCATCCCTGGAGCAGAAATGCATCGTCAGTAAACTGACCTGTGCCATTCAGCTTAATGAGTACATCCCCTGCAAGGATCTGGACGTTTCTGGTATGTCAATGTTTTGTTTTTATTACAGAGGCAGTGAACAGGGCAGATCCTGCCTTTTGTGATTTATCTTTTTTTTTTTTTTTTTTGCATTGTTTCAATTTTGTTGAGAGTGTAGGACAGGAGTTGTTTAGACTTTATGGTCATTATGGGTAAAGTCTGTGATGATGTTGTGTTACGGCACTAGTGTGTGTCTTGGTTCTTGATGCTGACATTTATTATTACATGGTTACATGTTTGGCAGACAGCTTCTTGGGAAGTAGGGAAGTACAGTATCATAGGTATTTGGTCACTGACGCGATAATCTGAATGTGCTCTGAAATCCACTGGTGAAATGAATAAGATACTTTAGCCGCTGGCGTGAATGGGTTTTTCTGCATTGCTTCTAATGTTTTACTGCTTATAACTATGGGCCCAATTAAATATTGCATAAAATACTGGAAAATCCTAAGGCTATTACCAAAATGTTGCCAGTCATCTAGTGTCGTTGAGGTTATGTTTTGTTTTTCCCTCGTTGTCTGAGTACCCAACTGGCTGGTGGACTAGAGGCATATTCACATCTAAACATCTACACATCTTAATATTTTCACACATGTACGGCATTAGGGAACAAAAAAGTAGACTGCATTACAGTGAATTACTAGTAAGATATTAAAATTTGGTCATAATTCATCAGGATGAGCCGAGTTGCTATCTGTACTGTATTTTAAGTCTAAATTGAACACCATTTCCTTTTCGTCGCTTTCTTTTTGTTACTTCCTTTGTCTCAAATCTTAATTCGTTTATTGCAGATGTTTAAGCACTATAGTGGTGATAGTGAATAGTTGGTGTGCAGTCCTATGACCTTTTATTAAGAAATCATATTTACCCAGTGGAGTACATTTTTTAGTTTATAGTTTTGGTGCGGCCCCCAGCAATTGTTTTGTTCAGCTGAGCCAAGAGGAGTGGTGTGTGCACATTGCTCTTCATCAGAGAAGAACTTAAAAACACAATAATCCTATTACATACATACACAGGCAATTTATGGAGTAAATAGTCTCACTCAGTACATGTAAAACTATGTGAATGATCAGGATTGTAAAAGAAAGAAATCCCTAGGCTGCTAAATGAAAAGACAATACATTATTCTGTAAAGAATGGATTTAGATATTTGTAATTATTACAATGTTGAGTTATTAGGCATGTAATTGTTTTTCTTAAATTATATATGCTACGCTGTGGTGAACTTTATCTTTTTTAACGACTAACATTTAGATAATCCTGGTAGCGTTAACCTTGATAAATAGATTTAAAGGAAATATCTCAAAAGCAAGTCATAGCATTGTTATGGCTTACATTGCCGTGGTTATTCAGTGATATACTTTTTTCCTTCTTACACTTTATATTCTCATGGTGATACTATTGGTACATTATAGTTTAGAGAACAGATGCTCTAAGCGCTCTTCACCACCATTTGGATCTGGCGATATTAGTACTGCTAGATGAAATCACCAGTTAGCTAAATGCATTTTTTTTCTCATCTCACCCCATTACCTCAGTCAATATCTAATCTTACTCTTCCTCTCTCTGATATTTCTATTGATCTCAGAGACAAGTTTCACCATGCTGCTTAGCATGTGTATTAATGATCTCTCACTTTGTTTCTGTCTCTCTCTCTCTCTCTCTCTCACACACACACACACACACACACACACGAGTATCTGGTGTAATGCTAGGTTGATGGCATTTTGACAGGGATGTATGTGTGTCAGCAAGTGTGTGGGGGTTAATTGTAAAAGATATTTTCTTTTATCTTGCAGTTAGAGTGCCCTTGTCAAAATGAGAAAATGTGGCCTTTGCTGTAAGCACATTTCCATAATGTAGTTACTTCACCATAGACACTGATTTCAGGAGCAGGCAACATCGACGTTCACTGCACTAACTGCTGATGCCATCTGCTGGTCAAATACATGAACTGCAGACACGAGTTCTCTCAGATCTGCAAGATGAACTACCTTTCTGCAGGCTTTTCAAGCATTGCTAATACTGTGATAATCTCTTCCCAGCCTCTGCACTTTATTTCAGTATGTTTTAAGTACACATTCTGTGTCACTTTTCCTGCATGAAATTTTTATGTTTAAAAAAGTGTGCAGTGGTTTGGACAATATGAAACTGAAGAAGATGGAACAGTAGACACCAAAAAGATTGGGTTCCATAGAAGAAATCTTACATGCTACTGATAGGTCTGGTGTATTGCTATGACTGTCGCTGGCAAAAAAAAAAAACAACTCACATCTCAAATGGCAATATTCAAAGTCTGACACCATGCTTTAGAAATAACGAGCAAATGAAACACAATTTGCTCCAAGAGTATTATGAAATGAAACCTCTCTTTTTGTAATTCAAGATCTAAATGCCAGTCACTGCATTTATGAATGAATGAGCTTCACCACCCCTTGGTATTTTTGCCTCTTTGGAATTTAAATGTATGCAAAGATCAAAGCCACCCTTCAGGAAGCAGAGGTGGTGCAATAAGCAGAAACCCCCACGCTAGTCATACAGCAGTCCTTCATCCACTGTATCTCAGTTGCAGTCACAGACATGTAACTGCAAACTGCCACCAGGGGGCAGGAGTGCTCAGTCTTTTTTCTCTTTCCCTCCACCCCCCCATGGCATACTCTTCCTAGTTCCTGTTTTTCTGTCTGTTTTGAGTAATCATAGATGCACACATGCATGCACACACACAAACAAACACATATATGGCAACAGATACAGTTTGGATATGAATATTTATTTATTTTGGAAAAATCTAAACTTTACAAACTGCATGCATTTGTATGTAAATGCCTGTATAAACATCGCATCATAGTGAGCGCCAGAGCTTGGGATGACATTGCAGTTTCTCTCTGTTCACATGACCACATTATGCTTGTATGTGGCCCCAAAGTGACTTCACAAGGTTGCGACCTCCCCATTCCCCCACCACTCACAGCTCCATCACTGCCCTGCACTAACAAGATTCAGAAGCATCTCACTTCCCTTGACAGCTACACAACTACTTACGTCCTATTTATACCAGCTTGTTAATGGCTACTTTTATTAATTTCACAGGGAGGCAATCAAACAACACTTTACTCTGGGGACCACAGCAGATGTCTGGTATAACCTTCAAAATTATTTTCAAGTGGACCCTTAGCAAGCAGGCCACAACCTTGGTGTTGAGAGGATGAGAGGAAGAAATAAGAAGAGAAACAAAGTTGGACATAAAGAGGGTGAGAACAAGTATGTTGTATGCACTGATGTTTAGGAAAACAGGAAAAGAAACGCATGAAGAGTGTATAAGATGTTCAGAGAGGGTGCAATAGACAGAGGGAGGGTGGGCTGGTCTCAAAGAGGCCTTTGTTCAAGCCTCCCCCAGTAGCAGTATGAGGATCAGAGCCAGAGAGCAGTGGACCTTGAGGACCTTGAGAGGGGGAATTGAATGCTTACGGTGCAGAACTCTATCTTCAAGGCTCTCTGCCTTCAACTTTTTCATTTTTTGTCATTAATTATTTCTCTCTAATTGCCAGGATTAGAAAAAGAGGGAGAGTGAAAGGGCGCTGTGGGTCTCTGGAGTCTTAGACCACTGATTGTGTGTGTGTCTTATGCGTGCGTATGCAGTATGTCTACATATACACTTCTGGCCCCTATATAAAGAGAAGAACAAGGAGAAGAAGCACAAATTGAACATTCTTGGTCAGCAAGGTTGTTAGCACTCGTTGTCGTTGATTGTGCTTGTTGAACCATAGAACAATTTCTATTAAATTTAAGGAGATGGTCATAGCCCAGCAATGCCCTTGCACAATGATTAACATTAGAGGTGACTGAGTTACTGTACGTTTATTTTTGGGTGCCTGTACTGTTGAGTATTCTTACTTGATCAGTGATTTTTAAATTGGTCGATTCTGACCTCTGCTTTCAGATTCACTTACAGCACAGCCCTAAATATTTTCATTAGTCATTTTTCTTGATCATATTCAGAGTATATTCAGTGGTAGTGTTTGTCATTTATGCAGTCTCTCAACATCTGAAACCTGACCATACTCCTATTTTTCCTTTAAATCTATGCTCCAGATTCCAAGCTTTGATAGTTATCAGAAATAAAAGCTCATGGACAATTATTTGAACTTCATTCACAGGATTTTGACTGCAGGGATAAAGCCAATAGCCAAGATGTAAAAAGTGCATTTCACTGAGATACTGGTTTGCCAGATGTAATTGTACATTGTTCATACAGTTGAGGTACATTTTTCCATTTTTATTCTATGGTGTATAAGTATTCTTTAAGAGCTACTTTGGAAAATGCTCCTTTTCCAAACCATCAAATGATGCCTTGCACCCGTGCATCTTTGAGAATCTGCCCGACATTGAGAGACAATCCCAGTACTATCACACTGTCTCCCATAGAAGCCAAACCTTGAGAGGCTGGACCAGACTGGGCACTGTGCCTACAGCATTACTTGCCAACGACAGTGCTCACCAATACTGAAGAAGTTTCCTGGGCTGTGCTGCAAAAACATTTATCATTTTTGCGTACCATAAGGCTGTCATGGCATATCACTTTTGCCAGCTGTGAAGTAAGACGATAGAGGACAGGAGAAAATCTCTAGCCTTTTTCTGTCCAGAGACTTACTCTTCATGTATTTTTATGAAGGGCCAGAATTTAGCTTTTAGCTTCACACTGATATTACTTCATTTGTTTGTTTTGCTCAGTGTTCATTTTGAAAGTTTGGCCCTGTGCAGACACACACTGCGGCACTCTGCTACTTTTTTTTCTCCAAGTAAGGAGATACAATATAAACAGTTTGCATAATCTGGTTGAAATCTAAAAACATTTTTAAGATCCAATCATCACTAAACTGTATGACCTGGTAAAAGTTGTCATATTTGCATTTAATATGTGTTGATTGATCCACAGCATCGTTCACTATTTAACTCGTAAAGATACAAAGGCAGCAAAACATGTTCATTCATTAATAACTCTTCTGATGGTTTCTTTATTTGCGTTTGCATTTGCAAAGAAACATTACAAAATCCAGGCTGTTAAACTTTACAGCTTGTGCTGCATCCAAAATGCCTGCAGGAAATGAATGCGCTACATTTTAAGCTATTAGATGAGCTTGTTTATTTGCATTTCGAGCGGCGAATTGAGATTGGATCACAAGTGATCACTCAAGACAAATGTGGAGATACATTCTAATGCAAGTGTGAGCAGACATACTTAGAGCTGTCCACTTGTGACTGGATCATGAAAAACGCATGTTAAAGCCAGGCCTGAACAGGGCATTTTATGCAACATCACAAGGCTCTCCAGTGTCCAGTTAGTTTAAGAGAGTAGGACACACCACTCCATACTATTGTACTTGTCAGCATGGTATCAGTTCATCAAACAGAACCTGTTTACTTTTACTCTGCTGACTTTACTTCTCATATTAAGTTCTCAGATGAATTTCCATAGATAAGTGTGTCCATCCTGATGGGCTGTGCACATGCATGTAATTTGTTGAAGTATCAATGCAGCCAGTTGCCTTGCTACGTTTACAATAGCTTCACATAAGAGGGAAAAGAAAAGTTGAAATTAAAATCTCCTTTTCATTAGTACTGCCTGTTCTGACTGTATCTCCTTTTATCATATGTGGAATAAAATTACCCTGTCCGTTATCTGCCTTTCAAAGAGCTAGACTTTATTTCTCATCAGTTGATAACAAAGTTGTTGTCAGTGCAGCACATCTACCTGGCTCCAGACCAGGTCCCATGGCTTATGTTAAAAAAAAAAAAACATGACCTTGCTGTGATTGATGAACCTACTTTACTGCTCTTGTCGTGTTTTACAGTTCACCTGATGCTTGTATGTTCAAGTTCAGTGCGGTCATTAAAAGTGCAACTTGAGCAACAGAAATGTTAAACTACTTTGACTGGCACCGCCTGATTGACACTAATGCCACAGATTCAAACATTTAATGTCACCATAGCTAATTTGTTAGATATACGTTACCTTCAAAACCCCTGTGGTACATATACGTATATGTATGTGTTTGTAGGTAATGTATCAGGTAAATGTTATGAACCTTTAATGACTGGTGTTGTATAGTAAATACTGTCTTTACAAATCACAGAGGAGGGCATGCTGAAAAAGAGAGAGGAAGATGTTTTTCACTCCGTATTAATTTCTGACATTTTTAGGTCAGAACCTGTGTATACCGTTTTATGTACTTCTATTGGGAGGGCATTAAAGCGTAGCTGTAACATTAACCCCATGCTGTGCTCAGGAGAGTTGTGATTTTTGGTTGGCATTCTCCCCACCCCTCTCTTTGTCCCTCTCTCTCCAAACTCCTTTCTGTGTGCTCCCCAACAGTGTGCTGACATTTTGGCATTAGTGGTTCTGTCAGTGTGAAAGAATCAACTCGTACTGTCCTTCTTAGCGCCCTGGGATAGCAGACAGTCGCGTGCGTGCGTGTGTGTGTGTGTGCGTGCACTTTTCTCTGCACCCACTGATGTTGTAGTTGCTCTGTATCATTGGAAATGAAGGCACCTCGCCACCTTTCAGCTACTCTAAATCCAACACAGATGATTTTATAACACAGTGTCAAAGTTCAAAATGTACAATATTCCGCCTCAATCCCTCCATGAAACCACTGTCTTGTATAGTCACATCACTGTGCAGCAATTCATACCCTGACACTCAGCCCGGTCTCTCCTAGAACTCATGTACCAGACCCTGGACACAGGCTGTGGGGGTTGTGTAGTACACATGGAGCGTGCTGTGCTTATAGCATGAAGCATTGAATATGCGACTATACAGTACAGTTCAAACTCAGAGTACCCATAGAGTAGACTACCAAAGGCAAAGGGACACTTTTTATAAAGCACTTGAAGGCGTTTGTGTGCATCTAAACACATTTTAATGTCAGATTATCAAAGTGACAGTATTGTGTTCATGTCAGGTACGATAAAAAAAATTGTGATTTTGTTGGAGTGTTAGATAGGGAAGAGTATAATGTGTATGGGCGCGTGGTCTGGCCTGCCTGTTGTATTTAGTGTCAGAATACAGTGTGACTGCATAGAGGAGTCTGGCATGGCTGGGCATACCCCTTGCACCCCCACAGGGCTTTTGGAAAGTGCACATCTCGCCAAAATGTCACTTTAACTATACTGAGCTACCTTAAACACAACCAAGTGCTCTTTCTTTTTACTCTCCTCCCTCTCTCATCTTTCTTTGCATATTTTCTACTTTACTCACTCACATGCACATACACACACCTGAATCATCCCCCTAAAGCCACGCAAACTTTGATGTACTGTAATTAACTTTATTCTGTACAGTACATCCAATTAAGATTGTGTGTGTACGTGCACAATACTTGCATTACTACATGTAGTAGGAATGTATTAGTCACAACTGTTACAGAAAAGTCCACTTTAGCGGATGATTTTTGTTCACCAGTGAAGTTCTGTAATCTTCTCGTATGTTAATGATGAAATGAGGCATATATTGCCTCAATTCAACATCATAGTGTTATGCAATTATGATAATAAGCATTTTACACTTTGCAAAAGAGGCGCCAGGGGCCAAATAGGGAGATGAAGCAAAAGTTACTTAGGCCCTGAAAATAATTTGACGGTAGTTATTACAGGCTTATTGCTGTGGATGACATCTATTTCTCTGGTTTCTGACAGCACATCATCCTGACTTTCCTATAATAGCTTTGGTTGGCAGATCAGGACTAGTGAGAATAAATTAGAAATGATTCCTAGAGCACAGTATTAGGAGCTTTTTTTAAATAGTGGCACTTTTATGAAAAAAAAAAAAGGCCATGTAATCACTCAGGCTAGACTTTGATTAAGCGGTGAAGTGAGCTAGTGAAAGTGTGGATTTCATGGTGACAGAGCTTATGTGGTTTTGACAGTTCATCCTCCATGTCTTCCCTCAATTCTAACCTTCCTTGATCCTTCCTGTTATGCCAGACCCCTTTCATATTCTTATTTTTCATCGCTGTGCTCCCGTCATGTCTTCATCTCCTCATGCTGCTATCATATTTGTTGATTTGCACTGTTCTTTTTGCGGTCTTTTTTTACTTTAACATCACAATAGCTATTACAGGAGGTTCAAGTTTATTCTGGTAATGCCATCACTTCTTTCCATTGTAGCTGTACAGGTTTGATACAGTACTGTGTGGTATGTTGCATGTCATAGCACAATGGTAATGACTTTCAGAATAATACGATATACTCTAAAGAAGGTAGGTTTTCTTTTGTCCTTTTACTGTCTTTTTATAGTTTTTACTAGTTTCTAAATAAATACAGGGGTAGTGCCAATTTACCACTGCACTGCTTTGCTTTCCCTGCTGAAAATACCAATATTAAGTTTTAGTCTGATTAAAATGTGTCCCCCTTGGGGTCACATAGGATCACAGTGCTTTGATGTAGTTGATGTTCATGAGATATTGACTCGTTAAAGACCAAACATTTTGCATTGATCTGCTGAAATGTGCGTCAGAAAGGTGGTGCGTCTGTAACTTGCACTAACTGTTCCCAATAGACTTACTGAGCTGTGGCATAGTGTGAAGTGGGTTCAAGGGCATATTGGCTGCTGTCAGACTGCTTAACATTTTCTACCAGCCTGAGTTCAAAGCACGTGTGTGAAATGATAATCTCTGCATAACGTGATTGATCCCTTGTTTTTAAATTCAAATTGCCTCAGCCACTTTTGCCTTTAAGTGTTATCTTCTCTTTCGATGTTTGTATCGTATCTATGTCCATGTACTGTCCATTTTGTTTTTGCTCTGTGTGTGTGTGTGTGTTAGTGAAGTTACTAATCTGTGGAGGTGCTTGACTTTTGTTAGGCTTTACGTGACCATGAGCAAACTTAGTAGAGGTCTGGATGTGTGTGGATGCAAGTGACCTCCAAGCATAAATCCCCCTACTTGACTGTGTTTGATCTTTTATCTCCAAAACACAAAGACTGAACAGTACTGTACGTTCGGACTATGAAGAGATTAGCTCAGAGCCCAGAACATATTGATCAAGATTATGTTTGGAGTGCAGGCCTGCAAACTGGCAAAGCACATTCATCAGTTATGGAGGATGCATTTAAATTGTAATTACTCAACAATGGCAGCTCCTGTTCCAACACTCAATTCTGCTCGATCTCTTCCATACCTGCAGTTACAGTACTTTCCATATTTATGAGTAGAGACAGAGTTGCACTTACAATCCCTTTGGACATCCTTTTGTATTGAAACAGACAAACATCCAGACTTAAATACACTTATAAATCCACATACCTATCCACTGGTGGGCCTGTGCTCACACACTTAAAAAAACACAGAAAAAAGTTGACACAAACACAAACCGGCTGCATGCAGAGTAAATGGCTCATACATTATATGGGACATACATTAAAACACACTTACAATTACTACCACTGTGGCAACACACATTTGCCGCCCCATGGATTAAATTCCATTTATGCATATTTAACTGCTGTAGGATTAGAATTATCACTCTTGTCCAATTACTCTCTTCCCAGTCCCATTTGCATTCCTGCTATCTCCCCCCTCCCTATGTCCTCCCTTTATCCTTTCTATATTTCTCTTTTTTTCCCTTACCTCTCTCTATCCCCCCCCTCATTTGCAAGGTTATGGAGTGATAATTAAATGAATTGGAGGATAGAGTGTAATCACATCTTTCTCCAAGCTGTATGATCAACACTTCCTCCTGATAGCCGAAATCAAAGTAAAAATCTACTAGTTCTATCTCCTCTGTTTGTCCTTCTCCCTCTCTCTCGCTAATGATCAATATGTCCTAATATTTCAGACTCGTTTAAAAGTCTCTTATCTCTGTTCTATTAATATGCAAACAAAATTACACTCAGAAGTTGCACAGTAGTAAGAGGAGACAGTTAATTTTCCTCTAGCCGCAGGCAAGCATCTGGAAACAGCATAGAGAAACATGTAGCAAGAAAGCGAGAGAGACCGAGAGGAAGTTTGAACGGGTAAAGATGGTGAGAGAAAACAGCTGGTGAGGTCTAGCAGTGCTGTGTTTGCAGAAAACGTAGGCAGCTGGTGACCCAGAAACATCCTCTCCTCTTCCCAACACCCGAGCACTGGTGCAATCACTGCAGTGAGAGAGCTGGAGAGAGTCACTACGCATTTAGCATCAGCTTATAAGATATAGTTAATTATCGTAATGAAACGCATATAAACAAAAAAAGCAGCCAAAGAGTAAAGAGTTCAGATCCGTCTGTGCTTATGCAACCACTGCATGTCCGAGTATCCTCAGTATACAACACCATCTGGGGCAGTGAGGTAAAAAAACACCACAAAGTTACAGCAATGTAGACTATAGCCCCTTAAGCTGTTTGTTTATTGTAGTATTTTATTTATGCATGTTTCATATGAAAGGATGCAAGTTTTTTTTTTTTTTCTTTTAATATGCTACTTAATTGCAAAATCAGAAGTAAACAGAAAAATAAATTGTATGTCTGAGCCTCTGAGGGATTTACATTGTAGCTTCGTAGCATTAGGAGATTATACGCCAGGATTGTTTACTTTGCTACGTCTAGTTTATCTCATTTAAATACAACCTAAGGTAAATGTAGCTGATTTGATTTGTAAAAAGTCATACTTTTAATGCAGTGATGTGCATTAATTTAGTTTTTTGGCTTTCATTTTCATTTGTTCATTTTCGTCTGTGTTTGGTGTAATCCTGCTCTAGCGAGTGCAGTGATCATGTTGCATTTGGATAATGTTGGCCAGTGTACAACAAACAATTACTTGTCTGATTGCCTGGTCCAAAACAACATTAGCTGGAGCTTTTGATATCTTGAATAATAAACACAAATGAAGAGGCTAAGTGGTTAATTTGAAGCTTTATTGCATGATTTAATAAGATTTTCACAGATCCCCTATGGATTTGCTTACGGTGTAGCCCTTTAATGAATACTGGTTTGCAGTCTTTTGCTGTTGAGTCACAGTCAGACAGTCAGATATCATAGCAACTCAGGTCCAAGTGAATTTTATCTGCAGAGTGGTATTCCATTTCTTATTAATAGGGCTCGGCCGATACTGGTTTTATTTATTTATCTGCTGTTTAAATCAAAAGTAACAGTACTCATTATGCAAAATGGCCCATACATAAATTATTGGAGTCTTGCTTCATTGACATGTACATGTGTGCAGCATTTTAATGTTGTCATAATTACTATCAACAATAGTGAATCAATTGAATAGTCAATCTATGTACAGTATAACAATGTGTGTATAACAAGCTGTATATTTTACGTGTAAAATATTGATCTGAAAGGTAACTAGTAACTATAGCTGTGAAATGAATACAGAGTTCACATTACATTGTTTCCTTCTGAAAAGTAGTGGAGAAGAAGTATACAGATGTTCAGGGGAAACTTTCACTTTTTAAATTAAAATTTTTGTAAAAGCAATAACTGGAATTGTTTGGTTGGAGAGACTGTGGGGTGAAACCACTCAACCACACCGTCACCTGCTGAGCTGCAGGAAGATGCTCTGATCTGATGCTTAACTTTAAATCTGCTCATTTTACTGTCTGCGGTGACAAACTGTAGCTGGCAATAGAGTCTTATTGAAACGTGTACGTCTAAGTCCGCACTGCTGACATCATTTATTAATCAGACAAAGCTTCTTTTTCTGCATTACATGTTCTGTAAAATGGTTTTCATACCACTGCATATGAGAAAACATGTCGAGTATATCTGTGAGAGGCCCGTATCAGGCCTCCACTCAGTCGAGCTCCACTTGCTAGTAAATGAATTTCCTTAAACTTTAGGAATCTTAAGAGAATCTTTGACTTGAGTCATTTTGCCTTGATGGGATGCCTCTGCACATACTAAGCCTCATGAAGGCAGTTTGAAAATTGGTATCGTGATGTTGGACTCTGACATTAAGCTTAGGTGTGATAAGTGTGAAAATTCTATTGAGATGCTTATTTACAATAGATTGCAGAAATTCACATCAATTTATATGCGCGCAGTCACACTTAGCCACTAGTGTATCTGTTACCATGGCAACACACTGTAACTCACTGTGCTCTCCAGACGTGATTTGCAAATGTCCTCTTTTTTTCTCTTCTCTTCTTTTCTTCATGCATTATTTTCTCTGACATTGTTATTCTTTTTCATTATTCCTTTCATTCTTTGTCCGCTCCTTTAGCCTGCACTGCAGCAGTATTTTCAAGAGGTAGGCATACTGAGGCACTAGTTAATAATAAAAAAGCTCATAGTTGGAATTAAATTATTATGCACATACAAGGAGGTGCTCATACATATCTTTCTGTGCATTCAGCTGCATTACTACTTTTTCCACACCTTTTATCTGCTTACAGATCTCCTTTGCGCCCCATCCTTTCTCTTTCTCTCTGCTCTGCCATATCAAGCTTTCATCTTGACATCTTCCTCTGCAATGACGCTGACCCTTCTCCAAACTTTCTTTTGCTACTTTAGTTATGGTCCCTATGTTTATTTTTTTCCATGCTGGGCTCTTTTGTCTGTGGTCACTATCTCTCCCATACATAGACAAGTCTATTTCTCTGTTATTCTTTTTTGTATGCTGTCTTATTCTTGCATTTCTCTGTGTAGGAGGAGCACACACTTTTCAGCTGAAGTCCTTATCAACCATGACTCACAATTCAACTATTTCTACAGTGGAGCTTGTCCTCTAGAGTCTCGCTCTTTTTCTGTATCTTCTTACATTTTTTATCTCTTTTTAGCATTCCCTCCAATATTCTTGCTTTGGCTTTTTACTGTACCTAATCTTACCTCTTTTATTATCTCTCCATACCTCATAGTCCCTCTCTCTTTTCTGCCTCCCTCGCTCTTTCTCACACCACCATCCCTTTCTACTTTCCCCTCAAGTTCTGTAAACATAAACATTTTGGGTGCCTGCCATCTGAGATATCCAGGGTGAGTCTGTCACCAGAATCATTTCAATGCTAATTTCCCTGGCATCTGTGATAAATAAATTCACTCTGACAAACACACAGTCATCAGCTTCATAGGGATTGGACCCGTTCGTTTTTATCCTTGCCTCCCTGACGCCCTCTCTCTCTTTTCCCAAAGCCAGGCCACCAGGATCTGAAGCCAACCGCATTCAATAAGCACACAAACACAGGCGTTCACACACATATTTACTCTCAGCAGAGTAAACATGCAAATAGTGTATGTATACACAACACAGCATACTATACTGCACATAAAACAAAATTGCACAGCAAAACTGTAGCATACGTGCATTTTAAACCCACTAACACACACACACACACAAATACAAGCAGAATAAGGCAAACAAACAAACATTTTCGCAGATGTACAGGTCAAACATACATGCCTGCACATTGTGACACTGCAGGCAGTCGCAACTCATTCATACATATCATCAAATTTGGTACAGGTTGTTTTCCTGGTGCCACCTCCATTTATATTCATCACAATTCCTAAATCAGACACAGATAAATCACTTTTTATGAGTCCAAGGTCATGCAGTCTGAAAGATTCATTCAGTCACACAACTCTCTGTCAGTGTGCACAGGACATACATAAAGTGAGTGAGTGTACTGTGTGTGAAATATAGAGACAGAGGGTGTTGGACAGAGAAGAGTTGCATCTTTATGTCTCTGCGCTTACTACACAGTTTAGAGAGTCCAGGGGAGCCCTCCGCAATGCAGTATTGTAGTGGGGAGTAAGCCCCCATAGCCCTCGGATGCAAACTCATGTGCCGGTAGATATCTGAATATAACACAGGAGCATTGTTCTACTGCAGTTTGAGCACACTTAACTGACACTGAAAACGATTAACATACATGTTTGAATTCAAAGCCATAGATCAGAAAACCAAAACATTGTGAGGTATTCACTCAAAGAACGAAAAGACTAATTTAATGTATAAGTAGTCTAAATGTAATTAACAGTCTTTGTATGCAGTATCTACGGCACATAGTATATTTATTATTGGACATTAATTACCATCTATCAGTGTGTAAATAGAATTAGCAGATTTAATTTACTCATGTCACTGCCAGCACACATGCTGCGCAGTTTCTCTCATGCATCCTTATACATTACTGTTTAAGTACCTGTCCCTCTCTTCTCAGCTGTCTCTCCCTCTTCCCCTCTACCTCTTACACTAGGCCTCTAAAACCTTTTGTCTTGCCTGTCTCATTCCTTTCCCATCATTACTCTGCCTCTGAATACTTTTTGCCATCACTTTTTTCAAGCTCTCCTGTCTCTCCATCTCCTTGCTTCTGCTTTCTCTCCTCCCTGGAGGGTCTGTCTCCACCACTGGGATCAGGGGCCAGGCACTCAATATCTCCCACCTTGTCATGCAGTGAGGAGGCCACCACCCTGGCTTTGTTGTGTTGACACATTGATCCTCTCTTCCATGCCACATAGAATTGACATTGTGTGCAAGTAGCTGACGTGTGTGTGTGTGTGTTTTCTGTGCCACCTTGTGTACGTAAATAAATCAATGTTGTTTGTTGTTTTGATATGTATGTGCTCAGAGTAAAGTACACGATGTGGGAGTTTTTTTGTTGCTATCCTTATCAGCCAGATTGAATTTAAGGCCATAACATTTTAATTAATTTGTGAACAACAGCACTTACGTGTTACCATTTCGTTATGTGCCCAAAAAAAAAGAAAAAAAAGTGAAATCACATTGCACATTTGATTAAGGTGGAAAATATGGACAATACCACAAAGCATTATTACACCAAGCAAAGACATGTTATGTGGGTGATTCATGAACAAATATGCTTGCCAAAAAGTCATTCCCACAAAAACAGTACATTATGTTATCCTACTTGGGGCTCTGCAAAGACCAGCACAAGTCGTGCACCATTTGGTGTTTTTCTCAAGTTGAAATCTGCTTTGTGCATGTGTGTGCTATTTTGGTGAACACAAGTAGGGCTGTCACAATGTTGAAATTTGAGTTGACGACTAACTGTCGTACAGACAATTGGGATTAACTATATTGTTGACTATTATGTTAACATTATGCCACCAAAGTCTAATAATAGTTTAATTATGCACATACACCTTATGAAGAAGAAGAAGAGCCATTCACTGGCACAGAACTATGAACCATATAAAATGAATTATATTTCTGTTTGCCTTTTGGTAATAAAAATTGATCATAGCAGATCACTTAGTTTAAATATACAAAACCAATTACCGAAATATTGGACTAAGGAACAAAGTCAGAATAAACCGCCTCAGTGCCAGTTCTCTGTTGAACTCACAGCAGAGGAAGAATGGGGCACAAGAACATTTAATTAAATTAGAACCAGTCAAATGGTGGATGAAGGAAGATGATTATAATGATTATTTGAAATAATTACAATTATTTGAAATAATTGCAATATGGCGATTATGTAATAGTTATGTCAGGCCTACTGGAGACTGCACTGTTTCTAATAGGAGTTTGCCACTTGGAGTGAAATCTCCCATGGAGGGCCAGAAATGTAATCTGAGATGATTTGACAGGTGGATAATGAGCAGTAGAATAACAACAGATCAACAAGCAATGCACCAGGTGAAGATAGTTCACAAAACAGCCATGAAACAGAAATGACAACTGAATGACAGCAGAGTGAGGGAATACTTTTTTAAAGTTTGACGGCTCGCATGTGATTGGCTAACATGCCGCGTATCAAAGTGTGATTGGATGAAGATGGAAATCAGCTGATTGAGCTTCGAGATAGTGGGAAACTGTGCTTGTGACTTAAAAAGCCTGCACTGCAAGACAGTCTTCCTGACTGAACTTTCTCTAAGTTTCATAAGTGCAGTGCTAGTTAGCCGAAGTTCATAGCCAGCTGTCACAAGGTAGGTCCATTCTCTCATTTCCTGACCTGACGGCCAACCAGTGTTAAGACCTCCTGGTGTGTATACGCAAGGCCCGTCATTCTGGAAGCCCCAGGCAATGAGTATATCTAAGTTAACAAATGTTTACAAATCATATTTCACACAGTGGAGGGGTAACCATGACTCTCTCTCTCTCTCTCTCTCTCTCTCTCTCTCTCTCTCTCTCTCTCTCTCTC